>CM050167.1:232952211-233552211 GCA_027410445.1 Discoglossus pictus
TTGCACTGATTACCCATACAGCAGCTTTGGTTAAACCCAGTAGTGTCCTAATTATACAAAGTGGAAGCCTTAACTCTGACCAATGTAACTTAATTTGCCTCTCATTCTCATTTTTCCAGTACAAAACATCAAGACAACCATCTGTATGCACACCTTCATAGCATCTGATTAGCTCTTGGTCTTTTACCTTTGAGTTTTAATGTGTCAAGTTCGACAACTTTAAATACCGTATTTTTCCGTCTATAAGACAACCCCTATTTTTGGAGGCCAAAATTAAAAAATAAATAAATATGCAAATGTGTATTTTTTATGTTTTTATTGTGTTACACATATATTTAAGGGCACTTTCTGTCACGATTTTCACCGATTTCCATTCTAGCTCAATAAGACGGTATTTTTAACCATTTTTTTAAAGTCCAAATTAGGGGGAGCGTCTTATACACGGAATGTTGCCATTGCATACCGTGGGCTAGTACTGTAATGCTGCATCTGGCCACTAGATTTAAAGCAGGAGAAAAGACATACATTTGGAAATGTATTGGTTCCAATTAGAGTGCATTACAAGTTTTTATTGTGTTACACATATACTTAAGGGCACTTTCTGTCATGATTTTCACTGATTTCCACTCCAGCTCAATATGCCTGTGATCACATTACTCAGTCGCGATGTGCAATTGCATTTTTCCGGTTTAAACACAGGATCACAAAAATATTGAGCTGGAATGGAAATCAGTGAAAATCGGGACAGAAAGTGCCCTTAAATATAAGTGTAACATAATAAAAACGTATAAAATACACATTTATATGTACACAAGCATCACACACATGCCACACAACCTGATCAGCTCATTCACGATGTGTATCACACTGTAATGCTGCATCTGGCCACTAGATGGTGTTGTTTTAAGGCAGGAGAAGAGACATATTGGAAATGCTTGTTCCAATTAGATTGCATTACACTGCTTGTGAGCTAAAAAAATGTGTAGTTTATAAGTTTTTATTGCATTACACATATATTCAAGGGCACTTTCAGTCATTAATTATAGATTTCCATTCCAGCTCAATATCCTTGTGATCGCATCACGTATTACTCAGTCACGATGTGCAATTGCATTTTTCCGGTTTAACATAGGGATCACAAAGATATTGAGCTGGAATGGAAACATATGTGTAACACAATAAAAATCTATAAAAAAATACACATTTATATGCACACAAGCAGCACACATATGCCACACACACACATGCCATACACAAGCTGATCAGCTCATTCACAATGTGTATCACACTGTGATGCTGCATGTGACCACTAGATGGCAGTGTTTTAAGGCAAGAGAAGAGACACGCGGATTAGAAACGCTTGTTCCAATTGCACTGCTTGTGAGCATTACACTGCTTGTTAGCTTAAAAATTAGTATTTTATACGTTTTTATTGTGTTACACATATATTCAAGGGCACTTTTAGTCATGATTTTCACTGGTTTCCACTCCAGCTCAATATCTTTGTGATCCTGTATAAAACCGTAAAAATGCAATTGCACATCGCTACTGAGTAATAAGTAATGTGATCACAGGCATATTGAGCTGGAATGGAAATCAGTAAAAATCATGACAGAAAGTGCCCTTAAGTATATGTGTAACACAATAAAAACTTTTTATGCACACTTGCAGTGTAATGCACTCTAATTGGAACCAATACATTTCCAAATGTGTGTATTTTTCTCATGATTTAAATCTAATGGCCAGATGTAGCAGGATTACAGTACCAGCCCAGGATATGCAAAGGCGACATTTTGTGTATAAGACGGTCCCTCTTTAAAAATTGGTAAAAATTACCGTCTTATACACAGAAAAATACAGTAATTTCAATCTCTCTAAATCTTTATTATAAAAGCATTTTTTCGAAATGTGTTCTATCCTTTGCTCACTATCTTGTTTGGACAATTTCTATACCCCTTTGGTTAAATATCTAGAAAATGTAATTATTGTTGGTGGGCGGAGTTGATATAAAAGATGAGAAGCTTGTTTGTTGTGTTGTAAAAAATATACAGCCTTATTAAATTGAGATTCAGCCAATTGAAAAGGGCTCTATAATAGCATATAGAATATCTTTTTACAGAAGTTTTTAGTTAGTGAAGACCTTGCTTTTGGATAGAAGTTCACCAACTAAAAACTTGTAAAAAAATATGCTGTGTGCTTATATAGAGCCCTATTCAATTGGCTGAATCTCAATTTAATAAGGCTGATAGATTGAGACAAATCAATTGGTCTACTTGGAATTGCATAGTTGTAAGACTGGGTTGGGGAGGTCTGTGATGGTAAAGCACTAATTTAGGGCACCGACAATGTGAGCCTGTGGTATTTTCATACTAGATCAACAAATGTTACTAACCCCCATGATACTTTTATATAACAACAAAACTATGGATGGGAGATTGGGTCAGCTTGAAAAATTGAATGAACAGAGAATGTGTTATTACATAATAAATGTTGCACCATGATCATGCATTCATAATACATCATCAAATGCATCACCTTATCATGCACTTAGACAGGGTACGAGTATACATTTAGTCTATTTCTAATACTTTACGTGTTGACTTTGGGCCATATATGGTCTTTTGCATCAATACTGGATCGCTTGGTATGTTTTGGCACAACACATACAACCAAACAACATCACAAGAACTGTATATGTCTATAAACCCTTATACTGGAAGAGGTGCCACAAATGTACTGCTTTGCAATGCACTACTGCCCCCTCTGCCAGTAAAAGGTTTAAAGAATTCAAGGCTATATAATTTTCTTACATTCTAAATATGTTACCTAAGACTAGATCTTCAAAACTGCATACTGTAAATATGTTATTGTATTCTTTCAGTATAGATAGATGGCCTGATATATAGAAAGGATGCCATCTAGCAATGAAAATGCATACAGGGGTATATGAATACATCAGTATAATAATACTTCAGCTCTGAAGGTGAAGAAGGAATGAGGATAGATGAAGAAAAAAACAAAGTATAAAAATAATGACAAATGTGAGTCTAAAGTGATGAGAATATGGGCAACCTTGGAGGAATTGTGCAATATACTACACATAGTAGCTTTCCTCTATTTCATGCACACCCAGGCTGTTTCCTACAACTTTCTCTCTGCTTTACATACTTTCCTCTTTTCATTCACTTGCTCTTCATTCTTACAATTGTTCCCCGATCACCAGTGACATTCCCTTCCTTCTTTTCTTTTAGATAATACTAATATAACTCTCTGTTCCAATACTTCAGTATGAGTATGCAAAATGGTAACATAGCAGACATTCGTGTCACTAACAATACAAATCAGCAACTAATGATACATATTGTCTGTATTGCTACCCAATGAGATTGCAATATAGGACAGACGGTTAGGCTTACCAGAGATCTTCTCATCTGCTGAAGGATGTTCATGAAGCAGTCACAGCTGATCATTCCCTCCTGTGCTACCTGAGTTTTGCTCTTGTCTGTTTCACTCACAAGGGCAGATGCAGCAAGCGCCATCTCAATCCATTCCAACAGATAACGGAGAGAGCCACGCTGAGAGGCCAAGCCAAGTAGAAGCTCACAGGCGAGTTGGCGTCCTAATGTGTCTGCACCAGAATTAGGAACGGTCACTCCTTTCAAAAATGTGGTGACCTGTGCTAGACAGTCTAGTCCCATAGGTGGGATCTTGCTTTCGTTGGCAAGGGAAAGAGGGGGTAGAGAGCTCACCACATCGATTGCTGTTCGTATAACATCATTACAGAGGCTGAGACCAGGACCCATGGCTGGCATCATCCAGCTCTGTCTCAGCAGTGCAAAAAGCAGGCTCAGGCCAGTCCTCACTCCCATTTCTATGAGGGCATCTGTACTGGAGCGCGGCCGTTCACTAATTGACATAGTGTCCGCAGATCCAGAGCTGTTCTCTGATGAGTGCTGCTGCTGCTTCACTTTGCCCTTATCATGGTACTTATTGGAAAGAGCATAGAAGACCCTCTGGAGGACTAGAAGCCTTTTCCTCAAGGCTCCTGCAAAAGGGGAATCTGAACAAACCACTTTGGCCAGAGCCAGCTGGCTGCTAAGCAGAGCATCCAAGTAGTGATCTTGCTCATCGCAAGACAGAGACTCCCGCTCAAAGTCTGGCAACTGGGGCCCTTTGAGGCACAGCACTTGTTGAGGGAGCGGGACCACCTCCTTGTTGCTGACAAGCTTGGCATATAGGATAGAGACCCCTTCCCGGGTGGCAATGGATTCACTGTCCTCTGTGATCCAGGAGCTGTTCAGATGCTCCAGCCATTTTAGCTTCACTGGGGGCATCATGCCAGCCATTTTTGATCAATTTTCTGCCATGTGTCCTATCAGAGAGGGAGAGAAAGATGACGCATGAGGAATAGAGAGAATAGCACACAAATACAGGGTTTGGTTGAGGTTGGTGAATCTCAACACGCAAACAAAGCATTCACAGCAGATGCCTCATTTTTCCCTACTTTGTGTGTCATATATTATTAACCTTTTCATTTAAATATCCAGTTCCGAGAAATATACAGTTTTTCTGAACACTCTTGAAATTTCAAGTCTTGATTCAAATATGCAGATGACAAGTTCAGAGTAGACTTGCAAGCTTAACGTAACATAGCGTAAGTTCCAAATATGGTAGAATGTAAAAATGATAGGTTACAACAAGAAATGGAACAGTTGAATGTTATTTTAAAAATTGCATTTTCTCAACAGTAAACTTACATTCAAATGTTTAACTGTCAAAGCAACCCTTCTGTGCTACTCACAGTCTGATATCTCTAGATAATGCTAAATTATTGTCAGTAATTTTTCATTGGCCCCTGGAACACTGAATCTAATGTCTTCAATGTAAAGCCATGTGAAAAAGAATAGACTGGGTATGCCTGGAAAAGTCTATTGTCATAAAGGGAATTCTGTCAAACTAGTTTACATTGTAGTAACAAATATGGTGAATATATAAAAAGTGCAGTAAAATATATTAGTGAAATTGGAACGATAGAGTATTGTTTATGATAATTAGAATGCAAATGAATATGTGATTGAATTAAGTATGTTTAAAGATATAGCCTGTGTATACAAAAGTATCACTGGGTAACCTTATGTTATTCAATGGTAACAGTGAAAACACATAATACAATAGCAGCAAATCATGATGAGACTGATTTGTACAATGAAGTAGAAACTGCTGGATATGGAAATACGGTCACTTCTATCCACACAAAAATGAATAGAGTAATTCAAAGAATTTCCAAGCAAAAGCAGCACAATGTAATGATCTACAGAGCAGTGGCTCCTCCTGCTTCCTTCTACAGGGGGACTACACATTCCTTCCTGCACAAACTGCTATCACAGATTACTACAATGTATTAAAATGTATAGCTGGGCCAAAATAAATTAGGAATGTTATGCTAATTTTAGCAGAGATATCCAGAGGTGTTAACTCTGCTTGCAAACCCAAGATACTTAGCAAACATCAGGGTGAGTTTGTTAATGTTTGTTTATTTATTTTTTTGGTCGGGGGGGATTCGTGCACAAAAAAAATTCTACAGTCAATAGGTAGTAACCTAGGCCCTCATTCAATTGCAATTTGGTCAATTGAATATGGCTCTAAATAAGCACATAACATATTTTTTTAAAGAAGTTTTTAGTTAGTAAACATCTATCCAAAAACAAGGTTTTCACTAACTAAAAACTTCTGAAAAAAAATATGCTCTGTGCTTATATAGAGCACTATTCAATTGGCCAAATCACAATTGAATGAGGCCCCTAGAGTGTGTTTTTGTAGCTTAACTTGTTCATAAAACTATTATATTTTGTATTTTATAATTTAGAGTGCATATTTTAGAAATGTACTAACTTAAACTTAAGCTTTTATTTTCTCACCACAACCAAAAAGTTAAGTAAAGGTAAAATCATAAAATAAAGCTAGCAATGTAGCAAAACAAGTGGTACGAGGTCAACTAAATAAGAGGTCTTGACTTGAAAAACAGGCTGTAAGTATGTAGGTGCAACAATGAGAAAATAAAATTATTTTTTTTGAAAGATGAAGAACAAAAACTGTTAGAGTCAACTATAGCCAGTGCACGGAGGAAAACATGGGTGATATATGAGGCTATACCCTGGCCAGGAGGTAAAGGCTGAGCTATTTTTAGCCAGTATATACAAGATAGACGGTCATTGGGTTCTTAGCTGATATCATGTTAGTTATTGATATTCTGAACTCTTCTCAGTGTGCAGTCTTACATAAATGTCCCTATTAGATTCCATTTAAGTGATTTCTTTGCTACCTAAATGCTAAGAGTAGCAATGTTTTTTGCCAGACTACAATAAAAATCAACACTTCTTTTAGGAAGAGAATCCATGAAATAAACAAACATGCAATTAGAAGCCTCTTTCACTTTTTCCAAACTTAAAAAAGGGACATTGAACACTACTTTGGCTTATGTATTGAAAAGAGTAAGTTTTTAACATTATAAAAGTTTGCATGAAAGAAAAAAATAATAATAAAATGAGTAAAACCTGTGTAAACTTTCTTGAAACAGACAGTAAATGTACCTAGTATACTGTAGAATGTAGGTGTCACTGGTTGACAAGTACGACTCCTACAGCTATATTACTGATACAAAAGGCAAGCAAGAGCAAGTAAGCAGTCAATTCAGTTTATTATGCTAAGAGTCAATCAGTTGAACAAAAAAAATACTGTGTCAGGGACCCCTTTCCAGGGCCTGGGTCTTAGCCCATTAAAGGACAGACAGCTTGGATTATTTCACTCAATTGTATTTGTAATCTGTTTTGTCCCATTATTTGCCAGATAAAATTAATCACATCTAATATGTGCTAGAGACAGCAGGATGTGTATTGGAATTTAAGCCTATTGCTCTCAGGAAACTACTGCTAGACCCCGTGTGGGGTCATCTCCCGTAATTGTCTGCTATACCCAATAATTGTTACATTGTGTACACCCCCTCTTTATCTTAAATAAATCAGTTCACTTCTGGAGACATATCGAAATCAGGTGTCTCTTATTTTGCTCCTGGTGGCTGCGATACTGAACCTATGTCTCTCTAAGTAACCTGTCCTGGTCACTATCACAGGAAGGTTACTGGGACTCCGGGAACTGCGTATTCCTGCATTAGAGACTCTGATTGATACAGAAGCCAGATATTAGGGTGCTGGTGCTGAGATTTCCAAGAACCCAAATGGTCCCTGTGGGTAGTTAACCTGAAGTCTATAGCAGGTGGTCCTGGGCATTAAATAGCTCCTACCCCTGGATCGTCACATACTGCAACATTGTTTATGATGCAACAAAGAAAAAGAAAAAAATTCCCTTATATAAATAGACTGTGTAAGTTAGAACACTGTATTCAAAAAGTATACAAATCAAGTTAAATTAAGATATATTTAGAAACAGATAGAGATATACAGAAATGTGCTTTATTGAAAACAAAAAGATATATATATATATATATATATATATATATATATATATATACACACACATACATATACATACATATATACACAAACACACAGGTATATTATTCATGTATACTATTCATATTGGAAATGTATTATAATGAAAATATTTAGTGAAAAAATAAAAATATTGTACACCGTACAGTGTGATGTGTCTGTTACATCTAGATTGTAATTGCTACATGTATGCAGCATATGGTGACATTATACACATCCTAATTGGAAAGCCTACTGACTTAGAGGACACAAACTGGTAAAAACATACAATAGTGAGGTATCTATGCAAATATAAAACATCCTCATATGAACGTCACCATATCATTGACACAAAAATACTTTACAGAGCTTTTCATAGGTGACAGTTTTACATCAGCAAACACAATACTATATGAAATGATACCAGACCATTATATGCTCACATCAAAGCCCAGTTTTCTTTGAGTTTCAATGAGGACTATATATCATATAGTAATATGTTAATACATAGGGGATTTGTGTAAAACCTTACCTTGCATACTGAAGTGGCCTGCACTCATGCAGCGATCAGCATCCATTGAGGGATACACACATCCTCACAGTTTTTTTCACAAGGGGATTTTGGCTTTAGCATGAACTTTGGCTGCTTGAACAGAGTGAAGGAGATAGAATAACATTACTATGTGCAATAATGATAACATGTCTTGCAATTTAAACCTCTAAAAAAAAACATACTTTATTAACTGCAGCACAATCTGCTGCATACAGATAAAAAAGACACCTTGTTTCCAGATTGGACTCATAGGACTACCAAAGAGGTTCTCAAGCTGGTGTTTATGGGTCCCTACTGGTCCACAAAACAACCAGAATTACAATAAAATAATGAAACCGTTAATATAGTGGTCTCTTATTTTTATTTATCATTGTTAGGAGTGCACAGTTCACTCCAAAAAAACTAAACCAAAAAACATAAAAACATTATAACTGTTAAAAAAACAGGCAAAAGAACCTCACAAATCTGAGTAGTCCTCTGGGAAATATAAATGGGGAAATCAATGCACTACCATTCAACACCATATAGAATAGGCTGCCATTGGCTGGCCAGCTATCCTGGGAGATTAGGGAAAAACCTAATCTTCCATTTTACATCGTGACCTTTGCTCATCACTTAATCCTATCGGCTATAGGTAAATGTATTAATCAGAGAGGTAATAAAGTCATTATACAGCGATACTATTATCAGCCAGTATTTACCTGCAATGAACCTTACACTCCCAGCCACATAAGAGCTGTGAGAGGTCACAGAGTTTGCTTCATGCTCTATCTATAGACATATGTGGAGTACTGTACTTGGCTACTTTCAGTTGCTGCAGGGAAAAGTGCCTGAGAGGCACAAAGACACTAGCCTTTATTTATCTATACTCATTCATTGTCAATAACATATACAGAGGTTGTTTGTTTGTTTGTTTTTAAAACCGGTATGGAATGAAAATACAAGCAAAAGTAAAATGAAACAGGGAAAAAAAGTGTATCCATTAGAGCTTACAATTTGGATAAATATATAACAAAAGCAGTAACTTTAATGATGAACTAAAATCAAAAGTATAAACGCTTCCAAAACACAGAGACACAAGGATCCCTTATTTACTTGGCTTGGATTTTCCTTTTGTAGAGTTTTTGTATCTTTGAGAATATGATTTTAAAAGCAGAAGGAATACTAGTCTACCCACAAACACTGATTCAGCTAGGTGTTACAACCATGACACAACACTACATCTCTATTCACTAAGCTAAAGTTATAAAAACAAAAAAAACATTTCTGGGATACAGACTAATATTATCAGGAACCACTTGTCACATCCCATCCGCAGTTGGAGACAGTAAAGAAATAGACTTAAAACAAGATAAACTTGTATGAAACCTTTGCCATCCAGCCAATTAACTCATGAGACAAAAGCCCCCAGTTGTTGCAGAAATTAAGTGAATATAATTAAAACTAGTTGTTATTGATATTTTGCAATGCAAACTTAGGTAATGGAGCTAAAAAGTTAATGATTTTAAACATACGGTAAGTAATCCATCACTCTAGCTCTCATTATTTAAAAGGTAGTTGTGGGGGTGATAAAGTAGAAGAGCATGCCCAATTGGTATATATTAGAATAACTAATGTATCCAACTGGACATGAGCTTTTTCTTTATGACCTATGTTAAAAAGACACGGTCACCCTAATAGAAGGTTAATCTTAAAGAGGATGAAAAACTGGCTATGCATTGTGCTAGAACCTTTTCTACAGTAAATACTTCCTGATGAACATGCAATGTTGTGTTTGCAACTAATGTGCATCACAATTTGCTAATTCAAGGCTCAAAGCAGACTGTGATTCTAATTAGTACATCAAAGCAGTTCATTAGTATTTAGGAGTCACGGATTTGCATAAAACATACTGCACAGTAATCGTGACATTTTCAGGAATGGTCACCTCAGAAACAAAATACAGGGAATTATAGACCAGTGAGCCTCACTTCTGTAGTGGGAAAGCTTTTAGAAGGGTTAATAAGGTATAGTGTACAAGAATATGTCTATTTAAATAGGATTATAAGTAGGTACCAACATGGATTTATTAGGGATAGGTCATGTCAAACAAATCTAATTTCTATGAGGAGGTTAGTAGGAACCTGAATCAAGTTTTTCACTGACAAGAGGACATCCCTTGAGGTTAGAAGAAAAAAAGATTCCACCTTAAAAAAAAAGAAGTTCTTCATAGTAAGGGTGGTTAAACTGTGGAATTCTCTACCAAGGGAGGTGGTGACAGCGGATTTGATCATTTAAAAAAAATGTATTGGATATATATTTGAATAAAAAGGGCATTCAGGGTTATCTTGGATTTGTGGTCATGAAATAATTATTTTCCCCCACTTTTGGCAATGTTTCAATGGGTGTTTTTTTTTCAGTTTGCCTTCCTCTGGATCAATTAATTAACAACTAATACACATATTGCAGAGGAGATTAAAGGAGATCTAAAAAAGTTGAACTTAATTTAATTTTTTTTGAGTGACACAGTACCTTTAAAGAGTTAGACAAATGAACTTTTATGCATAATCTATGCTCAAACGCCTTAACTTTCAAAATAAAGCATCTAACACTTTCACTCATTTTTTTCATATTAATAACAAACTACAATTGTATTTATTTGTGTACTTTTCATTTATGCAATAACTAGGACCATTTCTATCACTTTATAATTTGAAGGAACTCATCTTTAGACCCTTCATGTTAAAATCCAAACAATCTAGCAGATGATCTGTTCCCCGTTAGCAAATAAATGTCTGTACCATTATTTGTATGGGTTCCCTGGTGGTCCAGTAGTTAGGATTCAGTGCTTTCACTGATTCCAGTCGGGGAACCAAAAGGTCACACCACCCTGAAGCCAAGCAGGGTTGGGCCTGGTCAGTACTTGGATGGTAGACCACCTAGGAATCCCAGGAGCTTTATGCGGTGGTCCACTGGAGAAGGAACTGTCAACCCCCTCAAGTATCTCTACCATGAAAACCAAGTGGATCAGCATGACAATGGACATAAAGATGTGCATTGTGTGTTACAGACCATGAGGTCCCAGAGAGTAGAAAACAACTGAACACTGGCAAAAAAAAAACAACAACACCATACTGTGTAACTTTAGCAAGTTTAGTCTAGACTACCCTTTGTATGTCTAAATTCATATTCTAATAAGGATACATGAAAAGAGTATAAATATGAACACACATCTAATAGCAGTGATACATATACCCTCATAATGTGTCTGGATACAAATCTAAGAATCCCATACAACACACCAAGGAGCAATGTCCCTAGCATTGGGATTATTATTATTATTATTATTAACGTGTATTTGTAATGCACCAGCATATTCTGTATCACTAAACATAAGTTAAGTTCCAGGCAACAACAAATTCAATATTAACACAATGCAAAGAATGGAGGGCCGTTGTCTTTGAGCTTGGAATCCGGTGTCCATAGCGCTTTCCCCAAAGCACCTTGCAAGATTGCAACTCGCAGACTTACAGTCATTGTGGTTTAAGGTCAGACTGACTGCCACTGTGCACATCTCTGTGTGCCCTCGCTATCTGGTTTTGCTGAGTATGCCAGCAGTCCCCTCCTCCCAGCCACTGTAAGAGAGAACTTGGAAAACACAGCTCAGTCAGCAAGTAATCATAATGCTGTCCCCAGCGTGCCACCCTGAAAGCACTACAGTATTCACAAAAGATAGAAAAAGTGTAACTACCCATCTATTAAACACTTCGAAGCAGAGTACATTTGTCTCCTATATTATCACAGAGTAGAATAATGGTTCTGTGGAATACATAACCATACCCAGCATGCTGCTCTCACAGCACTATGCAGACTGCTTCCACAGTGCACCAATGCAGCCATTACGCTCCTCTCACAGATCACTCTTGCCCCTCAAAAGAAAGTAGTGCCATTAGCATGTCACACCCACAGCATATTGCTGCAGACTAAACCATATGTAAGAACATAGATAGAATGGTATATATGACAATGACAGTCTTCTCTACTTTACCCTTTTTGTCCTTTTATCCGAACACAATATAAAGCCAAATTATTATTATTACTGCACACGACCTATTAAGCTCAAACATTTCAATAGCACTGCTTACAAAACTAGAATAGTGTAATGTGGGTACAACCTGCAACTTGTAAAGATACAGTCGAGTCACATTATTATATCCCGAATAACCTCCCTGTGCAGCACGGACAGCAGCTCGACGGCGTGGTAGTGAGTCAATAAGATGCTGGAAGGTTGGCAAGGGTATCTGGAGCCGTGCAAACTGCAGTACATCTGACAGCTGCTGAAGAGTGTGTGGTGGAGGAACCATATGGCGATTGAGGAGGTCCTACAGGTTCTCGATTGGGGCTCAAGTCAGGAGAATTTGTAGGCCAGGGTAGTTTTTGGAAGTCTTTGTCGTGCTCATCCAATCACTCCCGAACAATTCAGGCCGTATGATATGGAAGATCCCATACTCTCCAGGGCAGACAGTCAACATGTATGGGTGCACTTGATCTACAAGAATGGATAGATAACCCAATAGGTTGAGAGTGCCTTCCAGAGGTATGAGTGGACCCAGACAATGCCAAGAGCATAACGCTGCTGCCACCAGCTTGTGTTCTTCCAACAATAGTTGTAGATAGTTCTTGAAGGTGTAGTGCCTGATACACCAACGTCCATCTAGTTGATGGAGCAGAAAATGTGACTCAATAGAGAAGGTAACCCTTTGCCAATCAGAAGAGGCCCAGTTTGATAACAAACCATCATTGGCATGGGTGCAGTGACCAGCTGTTTGCTTCAGAGCCCCATACACAACAGGGCTCGCTGTACAGTCGTTTTAGACACATCTAGTAGCCCCTTGATTCGTTTGAATGGTGAGTAGCTTAACTGTAGTGCGTCAGTTGGCCCTCCCCCACCTTTGCAGCCGATGTTCACCTATGACATTAATGGAACGTGGTGCTCCGCAGTTTACATGTTGTTTATTCTCAATGGTACCATTTGTCCGGTTAAAGTACACTTTAACCACAGCAGCACATGAACAGTTCAGACTGTGTTTCAGAAATACTGGCCCGAAAGTCAATGACCATCTGATAAATTGCACCCATGACAGCGATGGTTGATATGTCTGCAGAATGCCTACATGTCACCTTATTCATTGGCTATACACTACTGATGTCAAAAGTAGGCGCTGGTCATAAAAATGTGACAGGACTGAGGGGTCTGATAAGGGAGGGGAATAGATGGCAGTGACTAACTCAATATGCAAGTGGTGGTGTCTGTGTTACACTAGATTGTGTGTGTGAGCAATTTTGTGCTGTAGAGTTTGCAGTTGTGCATATTTAGGCTGGAGTTGACAAGCCTTTTAAAAGGCAGCAGGATAGTCTAGTTCAGGGGTGCACATGTTTGGTCCTTAAGGGCCACACACACAAGCCTGGATTTGAATATATCCTTTCTGTGCATTGGTGAGTCAATCAGGACAACTGAAGAAGTGATTGACTGTGCTCAGCAGGGATACCTTCGAATCCAGGCTTGTATGTGGCCCTACAGGACCGAATGTGTGCACCGCTGGTATAGTTGAACAAGGCAAAGAGTTCCAAAAAGTCGGTGCAGCTCAAGAAAATTCCTGAAGGAAGGAGTGAGAGGAGGAAAAGAAGACGATTGTGGGGAATATTTTGAGCTGAGGGCAGAAATATAAGGAAGTGCACAGTTATTAAGGGCTTTAAATGTCTTCATTTTAAATTGTATTTTTGAGGCTTTGGGAAATCAATGGAGTGAATGAGAGAGAGGTGCTGCAGACATTGAATGTTAAGTATGATAGAGGAGCCTAGCAGAGGTGTTCATTATGGATTGGAGTGGAAACAGATGGGTGATGGGGAGGCCAGCAAGGAGAAAGTTGCAGTAGTCAAGGTAAGATTTGATGAGAGAATGGATTTTAAATTTTAGTTGTGTTTTATGTACGATTGTGGAGTATTTTTGAGGTGCCTTTTAGGCGAAAATGTCATGATGTTGCTATTAATTGTATGTTAGGAATGAAAGAGAGAGCGGGGGCCAATAGAACCGTAAGAAAACAGGCCTGGGAGGTGGGAATGATGATGGCATTGTCAACAGTGAGACATATTTGAAGAGTGAAATCTGTAGTTGAGGGTGGGAAGTTTAGGAGCCCAGTCTTTGACATGTTGAGTTTCAGCTGATGGGGGGACCCAGGAGGATATGCTTGAGAGGCAGTTGCATCATGCTAGAAGAGAGGTATGGTGCTGAGAGGTAGAGTTGAGTCATGCACATAGAGATGATACTGAAATTAAAAAGATTCTATTAGAGTAGTAAGTGTGAATGTATAGATGGAGAAGAGGAAGGGGCCTGAACCTTTGGGTAAACATTGGGTATTCCAACAGTCAGAGGGAACAGAGAAGAAGAGGAGACCCCTGCTTTAGCATGTTCATGCAAGACATGATATCCTTTGCAGCAGGCGATACATCTTGTAAATGCCCCCTTGCAAATGCCTTCCCATGGTTGCATGAGTTTTTTAGATGACAAACTGGGTAACTGACCAATTATGAACGGAAGGTGCCTGTTCTTTATTAGGAAAACTATATATTGAATACAATTACTTGTTGCAAGTGCCAGGTAGTAAATTATCATGCATCATACATCAAACAGGATGTGCAGAGATATAAAGTGATTAGACATCAGAATAAAAAAAAAAAAAAAAAGGCAAATTAAGGGTATGTTTCAGGTATAAATCAGAGAAGATGTTCAGGTGAAGTCAGCATACAAGGATATGGATTTAGTCATCTGATTTTACCCCCTTTCCGTTCTGCTCCAAATCCTCTTTCCCCCTCTTATTTAAACCCACCATTATTCCATTAACTTCCCGGGTCAATAGTCTGTTCACAAAATGTCCACTCATTTCATTCACCATCCCATAACCACAGAGATCAACGGTTAACCCATTAACCACTCAGTTCATTCCTTTCCCTCTGCCTGCATTCATATCTCCTTTACTTTCCATGGTTAAATGACCGACAAGCTGGAATCAAGCAGTGATGGCATTAATAAGGAAAGCTAAGCTCTTCTGCTCTGGCAGGGAGTAGGGTGTCTGAGCAACAGAGAAAAAAATGTGGGATGTGTTCTATGGCACAGCGACACATATACACAAATGCCACAGCCCATTAGCAGCTAATTCAGGAGTAGAGGCAATCTACATGTGCAGTACAGAGTTAGCAAACAGCTGGACCTCATCCATACAACATGACACTGCTTCTGCTTATCAGTTTTGCCTCAAACGACCCTCCTCTCCACACACCATGTTTAGCAGACGTACATGAACCTGGGCCAGAACCAGGAATAACCACTCACTGCTTCCACAGCACTGCACCGAGGGCTCACAGTATATAGGTAAAGGAGTACATGTATTTACTATGCAGCTAGATATTAAATTAGAATAAATGATTATTTTTTTCTGGTCCCAAGGGGCATCCCTGATGCCTTGGTGAAGGTTGCGAGTATGAGAAGGTGTTTATATTTCTGCGAGAGCAGCCATTGCAATTATACTTGCAAGCAGTGTAAGTGGAAGAGGTTACTAAAAGCCTCTATCTCCTTCTTCTATTCAGGCAAGAACATTTCCTTAGGCTCAAAATTAACTAAAAATTAAATGTATACATGATTTACAAAAAGCAACAAATATTATCATTCATTTTGGAGGGCAACATTTTACTAGATGTTTGATCATTGCTACCCACTATCTAGGAAACAGTGTGAACTTAAAATAAGTATTTTACATATGTTATTATTAATGACTATAGCCATAGCTATGCATTTTCTTGTGTACATAATGTAAAATGGTATGCACCATACTTATTCTTGTACAATAAAAGTTACGTTTTTACACATATGTTTGTGTGGTAAAAAAACCTAGTGGGTTAGTAACTGATTTAGAGGTTAATATTCCATGTGTGAACAATCATAATGAACTAAAATGGAGCAATTCACAAGCTACAGCAAAAATAATCTAAATACACAAGAACAAATTCAGACATCCCCATCTGTTGGTGGCCCCCTTGGGAATGAATTTCCCACCACTGCTGCAAGGAGAATTTTGATTAGTATGTGTGTGTGTAATTATATATATATATATATATATATATATATATATATATATATATATATATATATATATATAGTGAAAATGAATATAGGGCCATCAATAATTTGCAAATTATATAAAAAGCTTGATAATCATATTTTTAAGTTGGTATGATTATTTTTGTACAGAACCATGTACAGTCTCAGAAAGCAGGGAAAATCCCCCGCTCAGGCTAGCTGATTACAGTGAAAAATATATTCAAATAAGAACTCAGTTACAATGAGGCCTGCAACAAAGACGTGCATGTTTTAGCAGAGCGTGGGCAGGGAGGACTGAGTTATTTTAACCTTGCTGTTTACATATTCACTGAGGCTACAACAGAGTCTTTCATGGCCCACAAAAGCTGCAGAGAGGAGAGGAGGCTTATAGTAGCAGCTTTTAATATTTTGTACAAATACACTAAAATGAGATTTACATACGCCCATCACATCTCCATTATGGTTTAAACTCACATGCCAGCATTTAGTAGCTCATAGTGTTATTCTTTAGATAATTATAACAAGGAACGAATTGAGGACATAGACCCAGAAGACTAAATGTAGGCAGGCAAAAAAAACAAAGAAACACACACAACAGAATGTCTTAATTTTCTATAGAACTGAAAGTCATTCTATTTAATAATGGTGCATTGTATAGATTAGGACAGATATACTATATAGATTGGATATTATATTCACAAAGGAGTTGGAAGAGTACTTGAGAAAATGATATATTGATATACTACATGCACATAAGATGATTCCAGGTCAGTCCCTGTCATATCTCACTGGCTTGTAACAGAGAGGGGTAAGAGACCATAAACTTCCTGCAGATACACAGCGTCTATCCCGAGAATCACATGTTGTGTCACCTTGAAAACACTGGACTGGAGCCAAATATGAGGCATTTCATCATCTGGAAAACTCATTAATAAGTTGTTGCAACAGCCTGCCTCACCACACAGGTTAGCTGGACTGGATCACACGGTATGTTAGCATAACAGGGCAGTGAGCAGCAACAAGCATGGTACCTTCAGGAAGGGCAACTGCACAGAGAACAACAATATTTGTGTAGGAAGACAAGCAGCGGGTCATTTTACCATTTAGGCAGTTTTTTGGTTCCATATAAGGTTTTAACAGTGTGACTAAAAATAATGTATTTCCTCCTCAATGTAATGGCCATATAAAATGTATACACTTACTTCTGACAAGCCCCGAGAGTAACGGTTTCTCATCTTCTGGGACTTTCCCTTCTCTTCCAGTTCTCTCTGATATAGGGTGCCATGTTTCACAGCTCTGACCTAAGGCCATACCCACATTCAGCTTGTGACATGCTTTGTGTCTGAGCATCATGAGACACTGATAGGGTGAGGCCCCTCCCTATGGGCATCACTCTAGAGCTGTGAGTTAGATTCAGGTTCCTAAAGGTTTAAAACTGTTACTCTGGGGACTTGTTAGATACAAGTGGAGTATAAATTACAATCAGGAGGGTAATATTAAGTCACCTAGTTAAAACACAAGAAAAACAAAACAGAAAAATTAGTGCGGAACTAGTGGGGAACATAGTAGCAGATGTGTTTGCTGCAAGAAAACAGCAGAAGACCAACAGAAAAATTAGCTGTATAGAGAGAAGCAGCATCAGCAAAGTAAGCAGGGGTATGGGTACCAGCAGCAGGTGTGCATGGAGACTAGCAGTAATAGAAGCAGGTACATGAGTCGCAAGGAGAACAGCAGTATCCACAGTAGGCATGATATCTGCAGGGAAAGTATCAGGTGCGTGATGTGCCGAAAGAGCGTCAGCAGCTGGCCAGGGATCTGCTGGGAGAGCTTTGGCACGTCGGCAGCTGGCCAGGGATCTGCTGGGAGAGCGGCGGCGCGTCAGCAGCTGGACAGTGACCTGAAGGGAGAGCGGCGGCGGGTCAGGAGCTGGACAGTGACCTGAAGGGAGAGCGGCGGCGGGTCAGGAGCTGGACAGTGACCTGAAGGGAGAGCGGCGGCGCGTCACCAGCTGGACAGTGACTTGAAGGGAGAGCGGCGGCGGGTCAGCAGCTGGACAGTGACCTGAAGGGAGAGCGGCGGCGGGTCAGCAGCTGGACAGTGACCTGAGGGGAGAGCGGCGGTGGGTCAGGAGCTGGACAGTGACCTGAGGGGAGAGCGGCAGGTCAGGAGCTGGACAGTGACCTGAAGGGAGAGCGGCGGCGCGTCACCAGCTGGACAGTGACCTGAAGGGAGAGCGGCGGCGCGTCACCAGCTGGACAGTGACCTGAAGGGAGAGCGGCAGCGCGTCACCAGCTGGACAGTGACCTGAAGGGAGAGCGGCGGCGCGTCACCAGCTGGACAGTGACCTGAAGGGAGAGCGGCGGCGGGTCAGGAGCTGGACAGTGACCTGAAGGGAGAGCGGCGGCGGGTCAGCAGCTGGACAGTGACCTGAGGGGAGAGCGGCGGCGCGTCTGCAGCTGGACAGTCACCTGCAGGGAGAGCGGCGGCGCGTCTGCAGCTGGACAGTCACCTGCAGGGAGAGCGGCGGTGCGTCTGCAGCTGGACAGTCACCTGCAGGGAGAGCGGCGGCGCATCAGCAGCTGGACAATAATCTGCAGGGAGAGTGTCAGCAGGTGGCAAGTTATCTGCAACTAACATATCTGCAGCAGTAGATATGTTAGTTGTAGGGGAAGCAGCACACCGGTAGCAAAGGGTATCACAAGTGGGTTATATTCATGTTAATGGAGTGTAGGTAGGGCCGATTCAAGAACCTGATGTTTTTAAATATGCAAAGCATGGCAATGCAGCAAACAAACGATAAATTAGTTTTACAAAAAAAAACATTAGAATATGTGCCATATATATATATATTTTAAACTGCAAGTTTATTTTAATATGGAAACCATTCTCCAGAAAAAAAATATACCCACTGTATTTTGTTCAACTACATGGGACCATATGTACTAAAGTTCTTGCATATTATATTACTGTGAGCAGAAACTACAGGAATTCACAGATTTTACAATAGATTTACTCTCACAATGTTGGTACACAAGAGAGTCTATAAGAAATGAATTACCGTATGTTTGTTTTGGCATGAAGTTCTTTAGACAAAAGCAAAACATTGTTTCTGTATTTTTATGATACTGTTCATAAAACCACTTTTGAATTTACAAGAACAAACCGACTGTAACATAGTACATTGGTAGTCAAAAACAGAACAGGAATGAACCAGGGAGAATATGTAAATAGCCTGATAGAGGGTATATTCACTTAAATACATTATGCAATACGAAACTAAAGCTTTAGGACCCCTGCAATCAGGCAGTCTCAACTTTTCTACTTTTGTTGTACTTATATATAAGACGGTGCAAAATAAACACTCCAATCTAAACTAAATGTTCAGTATTTACTCAAAACATTGGTCTGTCTACAAAACAGCATAGCTATGTAGTACTGAATCACAACAAATGCCATATCTGTCACTAACAGGAGTACTCAAACTTCATGAAATCTGCTAGTATGTGGTTAATTCAAAAAGACCAGATTCTACCCTATTTACATACACATTAGTTTTCTATATTTTGCATTTTAGGTAATATATCTATGTATTTTAAAATGCTACCATAATAGTTTGAATTCAAAAAGCAATATTCATGTTACCGCCACATATTGTGGTCAATTATGGATTTGCATGAGCACAGTTACAGTTATCTATCTTTAGCATATCAGGGCAGTGTACAGACAAAAGGGATGTGATAGTGAGAATGCCAGTATAGAAAGGAAGGTCTATATACCAAAATGTGGGTGTTGAGCTATGTCACCCTTTATTTATTACATGCATAAAACTACAGGAGTGGAGGGACGTGGTTTTGTTAGCTCTACCAGCCCTATCTACTTTTTAAACAGAGATAAATCTCATAAAATGTAAGGCTTCCTAGAAGTAATAACATTTACAGCGCTAGCAAATGGATCAATACAATGGTATGCAGCATAAGATACTATTGGCCATATGTATACTGCCTGATACTCTGCAAGCCATGCAGAAATTCTCCCTAAATACAGTTATATAGAAACAAAGAAATCTTTACACGGTTATACAGATCCAGATTCACATATATACAGAAACACAAAGTCCCATACATACTTACATACAAACATGCATATACCCATATTCAGGGGTGACAAAAAAGTGATATGTAGGAGCAAGGTAGATTTTTATATGAGCAAGGCCGGATGATTCCAGTATTTTATTTCTGGAAAAATGTATAGGCCATAGTTTACACACATGACTACTACATACCTTTACATGGATACAAGACCTACACATAGTTATAGTTTACAAACAAACACATACCCATATACCACTACACATACACTACTTGGCAAATATGTGGATGCCTGACCATCAAACCTATATGTGCTTGTTGAACATTTCATTCCAAAACTGCACTGATATCGGACGGGTAGGCCAGCTCACTGACGGCTTTCCAATTCATCCCAAAGGTGTTCGATGGGGTTGAGTTCAGGACTCTGTATATGCCAGTCAAATTCCTCCACACCAACCTCTACAAACCCTGTCTTTATGGTCCTCACTATGTGCACGGGGGGATTGTGATGCTGGAACAAGAAAGGGCTTTTTGCTCACTGTTGTACCAAAGTTGGATTCTCTATAATGTCTTTTTATGCATGATAATGTATGTATGCTTGACTATACAGTGGATATAAAAAGTCTACACACCCCTGTTAAAATGTCAGGTTTCTGTGCTGTAAAAAAATGAGACAAAGATAAATCATTTCAGAACTTTTTCCACCTTTAGTGTGACCTATAAACTGTACAACTCAATTAAAAAACAAACTGAAATATTTTAGGGGAAAAAAAAATTATAATGTGGTTGCATAAGTCTGCACACCCTCTTATAACTGGGTATGTAGCTGTGTTCAGAATTAAGCAATCACATTCCAAATCGTGTTAAATAGGAGTCAGCATACACCTGCCATCATTTAAAGTGCCTCTGATTAACCCCAAATAAAGTTCAGCTGCTCTAGTTGGTCTTTCCTGAAATTTTCTTAGTCGCATCCCACAGCCAAAGCCATGTTCCACAGAGAGCTTCCAAAGCATCAGAGGGATCTCATTGTTAAAAGGTATCAGTCAGGAGAAGGGTACAAAATAATTTCCAAGGCATTAGATATACCATGGAACACAGTCATCATCAAAGGAAGAAAATATGGCACAACAGTGTTGGTACATGTGACAACAATCTCCCGTATTCTTCATATGTCTGGGCTATGGGGTAGAGTGGCAAGACGAAAGCCTTTTCTTACGAAGAAAAACATCAAAGACAGGCTACATTTTGCAAAAACACATCTGAAGTCTCCCAGAAGCATGTGGGAAAAGGTGTTATGGTCTGATGAAACTAAGGTTGAACTTTTTGGCCATAATTCCAAAAGATATGTTTGGCGCAAAAACAACACTGCACATCACCAAAAGAACACTATACCCACAGTGAAGCATGGTGGTGGCAGCATCATGCTTTGGGGCTGTTTTTCTTCAGCTGGAACTGGGGCCTTCGTTAAGATAGAGGGAATTATGAACAGTTCCAAATACCAGTCAATATTGGCACAAAACCTTCAGGCTTCTGCTAGAAAGCTGAACATGAAGAGGAACTTCATCTTTCAGCATGACAATGACACAAAGCATACATCAAATCAAAACGTGCCATGCTGATAAACTCATGCCCAAAAAGACTGAGTGCTGTAATAAAATCAAAAGGTGCTTCAACAAAGTATTAGTTTAAGGGTGTGCATACTTATGCAACCATAATTTTTTATTTTTATATTTTTTCTTCAGTCTACCTAAAAGATTTCAGTTTGTTTTTCAATTGAGTTGTACAGTTTATAGGTCACATTAAAGGTGGAAAAAGTTCTGAAATGATTTATCTTTGTCTCATTTTTTACAGCACAGAAACCTGACATTTTAACAGGGGTGTGTAGACTTTTTATATCCACTGTATGCACCTTTTAGCAATATATATTTATGCAGATGTTATGTGGTAGAGCACTTTCACCTAATGGAAATTTCTGTGCTTTGGAGAGGACCATAACCCAGAAGCTTACAGAAGAATCTCCCACTGTGTGTAAAGCTCAGCACTGTCACACACTATGGCAACACACCGGGAGCTTGTTTCAACACTTGCTGTGCTAAACACATGACCAGATTCAACATTTTCTTCTAAATCTAGGAGTGAAAAAAACATTTATATCTATAAACAGTCTTTCAAAAAGACTAATGCAACATATCATTTTATAACTAAGAACAATAAAATATGTATACAAATAGAGACCCATAAAATAGTGTGGCTTCTAAAATGTTTGCTCTTGACTCCTAACTTCCACATCATTCTACATATTGCTATTTACTATGTTTTTCTAACTCATATAAAGGCTACAGGAGGGTTGCAAGTAGACACAGAGAAGCAAGATGTTGACTCTGTGTCTACAAGAGCACAATTGCCAGAACCTCTGGATATTACTTTATTTACGTAGATACATAAATATATAGAACTAAGTTTCAATCTGCCTAGATCAATCCTTGCAATGGTGTACACTAATAAACTGCAATCACTGAGCCTTTGTTGTTGTTTAGTCATGTCCAACTCTTG
This sequence comes from Discoglossus pictus, assembly GCA_027410445.1. Classification (NCBI taxonomy): domain Eukaryota; kingdom Metazoa; phylum Chordata; class Amphibia; order Anura; family Alytidae; genus Discoglossus; species Discoglossus pictus. The sequence goes on from CM050167.1 coordinate 232,975,027, forward strand.
GTGACAATATGGACACAGCATGCCAGGCACGTCTGTCTGCTTTTCTATATTGCTGGTTGTGCCCATCCATAAGGTTTTCTTGGTAAAGATACTGGAGTGGGTTGCCAGTTCATTCTCTAGTGGACTGCTATTTGTCTGACCTCTCTGCTATGGCCTGCCAATCTTGGTGACCCTACATGGTATAGCTCACAGCTTGATTGAAGTATACAAGCCCCTTCACCATGACAAGGCAACAATCCACAAGGGGCACCAAGCCTTACTCATGGGTAAAACGTCACAGATATTACAGTATCTATTAATGTACAGCTGATTACTTTTCTATTGCAAAGGACCATAGATTGCAGCCCTTTCACAAACGCGTCACACTGATTCCTAGTACACACAATGTGCTCCCTATTGATGAGATGTCAAACACAGACATGTCTCAAGCAAAGACTGACAGAAATGCAAGGTGATATTTCACACACAAAACCCTTATTTATAGTGAGCGGAAGGTGGATCTATCCTGTTATATGTACGCATGCATTTGTGAAAGCGCCCTTGCGTCACGATCTAGATGTCCAAAGTAGGTAGTACACCTTAACCCACTAACCCCCTAAACCTCAATTCCTACCCCTAAGCCCCTAACCACTTACCGTGCGTATAGACACAGTACATGGGAACGTCAGCGGCGCGACTCCCAGCGCGTCCCCCACAAAGGGGTGCACACATATAAAGGAAAAGTCCCACAGCCTTATCAACCTATGGTTGTCACACAAACTGGGATGGGGTAGGACGAACAAAATGTTTTAGTCATACAGCACTGAAGTAGCCTTGGAGACAAGTTACACACAGAGCGGTTACAAAAGGGATAAAACATAATGTATGTGCAGTCTCCCAACAACTTCTCATGGCCGTTCTATTCATTTCAATGTGTATTACCTATCCCAGCTGTCACAAATAGCCATAGTGCAGATAGTGCATGTGTATTTGTTCCTACCACTTCAGGGCCAATGCAGTGCTATGGAATAGCCTGGCCATGTAAACTCCTTCTGGATCGTTATCTTGTTGTGGTGAAGGGGCCTGTGTATCTCAATGAAGCTGTGAGATATTCCATGTAGGGTCATCTAAGATGGGCAGGTCAGACAAATCATGGTCTACTGGAGAATCCTGGCAATCCAAGAAACCCCTATAGATAAACATAAGGATAAATGTGCCTGGTGTGCTGTGGTCCATAGTGTCACAGAGAGTTGGGCATGACTGAATGATGTCCGCTATCATGCTATAAATAAAAATGTCTACAAGCAATATGACATTTATTAGGATATGGTGATAGCAATATGAAAAAGAACAATAGTAAATGGGGTGTGCTGGACACCCATACCCAGCTGGAGACCTGTCACACACCCTGTGGGCTGTATATACAATCTGTCACATCAGTGGGGATGGGGACACAAAGGAGCAGTATCACACAGGGCCATATACAGGGCATTGTGTCACATCTAGCACATACAGCACTGGGCGATCATCACACACTGGGTGTTGTCACCAAACTGCACCAAAATACAAGTGGGGAAGATTCAACAACACAACCAGTAAGGAGGCCACAGGGAGACCGGGACACACCCCAGTGTCTATAGAAACACACACCACTATATAGAACACACTGCCCCGTAACACACACCAGCATGTATGTATTTGTGTGTGTGTGTGTGTATATATATATATATATATATACACACACCGCACGGTGCACATACCGGTATGTATAACACACTCACCGCACGGTGCACACACTTACACACCGGTATATATAACACACACAGTGCCCGATAATACTCTCACACTGGTACCTGCGGCTCGGGCTCTGTCTCCTCTGACCGTTACCAGCTGCCAGTGTGTGTCAGGACTGGTTGTGGCACTCCTGGCTGTGTCCCTGTGTCAGGCCCGGGTGTCACTTTGTGTGCAGGCCTGGATGGTGGCCGTGTGTCTCACAGCCGGTTGTGTCACTAGGCAGGTAATGGTGTCATTGTGTGTCAGGCCTGCTGATGTTTGAGCCGCAGCGGCTCCAGTTGTCAGAAGAAAGGAAAAGGAGGAGACGTAAAAACACACCCAGGAAAGGGAGGAGAGAGCAGCACCATAACACACGAGGAGTGGGACACAGAGAGAGGAGAGAGAGTGACAGGAGAGAACAGAGTGACATGAGAGGGACAGAGAGAGAGGAGAGTGAGACATAGAGAGAAAGCATTGACAGAATAGTTAGAGAGGGACAGTGAGAGGGGAGAGAGAGAGGAGAGGGACAAAGATAGAGGAGAATGACAATGGGACAGAGAGAGGTGTGAGAGGAGTGTGACACAGAGAGAGAAAAGTGAGACAGGAAAATGACACAGAGAGGGAGGAGAGTGAGAGAAACAGCACTGAGAGAGAGAGAGGAGGGTGACAAAGAGACAGCTCTGGGATAGAGAGAGAGCAGAGATTAACAGAGAGACAGCACTGGGGCAAAGAGTGGGAAACTGAGAGAGAAGAGAGACAGCACTGGTAAAAATAGAGGATGGTGACAGCACTGGGACTGAGAGAGCGCAAAGAGACAACACTGGGACAGAGAGAGAGCGGAGAGTTAGAGAGAGAGAGGAGTGGGACATAGCAGAATGACAGAGAGGAGGGTGACTGAGCACTAGGTCAGAGAGACATGAGTGTGACAGTGACAAGCACTATGGTAGAGAAGAGTGTGACAGTGACAAGCAATGTTGTAGAGAAGAGTGTGACAGAGATGAGACAGAGGGATAGGAATGTGTCAGAGACAACACTGGGACACAGAGAGAGAAAGGAATGTGACAGACAACACTGGGACAGAGAGAGAGAGGAATGTGACAGACAACACTTGCATAGCGAGAGAAGAGTGTGACAGTGACAACACTGAGTCAGAGGAAGAGGAGTGTGACAGAGACAAACACTTGGACAGAAATAGAAGAGTGTGACAGAGAAAACACTGGGATAGAGAGGGAGACGAGCGTAACAAGGACTGCACTAGGGCAGAGAGAAAGGAGTGTAGCAGGGACAATACTGGCACAGAGAGCAGTGTGACAGGGAAATGGATGGGGACAACATTGTGACAGAAAGAGAGGAGAGCGACCCCTGAAAGAATGAATGGAAAGGGATCTGACCACAGCTAGGAATGAGGGGGAGCTGGGAGTTAATATATGGACCTGTCCCAGCTTCCCCCTTCACTTCCCTTCAGATGCTGCTCCCCTCCACAGCAAGAAGATTTAATTAGGGCCGGAATTGCTGAGCAAAATAAAATGGCTGCCCCATCTAGGATCTAATGGAGGAACTAATGAGGCTCATTCACAGCCAAGCTACAGCGAGAGACCCCAAGTGGATCACTGAAAGATTTCTGTAGTCCTCTCTAATGAGCCTAAACCTCTTACTTCCCAGACTCCCTCCTGCAGATCCATTTGCTGCCAGTGCCCTTCAAGGATCCTTAACCCTTCTCCAAAAAGGCCAAGCACCTCTTCACAGTCTTCCAGACTTCTTACATCAACGCAGAGACCAACGCAAAAATGGACCTATCTAGCGGCTGCTGTGTCTCGTGGTGCCATTTTCTCCAGCAATGAAAATGCCCTTACGGACATTAGATATGGTCAAATCTGCTCTGTCGGGCTTGTTGAAACCTTGCAGCGATCAAAACAGCATTACTTTTGTCGTAAGCAAGATAGCTGCTTAGTAGATCTGCGCTAAATCTGCGCTGTAGGGATTGATTAAGCCGCATGGTGGTGGAAATGGCGTTACCTTTGACATTAACGAGGTTGCTACTTTGTAGATATAGAAAAAGGGCTAAATTAACCATATGTTGGTGTTATAATGAGGAGTTGGGCTAGAACTTATCTGTTACCTCTGACATGTCTTGCGCAGATAAGGGTTTGAATGCCTGGTTAGAAATCATGACCCCTATGAGAGCATCATCCCAGTCCCTTATTATTATTTGTAATGCATCAACATATTCTGTAGAGCTTTCAGTGGGAGGGAGGGCTTCGTCAGACGCTAAAATACACTGCTATGACTTTAGTGAAAGCCAGTGCCAGTGGGAAAGGGCAATTGTATATTCACACATATATCTTCAAATTGTTCCACCCCCATCCAGCCTACAAATGTTTTAAGAAAAAATCTGGGTCTGCCTCCACTGAGGTGGCCTCTTCAAAGTCCGCTGACACCAGTGCAAGTGGACAGGCTAGGTCTGTGGCTAAACAGGTACGCTAAAGTCCAGGGTAAAGCTGGCTATGTAGACCTGTTACATGAAGGTTTTGAGGAAGGTGTTAAAATTCCTGCAGTAGGAATTGTCCCCTCTTTCTTTCCTCAAAACTTATTATCTGTCAGACATCATCCTCAGGTCATGAAGAGCAAATTAGAAAAAGTGGTGGGCCCCTTCTTGGCACCACTTATTCCAAGTCTCTTATTAGGTTTAGTCCCCAAAAATGACGAAGGTACATTTCAGATGATTCACCACTTGTACTTTCTGTAAAGCAGGTCTGTCAATAACGGTACTGACAAACATGACTACCATTTATTATGTTTTTTTTTTTTTTTTTCAATGAATCAATCAGGCATGTAGCTTAGTTAAGCAAGCAGGCTTTAGCTTCTTAATAGCAAAAGAGGACATTGAAGCGTTTTCTGCTTCAGGAGGGGATTTTGGCAGGATTGACTAAAAACGTAACCGTTCTGGAATTCTTCCCCATAGCTTTTGCTCTGTTCCTTTGGGAAGACAAGTTTAGGAATAAGCAAGTCATATTCTTCTCTGACAATCTTGGGGCAGTTCAAGCGATTGATACCCAGTCAGCATCATCTATCCCAGTGGTCAGGATCTTGAGGCACCTTATGCTGTGCAGCCTGTAACTTAATTCATGGTTCAGAGTCAGACATGTTCCTGGAGTGTCTAATTCCTCTGCTGACTTTGTTTTACAGTTGGACAATTAAGACAGCTGTCCCCCGAGGCAGCAGAGAAGAGTGTTCCCGTTCCCTGTTATATTTGGGACCTCGATTTCCAGAAATAGCCCTGTTTGTAATTTGTTTTAATGCGTTTGAGGTGCATTTATTCCAAACCATTTTCTATGTGGCTATTTTGGTTCATTTAGAATTAGTGAATTGGTGAGCCCCAGTAAACCCATTCCTAGTGGCATTATTTACAAGAGTGTGATTGATGAGGGTTCCCATTTTACCATGTTTATCCCTAAGTCTAAAACGGATCAAGAGGTCAAATGTATTTTATCAATCCTATTTGAGCAGATGCCTGCCATTGTCTCCTTCAATTCTTTGCTACCAATTTGGCCCACTGTTGGAGGTCCATTAGTTGTCCATGCTGATGACTCTTACCTTACCAAAGTTCAGTTTATCAGGGTATTGGAGATTTGAATTCAACATAGGATTTGATGGGGCTGATCTTGCTCTCACTCTTTTTGCATTGGGGCAGCTACTGAGGCTGCTAGGTTGTGCTTGGTTGACTGCATTATAAAAAACATTGCAAGGTGGAAGTCTCCGAGGTCCCTATTTTAGTTACCCATACAAATGTTTATAAATGAATGTTGGGTGATAAACAAATTCTATCTAGGTTTCCCCAAGTTAAAATAGTATGGTCAGAAATGGTAAAGTGCCGCCAATGACGGGCAGCTTGGGATTCAGCTAAATTAGAGAATTGTAGAAAAAAAGATTAATAGGACAATGGCATCCTTTAAAAAAAATGAGCTCTGTATCTCTTAGGCATGCCGTTTTTTAAATCACCTAGTTGTCATGGCTTTAGGTCTTTTTCTACTCACCCATGAGGAAGGCGTATTGAGTTCAGGTATGGGGAGCAAATCGCATCCTAGGTGATTAGCGGTTTGCTTGAGGCAAGCGTTCTTACTGCAAGGTGCCTAGGTTAGGTAGAAACCGGGGACCTGGGTTATGTGCTGGCTTAAGTGCTGATCCCATGGGGCCTCCATAGAAGTCTGTTTGACAAAATGTGGGCGTCAGGCGTTAGAGGCTGGAGACTCAGCTGTTCTAACAGCGAGTGACTTATTCCACTGGTGTATGAATGGGAATATGAAATGGCAGAGTAGCAAGTCAGTATCTACATATCTACTATGAGACAGAGGATAAATAACAGGTCCTTCAAGCATAACCCTGCTGCTTTCAATAGGGCAATACTGCTATAATAGTTAGAGGGACTGAGTGAGGAATATGTGGTTTTGGGATACAAAACACTGCCCTAAGTGTGGCCATTATACAAAGCTCCAAAACATTTATTGTATGATCAAAAATGCTTTCTTAATTCGGCTGTGTGACCTAATACAATATCTCATCATATTAGAGAGCATTTATTCAATAAGGTGAATCATGCTCTATTACATAAGCAGAACATCTCTTAATACTTGCCTTTTCTTCCCTTTATTTTTTGTTTCAGTGAGAGTCAGAGAGTACACAAAGTGAGAGTAATGTGACCAGGACAATACTGGGACAGAGGAAGAGGAGTGTGACACAGACAACACTGGGTCAGACTAAGAGAGAGGAGTGTGACAGAGTCAGAGAGTGAGAGGAGTGTGACAGAGATAACCCTGGATATATTTGTATAAGGAAAACACATCCCTTCTTAGGCACCTTTTTTTTTTAGAGAAAGTAAGTTTATTTTGTTAGCCTTTATTCATAGCTTAGCCCCTTCATTTCCCTTATTAATTTTGTTGCCATTTGAGGTACCTTTCCCAGCTCTACAATGTCCTTTGTTTTAAATGGTACTCAAAATTGTACTCCATATTACAAATGAGGGCATACTAGGGATTTGTATAATGGCAGAATTATATTTGCTTCCCTCGCTTCTATATACCTTAATGCATGCTAATATTTTACTTGCCTTTGCAGATACTGCTCGGCATTGAGCACTGTTACATACGTGGTTGTCCACTAGCATTCCTAAATCCCTTTCTATCTTTGATACCCCTATATTGGTTCAATTTGGATTATACATTGCATGTTTATTTTCCCTTCCCAAATGCATAACCATTTATTTGTGGTAAATCACGTCTTCCATTTAGTTACCCATTCTTTTAATTAATGCAAGTCCCTTTGGACTTATTACTTAGTGTCATCAACAAATATGGAGACATTTTCATATTTTCCAGTCCTTCTTCTAAATCCTTAATAAATGTTAAAAAGGAGATGACCCCTACTTACCACATTAGTCCAGTCTGATTTCCTCTCTTATAGGGAGTTCTCAACTTTGTGCATATATTTACTGCAATTCCAGTATCCCTTACTTTGTACAATCACTTCCTGTGTGGCACTTTATCAATTGCATGTGCAAAGACTACATCTCCTGTGTTCCCTTGTCCAAATTTCCTACTTACCTTCTCATAGAAAATAATTATTTGTTTGACATGACATATACCTCATAAATATGTGTTGATTCCTACTACTTATCTTATTCACATGGATATATTCATGTATACAGATGAGAGTCTTACAGGTCTATAGTTCTCTGGATTTGCTCTTGCTCCCTTATTAAATAATGGGATCACATCTCCAATGATCTGGTACCAAGCCTGTGGAGAGTGGGTACCCTTTGATATATCCCATCATGATCTGGTGCTATATTAACATTTTTCCCAAGCTCTTTTGGATTTCTTCCTGCATTAACCAATTATTTGGTGAAGATAGAGTTGACCAATTATGTTGTAGTGTCCCAACCATTAGTACCTCCCTTGTGTATACAGTAGAAAATAATTTATTTTGATTTTAAGAAAATGTTAAGTTATATTGGCTGTGTTATTCTTGTTTTACATTTATATGTTATGTGCTGATATTTATCTATATTTACCAATGTGCACCAAGACTACTGAGTTATCTCCAGCAACTAGGAGGCATGAAGCTGTTCAGTTGCCAGAATCTATGTGACAAGTCACCCTGTCTACCTTCCTAATTAAAGAGTCCCATAACAATGGAACCTGTCTATTGCTCTGCCTAATCTGACCCCCCTCAGCTCCAGTAGAACTCTTCTCTTGGCTGAGGGAACAGCTCTGCCTGGCTTTGCAGTTCGTGAATGGACATCCCCAAAACTTTTACTACTATCTGGCAAATCTGCTGGTGTTTGCCAAACTCAGAACCTGCCTGCCCCTTTCTCCTGTTGCCAATAATTCTCCTTGTAACTGTAAACCAGCTACCTCCCTGAACATCTTCACTAGCCCAAATGGTACCCTCCACGCTAGGCCCCAACTAAATTGTGCTCAGTGAGCACTAATTACCTTTACACAGGAGCAATATCATCACCAAGTGCTGCAGTTCTCTCAAGTTCTCCAATTCGAGCTTCAAGGGAGGTGACATGCCCACACCTGGACCCCGAAACAGCTGCTCAAGCAGTAGATACATGTGGCAGGATGAACACTGACTAAGGTTATCACTGGATTGGCATGATTACAGAGTACAAAAAATACAATGAACAAAATATATATTTTTCTCTGGATTATTAAATGACATATATTTTCTAACTACTTAGATTAATACATTTTGAGTTTAGAATCAATTTAAAGACATATTTCTCTATATAAAATAATATTTATTGATAATAACAAATACCAACTAATCTAATATATTTATATAACAAATAATGTTTCAGATTAATTGCAAATAAGATAAAATCACACATCAGCCAGTAGGCTATGATTAGGCGTGGCTCTGTCGGCCATCTTGTAAATGTAAACAAAAACAAAATACAAATGATTTTAGTTCAATACATTTTTACTAAGCATAATTCTAGTAATTATAACAACAATTTACCCCTTAATATAATATATCAGATATAAAATATCAAGCACGTGCTTCCATAATAATATGTGGTGGGTTTTGGCAATTTATATGATGATGTTAGTAATTTTAATAACCTTTATTAATATTAATTAATAATTTACATGTTTCACATGTTTGCCAATTTTGACTAATTTCTGAATTCTTATTACACAATATATTAAGAGAATTGGCCTCATGAAATAAACAGAACTGTATTTCGTGGGAATATATTTATTATAAAGGAATAAACATAATACCGTAATACAGTATATTTTAATAACAAGTTGGTATAACAATTGTAACAGATATATCAAGGTACATCAATTATAAATTGTTAGTTATTATTACATTATCAACATAATCATATAATAAGACATGCACAACATGCTTACTATAAATACATATGGTAGATTATGACATCAGAGATGGTTTTAATTAATTTGGTATATTCACCCATATCTATTTATTAAGCTATTACACCCTTTTCATATCATATGGTTTTATATTAGAATTATAGTATTATCTCTAATTAAGATGTTGTCTCTAATTAAAAAGAGAAAATGTTTTTTATTACAATTAATTATTGGATATATTAAATCGCTATAAAAGCTGATATATTTATGGTATTTATAAAATGAACTAGCAAATTATACGTCGACTTATAATTTGCCAGTTATATGGTATATTTATATATATCAGAAAATATTGATATTAATATTCTATATTTTATTAATAACATATTTCAATGAGTGTACTGAAAAAGAAATAACGTGGAGAAATATTATACTTAAAATCATACTTGGTTGTTTTATTTTGGTTCCATCAAATTACTGAAATTCTGGATCTTTTGAGAAGTTCTTGGTATGTGAGTGTGTAACTTCCTTTCTTAGGCCCTCATTCAATTGCGATTTGGCCAATTGAATAGGGCTCTAAATAAGCACATAGCAAATTTTGTTTAAAGAAGTTTTTAGTAAGTGAAAACCTTGCTTTTGGATAGATGCTTACTAACTAAAAACTTATTTAAAAAAAATATGTTATGTGCTTATTTAGAGCCTTATTCAATTGGCCAAATTGTAATTGAATGAGGGTCTTAGTGAGTTGTCTAAATCTCTGTAAAATGCATGTTTAAGATTTATATGTGTTTGGGAAAAATCCCAAAAGTTTTAAAGTATCTATGTGTCTCTGTCCAGGAAACAATTTGTTGAGAGATGCGTGGATGTGTCGCTTTCTCTCTAGCTCTCCCTCTAATTTGTTCTCCACCCCCCCCCCCCCCCAATTATAACTATAACTATGTTTGCTTATCAGACATTCCAATCTCGCTATGTGTTTTGGCAACCAATCAGAATTCCTCATGGTGTCACCACGTATTTAAATCTTAATAGTGACTATATATTTTTATATAAACATTTTATTCCATGAACCACAAGATGGGGCTCTTGGACTTTCAAATTATCATAAGAATTTCCATAAAATCACTAATTAACTTTGACATCTATAAATGAAGCTATATACCTGACATGCTTAGCAAGTTGGTATCATTTATGTATACACATAAGAAATTAATAGTCTAGGAAAAGACTCACAGCCTTATTAAATTGCGATTCAGTAAATTTAAAAGGGCTCTATTTAAGCACACACCATATTTTATTTACAGAAGTTTTTAGTTAGTGAAGACCTTGCTTTTGGATAGAAGTTCACTAACTAAAAACTTCTGTAAAAAAATATGCTGTGTGCTTAAATAGAGCCCTTTTAAATTTAATAAGGCTGATAATGTCTGGTTAGACCATACTTGCCCATGTGAATTTAAAAGAAGTATTCTGTTATTTTAAACCTTATCTTTTTAATTAGCTCAGAAATTCTCTAGGTATTTGTCTCTATAGAACAAAAGAATCTGAGAAAAATATATATTTTACAGATATATTCCACAATGAAATTGCATGCATAAATGTATATAGCACATAATAAAATTTTAGTACATTGGTTATAAAAGAAAGGTTAACAATAGGATTATTAGATTAGATTATAATGCCCATATAAAATTGGATTTTATTCATCAAAAGTTCTGACAAAACCCCCCTTTTAATACACCTTGTTTCTGATAAGGTAAATAATGGTGTATTAAATATATCTCAGTCTGTATAATACACTTTGGTGAATTATTTTGTTGAGTTCTTTGTTTCCCATCCCTCATAAGGATGGTTCTCGTATTTGGAATTGGGGAAACTGTTCTGAGTGTGTAGAAAATTATAAACATTATTTCATGGGTTTCCATTTGTATTTAGCATTGTTCTTGCATCTTTCATTTTTCTCAGTTATCATTCATGGTTTGATGAAAATTTCCATAATTCTTGTTATGGATGTGATTAAGTACAACGGTGCACAACACTGGTACTCATGATGATCCTAAAAGGCAGCGGCCTGGAGATCAATTTGGAACATTTCTTTGATTTGGTCATCTCAGGGGAAGGTGACATTCCTGGGATCTGGATCTGGTTTTCTCATTGAACCCGTCCAGCATTCCTGAAGAAGAATTGGCTTTTTCATAAGATTTGCATCACCATCAGTAGGTTGCTTTTGTTTCTATGGTAATTAGAAAACAACATTTTAAGTATTGATACATTTAATGCAAACTCACAAAAATGTTATAAACGCCTAAACATTTTTTAGACATAGGGCTTTTATTAAAACTGTTTATTTATAAACATCGTGTATTGACACTACATCTTATTTAGTTTTATTGGTTTAATAGTTATAATGGCATACCTATAGTAATAGGCATGGATTCACGAATTCATGGCGTTTCCATCCCTAAGTACTAAGAATTACCCAATATTTTCAGATTTTTGTATATGGCGTAAGCAATAAAGCTACTATAGTTAGAATTACATATCGGATAGAAGTATAGTCTTTATTATTTTATTGTTACTCCCCCTTTTTCCTATGATGAAAATATATTAATTTAATTCCACTGGATAAATTATGGAATTAAATTATGTTTTTAGTGTAATCTCATGTTTGGAAAAATGTTTATTTGTCGAAATCAGATTAACTCTCCACAGAGGCCTCCTGTTAAAAGCATGTGGTTTTATCAAAAATGTTCTAATTAATATTTATCACCATATAAATTTCCAAAATCCACAACATATTATTATGGAAGCACGTGCTTGAGATTTTATATCCGATATATTATATTAAGAGGTAAATTGTTGTTATATTTACTAGAATTATGCTTAGTGAAATTTAATTGAACTAAAATCATTTATAGTTTCTTTTATAAATTTCCAAGATGGCCGACAGGTCCACGCCTAATCATAGCCTACTGGCTGCTGTGATTTTATCTTATTTGCAATTAATCTGATACATCGTTTTTGATATAAATAGATTAGTTAATAGTTGATATTTGTTATTATCAATAAATATTATTTTATAGATAGGAATATGTGTCTATAAATTGATTCTGATCTCAAAATGTATTATTCGAAGTATTTAGAAAATATATGTTGTTTAATAGTCCCGACATTTTTATATTTTTTATAGTGTTTTTATATACCTTAAACTATGAAAAAAATACCCGTATTTACTTTATACGTCCTAACCCCATTTCTTTGAACTCCCACACTTACACTAAAACTGCACTCCCCTTTTTTTATACTTACACTGCAACTCCACTGTCTCTATAACCTGCATATTGTTGACAGCTCCCACATTCACTCTTTTTATGTTTTGTGTATTTTTGTGATTTTCTATCTTTCTTAAAATATAAAAACTTGTTTATTTCTTTATTTTGTCCTAAACATTCTTTTTTTACCATTAACTTTTTATTAGAAATTCTTTACATATATATTAATCATTCAATTGCGATTTGGCCAATTGAATAAGGCTCTATATAAGCACATAACATATTTTTTAAAATAAGTTTTTAGTTAGTGAAAACCTTGCTTTTGCATAGATGTTTACTAACTTAAAACTTCTTTAAAAAAATATGTTATGTGCTTATTTAGACCCCTATTCAATTGGCCAAATTGCAATTGAATGAGGGCCTAAGACAATACACAATATCTCACTGATGTTACATAATCCATATTATCTTACATATTGTCTTACACCATACATTTTCTAAACAAAAATTAAAGCGGTCTAGAATTATTATGTTACAACAATATTATAATTTTCTTCAATAAAGAAACTATACATATATTTTTGTTGTTGTCTGTATATGTGTGAGTTTGTAAGCAATTTCTATCAACAATTTTATCTAAAACAGTATCAACAAAGTAAAAATAATATTGTACCGGTCACATCCTGTAGTTCCAAGAACTACAGGATGTGACCCCAACATCCATTCTCATGAGCATAACCAAGAGACATATTGCGAGGCATGAAGGTGGCAGGTTGGCTGAGGCCTGCAATGAGCAGCAAAGCTGCTCATTGCTGGGCTCGCGATTAGGGCCGAAGGCGCTCATCGTGAGGTCCATAAAGTAGACAGTGGGAGAGCTTTGCAATGAGCGCCAAAGGTGCTCATCGCAAGGCCTGCCGGTTAGAGGGGAAGCTTGCAAGTATGAGTTCAGCCTTGTGATAAGAATTTGCCAGCTGGAGTGAATAGAATAAATCTAAACATTTATTTAAAATAAAAACACCTGCAACCCCAAATTTGTGAATTTGAAACGTTTGCGGGCAGATAATAGAATATGGCACTAGATTGCTAAACTGGGAACCAGAACTATTTGATTGGAGTGAATGATGTTGATAAAAAAGAGCACTCTAATATATCCAAACTCTCCTAATTGAAACAAAGATTTGAGGTGCTGGTTGATCTAAGTATTATATTTTACAGAAATCCACATTCTCCTCTAAATCAAGACAATAAAGGACTATCACAGACAAGGATTACAGAAAATGGATGAAGATGTTGACACAGAAATACATTTCAAACTACTTCATGTAGTATAGCCTCAACCAAATTGGACATCTAATTCATTGAATTCATAATATACATTAAAGGGCCAGTGAACTCCCATTTCATGTTATTTTAGTTCACAATTAAATGTCATTAAAAATACATGTGCAGGGGGGCGGAGCCAACGTCCAAAGCAGCAGGACGTGTGAGAGGAGAGCTCCGTGAACCCGGCTGCAATATAGGGCTTATTTTTGCCAAAAAAAACCTGTGGAGTCCCCAGCAACATCGGGGGACACCAGGAGAGGCCGACCTGAACCCCCACTGGACACCCCTGACCGGAAGAGAGACGCCGGCGGAGAAGCTGCAGATCCGGTCGGGTGGCGCCGGGGCTGGAAGAAGATCCCCAGTCCGGGGCTGTGCCGGCCCGGGCGATCACTGGAAGGCCGCAGGAGGCGGGAGTAAAGCACATGGAGGCCCCAGCAGCTGTGTCCCCCAGTGCAGGGACGAGGAAGGAGTCGGCGGGAGCCGGCAGTGAAGAGGAGGCCGCCATCTTGGTAAGCCGGCGGAGAGAGGGGCATCGGGCTCTGTATAGACCTGCCGGCACAAGGAGACACAGGCCAGAGGCAAGGGGAGGCCAGGAGAGTGGAAAAAGGCCTAGCAAGGCCAGAGGTGGAGGGCCAAGGGGGTCAGAAGCGGAGAAACAGGGCAGAAATAAAAGCCCGTGAAGAGGCGGCCGCCATCTTCCGGCGCCACGAGGAGGGCCTGGGAGCTGCCCCTGAGCCTAGATAGGCCACTAGTCACCAATACCCAGCCTAGGAAGGCTAAACCTCAAGAGGAGGTAACACTACAGAGCACTGTGTGCTGATGCAACCAGTCACAATCTCACCCAGACCCTGCAAGCTGTACCCTAACAGAAGGAGGCTGCAATAGAGGCCCTGGCACATGGAAAAAGGGGCAACCTCCCTAAAGCAACACAGCTGTAAGTCTCCCCATCTAAGCTCTGATTTGGATAACTTCAGGCCCAGAAGAAGTGCGCTCATCTCTACCAGAAAAGATTTCAACTTTACCGCTACTAAAAGCCCTGCAGATTGGTGGGCACTAAAGGGTGGCTTTACTATTCCCGGCTTCAAAGGCCTCAGGTACCTGTACAGTTAAATACTTTCCAAACCTCACTGAGCGTTAACTGCTTAAGACTGCTGTGGATCCATGCTGCCACCCTGTGAGCACAAAACAAAACTACAGTTGATTTGCAACATGAGGAGCTGGGCTAGCTGATTTCTACACACCTACTCCTGCAACAAGCTACAAAGGCCAATATGACTTCCTGAACCAAGAGATGTAAAAGCCACCGACAAGAGGTCTTGACTAACAGGCAGCCACGATCTATTCTATGTGGGATCACAGCTTCTGCCCTGACCAGCTTGATGTGACTTAGCATTTACAATTATACGCTCCTGAACGGCTTATACGCAGAGGGGAAAGAAAGAGGAATCCTACAGCTCTCTAGAGAGCGCAAAGCCCCACGGTACAGCAATTAAGAAGAGTAAAAGGGCTCCCTCGGCTAAGGGCACCCGAGAACATTTCTCACCTAAGGTGGCCAAGCCTGTGTGTCCAGTGGAATCTGCTTCAGACCACTCAGACTCATCTGACCAGGAGGAGACCTCTAAGAAATCAAGGCAACACATCGACCTATCGCCTAGATCCATTGCAACTATTGAGCAGCTCTTAACCAAGGCATTAGAACCTTTGAGGAATGACCTGAAAGAGCTGGGACAGAGGACCCAATTGCTGGAGGAGATGGTGGATCAAATTGGAGAGGCGCAGCAGCATGACAGGTCATACAACATCATGGAGCTGACAGATAAGATCGAGGACCTAGGTCAAGGGTCCAGATAATTCTAGTCTAAAAGTGTATGCGGACCTGTCCCCCAACATGCTAGACATGAGGAGGCAGATGAAACCTGCGCTGGCGATCCTTCAGCAGAACAAGCTGCAGTACCGGTGGAACTTCCCCTTCGCCCTTGCCTTCAGCTACCATTTATCCAGTTTATTTCAGGGTAATTAAAATCTCCCATTATTAGAACTTGCCCGTGCTTAGCTGCATTTCCAATCTGTAACAATAATTGTATTTCCTCACTTTCAGCTATATTTGGGGGTTTATAGCATACTCCTACTAATATTCTTTTGGAATTTGCTGCTCCGCTATTTAACTCTACCCACAAACATTCAACTTTATCACTAGGTCCACCATAAATATCTTCTCTGACTATAGCCTTAAATTCAGGCTTAACATACAGACAAATCCCTCATCCTCGTTTACCATTGCCTCTATCTTTCCTAAATAGGTTATAACCATCCAGATTAACAGTCCAGTCATGAGATTCATCCCACCACGTTTCGGTAATGCCTATTAAATCCCATTTTTCATTAATTGCTAATAATTCTAACTCTCCCATTTTTCCTGGCAAGCTTCTGGCATTAGCAAGCATACACCTTATGTTATGAGTCTGTAGTTCTGAAGTGCCTGCCACTGTACTTGAATTACTTAGTACTACCTCCCTATTGACTATACTACCCCTCCCCCCATCTCCTCCCCTATGAGTTGTTAATTCATCCCTTATACCCTCTACACTTTCTACCCCATTACTTATATCTAGTCCCTCCCCCCCCCCCCCCCACCTACTAGTTTAAAAACTCCTCCAGCCTTTCTACCATCCTATCCCCTAGTACAAAAGCTCCCTCATCATTAAGGTGCAATCCATCCCTACTGTAGAGATTGTACCGAAGTGAGAAGTCAGCCCAGTGCTCTAAAAAGCCAAACCCCTCCTTAGTGCACCACATCTTTAGCCACGCATTAACCTCCCTAATCTCCTTCTGCCTCCCTGGGCTAGCACGTGGCACTGGTAGTATCTCAGAAAATACTACCTTGGAGGTCCTTGCCTTCAGCTTATTACCTAGTTCTCTAAAATCATTCTTTAGGACACTCCATCTTCCACTAACTTTGTCATTGGTACCAATATGTACCAAGACTGCCGGTTCATTTCCAGCCCCTCCCAATAATTTGTCTACCCGATTCACAACATGACGAACCCGAGCACCCGGGAGACAACAAACTGTTCGATTGCTGGGATCTGGGTGACAAATCACCCTGTCTACCTTCTTAATAATAGAGTCCCCTACAACCAAAACCTGTCTGTTGTTCTGCCTATTCTGCCCTCCCTCTCCTCTAGTAGAGCTGTTCGCCTAACAAATCCCGGGTCCTCCATACCAGCATTGATGTCGTCCCTTAACAGGTTTGGCAGGATGTCAGGACTAAGGCTGAATTTAGGGAAATCAGAGGCTTTGAGCTTAGGCATGGTTCAGGGCGACACAGACCGTCTGAAATCTCTGTATTCCTTCTCGTGGCCTACCAAACATAAAAAAATACCTAGGGGTTAATATTACACCTAAAATCTCTGATTTGTATAGGGCTAATTATCCCCCCATGTACAAAAAATTGAATGAGGACTTGTTCAGATGCAGGAATTACCCTCTTTCTTGGACTGTCCGAATTGCGGCAGTCAAAATGAACATTTTGCCAAAGATTCTATATCTCTTTAGAACGCTCTCTATGTCGATCTCCCTGAGGGAGCTGGACCGGTTCCAGTCCAGTATTTTTAGGTATGTGTGGAAAAATAAGAAATCTCGCATTTCCAGGAAGTTAATGTTCAGACATAAAAAAGAGGGGGGACTATCGTGTCCTAATCTGCGGGAGTACTTTAAAGCGGCTAGACTGTCCCAACTACCACAAACGCATTCAGTCAAACCTCAGCCGGGCTGGGTATTCTTAGAACAACAGCAAATGCAACAGCATAGCTGGGACACATTAATTTGGGTGCCTGAAGGATTGAGCCCGATTAAATTACATCCGAACCCCATAATAAACCTGACCATAACAACGTGGTAATGGGCCAGATCCAAGAACAAGCTAGATATAGGTGCATCTCCCTCTTTGGTCCTTTCCTCCCAGGATATTTGGGAAACCATGAATATAATATCTAAACATTGGTGGGCCTCAAGGGGCTTAGATAAGTTAGGCTCTTGGTTTATAGGGAGTCATTTGATGACTCTGGAGCAATTTGGCAAAAGATATGCCCTTCCTTAAGGGGAGTATTACAACTATCTAAAAATAAGGAGCTGGGCCCCCGAAATCCTCCTAAGTTCTCTGTAACATGCAAAAACCTCCCACTTGCAAAAGGGATATTAGGCTCGCTATACAATGTATTTTCTGAGTCAAAGAATACAGACAAACCAACATATATCTGTAAATGGGAAAAGGAGCTGGGGGGGGGGAATGGGAATGGAAAAAGTGGCAGAAATCATTCTTCAATCTAAGCAGGGCAACATGTAATTACACACACATAGAGACATCTATTAAAGTACTTCAGAGAATATATTGCACTCCAGATAAACTCAATAAGTATGATCCTAGGGTAAGCAGTAACTGTTTTAGGGGCTGTCAACAAATAGGAGACCATATCCATACCTGGTGGCTGTGTCAGGCGGTTCACAAGCTATGGGAAAGGTTAGCACTAATGGCGACGTCATTATTTGAGACTACGGTTACGGAAACCATGGAGTCTTGCTTATTGGGGGTTAAACTTCCTAATTTATCAAACAATCAGAATAGGCTATTCCAGATAATGGCTGCCGCAGCCAAAGTACTCATTGCCAGTCAGTGGAAATCGGAAAAGCTAGATGTGCGGGAGGATATTAAGAAAATGAATTACATAGCAATAAATGAGAAGTTACATTGCTATATTAGATACTATGCCGCAGTTCTATACAATCTGGAACCCCTGGTTAGAGTCGTCGTTTGGTTTCCCCTTGATCTGAGTGATCTAATGGTAATAAGATAACAACAAGATATCAGTATTGAGCTAGAGGGGGGCTTGGATTGGAGGAGACTCGAGAGCTGGTCCTGGAGACTCTGGTTCGTCTGGAATGCAACATAAGAGGTGAATGCATGTACAATAAATGTATAAGTTTAAGAATTGCATTGCTCTAGATGGCAGCTGACGGAAATAGTAGATTAACTAAGCAAATTGAACTGCATAACTAAATGGACATAGTTTAGAAGTAATTATTTAGGAGGTGAAGAATGGCTAAGCATTGATTCATGCCTTGGTTAAGGAACCCTTTAGATATAAATGTATAGATTTAACTTGGTCTATTGAATTTTCCCTTATCTCCATTGTTATTTATTTATTTAAAGTTTTAGTTTTTATATAATCAAGTTTTGTTTGTTCAAGTTTCCCTTGTTTAAGTTAAAGGGTTGCTACAGTAACTACAGAATAATAGAAAAAAAGAAAACTGAAAGGGTATGCTATAGTTTTGATTATAAGGCATACGTGTTTATATAAATTCTTATGTGTAAATGTGCCTATTGCTTGCTGTGCTGGAAAAATGTGTATTCCTTTCAATAAAAACTATTTATAAAAATAAAAAAAATACATGTGCAAACACCAGTAAAAGCATTTATTTACCTCACCAGTGGCCAATTCTGTACCCTTCTGCATCTCTCTCATTCCATTCTCTCTCTCTGTTCTATCTCTTCCTCTATATCTCTTTGTCCCTCACACCATTTCTCATTCTTCTTTTACTGCTTATCGAAATCACCATTCAGGCCTCCTCAGCTCTGGGATTTCTGAAAAATCCTGAAATTTGCTATACACCTGGAAGTATGAGCAGGACTACAGCGAATGACTCATCTCAGGAGTTAATATCATTATTAATATTTCTACTAATGTATGCCTGTTGTCATTTTTTAGGAGATAGAAATTATTTCTAGCAATATTTTAATCCCTTACAAATGTTGTAACATCTATCTAACCTCCATGCTGTATCTAGCTTGGCTCTCCCCATCCTACCCCCATTTTATGACTTGCATAACTTTCTAAGAACTTTTCCTCACATATTTACCATGTCTTTATTGCTTTCTATTTCTCTCTTATTCTGTTGTCTCTCTGTGCTGTCTCTCCCTCCATGTATGTCTGTCTCTCACACTATTTCCCATTTGTCTTTTAGTGCCTAATGAAATCACAATCCAGGCCTCCTCTGCTCTGGGATAACTCTGAGCACTTCCCTCCCTCCCTGACTGTATTCAGATTCAACTTATAGAGGCATGGAAATCACTGGCATCTGACCTATCAGCAGTGTATGCTATCCTAATGTTACCACTCTACCCACCATGCCCATCTTGATTACCTTTCAGCACTCTCCCTTGTGCTTGACACATAACTTCCAATAGGTAAAAATGATCTGCATACAATACCTCCCTATCAGATTTCAAAAGTCTCTGATTAAACAGTTACATCTTCTCACATCTTCCTCCCAGGTATCCCAATGCCTATTTTAAAGCAACAGAATTGTCTTTTCCTCCCTTTCATTGATTCATTCTCTATCACTGTCAACTTTCTCAATCTTCTAAATTCTTCCAAATTTGTACCTTATTATTCTTACCCAGGTTTCTGCCTCTCCCACTCATTTTAGATTGTAAGTTTGCGAGTTTTCAATCTGTCGGTGCTTTGGAAAAAGCTCTAGGTATATAAGATTTTAAACTCAAAGACAGGGCCCTCAAAATTTGCTTTGTTCATACTGTATTTTTCATTTTTTTAACACTGTATAGCTCTTAGGAATATGTTGGTGCATTACAAATAAATAATAATAAATTGTCCTAATGCCCACTGAAAGGAAGTGAAGGGTTTCAACTGCAATAACAGTAATTGGGCTGTCTTTGTCTTTATCAGGACAACAGGAGAGATGGGGAGGGGTACAGTAGTGGTCTTTCAGTGAGGTAAGCTATGTTTTTAAATTATATATATATATATATATATATATATATATATATATACACAGTGGATATAAAAAATCTACACACCCCTGTTAAAATGTCAGGTTTCTGTGCTGTAAAAAAAATGAGACAAAGATAAATCATTTCAGAACTTTTTCCACCTTTAATGTGACCTATAAACTGTACTACTCAATTGAAAAACAAACAAATCTTTTAGGTAGAGGGAAGAAAAAATAAAAAAATAAAATAATATTGTTGCATAAGTATGCACATCCTTAAACTAATACTTTGTTGAAGCACCTTTTGATTTTATTACAGCACTCAGTATTTTTGGGTTTGAGTCTATCAGCATGGCACATTTTGACTTGGCAAGATTTGCCCACTCTTCTTTTCAAAAACACTCCAAATCTGTCAGATTGCGAGGGCATCTCCTGTGCACAGCCCTCTTCAGATCACCCCACAGATTTTCAATCGGATTCAGGTCTGGGCTCTGGCTGGGCCATTCCAAAACGTTAATCTTCTTCTGGTGAAGCCATTCCTTTGTTGATTTGGATGTATGCTTTGGATCGTTGTCATGCTGAAAGATGAAGTTCCTCTTCATGTTCAGCTTTCTAGCAGAAGCCTGAAGGTTTTGTGCCAATATTGACTAATATTTGGAACTGTTCATAATTCCCTCTATCTTGACTAAGGCCCCAACAGCCAACTAAACAGCCCCAAAGCATGATGCTGCCACCACCATGCTTCACTGTGGGTATGGTGTTCTTTTGGTGATGTGCAGTGTTGTCTTTGCGCCAAACATATCTTTTGGAATTATGGCCAGAAAGTTCAACCTTGGTTTCATCAGACCATAACACCTTTTCCCACATGCTTTTGGGAGACTTCAGATGTGTTTTTGCAAAATGTAGCCTGGCTTGGATGTTTTTTTTATTGTAAGAAAGGGCTTTCGTCTTGCCACTCTACCCCATAGCCCAGACATATGAAGAATACGGGAAATTGTTGTCACATGTACCACACAGCCAGTACTTGCCAGATATTCATGCAGCTCTTTTAATGTTGCTGTAGGCCTCTTGGTAGCCTCCCAGAACAGTTTTCTTCTCTTGGAGGGAGCTCCAGTTCTTGGTAATGTCACTGTTGTGCCACATTTTCTCCATTTGATGATGACTGTCTTCACTGTGTTCCATGGTATATCTAATGCCTTGGAAATTCTTTTGTACCCTTCTCCTGACTGATACCTTTTAACAATGAGATCCCTCTGATGCTTTCAAAGCTCTTTGTGGACCATGGCTTTTGCTGTGGGATGCGACTAAGAAAATTTCAGGAAAGACCAACTAGAGGAGCTGAACTTTATTTGGGGTTAATCAGAGGCACTTTAAATGATGGCAGGTGTATGCTGACTCCTTTTTAACACGATTTGGAATGTGATTGCTTAATTCTGAACACAGCTGCATCCCCAGTTATAAGAGGGTGTGCAGACTTATGCAACCACATTATTTTTCTTTTTTCTTTTTCTTCCCTCCAGCTAAAAGATTTCAGTTCGTTTTTCAATTGAGTTGTACAGTTTATAGGTCACATTAAAGGTGGAAAAAGTTCTGAAATGATTTATCTTTGTCTCATGTTTTTACATCACAGAAACCTGACATTTTAACAGGGGTGTGTAGACTTTTTATATCCACTGTATATATATATATTTATATATATATATATATATATATATATATATATATATATATATATATATTATACATATATATATATAATTATATATATATATATATATATATATATATATATATATATATATATATATATATAAAGCTTTGATTTTCTGCTGTTGGACCTATCCTGTTTCGTGTGTGCCTTTGTGGAAGCGCAACAACGCCGACTGTAGAAAGGCGGACGCGCTCGCGTTGCCATCTAGCGGCAAAAAATTGGTAGTACAACCAACCCCTTAACCCTCTAACCCTGACCCCCTAACCATAGCCCCCTAACCCTCTAACCCTAACCTTCACTTCCTAACCCTAACCCTCTAACCCCCTAATCCCCTAAAAATCCTAACCCTCTAACCCCTAACCCTTTAACCCCCTAACCTTAACTCCCAACCCCTAACCATTTACCCGGCGTAGTAGCTCATCTATAGCACTAGATGGCTCTTAGAGCGCGTGAGCATTCCAAGAGTAGGTAGGGGCGCACTGTTCTGGCGAACAGCTGCACACACAAAACAGGATAGGACCCTGCTGCCTGCATATGCATTTTTAGTATTAATTAATGGACAACTAAAAAGAATGTAAAAAAAAATGCTTGCACTTGTATTTTAATATCTCCATTAAGAGACAGACCAAGATATCTAATGAATGGCCTTCATTAGTGTTTGTAAAGGTTTTAGTTGGTTAATGTAAAGGTAGTTGATGTACATTGAAGATATTTATGTTTCATCCACTTGAATAGGGTAGATTACCTTCTCATTCTACTACTTCCAGCCCCAAGCAAACTGAAGTCTCGATCCTAGTAAGCAAGAATTGCAACTCATAAGTATCAGTCCAGAAAACAACCATAAAACCGTGGTACACAATTACACCCCCTGTAAACAAACTAACTTATTTAGACATCAATGCTGTTGTTGTTTGTTGTTTAGTCGTTCATTAGCGTCTGACTCTCTGTGACTCTATGGACCACAGCACACCAGGTGCATTTCTTAGTCACTGCCCCTCTGAGCTCCATCAAGGTTATGTTCATTGCTTCGGTGACCTCATCTATACATCTCCGCCTCTGTCATCCCCTTCTTCTTGTGCCTTCAATCCTTCCCAGCATCAGAGTCTTTTCTAGGGAATCTTGCCGTCTCATTATATGGCCAAAATATTTGAGCCTCAGCCTTGTGATCAAACATTCTAGTGGACAGTTTGTCTTGATTTCCTGAAGTATTGATTTATTATATCTTTCAGTCCAAGGGACTCTAAGCAGTGTTCTCCAACAACACAATTTAAAGGAGTCCATTCTACAGCGCTCAGATTTCTTTATGGTCCAGCTCTCACATCCATATGTTACAACTGTGAGTACCATAGTTTGAACTATGCAGACCTTTGTTGATAGCTTAATATCTTTACTTTTTACTAGCTTGTCCAAGCTTGCCATAGCTTTCCTCCCCAGAAGAAAACATCTTTTAATTTCATGACTACAATCACCATCTGCAGAGATTTTGGATCCAAGGGAAAAAAAATTGTCACTTTGCTATGATCTACATCTTTTTAACATTGAGCAGCAGGCCAACTTTTGCACTCTCTTCTTTTACCCTCATCAATAAGTCCTTTAGTTCCTCCTCACTTTCAGCCATCAGAGTAGTATAATCGGCGTATCTGTGGTTGTTGATATTCCTTCCAGCAATATTGATTCCGGCTTTGGATTCATCCAGTCTAGCCTTACGCATGATGTATTATGCATATAAGTTGAATAAATAAGGTGACAATATACAATCTTATCGCACTCCTTTTCCGATCTCGAACCATTCTGTTGTCCCATGCTTAGTTCTGACCGTGGATTTTTGGTCAAATTAGATTATCTGGTACTCTCATCTCTTTAAGGACATGCCACATTTTGTTGTGATCCACACAGTCAAAGGCTTTTGAATAGTCTATGAAGCAGAAGTAAATGTTTTTTTGGAACTCTCTTGCTTTTTCTATTCTCCATTGGATATTGGCAATTTGATCTCTTGTGCCCGCTTGTACATCTGGTAGTTCCTGGTCCATATATTGTTGGAGTCGAGCTTGTAGAATCTTAAGCATTACCTTGCTGTCATGTGAAATTAGTGCAATTGTTCAATAATTTAGCAATTTTTGGCACTGCCTTTTTTTGTGATTGGGATGTAGACTGACCTTTTCCAGTCTATTGGCCATTGTTGAGTTTTCCAAATGTGTTGGCATAAGGCAAGCAACACTTTCACAGCATCATCCTGAATAATATTAAGTTCAATTGGCATTCCATCACATCCTGCAACCTTATTATCAGCAAGACATCCTAGGACCCATCTCACTTTGATCTCCAAGATGTCTGAATCCAGCTCATTGGACAAACTATTGAGGTCATCACTGCTGTTAAGATATTTCCTGTATAGATCTTCAGTGTATTCCTGCCACCTCTTCTTTATCTGATTCTGTTCACACCCTACAATTTTTGTCTTTTATCACTTCCACTTTGGCATGAAAGGTGTCTTTTAGGTTCCCAATTTTCTTGAAGAGATCTCTCGATTTACCCAATTGGTTATCTTCTTCAATCTCTTTACATTGCTCATTGTAGAATGTCTCCTGGTGTCTTCTTGCTATCCTCTGGAATTCTGCATTCAGTTGGACAAATCTTTTCTTATCTCCTCTACCTTTCACTTTCCTTCTTTACTGGGCTACTTTCAAAGCTTCATTAGCCATCCAGCTTTTGACTTTTCTTTCTTTTATGGATATTCTTTGTTGCTGTTTCCTGGATTATGTTGCAAACTTCGGTCCAAAGTTCTTCAGGCATTCTATCTTCCATGTCTAGTCCTTTAAATCTATTCTTGACCTCCACTGCATATTCACAGGGGATATTATTTATTTCTTATCTACTTTGTCTGATGGTTTTCCCTATTTTCTTCAGTTTAATTTTCAACTTTGCACAGTCAGCTCCAGGTCTTGTTTTTGCTGATTGTAGAGAGCTCCTCCATCTTTGGCTGCAAAGAATATAGTCAATCTGATTTCTATGTTGTCCATCTGGTGATGTCCATGTGTAGAGTCTTCTCTGAGGCTGTTGGAAGAGGGTGTTTGCTACGACCAGAGAATTATCTTGACAATATTCTACTAATCTCTGACCTGCTTCATTTTGTACTCCAAGGCCAAATTTGCCAGTTATTTCAGGTATCTTTTGGCTCCCTACTTTAGCATTCCAATCTCCTATGATGATAGTAAAATCTTTTCTTGGTGTTATATCTATGACGTGTTGAATGTCTTTGTAGCATTGGACAACTTCAGCCTCTTCAGCATCTGTGGTTGGATCATAGTCTTGAATCACTGTGATATTAAACGGCTTGCCTTGAATTTAAATTGAAATCATTCTGTCATTTATTGGGTTGTAACCGAGCACTGCTTGTGTACATAATACTGTATGTGTATTAGATATCTATTACATAGTACAGTACATGTGTTATATATCTTCTGGGTGGGGAAAAAAGATCTGTACACACAAAAAAATATTTCAGTGGCTTTGAACCATTTGCTTTTCTATCTGCTGATATAGATATGGGCAATGCTGTTTTGGTGCTGGACGGTTGTGCTAGTAACTGGGAGCTTTATGTAGAGCTTGCTGCAAGACCGAGCTCCAAAAAAACATTTTTCCTAAGTAGTGATAAAGCAATTGTGCCAGTGTACTTGTGATCCAGACATCCAGGGATATGTCTAAGTCTAGGACAACAGGGTTAAAGGCGGCAGACTAAGGTGGCGGCGTGCTGCTCCAAACTGTTGAGCAACCGGCGGATATTTTTTTTCTTTATTAACAACATGCAATAGTAAAATCTGCCAGTTTACAGAACTTCAAAGTACAGTATTATGATACATTTGGAAGAAGTAATACTTAGTTGATTGACAGTTGTCAGTATAGCTGTCAGTGGTCATTAAAGAACCACTGTGATCAATTGTTTTCCATTAGGTTTTCATCTGACAAGAGGACATCCCTTGAAAGAGGTTGTGACTGCAAATTCAATAGTTAACTGTACAAATGGGTTGGATATATTTTTTAAATAAACATGGTAGTCAGGGTTATCCTAACTAGAAAATTAGAAATATTGATCCAGACTGTAATGTGGTTGCCAGAATTTGGAATCAGGCAGGATGTTTTCCATTTATGATACAATTGCCAATGTTTCAATGTTTTTTTGTTATTTTTTGCCTTTCTTGGGATTAATTAACAATTCATTCACTTATCATAAAGATCATAGGAGATCTAAAAAGGGTGAACTTGATTGAAACCTCAATTACTGTGTTACTTTGTTCTTTGACTAACTAATCATAAAAGGGACATGGACACAGTTTTTTTTCCAAGCAGTTAAAAGAACATATTTTAAATGTTCCAAAAATGTTTTTTCCATAAAAAGGGCCTCATTCAATTGTGATTTGGCCAATTGAATAGGGCTCTAAATAAGCACATAACATATTTTTTTCAAATAAGTTTTTAGTTAGTGAAAACCTTGCTTTTGGATAGATGTTCACTAACTAAAAACTTCTTTAAAAAAATATGTTATGTGCTTATTTAGACCCCTATTCAATTGGCCAAATTGCAATTGAATAAGGGCCAAAGATATTAAGTAAAACCTGTTTAAATGTTATTGAAACTAACAGGACATGCATAGAGCATACTTCAGTCTGTAGATCTCATTGGCCCATAAGAGAAGTAAAATGTTGAATTATTTTACTGTGTTTTGAGAATGTAATAATGCTTTCTGATTCTTATCAGGACCTTAGAGAAGTTGTTATTTATTGTGATATTAAAAGTCTCCTGATAGTAATGGTGGTTGTTTTTTAATTATTATTTTGAGTGCTGCTAATGTGTGCAATCAATACAATAATTATCCTGGGTACTGTTTACTGACACGGACCAAAATAACATCCAGCATCTAGTGGCTAATAGTACTAATGCAGAGCCTTATTCAGTTAGAAGGCAACTAAAGTAAAGTATATACCAATTCATATCTCCCAACTCCCCATTGCATCCATCTCCCCCATGCCTCCTCCTCTCCCTCCATCTCTCCCCTTGCCTCTTTGCCCCTTGCCTCTCCCTCTCCTCCCATGACTCCCCCTCTCCCCGATGCCTCCCAACCCCCCATGTCTCCCCCTCAACCTCCATGTCTACCCCTTGCCTCTCTCTCCCTCCATGTGTTTCAAGCTTTCCCCTTGCTTCCCTAGCCCATGTCTTTCCCCCTCTCCATCCATGTCTCCGCCGTGCCTCTCCCTGTCCAATGTCAGTTACCTTCTGCTCAGTGCTACAGGCCTGCTGGCTCCTCCCTCTGCTTTCTGCTGGCGGAGAGCAGAAGACCGGGGGAAGAGGGAATGAGAGCCACGAGCAGTGAGAGGCAGGTGGGGGCCCAGACCGCTCTGCCTCCCTCTTCCCCCCTAGCTACGCCACTGATGAAGAGTAATCACTATTTGCATGAATCCATTGTCTCAGAGCTTGAAGGGCCACTGTAGATTGGCAAAAACTTCATTTGTTTGTGAGGTACTATATGCAACAAACATCATTAGCTAAGTAAGCAATAAGCATAAAAGCATTTTCAGAGAAAAACTTAATTTTAGCAGACTCTGATAGTACATGGAAGATGCCAATCAAGACACAAGGGAGTGGTTACATATCACGCCTATACTGAGCCTATGGGAGGGGGAAAGGTATCAAATGCTGAGACCTTTCCCTGAATTCACCAGTCAATAATCTGCTCACCCCTCCCTTCCTCCATGTTCTGCTAATTTTTACTCTGTATTCAAGATAATATTCACTCAGTCTCCAAGGCAGCAGGAAGTGTGGAAGACACACACATAATATCCTGCAGTCTCAAGCAGTGTCTACTAAAATAACTTTTTTTAACTAAGAATACTGTTATGCCAACCATTTACACAACCGCTGTGTGTTCATTTGTTCCAAACTTCACAAACATCTCACACTTTTCCCAATCTACAGTGGTCCTTTGTGCATCTAATTACCACTGCTAGCGAGACTCTTTTCAACTTGAACATTTGCACATGGGGGTGTTTCAGCTTAGAGTAAGAAGACCCAGTCCTAGGGTAACACATTTCCAATGGGTTGCCTGAAGTTACCAATACAATGCCAAGGAATATGCACAGAAATGTCCATATTCAGAGAATATTCTGTCTGTAAGTGTACGTTGCACATTCTGACTTACCTACACATCATCACATGTGCTATCTCTTTTTGTGTTATTGTCTCTGGCATCCTTTTTCTCTATTATTATTTTCTGGATTACAGTAAAACTCTGTTTTAGACATAAAGGCTCTTCTCCGCCTAGAAAACCATACTAAGAAGCAGGTTGGTGTTGGTGCAGATATTTTGAAGATGGCCCCCTAATCTATCTCTCCTTACTTCACTTATACCTTCTCTAAACCTTTCTTTAAATGCTGACATGATAATTATGCTTTGATAACTTGCCTATAGAATAACATCTCATAGGAGGTTAGCTGAGTTTTAAAAATATGTGCTGTAGGGTGCTCTAAAAACTGCTAAATAGAGAATAAAATGAAGGTAATCACACTGGGCTATAGTGAGTGGCTTCTCAATTGTCCAGTTTATGTTATTGTTCAAGATATCTCTTCACTTCTCTAGTGAACGCGCTGCCATTACCCCAAATCCCTGATAAATAAATCTATAAATCTCACTATTTTTTAAAGCTTGTTCACAAAAGTGAAGAGATTTCTCCAACTATAAATGTCTCACATCACTTGTAAAAATCTTATTAGAAGCTTTGCTTTATTCTCTAATTAGCATCTTAGCATTTGTTTTCCTTAACATTTTACTACAAATATATATTTTTTGTTGTAAATTGAACAAGGCTGAATTATTAACATGATCAGCTAATATTTGGGTAATTACTTTTCTGACAAAAGCACACTAGGTGGCGCCCTCAGTCTTTTCTATGTACAAGGTGCACAGAGGCGCTAAAGAGAGCCTGCCCTTTCCTACAGCTAAATTGCACCCACCTAGTCTGTCTTGGAGCATGTTACTTCACACCCAAGTAACTATTCAGAGCCAGAAGGACAGCAGCACATCGCTGGTGTATATGACTAAACTTGGTGGTTATCATGTAGCAACAGAAAATGTCAGTGGGACTTCTCCCTAAAGCCAAATTTTATCTTATTCATCAACTATATGGCATTTTTCAAACCAACAACTTATATATTGTTATCATGGGTGTAGAAGCAAAAGAAAATCGGAGGGGAGAGGGGGATTTGTCCCCCTCGCCCCCCCAGTTCCTACACCCATGATTGTTATCTACATTTGTATATTCATTTATTAATTACCCGCCACCATAAACTTCATATTTATCTCATAGCATTTTCGCATCATTTATTGCCAGTCAACCAACAGCACCTCTATTGTGAGGAGATTTCCTCATAGCCATCCTATACATTATAGTGTTGTTATTATTATTGTTAGTACTGTAATAACTAATCTCTTAGATTAGCCTATAGCTTTGTTGCAGCTGCTTCAGACACTCCTCTCATCTCCATGCATTCATCTACTGATGCACAGCCTTAGTTGGTGAGCAGTGTTTGCGTTTTATCTCACCCTCTGCAGTGCCAGCACCCTGCCTCATCTTTCATGAAATGCCTTATTTAATTGGAGTTAGGAATATTTTAAACTTTGAATGTCTTTTCTTTCTGCATTAAACAACTGAGATTAGCTAAACCTCACTGTGTTAACTGCAGCTCAATTCTGTTCTCTCTGTTCTGCTCGCAAATTATCAACTTGTTTAAAACAATACACTGAACATTTATTTGTAATTTTATCAATTATTTTTTTTTTAAAACTGGACCAACACAGTGTCCCTTTAACTGTAATAAAAATATCCACCTCAAGAAGTTAATCAGAAGAAAACAAAATGGTAGATCCCACAAGAGATCAATTGCATATAAAAGGATATATTATTTCACCACAATCTTTTCTCAACAAATTCAGTCTAATGAAAACTCTAGCTGTTAACACACTAATTGTCAACATGGACTTAGAGGCTCTTTATTGCAACATCCCAAATAAAGATGGCACTGATGCATGCCAGTTTCTTTCAACACACACTCAGAATAATAAATTTGGCCCTGGTGCTATTGCTAAACTAAAAGAATATATCCTGACCCACAACTATTTTACTTTTATCAAGGATACCTACCGTATATACTCGAGTATAAGCCGACCCGAGTATAAGCCGAGGCACCTATTTTACCACAAAATACTGGGGAAAATGAGTGACTCGAGTATAAGCAGAGGGTGGGAAATGTGCAGCCCTCTGTGTCCCTCTTGTGCTTTCTGTGTCCCCCTCTTGTGTGCCCTTTTCTTGTGTCCCCCCTCTCTCTCCCCTGTGTCTCTTCTCCCCTCTCCCTCCCCTGTGTCTCTTCACCCCTCTCCCTTCCCTGTGTCTCTTCCCCCTCCCTTATCACCTTCCTCAACCTCCCTTCTCAACCCCCTCCTCAATCCCCCTCCTCATCCTCAACCTCCCTCCTCAACCCCCCTCCTCATCCTCAACCCCCTCCTCACCCTCAACCCCCTCCTCATCCTCAACCCCCTCCTCAACCTCAACTCCCCATCCTCAACCCCCTCCTCATCCTCAACCCCCTCCTCAACCTCAACCCCCCTCCTCATCCTCAACCTCCCTCCTCATCCTCCCTCCTCATCCTCAACCTCCCTCCTCATCCTCAACCTCTCTCCTCAACCCCCCTACCTCATCCTCAACCCCCCTCCTCATCCTAAACCCCCTCCTCAACCTCCCTCCTCAACCTCAACCCCCTCCTCATCTTCAACCCCCTCCTCAACCTCAACCCCCCTCCTCAACCTCCCTCCTCATCCTCAACCTCCCTCCTCATCCTCAACCTCCCTCCTCAACCCCCTTTCTCATCCTCAACCCCCCTCCTCATCCTCAACATCCTCCTCATCCTTAACCCCCTCCTCAACCTCAACCCCCCTCCTCAACCTCAACCTCCCTCCTCATCCTCAACCTCCCTCCTCATCCTCAACCTCCCTCCTCATCCTCAACCTTCCTCCTCCTCCTCAATCCCCCTCCTCAACCCCCCTCATCATCCTCAACCCCCCTCCTCATCCTCAACCCCCTCCTCAACCTCCCTCCTCAACCACAACCCCCATCCCCATCCTCAACCCCCTCCTCAACCTCCCTCCTCAACCCCCCATCCTCATCCTCACTCCCCCATCCTCAACCCCCTCCTCAACCACCCTCCTCAACCTCAACCCCCTCCTCAACCTCAACCCCCTCCTCAACCCCCCCTCCTCATCCTCAACCCCCTCCTCATTCTAACCCCCCCCCCTCCTCACTTTACCTCTCTAAATACCTCAACCTCTCCCTTTCCCCTCACTTACCTCCATCTACAGCTTCTGCTCTGGCCTCCACTCCTTCCGGTGTCTTGTCCCGGCCAATGCTAATGACGTGGCGCGCATGTGACGTCATACCGCATGCCGACACACGAAAACTGAAGTTACACCTCAATTTAAGTCGAAATAAAAGAGTTTAGACACCCAAAAATACCCTAAGCAAGAGAAAAAATTGCAGCCGAAAAAAACAAAAACGAGGTTACAGGACTCTGAAGACGCGAAACACCACCAAACACCTACGGATTTTCCGAAAAAGATGTACAAGATCTGAAAACGAGGATGCAACCCGCTCGACCCGAAAAACATTACAAACACAATAAATACACACAACAAACACATCAAAAGTTTACCCACAGCAAGGGAGGCACCCAGGACCTCTGCAAGTGAAGTTACACCTCGATTTAAGTCAAAATTTCTGAGTTTAGACACCCAAAAATCACTTAAGCGAGAGAAAAAATGGCCGCCGAACAAAACGAAAATGAGGCTAAAGGACCCTAAACACGCAAAACACCACCAAACACCTACGGATTTTCCGAAAAAGTCGGACGACATCCGAAAACAAGTACGCAAAATCAGCCACCGGCGCATACCACACATTAGGCGCCATTTTAGAACACTAACTTATACAATCCGGAAGTACACAACTACCCTAACGGATTTGCCTCGCGCACGCACACTATTACACTACACACTGCACACATTCATGACACTTACACAGCAGCTCCACAGCACTGATGCTGCAGCAACATAAAAACAGATTGCCAGCTCTTCAACACAATGCTGCATATATTACTTCACAATAGGTAAAGTATATTAATTTCTTATTTTATTAATTATTCATTGCCATACCAAAGAAAAACACCAACGCTGCTCATAGCACACAAACAACCAAGAGCCTCCCAATGAGCGCCAAAGGCGCTCAGCGCGAGGCTCTCAATCATCACCCAAGGATCTTAAAACACCAACAAAATTAATTTCACACACAAACAACATTACCTGCCTTACAATTTTATTGCCGTAATTTTTTGACGGGCAAGTCGCTAGTCCATCTTTAAAACTGAAAATGGATTTCTCCACAGAAAAGGTAAACTTCCTGGAAACCACCATATCCATCACCAATGGCCCACTCTACTCATCTGTATATAGGAAACTTACAGACAGAAGCATCTATCTACACAGCGCCAGTTTCCATTCTTCCAACATTAAGCAAGCCATAATTCACAGCCACTGTATTAGATACCCCTGCATAGGCTCTAACACTGGTGACCATAACAAACATTTTTTTCTCTCAATCAATTTTTATTGAGTAAAGGCATATACATAAGGTACATAAGATACTTACAGAGAAGTTGCATAAAATTTCAACTGCCGTAGAAGGGTAAAGGTGAAATATTATATGTCTAATAAAGATATACCATTTTTAACACTCAAGAGTGTAAAAAACTGTTAATGTTCTTTGCGGCTTAGATTTTGATTCATTGTCTTTCTCTGTTTTTGTCTTCCCCACAGCTTGGTGTCCTTATAGCCTTTCCTAAGAGTTTTCCTTTTTTTTTTTTATTCTTAAATAACCAATTAACAGTGATATATATATATATATATATATATATATATATATATATATATATATATATATATAAAAAACACAACAACAACAAAGTATAGGGAATAGGGAGGGGTAAGGGAGGGTGGGAAGCTCCAAGCAAAACATACTCAGATTCCAAAGGTCCAGCACAATTGAAATTGAATAGGCTTAAGACTCACCTCTATCTTCATCAGCTACCCATGGAGCCAGCACCAAGCCACCAAGCCCCTCTCAGACCCTCACGAGATTGTACATATTGAAGCTATGGAGCAAACTGTCATGTCAGGGAGATACTATGGTATGAGTCCAACCAGGGTCTCCAAGTATTCAGAAATGTAGGGAATGTGTCATCCAAAATATGTGTCAGTCTTTCATTGATTGGTATATAATTAAATTTTTACTACTTGTAAACTAAGGGTGGTAGTCTTCCATTGTTTGGTGATGTGTCTTTTCACAGCCAACATAAAAAAACTGCAAAAGCCTGTTCTGCATAGTGGACAATTGAATTGATGGAAGACCCAAGAGAGCAATATCTACTTTTCCATGTAACTGGGTATCAAACAAGGCAAATTTTCTAGATCTTTATTATTTCTATCTATTAGCAGAGTGCGGAATAAATATAACAAGTGTGGAAGAACGTTCATCTTTACAGATTTAATGTGGCATAGCTATGAAATTCGTCCTTTGGACCAGGATTGGATGTCCTGTTAAAGATTTCTATACAATCTCGCATCATAACAAACACTGTTGCTGCACTGTCTAAATCTTTCAGACGGAAGGGTTACAAACTCTGTATCATTACCCAGAAAATAACCACTGACATTAAAACACTGTGTAAACAAAGGAAACTACTTCACATATACCTCTTAAATTACATACCATCTAGCTTTAGAGAAATTACCAAAAATAATCAAAGATTTACCACCACTACTAACCGAAGATGCACAATTATAAAATATATTCCCCAAACCAGGGGTATAGGAACCAGCTCACTTGATACACTTAGCTTCTATACGCATACATAAGCACAATGAGAAATCTGGGGGGGATTTCCCCCCCTCATCCCCCCAGTTCCTACACCCATGCTCCAAACCTCCCATCTATGCATTTAAACAACCACCAAACCTGAACAAAAACTTGTCAGTAGAAGATTGACCAATGAACGACTAAATAGAAAAAATGGAACTAAACCTTGTAACAAAAGTGCCTGTAAGTTATGTCAACACATTTGTAATGATGACACAGCCACACATAACAACAAGACCAATAACATAAAAGGATCATATGCATGTACAGTACATCCTCCAATGTGGTTTATATAATACAATGTAATATATGTGACTTTGGGGGAAAGCACAGACATCCTACTAAAAAGCACAATGAAGACAGTTATTGTACCCCAGTTGGTCACCATATTAGCTAGAATGATCACTCCATCCAAAACCTCAACTTTAATATACTCAGAGGGATTCTGCCTCAATCTCTCTCATATTTTTGTTGTTTTTGTTTCAGGCTTGTCACTCTTAGTGACATGTCTGTCCAACAGGAAAGATATCATTGTGCACTGCAGAACTATGTTTTTTTCATGAATGTATTGATATATATGCACATAGTATGTGTTTGTGTTTTCCTATATTATTTTGTGCTAATTCTCCCTATATATACTGAATTTACCCCATGATGTTAGATGTTGTTCCCACTCTCTCTGCATCATTGTTTAGATTCAAACGGAATGTCGGTATTGTTTCAGACTTCATTAAGAGAGGTCAAAACTCGCTCTTCACTATAAATAAAATGTTTGCCCAATAAAAAAGGTATCGCAATATGCATTATTCATCTAGATTACTGGACACAGATACTTCAGTCTTCAATAATCTTCTTTTCTAAAAAATGTTGAGTATTTCAGGAGCAGTTCTTAAGAATTGTATATTTAAAATACATGACCACAGAGACCTTTTTAATAAACAATAGTTTAAACATTTATATAAAATAAAAAGTGAAGCAGCAATAAAACCTCACTCATATGCAAGTGCCATACAATACAGAAAGGGAAATATACAAATACAATATATTGTTTTACCTTAATATGAAGGCTATTATTGCTATCTTTTATTTGAGCACTGCAGATTATATAGCACTAGGTGTGCACTAAACACATGGATACAATTTGTTTTAGACATTTTAAATACAGCGTTAATAAGAGAATACAGCACCTTTGTGCATAAACAAAAGTATAGGAGGATGCTGGGTGTCCTATCCTTGTGATAACTTACCGTCTAAGACATAATTGGGAGTGGTAGCACCATTTAATGAACATAACCAATTCTACCCACCACAACATATTTACAGCCTCATTAAATTAGAAAAACGTTCTAATGAGGTTTGAACGTTAGGGCTGCGAGCTGGAAATATGACAGTTTACTGATGTGATTAAATTAGACCTTCGGCTAGCAACGTATGAGCTGATAGTAGAAGTGAAAAGTCTGCAAGATGATCTTGCAGGCTTCACACCTCATCACTTGCCGCGGGGGGCTCACTTGGGGCCTCTGTGGCAGTTCTAAGCACAAGCCAAGCAGTTCTAAGCATAAGCCAAGTTCTAAGCATAAGCCAAGGTACTCCAAGTACCCCCTCCCCCTATGGTGGGGGTCCTCATCAGGACCCCCGAAGTGTCCCCACATTAACCCTTGCAGGGGGGTCCCCGATCAGCATCGATCAAGACCCCTGCTGCATTTAAAATATTCCCCATTTATGGCTGGCAAAATTACCTCAACTCTCCTCCCCCTCCTCACATACCTCCATTCTAAGGTCTCTCTCCCATTCCTCTCTAACTCGCCTATCTTCCTGTACAGTATGTCCCCAATCCATGCTTTCTATTTCTTTCAGTGCAAATTCACTCTGCTTCAAGGCCTGCTACATCTGTGAGATTCTCAGAGCTGCATGCACACCAGAATACTGCCCTCCCTCCCTCACCCACCCCAATTCAGATTAAATTTATAGAGCCATGGAAAACACCTGACTTCCTACTTGCAGATATATAATCTCAACACTAGGGGTCAGCCAGCATACTAGGCTTTCACCTAAGATCCCTCACCTCTTTCTATCTTTCACTTGCTTCCTGACCCTTGCTATTCCTTATTTGTTACTCTTCCCCAGTTCTCTGCCCTTTAATTCCCTTTAGATTGTAAGTAGCGAGTTTCCAGTCTTGTAGGGTGCTTTGGGAAAAAGCACTTTCTGCTAAGATTCTAAGCTCAAAACAGGGCCCTTCAACTTTTGAATTTGTTAAACTTGAATTTTCTTTGTTCTTATCCCCTGTACAGCGCTACGGAATATGTTGGCGCGATACAAATAAAAGATAATAATAATAAATGGTACATGCAGTGGGTGTCACGATCGATGCAGATTGGAGATACCTGCTGTAAGGGGTTAATGTGGGGACACTTCAGGGGACCCGATGGGGACCTCCAGCATAGAGGGGGGTTAATGCTAGGTGCCGCAGGAATACTTACAAAACCCCAGCGGACGGGATTGGCTAATAGTGTGCTGCAAGCCATTTAAGGACCCGCGGCTGGAAATTTGAATATTTTAAATGCAGCAGGGGTCTCGATCGATGCTGATCAGTGACCACCGATGCAAGGGTTCATGTGGGGAGGCTGCAGGGGTCCCTATAGAGACCCCTGCAGCATGGGGGGTTGTTTAGGGTGTAGGACGAAGCAGTAGAACGGTGGGTCGGGCTGCTTCGAGGCAGCACGTATAGGCTTTCGTAGCACTAACGGGCACTTTTTTGTGATCGTTGGGATATTAGCGAGGGACGAGGGTCACCCCATAGATTAAAGTATGAGTGTTCTACGTAGCTCTCTTCAGAGCCATTTTCGGTAGTTTTTGGCCGTAATCTACTTAAAGTCGGCTGCAAGGAACATTTTGAGGAATCAGCACTCGCTAACAGCTCTACGAGGCCTTAAGCAAGGGCCGAAGGAACAACGATGAGTAATTTAATGAGGCTGTTAGTGTCTGGTTATAGTGTGATAGAGGAAGAGGTACAGTATGAGATAACTAGAAAAGATGGCAAATGTTTGAAGTTGGGGTTGATCATGTTATGGAGGTAAATTGGAGGTAACTCAAGGTTTAAATATACAGTATATCAGTAACCGGCTACCTATTTAACGTTAACTCCCTTATATGCAGTCCCCAAGTCTTTAAAAGGGCCTACAATTCTTTAAACCTTTTTATGTTACCCAAAGCAAAATGGAAAATTTGCTATGGAAAAGGAATTGATTGATAAGTAATTAGATATAGGAGTACAACTGAGTAATATTTTCTAAGTTTAGAGAGATGTAATGAGATGTATATTGTTGAAGAGTGACATGCTCTCCCACTCGAGAGGATAGGCTGGATGCTGCACGGGAAGTGCTTCAGCACGTCTGTTGGCCACCACTGATATATACAGTCATATATGGAGTTTTTTTAATCTTCTATA
Organism: Discoglossus pictus; assembly: GCA_027410445.1. Lineage (NCBI taxonomy): Eukaryota > Metazoa > Chordata > Amphibia > Anura > Alytidae > Discoglossus > Discoglossus pictus. Next base: position 233,012,708 of record CM050167.1, read on the forward strand.
TACACAATTAATATTTATTAAATTAATATGTGATATAATGAAATATTTCATAGCTTTGAGCAGGGCTCTCAAACCACCAGGCCGTGGACCAGTACCAGTCCGCGGCTCTTCTCAGCCGGGTCATGTGCTGTGAGCTCTGAAGAGGCCCTATCTATGCGTAGCCCCGCCCCTCCCTCTCTCCCTGCCCATGCTTATTGGAGGAGGTGCTGTTACTGCATCTGTACAGTGTATCAGAGCGGCAGTGTAGAGGAAAAGCACAGACCATGGAGTGCAGCTAAGAAGAAAGTTAAGCGCCTGCTGAGCTATTTACATAAACAATTTAACGGTGTGTGTGTGTATGTCAATGTGTGTATATATGTATGTCAGTGTGTGTCTGTGTATATATGTATGTCAGTATGTGTCTCTGTGTGTGTATATATGTATGTCAGTGTGTGTCAGTATGTCAGTGTGTGCCTTTGTGTGTGTATGTCAGTGCATGTCTCTGTGTGTATATATGTATGTCAGTGTGTATATATATGTATGTCAGTGTGTGTATGTCACTGTGTGTCTATGTATGTATGTTAGTGTGTGGCTGTATATGTCAGTGTATGTACAGTGCCTTGCAAAAGTATTCACCCCCTTGGCATTTTTTCGTGTTTTGTTGCCTCACAACCTGGAATTAACATGGATTGTTTGAGGATTTGCATAATTTAATTTACAGAACATGCCCACAACTTTAAAGTTCAATTTTAGTCTCATCAGACCAGAGCACCTTCCTCAATACATTTTGGGGGTGTCCCACCTGCCTTTTCGTAAACTCAAATGTGCCATTTTGTTTTTTGCTGCAAGTAATGGCTTTCTTCTGGCCACTCTGCCATAAAGCTCAACTCTATGGAGTGTACGGCTTATTATCGTCCTATGTACAGATACTCCAGTCTCTGCTGTGGATATTTTTTTATAACCTAACCCTGACTTGTACTTCTCAACAACATTGTCCCTTACTTGTTTGGAGAGTTCCTTGGTCTTCATGGCAGTGTTTGGTTAGTGGTGCCTCTTGCTTAGGTGTTGCAGCCTCTGGGGCCTTTCAAAAAAGGTGTGTATATGTAATGACAGGTCATTTGACACTTAGACTGCACACAGGTGGACATCATTTCACTAATTATGTGACTTCTGGAGGTAATTGGGTGCACCAGAGCTTTTTATGGGCTTTATAACAAAGGGGTGAATATATATGCACATGCCAATTTTCTGTTTTTTATTTCTAAAAAATAGCTTCATGTATATATTTTTCTCATTTCACTTCACCAACTTAGACTATTGTGTTCTGATCCATCACATAAAATTCAGATTAACAAAACATTGAACTTAAGGCTGTAATGTAACAAAATAGGTAAAAAGTCAAGGGGGGTGAATACTTTTGCAAGGCACTGTATGTATGTCTGTGCGCCTGTGTGCATGTATGTCTCTGTGTGCCTGTATGTACAGTGGATATAAAAAGTCTACACACCCCTGTTAAAATGTCAGGTTTCTGTGCTGTAAAAAAATGAGACAAAGATAAATCATTTCAGAACTTTTTCCACCTTTAATGGGACCTATAAACTGTACAACTCAATTGAAAAACAAACTGAAATCTTTTAGGTAGAGGGAAGAAAAAATATAAAAATAAAATGATATGGTTGCATAAGTATGCACACCCTTAAACTAATACTTTGTTGAAGCACCTTTTATTTTATTACAGCACTCAGTCTTTTTGGGTATGAGTCTATCAGCATGGCACATTTTGACTTGGCAAGATTTGACCACTCTTCTTTGCAAAAACACTCCAAATCTGTCATATTGTGCACATCTCATGTGCACAGCCCTCTTCAGATCACCCCACAGATTTGAAATTGGATTCAGGTCTGGGCTCTGGCTGGGCCATTCCAAAACTTTAATCTTCTTCTGGTGAAGCCATTCCTTTGTTGATTTGGATGTATGCTTTGGGTCGTTGTCATGCTGAAAGATGAAGTTCCTCTTCATGTTCAGCTTTCTAGCAGAAGCCTGAAGGTTTTGTGCCAATATTGACTGGTATATGGAACTGTTCATAATTCCCTCTATCTTAACTAAGGCCCCAGTTCCAGCTGAAGAAAAACAGCCCCAAAGCATGATGCTGCCACCACCATGCTTCACTGTGGGTATGGTGTTCTTTTGGTGATGTGCAGTGTTGTTTTTGCGCCAAACATATCTTTTGGAATTATGGCCAAAAAGTTTCATCAGACCATAACACCTTTTCCCACATGCTTTTGGGAGACTTCAGATGTGTTTTTGCAAAATGTAGCCTGGCTTGGATGATTTTCTTCGTTTTCTTTTGTCTTGCCACTCTACCCCATAGCCCAGACATATGAAGAATACGGGAGATTGTTGTCACACGCAGCTCCTTTAATGTTGCTGTAGGCCTCTTGGTAGCCTCCCAGACCAGTTTTCTTCTCGTCTTTTCATAAATTTTGGAGGGAGCTCCAGTTCTTGGTAATGTCACTGTTGTGCCATATTTTCTCCACTTGATGATGACTGTCTTCACTGTGTTCCATGGTATATCTAATGCCTTGGAAATTCTTTTGTACCCTTCTCCTGACTGATACCTTTTAACAATGAGATCCCTCTGATGCTTTGGAAACTCTCTGTGGACCATGGCTTTTGCTGTGGCATGAGACTAAGAAAATTATTTGGGGTTAATCAGAGGCACTTTAAATGATGGCAGGTGTATGCTGACTCCTATTCACCGTAACATGATTTGGAATGTGATTGCTTAATTCTGAACACAGCTACATCCCCAGTTATAAGAGGGTGTGCAGACTTATGCAACAACATTATTTTTTTATTTTTTTTTTTTTCCTCCACCTAAAAGATTTCAGTTTGTTTTTCAATTGAGTTGTACAGTTTATAGGTCACATTAAAGGTGGAAAAAGTTTTGAAATGATTTATCTTTGTCTCATTTTTTTACAGCACAGAAACCTGACATTTTAACAGGGGTGTGTAGACTTTTTATATCCACTGTATGTATGGCCCAACCCCATGGTGTCACTTTTGAACTGGGCCAGTAGTTTCACGTAAACTTTTATTTTTTCAACTTGTCTAACACAATACATTGAAAAGTTGTTTATACTGATCTTTATAACAACGTTGTGAAAGCTATACCATCATAGTGTGCCTTTAACTGTATTAAAGAGTGAGTAAAACTGCTGAAGTTAAAATAAAAGGCCAAATATTAGATTTACAACTGATGTAGAAATTTAGAGCAGGTGTGTGTTTCTGTGGTCTAAATTTACATTCAGGTAGTGAAGAGGTTAATGTGCCAGTCTTACTGATGCTCATATAAATTAATATGCAGTAATTTTACAATGTGGTACAGAACATGTCTTAGTTAAGTGTGGAGGTGTGTATAGGCTCTGAGTGTTTCCTCTGGACGCCAATGTTTTATTGCAGATAAAATATAATTTATACCTTTCATCATGTAGTACAATTTTTTTAATGTGTTGCAGTTTATTACATTGGTCTCAAATTTCCACTGTGTCATTGTACTTGACACGAGAAAGTATCATTTAATGCCAGTTATCCTGTGCAGCTGTATTATAAAAAAAAAAAAAAAAGCAAGTTTACTTAGCTGTATAGTTAAAAAGTATTATAAAATAAAAATATATGTTAATAATTCTAAACTATTATATGTTTACACAGGCTTAAAGAGGGTCAGTCCTCAGCTAGGGTTGCCACATACTCTGCTTCATGCTTAAGGCTATTATAATGAGAGATGCAAATGAGAATTAGCTATTGATAAACACAAGACACAAAAATGATACATTATTCACCTTTATATGTGTGTGGAAGGGTACTATAATTTAGTTTATTGCTGCCGGAGGAAGTTGTGGTGCACATTACGAAACGCGTATCCTTATATGCAGATGCACTTTTCAAAGGATTGTTGCTTGCTGTTGTAAATCCTTGTTTATGATGTCATTCATATGTACAAGGTATTGCCGCATCAGTATATATATTTGCTGTTGAGTACACTATTTTTGTGAGTGTATTTTAACTTTTTGTATACATTTATATGCAAAGTCTGCTTTCACCATTAAATAATAGCTTTATTGCTTCTTGTCTTAGACAGAGTTCAGTGCCTACCCCTAAATCTTCCCATTTGGCACAGATGTGCGACATGGCCCCACCTTGTATATTTACCAAACACTGGCACACGTGAGTGTTTTTTAGACACAATAATGTTATGCAAGTGTATATTGTGTGGTGTTCCCTGATGTAATGATTCACATCATGTGGGAACCCAGGCACATAAACCACAAAGGTTTATCCCAAGATTACAATCATTTTGAACAATTGCTCTCTTTATGTCATCCCCGACCATATCACTTTATACATTCTACAAGCAGAGAATTAAGAGTTCCACCCAAGGTAAAACCAGGGCGACGCCCCATTCAGAAGCTATTGTTTGGTGTAAAAGGTATAGTTTGAATAAGGTAATCCAGCTTAGCTGTCTCTCTGAATTTACAATTTTGCGCAGCTTTCTGTTTGTTCTTTAGAATACCTACAAATGTTTTGAGACATGAGGCTAATGAGCCCCATCAGCTGTTCCTGATAATAACTGTTCAGTCATTCTGCTATTTACTGGTCCAGAGACACACTCACTATTATAGAAGGATCTGAAAATGCTCTCTCTGATATTCACTGATACAGAGTCAATCTGCCAAATATTCACTGATCCCGAGTATCTCTGATATTCTAACAAAGTCACTCTCACTGATATTCACTTATGCTGTCACTCATTGACATTTGTTAGTTCAGAGCTTCTCTCGTTCCCACTGAACATCTGCCCCATTAGTCCTGCTATTCTGTGCATGGAAATACTCATGAACACTCTCCCTTCCATCTCTCTATTCCATCCCTGTGCACTTGTCCCTCAGCCCATGCATTCTCTGTATGGAGTGATTTCTGAAAACTCCCAACCCAGCCATTCTATTCATGAAATGACCCCTGAACACTTGTCCCCGGCCCAGCCATTCTATTCATGAAATGACCCCTGAGTACTTATCCCCAGCACAGCCATTCTGTTCATGAAATAACCCCTGAGCACTTGTCCCCAGCCCAGCCATTCTGTTCATGAAATGACCCCTGAGTACTTATCCCCAGCACAGCCATTCTGTTCATGAAATAACCCCTGAGCACTTGTCCCCGGCCCAGCCATTCTATTCATGAAATGACCCCTGAGTACTTATCCCCAGCACAGCCATTCTGTTCATGAAATGACCCCTGAGCACGTGTCCCCGGCCCAGCCATTCTGTTCATGAAATGACCCCTGAGCACTTGTCCCCGGCCCAGCCATACTGTTCATGAAATTACCCTTGAGCACTTGTCCCTCAGCCCAGCAATTCTGTTAATGAAATGACCCCTGAGCACTTGTCCCCAGCCCAGCCATTCTGTTCATGAAATAACCCCTGAGCACTTGTCCCCGACCCAGCCATTCTGTTCATGAAATAACCCCTGAGCACTTGCCCCCAGCCCAGCCATTCTGTTCATGAAATGACCCCTGAGCACTTGTCCCTGACCCAGCCATTCTGTTCATGAAATAACCCATGAGCACTTGTCCCCGGCCCAGGCATTCTTTTCATGAAATGACCCCTGAGCACTTGTCCCCAGCCCAGCCATTCTGTTCATGAAATGACCACTGAGCACTTGTCCCCAGCCCAGCCATTCTGTTCATGAAATGACCCCTGAGTACTTGTCCCCAGCCCAGCCATTCTGTTCATGAAATGACCCCTGAGTACTTATCCCCGGCCCAGCCATTCTGTTCATGAAATGACCCCTGAGCACTTGTCCCCGGCCCAGCCATTCTGTTCATGAAATAACCCCTGAGCACTTGTCCCTGACCAAGCCATTCTGTTCATGAAATAACCCCTGAGCACTTGTCCCCGGCCCAGCCATTCTGTTCATGAAATGACCCCTGAGCATTTGTCCCCGGCCCAGCCATTCTGTTCATGAAATGACCCCTGAGCACTTGTCACCAGCCCAGCCATTCTGTTCATGAAATGACCCGAGTACTTCTCCCCGGCCCAGCCATTCTGTTCATGAAATAACCCCTGAGCACTTGTCCCCAGCCCAGCCATTCTGTTCATGAAATGACCCCTGAGCACTTGTCCCCGGCCCAGCCATTCTGTTCATGAAATGACCCCTGAGTACTTATCCCCGGCCCAGCCATTCTGTTCATGAAATGACCCGAGTACTTCTCCCTGGCCCAGCCATTCTGTTCATGAAATAACCCCTGAGCATTTGTCCCCAGCCCAGCCATTCTGTTCATGAAATGACCCGTGAGCACTTGTCCCGAGCCCAGCCATTCTGTTCATGAAATGACCCCTGAGTACTTGTCCCCAGCCCAGCCATTCTGTTCATGAAATGACCCCTGAGCACTTGTCCCCGGCCCAGCCATTCTGTGCATGGTATGACCCATGAACAGTTTTGCCCAGCCCAGCCATTCTGTTCATGAAATGACCCGAGTACTTCTCCCCGGCCCAGCCATTCTGTTCATGAAATAACCCCTGAGCACTTGTCCCCAGCCCAGCCATTCTGTTCATGAAATGACCCCTGAGCACGTGTCCCCGGCCGAGCCATTCTGTTCATGAAATGACCCCTGAGTACTTATCCCCGGCCCAGCCATTCTGTTCATGAAATGACCCGAGTACTTCTCCCCGGCCCAGCCATTCTGTTCATGAAATAACCCCTGAGCATTTGTCCCCAGCCCAGCCATTCTGTTCATGAAATGACCCGTGAGCACTTGTCCCCAGCCCAGCCATTCTGTTCATGAAATTACCCCTGAGCACTTGTCCCCAGCCATTCTGTTCATGAAATAACCCCTGAGCACTTTTCCCTGACACAGCCATTCTGTTCATGAAATGACCCTTGAGCACTTGTCCCCAGCCCAGCTATTCTGTTCATGAAATTACCCCTGAGCACTTGTCCCCAGCCCAGCCATTCTGTTCATGAAATGACCCCTGAGCACTTGTCCCCGGCCCAGCCATTCTTTTCATGAAATGACCCCTGAGCACTTGTTCCCAGCCCAGCCATTCTGTTCATGAAATGACCACTGAGCACTTGTCCCCAGCCCAGCCATTCTGTTCATGAAATGACCCCTGAGCACTTGTCCCCAGCCCAGCCATTCTGTTCATGAAATGACCCCTAAGTACTTGTCCCCAGCCCAGCCATTCTGTTCATGAAATGACCCCTGAGTACTTATCCCCGGCCCAGCCAATCTGTTCATGAAATGACCCCTGAGCACTTCTCCCCGGTCCAGCCATTCTGTTCATGAAATAACCCCTGAGCACTTGTCCCCGGCCCAGCCATTCTGTTCATGAAATAACCCCTGAGCAGTTGTCCCCAGCCCAGCCATTCTGTTCATGAAATAACCCCTGAGCACTTGTCCCCAGCCCAGCCATTCTGTTCATGAAATGACCCGTGAGCACTTGTCCCCAGCCCAGCCATTCTGTTCATGAAATGACCCCTGAGCACTTGTCCCCAGCCCAGCCATTCTGTTCATGAAATGACCCCTGAGCACTTGTCCCCAGCCCAGCCATTCTGTTCATGAAATGACCCCTGAGTACTTGTCCCCAGCCCAGCCATTCTGTTCATGAAATGACCCCTGAGTACTTATCCCCGGCCCAGCCATTCTGTTCATGAAATGACCCCTGAGCACTTCTCCCCGGCCCAGCAATTCTGTTCATGAAATGACCCCTGAGCACTTGTCCCCGGCCCAGCCATTCTGTGCATGGTATGACCCATGAACAGTTTTGCCCAGCCCAGCCATTCTGTGCATGAAATGACCGCTGAGCATTTGTGTCTGTCCCGGCTATTCCATGCACAGAATGGCTTTGGAGTCCTCATTCCTGCTATTAGCATTCTGTTTTTCTAACTCAGGATGTAAACCCTGTCCGAGAACACAGTATTACTAGAAATGTTGTAATCTTACAAATACAGAATAACAATAATACACAAGAGTTTATTATCTCAACAATCTACTTTATTCAATTTCCAAATAATGACATATCAGATAAGGTGCATGTCTTGCTGTGGAGGGATCATCCCATCTTTGTATAGCCTCCCTTTGAGCTCTACCAGTTCTAATGGACCGACCAATGACGCTTATTGAAAGCTATGTAAACATGCATTAACAACTATGGAATACTCTTACTGATCCATAAAAAGGAATCCTAGACTCCTTAATTATATCTATTTACAATTACGGTAGTTTATATATATATTTATATATAAAAGTTACTAATCAATGTTATATTTAAATGAATAACCAAAACTGCACAATGACAGCACAATTGGAAATGAATAAATTAAAAATGTCCTTTTATTCCTTTTCCTCCAACTGTTGGGGCTTGAATAAACGAGAAGGGGGATACATGATTAAAAAACGAATCGCCAAGGGAGATTAAAACAGGAATTACAAATTTTCAAATACATAATCAATAAACTCCTAATATCATAATTTGTTAAAAAGTTCATCCACAATCAGTGGTACAAGAATGCACAACATCCTTCCATGCCTACTGGCCCCTCCACTGTTTGACCTTCACAGAAGATGCTTTGACCTTGCTCCTAGATTATCCCATTCAGAATGGAAAGATCTCAGGAGATGCTGCTCCTTCTCCTTGTTCGGAACTGCATTTTCTTAGAGCTTTCTTCCTCAGTATCACTTTCACAGTTCCTCTAGAATAAAACAAAAAGGGGGTCATGTGTACTGCATGGAGGACATTTACTAATACTTTGCTAAAATGAAGGGCTGTCAAGCAGATTTTCTCCCAATGAAATAGCTACAACAGTCTTCAGAGAAAGACATTTCAGCACCTACACTAGTTAATTGTACCTAGGGCTTATGGTTTTCCTTTAATCTCCAATCACAGAAAATTACCATTTTTAAAATAACTAGGATTTAAATTTAGCTAATTAAGTATATGCTTTTCTCTTGAAATGTTGAACTTGATGCCATGTTAGCCATAGTTAGATTTGGGAGAACGTCTCTGGTGCACAGAAGTGATCATCATGACTTAACAGCTTGCACTTCGTACTTAACCAATATATTATCAAATAATTACTTTTCCAATCACTAATGTATTCTTTTCTTAATATACTCATCTGGGTCACTGGTAGTATAAACAAAACAAATTCTCCACAATTTACTAAAAAGAAGAGTTTTTCAGTGTGCCATGTTCAATGTTCTTACACCTTAATTTAATGCCACCCATGGCTGTTAAGTGATGAATCTTGTGAATTGTCTCAAACTAAACAACTATTCTTTAAATTTGTTCTGAACGCTTTCATCAGCCACAGAGAAGCTGTATGTATATTAACCAGTAAGACTTGTTAGTATGCTGATTCAAAGGACGTTTTCCATGCCAAAAATATAAAACTCTGTCTAGCGTCTTGTGAACCATAAACTAACAATGGCAGAGCAGACGCTATGTGGGAGTTTCCACGTCAAATCAACTAATTAATCTAGAAGTGTTGATTTAAACTTCAACTGCAATTTATTTTAATTACGTAATTACTGAAGTAGATTTTGTTCTTGACTCTGAGTACAGGAACAGAACCCACAAAATTATGGACAGACGGAAGGAGTTCAGTCATGTTAATATTGCCACAGGCATCTTATCTAGAGATGGACGTAAGGGCTGGGCACGCAGGTGAGTGCGCTTGGTCAGGTTCAATAGCAGTCAAATGTTTATGCCAATGCAATAAATATATCTCTACTAATATATAGTGTTATTACCAAGGTGATGTCTTCAGGACTATAAACTGTTTTCTTGATGGAACGGCTCAGATGATTACAGAGGGATACCACACGGTAAGAGAGCTGTTGGGAAAAAACAGCATTATATATACCAGACCTTAAATTCACATCTACATATTTCCCACTATATTCCTCACCACCCATAATCTCACTCTATCCGTCTCTACATCACCCGCTGCCAAGAAAGAGAATGACTATGAAAAGCAATAAAACAGTTGTTGAGAGTGTTATGTAGAGAAATAAAAAAAGAAGACTTCCTGGAAGAACTCATACAGAGCAGTGGCTATAAAGAGAAATTATATGGAAAAACTATTTAATGCAATCAACGGCATTAACAGAATATGTTATATAGAGCAAAAGAAGTCATATTAGGAATATGGAATATAAAAAGCAATATGAGGAATTACAGGAAAATTAGAGCAATTGAATGAATTACAGGAATATGTTATATAGAGCTACAGGAGATATTATAGGAGGAATTTGTATGGAGGGATAGGAGGATTTATAAAGGTATATGTTATGACTGGGTAAGTTATAAGGAGAGGTTAGCTGGGGCAAAAAATAAAAATAGTTATAGGGAGATGTAGGATGAATTCCCAAGAGAAGTTATCTGTAGCCAACATGAAGAGTTATAAGATGAGGAATTAAAAGGTTATAGAAGTAGTTATAAGTAGAGGTTACATGTAGCAAGAGTACGATTTACAGCATATACCACTCACACAAATGATTTGTTATTGACTTGCAGTGATATGGAAAATAACTCAGAACTTAGGTGTTGTAAAAAGGGAATACTGATATGTTTCAGACACAAGAAATTAATTATAATATCCATTTGAAAGGCAGCTGTAAAACAACATTAACACACAAACACACTCAGCAGACATAAGTATATATTCTTCCTTTAGTTTTACACACTTAACTCAGCAGCATATCTTGGTCTTGTTGTGATTTCTTTATTTTCTTTAACTGTCTTTTTTATTTTCAGTGTAAAATATAATATTAACAATAGATCAAAGAAAAGAAAGAGTGAGTGAAGTATGAACGACCTACAGATATTAAAGATGGAAATAGCAAATGCATTTTAAAATACAACAAATATTTTAAATGTCAGATAAGTATCTTTGATAGAACAAGACCTCTGGAACAGCATCCAGATGCAGAATTGTTATGGAGTCTCAACATCTCTTTTTTTTTCTATTTACTATGAGAGATGAACCATGGTTGGTTCCAAAGTCCAGGTAGCTAGCAGTTAGGTCAGCTTATGCTATGAATGAATCTTAACTCTTGCCAAGGAGATTCTATGGTTCTGACAAAAGAATTAGCCCAAGTATGATATGTTACAGGTTTCTAGTATAGCATAAATTTGAATAACACACATGGATGAATGTGTCTGATCAATCCCTCTCCAGCAAGATGGCCATAGGATTTTGTCAAGTTTATGGAGTTTCTATGAAGTTCAATCCTATCTGAACGTGATCTTATAGACATTCCTTGCACTGGGAACAAATAGTGCCTTGCATATCTCTCAGACTACTTTTGGTCATCATCAAAGCTCTTTTCTATACTATCTTATGTTAACATGTAGGGGAGTTTATAAGGTTGGTCTCTTGGTGGTATCAAGTGGTACATGATGGGTATGTGATTGGTAAGATGGATATGTGATTGGGATCTTGTATCTCTGTGGCTTCTATGTAACAAAAATGGGTTTGACTGAACATTTAGTAATAGTAGTAGTAAGGAAGTGCAGTTCTGATTAGTGTGTGAGCCCTTGTGTCTAGAGGACCAGATACAAAAAGTTAGGAAGATCATATTGATTTACAAATCCACCCATATTTGAGATGCCAGACCTGAAGAAGATAACAGATCTGGGTGAGTTGAGCTGCATAATAATATAAAGAGCTGGGCAATCTCTATGAATTTTAACAAAATTAAAATATTTTCTTAAATAGAATTTAATATTGACTATCAAAAACTACTTATCAACGAGAATCTCAACTATGACAGAAGAAACTTACAAGTGATACTATAATGCTCGGGCAGCTCAGCACTGGAACACAAATACTGCAGATCTCAGTACAAAGAAATCCTGATTAGAGAGACCCTAATGCACATTTTCTCCATACCCTTTATCCTTGGGTGTGAGTCAAATGTAACCATTTAAACAGTCCTGCCGTTTTTATTACCTTCCAGCGCCTGCGTAGGTATTGCTTCTTAAGATTCTCCAGGTTTATAAGTGATTTTTTTCTCACCATAAGCTGACGCTTATCTGTAGGCTGCAAGACAAAGGTGCATTCAGTGTTACAGAAAGAAGTATAGCGAGTACCTACTGAAAACCTTTATTGCAGGAGTTCTATGGAGCAGTTAATAGAGTAGCTCTGGGGAGCATGAGGGGATGAATTCTAGGAAGAAGCTTGAATAGGGTTCTAGGGAGTTGTTCTAGGTATCAGTTATGGGAGCAGTTCTAGGGAAAATTTAGGAGACTGTTCTGGGCAGTTCAGAGTATCAGTGGAGGAATTATATGAAGAAAATGTCTGTGTCAACTAAGGAATTCCATGGAGCATTTCTAGGTATTTAAGGGAGAGGGTTTGAAGGTATTTCTAAGAGGTAGATGTGTGTGTGTGTGTGTGGGGGGGGGGGGATAAAGAGCAGTTCTTGGTATCAGAAGAGCACTAGGAACAGGAGCAGTTAGTATAGAAAGTGTGAAATAACAGTGAGTGGCTCTAGTTACAAGTTAACTGAGGAGAGTCATGTTTTATTTAATATACTTTAAAACATATACACAAAGTCTATTACGTCTTAATAAATATATATTTAGATTTATAAAAAACCTTCTAAAAATAAATAAGCATATTTCAAAAGTAGAAATGTAAAGATGCATTCAAGTAGGTGGGTTAGCATTAGGCATGAAATCTATTGTTTAAATAGTATCTATATTCACTTGTTAAGAGTATGCTATATTTAAAAATACCAAGTATTTATATTATTAGTTTCTTCTAATTTCATATACAGTAGTTATCGGAATCAGCACTCAATGCCCTATTTCATCTACAAATAATATCCCGTCACTTGATTGCAATTTGGAACACTATATCCAAAATGTGTATTATATGAAGTTCACAAAACTTTCCCACCAAATGTATTCTGGACTTCCTATATTAATACACTGTTTCTAACCAGGCTTTGAGTGATGTGAATACATTTTTGATGGTCATGATGGGACTATGCACCACATTTGCTCTGTTTTAAAAATAAATCTCTGCAAACAAAACTCTCTCTATGCAACTTTTTAAGTCTGATTAAAATGAAAACACATTTTTCCATCCTAATCATTTTTGAGATTTATTAGCCATCACCAGTGAAATGATCAAACGTGTAGATACCAGATGCAGACTCTCTATAAATGAGGTCTGATCTCTCATCCCATTTATCATACTTTGTGCAAACAATATAATTTAAAGTGACAGAGGAAGTTACAACTGTGGTGTAAATTTGAACTATAATTAGTAACACGTACTTTATCAATTGAATGTATTTTCCTATAAAATAATATTAACGATTGCCATTTTTAGCCTCCAGTCAGCCTCTGTGATTTGCCCACCAAAAGGAGTGATTACTGCATTTAATTACACCTTCAGTGTTTCCTGTGCTGTAACCTAGGTCTGGGCATGCCTAGGCCCTCATTCAATTGCGATTTGGCCAATTGAATAGTGGTCTAAATAAGCACATAGCATATTTTTTTTAAAGAAGTTTTTAGTTAGTGAAAACCTTGATTTTGGATAGATGTTTACTAACTAAAAACTTCTTTAAAAACTATATGTTATGTGCTTATTTAGACCCCTATTCAATTGGCCAAATTGCAATTGAATGAGGGCTCTAGTCTTTAATAATCTCATTAAGAAAATGCTTGAACCTCCTTTTGGTGGGTGGAACTCAAAGGCTAACTAAGAACTAAGAACTAGTTTGTATGCAGTTTTGTAAGCAATTTTGTTATAGTTACACAATCAGGATGTTGTACGAGTCACAGATACCCTGCAGGTATGGGCCTAACATGTGTTGAAAGGGTTAACCAAAAATAGCTTATCCAAGCTACCGGTCACCCAGAGTGAGTATAAGAAACACTTTAACGGTCATTTACACTTCAAAATCAATAATATAAATGCTGGCACCACCAAATGATGGAACAATATTTGGGAGGCTTCTGTTAACCAAAATTGTAAAGTTATACAAGAACATGATTTGTTCACTAGGGAAAACGTACACTCCAAAACATCTCAGAATGTGAGGTTCTTAAGAGTCCAGAGGAATATTGCAGATCAGAGGAGATCTTAAAAGGTTGAACTTGATGGACTGAAATACTTTTTTCAACCTCAATTACTATGTAACTCAAAATTGTAAACATCAACATCAATAAAAATGTTTAAATAACAGTCAATTGCTAAAGCACGTACCTAAGGTTTTATATTATATCATTCACTTGGTAAAACATAGTTTCAGTATATCCAAAAGTTCACAAGTTGTTATCAAAAAAGATGCGTGACTGAGTAATCTGCCATTGACCCCAATGAACTTTGGACCAGAGGGAAATAATGTCTCTAGCAGGCTTATTGAAAAATGAATTGCATCAGGCCATGTATTTCAGTATTTTTCTTACAAATTATTATATAAGCTAGGGGAAAGTTTTAGGGAGCAGCTAGGGGAGGAATTCCTGGGGGTGTATCATAGTTATGACATAGGAAAGCAGTTCTACACATCAGTTATAGGAGAAGATCTAGGAGGGAATGGGAAGAAGCTCAAGGGAGAAGTTTCATAGTATGAGTTATGGATGATTTCAGATGAGATCTGGGCATCAGTTTTATGAATCTGTTACAGGAGGCGTCTTAGTGAGTAGTTCCAAGAATCAAAGGAAGAGTCAAGGCTTTGTTGTGGATATTGCATATAGAAGGACACATTTTCAGACTAAACATATTTTTTTCAATCCTTTGAGAAGCTAAATCAAGGTTATTGGTAAGCCAGATGGTAAGAGGGGATTAGTGGTGGAAGGCAAGTTTAGATCATTTTAGATATAAAATCTATACATATCATTTATAACTTTTACTGTCAGTGTGCTAGTGCATTGCTTCAGAGATAAAGCTATTTAAAGAACCATGTTCTGTAAACTACTGGAAGCAATACATCTTGGACACTTGGCAGGAGCAGATGACAGACATTTTGAGACGTCAATTTGTCATGAGCAGATTGTTAAGAAAGAGGAACACAGTGAGATTAATACTACAGCAATATATTAAAAGGATAGAGATTGCTATTGAGGTCTTCATATGTGTAACAATACTATAATTTTACACAATATTGGACTTATAGATATGCAGTGATCACATATATACAGATCCTGGTATCAGTGCGATGGTGTACTGATCATAAGTGCATTTAATGATCTAATCATCAGCAAAAATGTTTAAATGTTCTTTTGATATATGTACGAATATTAGTAATTTGCCTAGTATTTCAGGGCTGGGTCCCTCTAGTGAGTGGGACCAGACTGATATACTACAGGATATTTCTCACTGTGAAGGGCACAAGTGAGCTAAAAGAGGTTGCTCTCAGAGTGGCTTATCATGGCCATAGAACTAACCTATTAAGGTTGGTTTATTCTCTGATGAGCACCTCTGACTTAGTTTTTTGGGGGATATTAGTAACACAGAAAGTAAGAATATAGAACTTAAAAAATAAGGGAGGGGGACTTTAGATCTGCCATTGTATGTGTGTCAGAAAAATGAATTCAGCTTCTGTGTGCACAATTTTGGTAGGAAAAGAGTTTACAGCCTCTGCAATAACTGTAATTTAAATGGACAGTAAAATACCATGTTTTCTGGCATTCATTTAAAAGAACCCATTTAAAAGAGTTTTTATTACATCAAAAATTACAATTCTGATGTCCAGTAATCTGTTTCTTTGTCTTGTAACAATAGACGAGTAGGAAATGTTCCTTCCTCTTTCAGTCTCTAAACAAAAAGCTTCCCAAATTCTGACTGAGCAAAGTTAAACAAGATGAAAGTTTAACAATTTTGAGCTTAAATTTTTTTAGTTTACAAAGCCTGTCTGTATTTAGCTATAAAAGCATATTAGGTGTGTTTTATTTTTTAGAGGTAACTTGGGAACCAAGTTCTTATTTCTCTTATGTTGGTTTAGAGTACATTTTCTGGTCTCCTACATATGAACTAAATTACTTAAAGCCTGTTCTACTAATATGATGGGATCACTACCAAATAGATATGCACAAAAATACCACCATAGTGAATATGACCCACTCAATGTGACATTTTACTTCTGGAGCAGCATTGTTAGGATGTTTCTAATGGGAGGGGTGTTACATTTTTATGCTTCCCTTAATGTGTCTATTATCCTTTCCCTAAAACCAATTTTATATTGATTATTTCTAATCATGCCAAGTTTACATTTCTAAGAAAGCATTTTGGATATGGAATGATTTTACATTTCCATTTGTTATTCGAGGGCTTTTGCATTTATTAACAATTTGATATTTTGCATATAATAGTACATTTATTTGGACTTTTAACTTACAGTGGTACAAAATCATTATATAAGAACATATTAAAATATATCTAATTGAGTTAGTGACTTATAGGACATTAATTCTGTAAATTCCTAAATGTAATCCTAGAACAGGATCTACTAACATTCTCTGGCTGGACTATGCTTCCTGTTTTCAGCTGTGATTATAAACAATGTGGCAGGGTAGATTGAGAATGTGGCTAACTCATTTGTCTACTGTCCACTACAATAACAGGATATACATGTGACACAAAAGCTATACTGCTCTGTAGTGTGTGTATAAACCTGGCCATCCTATGTGTATAGATACAGCACAGTGAAAAAGTATTTGCATCCTGTTGATTTCCTCTATTATTACATATATGTCAGACATTTAAACAAATCACACATTTTTACTTATTTTATTTAATAAACCAAGTTATCCAGCCCCCATATCCTCTGTGTGGAAAAGTAATTACCCCCTTACATGTATAATTGGATGTGCCACCATTAGCTGTAATGACTGCAACCAAACACATCCTATAATTCATTATCAATCTTTCATAAGGCTTTGCAAGAATGTTGGCCCACTCATCCTCACTCGATTGCTTTCATTCAGAAAATTTGGTAGGTTTTTGAGCATGAGCTGCTCGTTTCAGATTCTGTCACAGCATCTTTATTAGTTCAGAGCACTACAAAAGTTTCAAGAGCCACTGTATTCATATTTTTCAAATTTACTATTTTGAAGAACCACACTTGAAAACAGGCAACATGTTTTAGAATGAAAGAAAAAAATAATACAACCTCTAATTTATCATATTTTATATGCAATTCTGCTGCTATGGAATATCACATTTTGTTTTAATCAGATCAACTTCCAGAAGTGAGAAGAGGCTTTTAATAGATAGGAAGTTTGTGTCTGCACAATAGGAATGCGACAGTAAGAAGTGCCAGTGTTCTCAGCAGGATTATAGGGAAGCTGATTCATTCCCACATTAACAAACCCTCCACCAAAATGAAAGCCTACAGAAAAGAATAATTGCATATAAAACATGCAAAACATAAAGGTTGTGTTTATATTCTTTGCTTTATAATAACATCTTGCTCGCTATCATATTTAGTTAAACAAAATATAGTATAGAAAAAAATAGACCACAGTGGTACATTCAGTTTGTTTCTTTTCAGGCATTCTGATGTGGACTTGCTTTTGGATCATTGCCTCACTGCATGACACAAATACACATCAGCTCATGGATGGGTGCCTGATCATTCTCCTGAAGAACTTTCTGAAGTTGTTGAATTCATGGTTCCCCCAATTATGGCAAATCATCCAGGTCCTGAGGCAGCATCTCCACGCCATCATCCCACCACTACTGTGCAATAATGTCTTTTCTTTACTTCAGACATAATGAGAGCCATGTTGTCCAATACGTTCCACTTTTGACTCATTCCTCTATATAAAATTCTCCCCAAAGGCTTGGGCATCATCCAGGTGCTTCTTGGCAAATACGATACATGCATTTATGTTCTTCTTGATTAGCAGTGGTTTCAGCCTTGCTACTGTATCTTATAGGTGAAAGGGATTCATAGAGAACATGTCTGAATGAGCCTAGGGCTCTCAAAAAACAACCAAACAAGAACTAACAAAATCAGTTGATTGGGTGAATTTAGTAAAATATTTTTTCTTTTTTCTCCTTCATACCATTGCTGAGCAATGTGCAGCTTGGGGCATGTGCAGACATCAACTCCTTTAATTGTAGTCCTTTCCTATTCTCTGGAGAAAGAAATGATGCCCCTTAAGGTAAATCAGAGCACTTAGTCCACCTTTTCTCTACAACAAACTATCCCTCATCCCACTGTCCATTTCTCTATATTGCCTTAATTAACCTTGAGCTCTAATTTTTATATTTGCAACAATATACTAAGTGTGACAAGCATTTGTCTACTTAGAGGTCAAACATTTGCAGTTTTGCATGTAGAAAATAAAATTGTGAGGCACAAAGAAAAATCTAATTATGCACATACTACATGTACATGTATAAACAAACACATCAATTATGCGCTATTTCTAAAAGTCTTCTCAAAGTATCCTAACAGAGCAATGTGTGTATCCAAACTTGTTAACGCATTTGTGTTATACAATGGAGAATATTAAAACTCAATAGTTTATCACCACAAAAGAGTTGACTAAAATTATACGGTGCCGCTAAATCCTTGAGTCTGAGATTCGGAGGTCCAACCCTTCAAGGAGGTCTTCACTGTGTGACCTGTTCAGAAGGTCCATAAAGGATTCACTAGGGTCGCGGTTAAACACAGAAGCAAAGTTGCTGCCTCTGTATCCTGCATCCCCTCCATGGAACCCATCCACTAAATCTTGGATCCACTTCAGATCTTCAGCTAGCTCTTGACTCAATGTGTCATATCGAGCCTGCAAATCAGAGTACTTCCCAGAGAGGCTGCATAGACTGGATGACACTGTACATATATCATGGTGAAGATTTCTCTTCATTGACTCTACTTTACGGCATTCATAACGGAGCTGGGACAGCTCGTGTCTAACATTCTCATTCTCTTCTTTATACCAGGTCTCCTTCTCATTATAGATGGATATAAGGGCATCTATATCTTCCTGCAGGGAATCATTGTTTGTGGCCAAAGTGCTGAACCCATGCTCTGTAGTGGAGAGGTCTTCCACCACCTGGGCAAAGCGCTCAAAGTTCACATATGTGTTGTTGGGTGGCATGCTGGAATGGGACTTCATAGTATATTCTTTCAGACGCTTGGCCTTCAGTTTACGCATGGCCGTTCTCTTTGTGTCATGGATTTTGGTTTCTTCTTTGGACTGGAGGGTCTTCAGACAGGAAAGGAGAAAATTACCGATGACAGATATTTGAAGGATGTATGAACACTTGGGTGCACATGCTCATGCACAGTGGTATATACATACCTGGTTATGTAGATACACAAGCACACATGCATGTTGACATGAGTGAGTATTGTACGCATCGGAACAGGTAGAATGTAAACATTTTTAGTTTATGTACACTCAATGCAACACAGCAAACATGTTATAAGGAAGTCTGAAGTTAGTATAATAATAGGTGAGATCAAGTATCTGCCTGGATATTTCTGTTATTTAAAACTGATTAATATTTTTTCTTGATAAATGTCAAACTATTTCCTCTGTAAATAAACAGCACCATTTTGGATCTAATACTGAATGCAAAATCTAAGTACTGTAGATATTTCCTGTCAGATGTTCAGGGGTCTCTAACACAGTAATTGTAAAAAAAAAAAAAAAATTCAACTTCAAGAAAACTAATAGCAACACAGAGCTATCACATTTTCTATAATGCATTAATAAGAGTATGTTCTTAAGATTTGCACAAAAAATAACATCTTTTAGCCTAACCTGTAAATGAAACAAAGTTTTGGGTAATGATTGGCGATAATCAAGTAAATTAGTGTTTGTTTAGCTCCAAAATTAGTTGGTACTAATGGACACCTGCTTTGTATCATTTACTGGGTCATGGCAACAGGGGAGCAAGCTATTCCCTCTGCTGCATTTTTTGTCACTTTCACGTATGTTTTCTAAAATACTGGTCAGCTTTTAATGGCCGGCGCGGAGGCAGCCCAGGCACGCCGGGTCTGACGCAGCACTGCATGACCCGGCGGAGCCTGGGTGATGCTGATTGGTTGGGAGGAGGAGGAGGGACTTAAGCCTGTTTCACGGGCTTCCACCTCACTCCGCACCAGCCATTGAGCTGATTCCCTACTCCCCTTGAATTGGTGGTCAGGTAGGAAAGTAGCAGATATGGAAGTAAGGTATGTCTAGAGGGCGAGGCTGTTTGAGCAAAATTCAGGAAGCTTAAGCTAGGTTTAAAAAAAAAAAAAAAAAAAAAAAAGGGGGGGGGGGGGGGTGGAAGAGAGTTGAAGAGTGAGGATTCTATGAATTCTAAGTTAGGATGCAAGTAGGAATGTCTTTGGTTGGCGGGAGGTGAGGCACCCGGCCCACGGGCTTAAGTGGGCGTTGCCCTGCCTTATGGGCGTGCTTAGGAAAGCACTGGGAGGCTCTGGGCGCGAGCCCAGGGCGTGAGGTTATAGACCGGGCCGGGCTCCTCCGCCGGGATGTTATTTGAGCTGTGATGTAACAATGTTAATTGGTTATTGGTTTATGGTTGCTTTAATAAAGCTGTGGCCCGTATTTTTCCCAAGAAACGCTGGTTCAGTGTGTTTATTTATTCTAACGCCCAATGGATCTTGCCAGGGTAATGCAAAATAATCTTTTTTAATGTGTAGAATATAAATGCGTTTGGACTTTACTATCTGTTTAATATTTCAATCAATAACAGTTGATCCAACAGAAAGTAATAAATACAAATCTCCACACAGGACATCACTGAGGGATAGGATATTCTATTGGAAAATGTTACATGGAGCATCTTTCACACACATTTGCAATCTGTGTGTTCTGTGTCTTTCTAATACACATACTACACCCTCTTGTTTAATTACACTTTTCATTATGTTGATATTGCCATACATCAGTCTCATGCATTTTATACAACTCACTGTGATCCAGGGGTGGGACAGAGCTTGCTGGATAGAGAGCCGCTTTCTGAAACGATGAAAATGTGCAATATAAGAACAAGCGATATTTTCTGAGGCATTAAGACATAATATGGCATGTTTGTGTAGGTAGAGGAATTTATACCCCTAGGGCACGAAGCAGCTACTGTTGACTAAAGGTTTGGCTGCTGTTTGTGGAAACTAAATGTTACAATGAAATGCAATATGAAAATATAAAAATGCAGATTATATAGTGTCCCCCCCCCCTAAAAAAACACTATGGCGTAGATTCACTAAACTATTGTGAGGGCTCTAAAGGGTAGTAATGGACACCGTAGCAATCAGTGATCTATGAAGTGTAATAAATATAGGACTATATATGAAACACTGTGTGGACATATTTACGTTTTACAGAATTTACTGAGATATTTTGAAGAGTAAGACATGGTCACACTCTGATGTTAGAATAAGTAATATGATAAAATACTACCATACACAATGGTAGGTATGTGAAACAGTCACCTATCAGAAGTGTTATTATGTGTCTTGGCTCTGTAAAAGCCATCAAACATGCATGGGATAGGTACAGAGCCATGATTAATAAATATAAATTCAAGGACAAAAACAATTCTAGATTTTTCAAAGAAACATGATAATAGACAATAAAATGTTGCTTCTTTATTTAGCAGAAATATCCAATAAATGTGTGAGAGGGTCTCAAATAAGTTTACATAATGATATCTATATGTAAATAACTTACTTATGATTTCTCCTTTTGTGTACAAACTTATGCACGCATGTAGAAAATCTTCTATATATTTATTTATTAGTATCATTTCCATGTGTATTTATATAATTTTACATAAAACCAGATCCTGAGAAAGATGCTTGTTCCCCAAAGACTTACTTGTGTGGCTACATTTGTAATTCTAAGAATGTGTGTATACAAATAGTGTGATTCAGAAATGAAATACTAACACTAATTTGCCTGTCAGTTGAAAGTGAACACCCAGAACATATCCTGCCAAGGAGCAAGTCACAGACCACTAAAGGTCACCTTCACACCACAAATAACCTCTGACCTTGTGTCTTTCACAAGCAGTTTCCTGATGAAGTCTTTTGCCAGTTCACTTGTGTGGCTGAAGAATTCCTCATCAAATTCATAGTTTACAGCAGTGATGTTGGAGAGAGTCTCCTGTTTGTTTTCTCCTAGAAAAGGGGATGCTCCGCTCAGCCTGAGAACACAGGATGGGTGAGAACAGGCACCAAAAAGATAAAACAGGATTTCACACACATGTAACTCTCACAATCCTACAATACACAACACCATATCACTTCCTGCCAGAGAGGCTTATCTGTAATGAGTAGTACTGTGTTCATGCTGTTATACTGGGGCAGTGTGCAATGGTGTGTGTGGTGTAGGTCCATGTACATAGTAAATGCTTATGAATACAGAATAAAGATAAGAACAAACACTAATCATGTTAGGAAGCTAGCTTCCGTTCCACTGAGGAGGTTCCCTGGCTAAGTGTGGGTCAGGGAAATGTCCAGAGATAAAGCTGCAATCAAGTGCTAACCCACATCAGATAAGGGCCACATTACAAGAATTGTATGATTTCCATACAATTCAGAGAAAACATGTTTCACTCAAGACATGGTGCCCTAATGTCTCTATCAGGAGATTAATGACTTGGTCAAAGCCAAGTGCCTGAACACACTGGAAGGAAAGCACAGAGAAACAAAGTAATTACCCAAATGTCAGACCACAACGTATGCATTGCATTTCTGATGTGCCTTATTTTTAATGCCTTTAAATCTGTTTTGCACCACATTTAACTTTGTACATATTCTCTTAATTGTGTTCGGGGGAAAAGCCAGGGACTGTTTGGGGCATTGTGAGAGCAATCTGAGTGTGCAAGTTATGTTAACACAATACAGCATGACATATACTGTGCTTAGGTTACTTGGAAACCATGTATATTTAAACCCTGTAAACATTTCCAAAAGGTGATTTCAACAAAAATAAACTTCAAATAAAGGCTTATTATCATTTTACATTAGTATATTATATAAAAATTATGATGCTTTTATACAAGCTATTATATTTTCCTGTATAGATCTCAATGTCGGTCACCCAGTTTCATGCAAAAAGTGTAAACATGAATCCATAGTGCGTATAAAGAAATGTATACAGATAGTGCAAGTGGCAGGGCAGTTGTATCACACTCTCACTTAAAAGCCAATATCTGAAAGTCCAGGCTGCTCCTTCTGAGTCACAAATTCAAACAAAAGGTTACAATCCTACTGAATAAACATATATAAGTTAAAGAATGGGTAAGACCAGTATATTGTATGTGAGTACTTATTAGCAGGAAATTACTGCTAGTGGTAGTATATGTTCAAGCATATTAAGGATGACAGATTGCATACATTTGAAACTAGCGGACCCCATTCTAAATCAATTATAAGCAGGCAGAAATTATTTAAAATATAACTCAAACCACAGCTTCACTACCTTATTGAGCTTCTTACTGTTTTCCAGCTCTAATTCATGAGTGTGCCCTCACCGAGGAGTTGTCCGTTCCCTTTCACCATCCCCCTCTCTTCTTTCCCAGTTTGCTCCTTAGTTTGTTCTAATTTAAGTGTTGTGTATCTAGGACACAGGTGGGTAATTTCTTCCATTTACGAAGTCTCCTAGTGACTTCAAAACACTAACTGTGGGAGATTTCACAGTGAACTCTGTCTCAATGTCTTTGTCTACACCTGGAGAGTTATTATCCTTACCATTTCTCAACTTAGTAAGTGCTGTGAAAGACAAGTCAGATAATTATGTTCTCTACTCACTCCTTGTATTCTATATTACTTCACTAGAGAATTGCCCGTCAAAAAATGACGGCAATGAAATTGTAAGGTAGCTAATGCTGTTTGGTGTATAATAATGCAATATATAATACATTAATAAATGAATATACTTTACCTATTTTGAAGCATTGTGTTGAAGAGCTGCAATCTGTTTTGATGTTGCTACAGCATTAGTGGTGTGGAGCTGCTGTGTAAGCGTGCTGAATGTGTGCAGTGTAATAGTGTGCGTGCACAAGACCAAACCGTTAGCGTAGTTGTGTACTTCCGCATTGTCGTAAAATGTGTGGTATGCGTCTTAGCGGAATATCCGTAGGTCTTTTGTGGTGTTTTGCGAGTTTCTTGTGGTGTTTTGCGTGTTTAGAGTGGTGTAGCCTCTTTTCCGTTTTGTTCATCGGCCATTTTTTCTCTTGCTTAGAGATTTTTTTAGTGTCTAAACTCTTTTATTTTGAGTTAAATGAAGGTGTAAGTTGTTTTTTTGAGGTACTGGATGCTCCCTCTTGCTGTAGGTAAGCTTGTTATGTATGTACTGTGTGTATTTATTGTGTTTTGAATTTGTTCATGTTCGCGAGTTGCGGCCGATTTTTGCAAGGTCGTAATGAGTGGTAACGTGTCTCGTATGTGGTTTGCGTTGCGACGTAAAGTTTGCGAGGGTCGCGGTTGCTGTGACGTTTTCTTTGCGTTGCGACGGAAAGTTTGCGAGGGCCGATGTTGCTGTGTCGTGTTTTTTGTGTTCCAACGTAAAGTTTGCTATGGTCGCAGTTGCTGGCAAGGAGCGCCTTCGGCGCTCTATGCCAGCAACTGAGGCCCTCGTGAGGGCCGCGGCTCGCTGCGCGAGCCCGCAAGCGTTAGCAACAACTCGTACGCTCACAACTATATATGTGATTACCTCTAGTGTATTGCATTCAATGCACTATGGTGAGACATAGTATTTTACAAATATTATTGCCTTTCTTTTCCCTACTTTCTTATTTTGTCTCTTTACTGTGTATTATTTGCAAAAATAAATAATAAAGAGTGCCTAAAAAAGAAGCACCACATTTACAAATCACTAGCACACTGGAAAATCTAACAAACATAAAGTAGAAACATGTATGCGCAGTATGGGAGTAGCAAACAATACTTACAATATGTAGGTTATCACCCCGATGCTCCTGAAAAAGAGAGAGTAGTAAGTATTGTCTAACTAACCCCTTCACAACTGCAAGTACCGCTGGTCATAGTGCAAGGCTCTATAATAAATACTGGATGTCCAAAGCTGAATGTTTTGGTAGAATGTGTGTATGTAATGCGGTATTTATGACTAGCCCAGCAGTGATATTTCTGTCTGTACGTCTACCTGAAATCTGACATTATGCACATATATATATATATATATATATATATATATATATATATATATACACACACACATGTATGTGTGTGCTATTCCCAAAATTAAGACATAGCACAGGGAGGCTAGGAGTAATAGTAACTGGAGCATGGCCACTGTAGAAATGTGAATGGGTCCTGGACATTCCATCATGGATATCCCACGCTTATTAAGGATCTATTTCACTTAATAAGAGACAATGGTTGAAAGTCAATACTGGTATTTCTTAATCTGGGCCAATATTTGGATGGAGTCAGCAATTTTTGCAGCAGATGGAATAATAAAACCCTGCTGCAGGTAAGTCTCAATAATACAGTGGAGGAAGAGGGTAGAAGATCCTCTTCCATCCCAGGACAAAGTGCACATGGATTGGAAATAATGCATTACAGATATTTTTTGGGGGGAGGTTTAGACAGTAGTGGACTGGTCAGTGAGGGTCAGCACATATAGGCTAAAAAGTTAGACATTGTTTTTTTTTGGGTGGGTTTGTAAGTACAAAGCCAACTGTATGCCCTTACACAAACATTTGCACATCTTATGATCCCACTGCTTTAGTAACTTTGTAAAGCTCTTTGGACAAAAGCACTGTACCAATAAATTAATACACACAAATAATATGTATTTTATATGAAAAATTACACAGTGAGAAGATTAATAGTGCATTTCAAAGGTGTGGGTACTACTCTTTCACGTTTGCGTAAACAGGGCGCAAATAAATGTTTCTATTCTAGAGCCTTCATGTGCATATTTGAACATCTCTAACACTGTGCTTCCATATAAGAACAACTTCTGTTTAGATGGAAGTTCCTTTTTTTAGCAAGCACTTTGTCACAATATATAAAACTGTTCTGCATTGTTAAGTTTGGTATATTTAGCAAGTTTATACTCACCACATATCAACAGCCAGCCCGAGTGGCTCGTAGTTGACTATTTCAGGAGCTAAAAGGTAATTATCATCTGGTTAAACCGGAAAAGTGCAAGTATTGGAGCTGTTCATGTTTATCAATAAACTCTTAAGTAAATAGTGTCAGTTCTAAAGAAAAGTGTGCAGAGGTTATTCATCTACTTTGTTAAGGTTTGTGAAATTTCCAGTGGAAGAGTAATGGCATTTACATATATATTTTAAATCAAGAACAATTATGGGTGAGTAGTATTGTAAGGGAATCAGATGGAAATTGTCATAATTGATTTATTCAAAAATGTCACCATAACTTTTTGTTACTTCAGCAGCATAAGATAGAACAAAAAAAAGTATAGTTTTTGCTAATTACAGAAAGTCTTTCATTCACAGTTGTGCCATGTATCACAGCAAGTGAAGGAAGTGTAAAAGTGTTGGCAAGGGTAGCAATCTCCTGTCTTCCTGTTTACCGTAAATGGGCAATAAGCACCAAGTTAAAGGAAGATTTCTTAAATCCCCATGATATTCTATGAAGCCTATTTTTGAAACCTCTATCTGTACAGTGGAAATATGGCTGCAAACACTACATGTGCTTTCAATAGCACTAATGGAAAGTTCATTTGTTTACAAGAACACACCCTCCTGCGAAAGCAGCAGACATAATCAACTCAGAAAAGTAAATGCAACACCTCAATATAGTTGAATGTAAAAGTTACAATTTGAAAGTCTGTGTGCATATTTTTGCTTTATAAAAACTATTTGCATATAATAAAGTTTGTTTTTCAAAAAAATTAACAGGAAAAAGTATAATTCAGCTAATTAAGCTAATAAATTAATGCATTATAATGTTGTTCTTAGAAGAAGCTGACAGACAAGCTACCAGCTTCAAACTCCCTATACCTACTTACTGCTTCTATGCATCAGTGGTACTCCTCAGTAAAGATGCACCAGGCCACAAAAACCGATTGGCTGGCATTGCTGATGCAACCAGACAGAAGAAGGTTGGTATGTGGAGCGTGCCTAGTTATTGACTTATTGTAAGTAAGGTTTGTTAGGATTTCCTTTTTTTTTTTTTAAATTAAAGGTAAATGGTAAAAAAAATATTGGAGAGACTCACAATAGAAAAAGAACACACTTTTACCATTGAAAATTGAAACCCCACAAATGTGATATATCTCTTTCAATAGCAATATATTTTTTCTTTAGTTATTATCTCACTCAGAATCTTGATAAATTGTTTTAAGAGATATATTTATAAAAACAAGTCTTATTACACAGTTAATGATGTCGGTTGATATTAAGAGCAATTTAAGCTCAAAAGTTCTTATTTATTTGGATTTTAAATAAGGTTTTAAAATAAATCAATAAAGATACGTTTTTAAAAAGTGAGTATATAACATTTGTGGGTTTAAATTCCAATGCTAAAAGGATGTTCTTGTTCTGTTGTGAGTCTCTCCAATGGACAAATAGTTCCTAAATGCATTTATGTTGATTTTGTCAAAGGGGCACATCAAGAATGTAAATAGTAAACAATAGTTTAAATGACTAACTTATTAATGTATTTGTTTAGAAACATAAAACTCATACATTCCCTTAAAACACAAGTTAAGTGTGTAATATATGGGATAACTTATCACAAATTCTGCTTTGGCCAAATAATGTAAATTCAAGAATATGTAGGTAAAATAAGTGCTATTGAATACAAATAATGAATAAATGCTAAATATGGGGTGAAACTGATGTAATCTTATCTCTAATTTGATTATTATACTTACAGAAATTATATCCTACTCACCTACAAACTCTGGTGTCCCAAAAATATTTTTAAACTCTACTCCATCTTCTATTTTATGGGCCAGCCCAAAATCAATCAGCTTGATGTGTGGCACTGATGTAGTTTTATCCAAAAGCATAATGTTTTCTGGCTGAGAAAGAGAAACAATTATGAAGTAGGATATGGTTAGTTAAATACTGTTATATACATGCAATATATTCACATTCCTCCTACTTGGGAATGCCACTTTAACCAAATAACAGTTATTAGATAGACCAATTCTATGGTTGAACTGAACCTATAATCCAGTCATGTCAAATATGCTGCCTTCAGGCCATGTGACCCCACCCTCCAAGATTGAAGTACACTGCCTTTCAATTAAGTGAGTTTCACACCCTTCTGTAATGCACCCTCTTACATTTTTGGTAAATTACAAGCGTGCAATCTGAGGCTTGATCACCTCACTGTGTTGACTGTTAAATTTCTTAAGAACATCTGCCAAAAGATTGGTCACATCAAGAAAGTGCTTAGCCAATCTTCCAATGACATCATAAGAAACTAAAAGTCACAGAGCAAGATTATGACTTTAACTGGTCTTTCATCTTCATACACCATCAGCAATGTCAAACCAAGAGATTGTGAGCTCATATATGCAAAGAACTCCTTTTAATTAATGTTTCCCTTCAAATAAAATGAAAGTTACCAATTCAAATCTTTTTACTGTGGTCATAATGCTTAAATGCTATGTTTATTACTTTTTACCAGTGAAAACCTATTCTGGACTAATATCTGTATTCAAACTCAGTGGTTTTGCTATATTGCTCTGGTATGACAGATTAGTGATAAAAGTTTTGTGTTTATTGTTGTTTATCAAGAAAACCAGGACTAACAAGCAATTAAAATGAAAAAATGTGTGTAAGGAATGTGCGAGACTGTCAAGGACTTAAAGATGGTGAGGATTTGACTGTAGACTGAAAACTTGTGGTAGGTTTGTGTAAGGCACTGGGGTGAGATGCAGGCTTATGTGGCGGTGGATGAAGAAGTCCATATGGATGGCTATAGAATGAGGACTTGTTGGGGCAGTCTTGAGTTGACAGTGAGCTTGTTGGAGCAGGGCAGTGGTTAGACAGAGAGGCCCTGGGAGTGAGGGCTTTAAGAAGAGCAGCAAGGTTTTATAAAGGTAGGTAGATTGTGGGAGATAGTGAATAATGCCATGGAAGAGGTGCAGAAAGTGAGGGCTTGTGGATGACCTGGTATGGGGTAGAAGGTGAATGCTTTTGGGGCAAAATATGATATGTAATAAAGAGGTTCTGGGGTATGGTATAGAAAACAATATGAGGCTTGGGGTAGAGTTAAGGAAGCTAAGAGATAGGAATTAATGATACCAATACCAAAGCATCTACTATACATTATTTTATTTGTATACTCATTTTGACTGTTTAAATATATCAAAATAATAAATGACAAAAGCATGCCCCTTTTAACAATAAAACATTAATAATGAGGTCATCAATCTCAGTTTAGTTTGCCATGTCTGCATTAACTTATCAAATATCACAGTAGTAGACTTGTATCATGGGTACAATACACATACTTTATGTATTCTTGTCAATCAGATGGGGAAACCATGCTCTTGTTTAATTTTCTACATGTTGCCTATTGTCAAAAGTCTGACTGCATATATGCCATGGGCTTTTGGATATCCTCCATTAAGAAGTAATCTACACTATCCATCCAGCAATAACCAAGATCATATATATCATGGCGTGAAAAGGGAAGGAACTTGCAACAACTAAAAAATGATTAAACCAAACTAAATAAGATTTATGCTTGATATAATTATGGCATTTCATTCTGCATTGATATGAGATCCTGTTCTATAATCTACATACAGTGGACCCTCGGTTCTTGTTGTCCGTGGAACTAGTAATTTTCGATACTGGACAAGTCTCACAACAAAAAAATTGCCTTGGAACTCGAAGCATCGGACTGACAAAAATTGGCTTTAAAATCGAAATGCTTGCGACACAACCGCATCGTGTCTTGCAGAAAGTGGAGTAAAGTTCTGTACTGTGGCGTGTACAAACTAATGTGTAAATAGTGCCTGTAAGAGCATGCAAGGAACCAAGAGCAGTCTGTGCCTGCAAGAATCAAAGTGCAGCCTGTGTCTACAAGAATCAAAGTGTAGACTGTGCCTATAAGAATCAAAGTGTAGCTTGTGCCTATAAGGACTAAAGTGTAGCTTGTGCTTACAAGAACCAATGACTAGCCTGTGCCTACAAGAACCAAAGTTCCAAGCAATAACCTCTCTCCTCTTCTTCATCACCACCATCCCATCGGGCACTCAAGTCCTCTCAGTACAGTTAAAGTGAAGTTCAATTTTATGTTATTTGTAAGTTTTAAGTTTTAAGGTCTTGTATCAAAAACCAACACCATCAGTTCAAAAGAAAATTCTGGGGTCCGGAACGGATTATTTCAATTTACACTGATCCCTATGGGAAATGCTACCTTGGAATTCATCCTTTTTGGAACTCAACCTGCCGCCCGGGACTATCATGTGTTCACAGATTAGTTTGATACTAAGTTGCTGGGTGAGTGTCCCATGTATCCACTGTCTCTAGCAGTGTTTATAAAATAAATAAAGTTAATGTCTTATCAGGCTTAGGCCAATATACCAGTGTTGCCCAAGCCAGGTACCGATCCTACCTTGGGTATAATCTATAGACCAGTTCCCCCCTTAAATGTAGGTCATACAATTCTAACTAAAATATTTGTAGCTCACCTCAGCACCTCTATGATAATAGTGTGAACAATATTATTTGTGGGCTAATTCCAATGCAACCCTTATGACTTTTCTAGCCTTTGAAATTGGAAAAGACCG
Organism: Discoglossus pictus; assembly: GCA_027410445.1. Lineage (NCBI taxonomy): Eukaryota > Metazoa > Chordata > Amphibia > Anura > Alytidae > Discoglossus > Discoglossus pictus. Next base: position 233,043,421 of record CM050167.1, read on the forward strand.
TTGACTCCTTATAGGTAGTGATAGTACCTGTCCAATCAAGGTGATTGTTTTGCTGGCCACATTTCTACACATAAATGCATATGCAACCGCAGAGAAAGTGAAGTGTTTATGTGAAAATAATTACTCAGATCAAGTTTATGTGCATGGCCTACATCCCAGTCTTCCAACTCATTGCATGCATGAGTGTTTGGCAGTGAGTCATGGAGGTGTGTAGTTCATCCACTGTCTACTAAGCATAAATTTGGCGCAGTTTCATTGCCTTGTATGGGTTATGACAAAAATATAATCCCCATATATTTCATGATTTCTATGCCTAGTATTCATCTTATTATACCCTTCAATCGTAAAGTGAAATAACGCGTTCAAATAAACTCAATAGAAATACTATCCAACTTGAACAATGGTATATTTGTTTCATATTGCTGATTATTGGATATAAAACAGATTGGTAAAAGATATACTCCTTTTCTTTCTTCAGTGTTGATGAATTCCTTCCCATAACCTGTAAGGTCTAAGCATGATGACTTCCAGAATTGGAATGCAAATTGTATACCAAGATATACAAAGATACTGGCTAACTATAGATCCCAGTCAATTCTTTGTATAGCTCTTGAGCAGGATAGGTGTGGTAATAGTGTGTCCATTTTTGTAATTCGGGACCTACATGGGCTAATTCTTTTAATAAGGCAAATTGAACAGGAAATTTGAATCACTTCATCTTATAGCAAAAATAATGTACGCGGTCATCTTGTTTGCGGTGTGCAGTTGTTCTCATAAAGAAACAATGTTCACATTGTATCTTTAAAATATTACAAGAGGAGGGGCGAGCGCACCACCCCTAATGCAGGTCACTGTGGTTGATGTAATTGCCATATATTCAACAGAAGTATGGGATCTGACCTTTTATGACCTCATTAATATGAGGTACATGAAAACGCTTGAATAGTCTGTTAGTACTCTACAAATCCCCTTGTCTGTGATGTAGTCCACCGCTATGCATATAGCGTGTATTGTACTATACACTTATGATTGTTGTTATTATTATAATTATAATATAAATTATAATATAGTGATGCAGTGTTATTATAATCAGACTTGTGTTATGCCGGCGTGAGGTCTATGATTATATATGTTGGACCTTATTCAGATGTCACCAAGCGCAAGTATAGTATTGCTTCAGACTTGATAAAAAGAGGTCAAAACTCTCGATAACTTGTCAATATAAATAAGGCTTTTATCCAAAACAAAAGGTATCACATTATACTGCAATACTCATTATTAAGCTAAATACATATGGATTAATAATTGCTAAATTACTAGATTACAGGACATTCACGGCTGCTTCAGTCTTAAATTATATATATAATAATAAATATATAGATATATAACATAATATATAACTATATTATAACTATAATAAAGTTAGACATTGTATAACAAATGATTAATAAGATAAACTATACTGTAATAAACAAGTCTCTGACCAGCACTCCACTTGGCACAGACAAAACATTTTTTTGACAAAGACATACTAAGGATAGCGAATGACAGGCAGTCCCCAAAATATTGGGCTGAGAGCCTGACTACCCAAGTAAAGTCATATAATATCTCTATGTGTAGTCAGGCTCTCCATTTTAACACAGGTGAATTATTCTGTAAGTATTACTTATGTTGATTGATACATATGTGTCCATGCAGAGAAATACTGAAATACTGGACTGTTTGGTAGTGCTTTTGGACTGTTGCACACAACTAGTCTAACTGGTCAGAGACATTTTGTATGAGCTCCAGAATCAGGACATTTTGATTCAACAAACTTTAAAACAAAAACATCTTTCTATGCTCATATTCACTACCATTAAAATGCTGCCCTCTTGGAGAGATGAGGGATATTAGATACCAATAAAGTCTCATTTAAAAGCCTGGTTGTTTCTTTTTGTCTAAGAAGCCATGTAATACCCCCCCCCCCCCCCCCCCCCCGCCCAATTCACAATGTTTGAACTATTTCTTCCAATTGCTCTGACAGACTGCATGCCCCTTGACATATAAAAGTCCAACAGATGAACCACCACCAGTCCTACTGGTCAGAGCCACCAGGAAGTAGAACCTCAACTCATATGCAGTCTAGTATCAGAATCAACATATTGAAATATCTCTAAAAACCTATATAAACTGAACCACCTTGCCCTCTTTCCATGTCTGTGGATGAAAACCAAAGTTATTCAAAGTTATTCATGATCTTAAAGCTCTTGCAATCTTTTTTAGCATAAAAACCTAATGTAGATGGTTTCAACTGAGCTAACCTCTGAAATATTAATGGTGTATACCAAGGTCAGCAATATAGAAGCCTCTTGCAACACTCTGTATAAATCACACATATCACAAACACACACTGTCGAGACAAACAATATTAGCAGCTGTGTAAATATTCATTCATGAGTACAGGAATCTATTTTGTGTTTGCTATTTCTCATCCTGAGAGCTGATGGTTTGGGGTGTGTTTCTACAGATCAGTGGAAAGAGGGGTGGAGGAATCAAAAGGTCATAGATTTTGCTTGGTAATTAGATAAGACTGAAACAGACACCACACTCCTTTCCCATCACAAGCCAGACTGCTTGCTTCAGAAAAATGCAACTTCGGCCCACCAGACATGTAAACACCCCTCTCACACACACACACAACTTTCTCTGATATGTCATAGAGGGTCCAGCAGAGGCCTCAATATTTTTTTTTAAATAAAAACTATCTTTACAATTCTTTCCTTTATCTCACACAACATACAGGGACTAAATGAGCAGGTGATCAGGAGTGTTGCTTCACAGTTCTACCACTCCATCCATAGACAATTTATTCCTCAGGAACCACACTTTAGAAAGCACCATTTACTAAACTACTGGGAACACAATTATACTCAACCTATATACCTACCTACAAAAACAAAGACAGAGGGTCTTCATTCTAATTCAAATATAAATGTCAAAACAAAATACTAGGACAAAGCAGACACTGAGTACAGGTACATATTAGTTCAGGGCGAGTTCCAAAGCCAATAGGTATCCTTCCTATTTACTCCCAAACAGGGCCAAGTTACCTTCTCCTTAACCTCTTCTCATGATTTCCAACAGTGGATGGCTGCCAAGACCTACAAGAATAGTCTTATGGATATATACACTTGCTAGTCAACAAACACTGTACTCCCTCTGATTTCTCCATTTCCTTTTTTAGACCATCATCTGATGTCATTCTCACTCTCACATATTCACTCCCTCATATTAAAATGAAAAGAAAAGAGACCTGAGTTCTGTTAACTTGCCTGGACAATGCAACTCTACCAACGTCACGTGATAAATATACCCCATCAGTACAGATTAAGTCCTTACCTAGATTCATCCATGCACATGGTATGTTCTCCTTAGAACATTTATGGGAAAAGTCTCACTCACTTGCTGATTTCCTACACAAAATGTTTCTTCATTACTGGCTTCAAATCATCTTATAACACAACTAAATTAACCTATTCTTCCTCTGTTTATTAACATGTACATATCTAGGCCACGCCCCTCTTTTCTATTTTTGACTCTTTCCTCCTCCTCAGACCTCCTATAGCTAGACTACCGCTCAGGATATTTTTTTCCATCCTGATATGATAGAACCCTTCAAATATATGACAACAAATGATCTAATAAAGTTCAAGAGGGAAAAATAGGTCATGATTTGAAGTTGGAAGGTGGAAGATCCAGGGGTAATATGTTGAAAGAGTAACAGATAACTGGACCAGCCTTCAAGTGGAAGAGGTAGAGTCAAATAGAGTTAAGGCCTTATCATGTTATCTACATTTATTCAACTCTAACACTTCTCATGACCCTCTACAGTTTGGCTTCCTCTCACTCCACAGAAACAGCTTTGACTAGCAAAGGGCCAAAGAACAAGGTCCGTATTGAATTCTTATTTTCGTTAACATATCTGCTGCCTTTGACATTGTTGATCATACTATCCTGCTAAACAACCTTTACAGTATTGGCTTTCTCCTCTAACTTTCTCCTCTCACATCCAATCTGTTGCAAATGCTTGTCACTTTTTTTCTTAGGAATATAGCAAACATACACCCTTTTCTTATCCTCCCCCCAAGGCCAGAACTATTACACTTATTATTTTGTCTAGACTATGATAATATCTTACTTTCTGGTCTCCCTGCCTATCATCTTTCTAGTCTTGAATCATAACTTAATTGCAGCTGCACATATAATTCTTCCTTCTTCTCCCATGCTAAAAAAATCCATCAACTGGCATCCAATAGACTCAGGAATAGCCTATAAACAACCCCCCCTGCTTCAAGGCTATTCACTCCCCAGCTCCTCTCCCTATGCTGCACATCAGAGATATCCCTAATCACACTGCTTTCATGGTTCAGTTTAAAAATCTAATTTTCTTTTATGTTTTACAAGCACATTTAATAGCATCCTTCTTTTCTATATCCATTTACACATTTACCATAATGTGTGTGAATGATTTGCACCCCCCCCCCCTCCGTTCTGCAATATGTTGGTGGTTACCATGGTTTGCAAATTGGTGGCAGTGGTGGGATAGGCACTGCAACAGACGGAGCCCAGGGGCACAGTGCAATGGACAAGTTAACTGCAGGAATGTCTGTATCCCAAAGTATGAGGATGAAGTGCTCTGGAAATACCTACTCCAGACAAGTAGACTGGGGTCCACCAGAACTGACGAGGACTATAAGAAGCTTTTGCGCGCCATCTGGCATCAGCTCTTCACAGAGCTTTATAAGTTAAAGGCCGAAGTGATTGCTTCCCCTGAGAAAGTGACTCAACAGACGGAGAGGCTCCTCTGGTTTCGTGAACAGAGATCCAGCCAGTAAGACACCTTCAAGGACCAGACAGATACTCTGCTGAACCAGAAAATGGGGATGCTAGCAGACTGCCCATAAGACGCTGGAGGCTATGATCTATGAGGAGGTAGAGCTAGAGCATGGGTACTATGTCTAGATATAGAGAAGCCGTGACAGCCTTCTCACCAGTTGGAAGATCCTGACTGGCTGAAGTGCATGCTTTGAAACAGTCCTGACTTTAGGAGCACAGCCCCCCCAACGCTGATCGTCTTTGATGGACCGGTGGGGTGCATAGTTGATGCTTACGGATGGGACAGATGCTTTTGAAACAGTAAACTGGTGAAAAGGGAGTTTAAGTTACAATGGGACTACCTAGATTTCATTGAGATCAATGTTCTTGAAGGGGTCCATTCCCCATGGTTTCAATACTCCCTGAGGACCAAACCAAAAGAAGACATAAGGGCAACGGAGAAAGGAGACAAGACCATCTGCCTTGCAGATGGGATAGGGGAAACACTGGTTCCCCAACATCAGGTGAAAGGATTAGTGAGATAGCCTATACATTAGAAGGGCTGGGGGGAGACAGGACAGATAGATCCAATGTTGCTGTTTGTGATCATGGAGGCCAGGCTGTCGGATGCAAACAAGAGAGTAACAGAGCTGGAGGAGACTGTTTGAGGAAGGCCAGCTGATGAGACATATGGAGAGCCACCTGCCAACAGCAGCGATCAGGGAGGCAAGGTCGACTGCTCTGCGACTAAGAGTGTCACATAGCCAGTGGAAGGCAAGTGGAGTGCCAGCAAGTAGCCACAAGCAGGGAGGAATGATGGCATGGCCTGGAGAAGAGATCCAGCGACAGTGCAGTTCCTCCCAAATCGGTTCTGTCGCTACTGCTGCCAACAGGACACATGAATACAGAGGAAGGATCTAAAAACCTGGAGGAGAATGAGGAGAGGAGAAACCTCCCAGACATCTCAGAGAAGACCTTTAGCTTCCCCTCCCTTGGCCACCCTTGTCCAATGATTTAAGTACTTGGGACTCTGGGGGAAATTACTGTCCCCAGATCCTCAATGGATCTAAACAGTTGCCCCTCTCACTGCTGGGATTCAGAGAGAATTAGGGCCTTTTTGGTCCTATAGGAGATGGTACAAGGTACTTGTGTTGTTTGGGTAGTGGTTGACGGGTCCTGAGCCAGCACCAATGGAAGACTCTTTCTACTCCAACCAACTGGATGGAGGCCGGTTGCCAAGAGAGATTGTGTGGGCAGGATGCCATGTAAGGCCCGTTCAGAGCTGCTCCACTGTTTGTAGGGAAGAACTTGTTGGGGGGTGGTAGTATTGGGGTTGGCGCCAGCAGCATTGGATGAACCCCTTCTACTCCCGCCAGTTTGATGTTGCCAGATGCCACCTGGCAGCACCACAGTACTACTGGGGCATTCCCCCAGGAAATGTAGCCCTACTGCAAAGACTCGTAGGACGTCTTGAGCATTGACAAGGGCCCCGGGGAGGTTTTGCCACTATTTGGTTAGTATTTGAGAGTGGTCATTTAATCTTATTTGTGAGTTGAACCAAAGTTGTAATGTTTTGTTTGCCTATTAATGTTCGGTTGAAAATAAAGTGAACAGTGTCCTCTTGAGACCCGAAAAAAAGTGTATGAATTGTATCTCTGTGGATCCAAGGGGTGAAACGCAACTTTATTATAAGGTCCTACTGGGAAGACTATATACCTGAGAGCTGTTGCTCTTCCTTGGGAAGACAAAGGGATTCCTCCCTGCTCAACTAGATGACTCCACTGTTCCAAAGTTCCAGGTCATGTCCCACATCATTGAGAAGGTTGAGTGCTACATACCCCTTCACTGGTAGCGGTTGGAGGCAGCCTGGGGCCAGGGGGGGTGGTGCCGTAACAATGTTAATATAGTATTATTATAGTTTATTGTCATTATATTAAATGCACTTATTTTACCATGTCATCTACATTGTCTCTGTAAAGTGCTGTGCAGATTGATAGAAGTATACAAGGAAAACACATACAAATACATCAAATTATATAGCTGTGCTTTAACTTTTTCAAAATGCCTATTGTGAAGTTGGTTTGAGCAAAATTATATTTTTACGTTTTACTAATCACTGTATTTTTGTGGGACAATAAACACACACAAAGCAGACAAATATGTCACAATGAATTACTAATAAAGGGATCCCAATGTATAATGAGATGCTTTGTTCTTGTAATGTGAGACAATTTCAAAATGGCTTTCTTTTATGTTCCTAGATCATGTTTATAAAAAAATTCATTAGGTCATTTGATTACCATATGGTACAGAACAATCAAGACCATTAAAGTTGTCTCATTGATTACATTGAAAGGACAGACCCTGTAGTGCAACTCCTTACCTTTAAATCAAAGTGTGCAAACTTGCGTGTGTGCAGGTAATTAACCCCTTCCAGGATCTGCTTGATGAATCTTGTAGCCTCTTCTTCACTTAGTGATTCTTTCTGAGCCAGGAAATCAAACAGTTCTCCGCCAGAAACGCTGCCCCAAAGGAAGAGAAAATGTACTGTGAGTATGACCTCACACCAGATAGCATCTGTAACAAAACCAAGCAATGGGGCTCTCTCTATTGGTGCCATCATTGCGACACCATTTATGTTAACTTATTTGTTTATGCTAAATATCATATTGAAATTTGTATGTTTCAAAAACAGTACTTCCTATTTTAATAAACTGCATTTTATCATCTTTAACCTGACCAAATAGTTAGTGTGCACCTCTTCACTCTCTTTCTGTGCAGACAGAAAAGGCATTAAGCATGTGCTTACTATTACTGCTCTGATGTCAGTACTCTACACATAGGACATAAGGCTTTGGTTCTGGTCTACCAGCATATGCAGAACAAAAGCCAAGAGGAAGCAAGCTGATAAAGGCTTAATATATCAGTTAGTAATCAAATAACAAGTTAACAAAGTAATTTAATTGTAGACAAAGGTATCCCTTTAACTCAGTGGTACCTTTAACTCAGTGGTTACGAAACCAATGTTTTGATTACAAATTACAAATTTCTTTGTCAACACCAACACAGTGTTATCCTTAAATTCTGGCCTATTTGAAGATTCCTGAGGACTGGTTTGAAAACTACTGTTTTTAACGCACTTTACAATGGAAAAAAATATGTTGTAAAACTTTGAGTCTGACTAAGAACATAATTAGCTTGAGAAAAAGTAATTAAGCTATTTTTTTATTAGAATTTCTTTATGCCTCAGTTGGGCCCTGGAGGCATCCATGAACATTTTGTGGAAGTGTGTGTGACAGGGGTGTTTACATTTGTAGAGAGCTGTGATTGCATCTATTGATACAAGTTTCCTGCTTCTCATATTTCTTGCACACTTTAGGGTTCACCAGTAAAAGGAAAAAATGTCAGTAATATAGATTCTGATCACCATAGTATGGAGGCATGCACACTTTCTTTGGATTTCCTTCTCCTTTAGTCACCTCTGAAATTAACATTTAATAAGCTCTAGCCGGCTCTGTACATAGTAAAACAGACAGTCAATCTCTAGAGGAAGTCCATGATCTGTAATATCCGTCTGGTGAACCACATAGGTCATGCAAACAAGAGCTAGAGTCGCACATTACTAATCTAAGCTACCTATGCTCACGCAGCACAGATCTTCATGCCTTTCCTCATATGTAGGGACCCCAAACCACACCAGAAAAGAGAGGGGAGAGGTTAGAGATAAGAAGGTACCTGCTTTTATAAAGGTTTGAAAAGTATGAAAATTTGTCATGAGAAAGGTCAGATTCATTTTGCTTATTATAATGATACTAGCGACTTGCCCGTCAAAAATAGCGGGGCAATAAAATGTGAAGCCATGGGAATGCTGTTTGAGACATAACTGAAACCGTTTTGTACTGTGAGGACCTTCGTTCATTGCGAGCCTCAAGACCTTCGGCGCTCATTGCAAGGCTTGCGCTGAGCACCCTCGGGGCTCATCGCATGCTTAGCAATGAGCGCCTTCGGCTCACATTGCAAGCCTCTTCTGTCGTGTACTTTTGGTCCTCTGAGAGAGATATATTTATATGTATATGTAGTTAAGTAATAATGAATGATTTCTTAAATCAATTAATATACTTTAATTATTTATAATTGATATATGCAGCGAACAATAGGCTGAAGAGCTAACAATCTGTTTGTATTTTGCGTCTGCATAGAATATACATTGTGAGTGTTAGTGCCCTGCTTATAAAGTGTAATGAATGTTCCAAGTGTGCATTATAAATAGGCTGCGTGCGCGAGGTAAAGACGTTGGTTTATTGTGTAAAGCGGCATTGTATAGTCGTAATGTTATTAATGTGGTACGCGTCTCGTGAGCATTTTCTGGCTTTTGTAATAGTGTATCTTGTAGGTTGTAGTGTGAAGTGTAAAGTGCTATGCGGTTTGCAGTGTTTTGCGCGGTCCGGAGTCGTGTAGTCTCGTTTTCATTTTTTTCAGCGGCCATTTTTTTCTTTGCTTAGGCAATTTTCGAGTGGCGAAAATCATCTAAATCGAGTTAAATTCGCGTTCCACCTCACTCACAGACGTCCTGGGTGTTGCCCCAATGCTGTCTGTGATGTTTTTGTAATTTTATGGGGTGTATTTAGTGTGTTTTTCAAGTTTTTGGTTCGGCCGCTAATCTCGTAAATTTTTCTGTCTCGTATCTTTTTTTTCCTAAGTCCCGGGTCTAGTATTTTTTTTTATAAATCACGCGTCTCGTATTTTAACGTCTCGCCTCGCTTTGCGAGGCTCGCATCGGCTAAGTGCTACGGTTTAACGGCTCGCCTCGCAAGCAATGAGCACCTGCGGCACTCATCGCCTAAGTCGTACGCACCTCGCAAAGCGTGACGACGTCTCGCAGTTTGACAACTATTATATGTGACATGTGGTACAACGTAATAGATATTTCTGACAGCATTATCCTGTCAGGTTGATTTGTTGATATGAAGGATTTCAAAATAGGTGTAAGCTATTGTAATGTGTCTTAGATTAATGCACTCAGCAGACAGACTCAAAGTCCAGTCACTCTGAAAGTAGCCCAACAATTTTCTACAATATTGAATATTTTGTGGGTTATGCCAACCAGAGTGTCTTGATAAAGTGAGATTCTCTACCCAACCATATGCGATACCAGCAGAAACCAATCAAATAGGAATATTTTTTTAAAGGGTCATATAGACAACTCATATTTTGTTTTGTGTTTATCAAAAGAACCCATTAATGAAGTAAACAATTCATCATTACCACATCATTCTTATGATTCATGTTATTGTATTTTTTATTTTTGGTTTAAATCTGAGTAAATTGTCATTTTTATATTACGATCACTAAAATCTAGTTTAAAGAGACATGGAAAATGTCTAAATTTTACTTGGTATATAACAAACCTATGTATTTATTTACTTTGATGTACTTTTTTACTGACTGTGTATTGCCTCAAAGTAGCCCAATCCGGGCAAAGTCTCCATAACATGCTGCAACAAGCTGCTGAGACATTGTCACTGATTGGCTAGTATAAGACACAGCACAGCCAGTACTACAGATTCTTTGTCCTTATTAGGTGCACAGTGCTGAGCCAAGTAGGTACTATTTATTTGATTAGTAAAAACAGAGCGTATAATCACTTATTAAACAATAATATACATAAAAGTAAATAGATACAAAGGTATATTATATGTTTAGTAAAATACTGAAACCTTCCATATTCCTTTAATAGTATAGATGATACATCTCATGATATGGCAAATAATTGTATTTTAACTTCCCTGAAAGATCATTTCAAAAAGCAAGTTCTAAATCCCTTTAAAAGTATAAATTCCCTGTAGCATAATGAAAGACATTTAGCTGTTTTAGGAAGTTTCTTCTCTGTGATCTAACTCCCACATAATAGGAAGGAAGTCACAGGAAGGAAAAGGTATTTCATTTCCTCCTAGAACATACCTTGTCTGACCATCCTGACTCTAGAATGAATGTTTTGTTCATTTACACAGTAACAATCAGTAGAAGGCTGTTTTTTATCCTATGCTCAGAAACATGGCATGGCAGCTGAACCTAACTGACCCTTGAAATGCTGATTTGGTCATACTGTTAATAGCACAGTAGCCTTCACACTTACAGCTCCAGGATGAGCACCACGTCAGTCTTGTTCTCATACACATCCTGCAGAGTGATGATATTGGGGTGCTGGATGTCCTGCAGGATGTTTACTTCACGCTCAATCTCCTCCCGGGTTACCCCTCTCCGGCTGGCCCGGCTCTGGCGCTTCTTGATGAATTTAGCAGCATAATCCACTCCAGTCTTTTTATGTCGGCATTGCTTCACAATAGCAAACTGTCCACTGGGAGAAAGCAGAGCAAGTGTCACTGTGTTTTATAGAAACAGGGATTACTGTACTGTCTGTGTGTGTGTACAAGATCTCTTAGGGCCCAGACCAGAACAATGTACTGGGAGTGTGCACAAGACAGCGCAGGACAGAAACCAGGACAATGTACTATAATTGTGTACCAGACAGTACAGGACAGAAACCAGGACAATGTACTATAATTGTGTACCAGACAGTACAGGACAGAAACCAGGACAATGTACTATAATTGTGTACCAGACAGTACAGGACAGAAACCAGGACAATGTACTATAATTGTGTACCAGACAGTACAGGACAGAAACCAGGACAATGTACTATAATTGTGTACCAGGCAGTACAGGACAGAAACCAGGACAATGTACTATAATTGTGTACCAAACAGTACAGAACAGACACCAGGACATGTGTACTGTGTGTGTACACGAGATCTCAGGACAAACCAGGTAAAGGTTACAGTGTGTACATACAAAATTGTAAAAAGAGTCGAAAAGAATGCAGGGAATGTGTACAAGACAAACGGGTCAAGACAAGTGCAGTGTGTGTGCTTGTATATATGTATGTATTTACAGTGCCTTGCAAAAGTATTCACCCTCTTGACTTTTTTACCTATTTTGTTACATTACAGCCTTAAATTCAATGTTTTGTTAATCTGAATGTTATGTGATGGATCAGAACACAATAGTCTAAGTTGGTGAAGTGAAATGAGAAAAATATATGCATAAAACTATTTTTTAGAAATAGAAAATTGGCATGTGCCTTTTTATTCACCCCCTTTGTTATGAAGCCAATAAAAAGCTCTGGTGCAACCAATTACCTTCAGAAATCACATAATTAGTGAAATGATGTCCACCTGTGTGCAATCTAAGTGTCACATGATCTGTCATTACGTATACACACCTCTTTTGAAAGGGCCCAGAGCCTGCAACACCTAAGCAAGAAGCACCACTAACCAAACACTGCCATGAAGACCAATGAACTCTCCAAACAAGTAAGGCACAATGTTGTTGAGAAGTACAAGTTAGTGTTAGGTTATAAAAAAAATCCAAATCTTTGATGATCCCCAGGAGCATCATCAAATCTATCATAACCAAATGGAAAGAACATGGCACAACAGCAAACCTGCCAAGAGACGGCCGCCCACCAAAACTCAGGGTCCGGGCAAGGAGGGCATTAATCAGTGAGGCAGAACAGAGACCTAAAGTAACCCTGGAGGAGCTGCAAAGTTCCACAGCAGAGACTGGAGGATCTGTACATAGGACGACAATAAGCCGTACCCTTTATAGAGTTGGGCTTTATGGCAGAGTGGCCAGAAGAAAGCCATTACTTTCAGCAAAAAAACAAAATGGCACGTTTTGAAATTGCGAAAAGGAATGTGGGAGACTCCCAAAATGTATGGAGGAAGGTGCTCTGGTCTGATGAGACTAAAATTGAACTTTTCGGCCATCAAAGAAAACGCTATGTCTGGAGCAAACCCAACACATCACATCGTCCAAAGAACACCATTCCCACAGTGAAACATGGTGGTGGCAGCATCATGCTGTGGGATGTCTTTTAGCAGCCGGGACTGGGAAACTGGTCAGAGTTGAGGGAAAGATGGATGATGCTAAATACAGGGATTTTTTTGAGCAAAACCTGTACCACTCTGTGCGTGATTTGAGGCTAGGATGGAGTTTCACCTTCCAGCAGGACAATGACCCCAAATACACTGCTAAAGCAACACTTGAGTGGTTTAAGGGGAAACATGTAAATGTGTTGGAATGGCCTAGTCAAAGCCCAGACCTCAATCCAATAGAAAATTAAAAGATTTCTGTTCACAAGCGCAAACCATCCAACTTGAAGGAGCTGGAACAGTTTTGCAAGGCGGAATGGGAAAAAATCCCAGTGGTAAGATGTGGCAAGCTCATAGAGACTTATCGAAAGTGACTTGGAGCTGTGATTGCCGCAAAAGATGGCTCTACAAAGTATTGCATTTAGGAGGGTGAATAGTTCTGCACATTGACTTTTTCTGTTATTTTGTCCTATTTGTTGTTTCCTTTACAATAAAAAAAAAAAAAACATCTTCAAAGTTGTGGGCATGTTCTGTAAATTAAATGATGCAAATCCTCAATCAATCCATGTTAATTCCAGGTTGTGAGGCAACGAAACACGAAAAATATCAAGGGGGGTGAATACTTTTGCAAGGCACTGTATGTATGTATGTATATACAAGAAATCTCAGGGGTCAGAGACCAACATATGTGTACAGTGAATGTGTTTAAAATCTAGATAGATAGATAGATAGATAGATAGATAGATAGATAGATAGATAGAGGATAAAAATATCTAAACATAGGAGCCAGGAAGATTTTTAAGGAGCCAGATATGTTAGATTTCTATGAGCTTGGAAGGAAACCCTTCATAGAGATGGATTATAAAATAAAATATCATCTCATTTCAGTTCTAAAGCCTTGGGAAGTATTTTTTCTTCAATATAGTGCACACTTCTGGTCTTGCTTGTCTAACACTTTCTCTTTAATTATTTCTGCTGCTGTATTTACAAGACAGATTGTCTCGATCTAGCCCCTCTGTGTGTCAAAGTGCAGTACTTTATCTCATCCATTGCCAAAATCCTTCACTACCAAGGACAGAGGAATTTTGGTGAGAATCCAAAAAACAAACCCAATAAATAACACAAAAAACAACCACAATTCCAATGTTAGTGATGCAGTAAATTCGGTAAAAGAGAGCAGAGAGTTTTTAGCCCTCTACCAGCACTTTTGATGTTTGCAGGAGTTATCTCGGTAACTAGCTCCCAAATCCTAAAAGGATCCTGGTTCTTAATTTAGCAGTGATGCTATGCATGGTATGCTAGCTCCATGAAATGAACATGGCAGGGTTATCATGTGTCACTGTTGAACCAGGAGCCTTACAAAGAGGCACAAGGCTGGTCTGCATAGCCTGGGTTTCAGATAACCAAGTGAAGTACACCAGTAACACACTAGCCTAGCGCTATATCTCAATACCTATATTATTCAACACAACTTCCTCACATGTGATGATAAGAACTGTTACTGTCTCATCTCCTATTGAGAATCCGCTCACATTAGTGAATACAGCCCATTGTGTGTATGAAGCCGACTTCCTCAGAAGCAACATCTGTCCTAAAATAAACGTGTTATATATTGTCCTGGGGCAATATGGTGACTTCTGCAGTGTGAGCTCTGGTAGTGTCTCATAATTATCTGACTTCTGCTTTTTTTTGTTTGTTTTTTGAGGGAGAAAATGAACTTCTACAATATAACAAAACAAAATAAACGTATCCACTAATGCAGAGGAACGTCATTAGTGGATACGTTTAGTTTAATTATACTGCTGGAAATTAATTATCAGCACTTACAAATGTTGAGGCGTTTGCACTTATATTATCACAGTGCATCCCAACACTCCTCTAACATCCATGCACCTACTCCTGATCTCCTTCTCCTCTGTCAAATGACAGGATCATCTTCACTACACTATAGGCCCTATTAAATTCACTGATTTGTAGTTTCAGAAGCCTGTAAAGGAGTTTGCAAAAGTTACGGCTATTAAATTGGCCTCTTTTAGTTACCCGCAAATGATCTGCGGATTACAGGCAGAAAAAAACCCTCCGGGCTGTCAAAATCTGAACTCCGACTCAGCTAAGCCTGTGGTCTTTCAATCCCGTAAATGTTACAATCGCAAATCAATATTAAATTGCTACAAGTTTTTAAGCCTGCAAATGTTTTCGCACCCGTAAAATGGCAAATAAAGCCAAAAATTCTACGGGTACTAGAGAGGACACGCAAGGGGGTTAAACTCCTGTCCGTAGCACTGTAAAAGCAAATATAAACACACTACTGTATTTTAAGTTACAGGGAAAGCAGTGAAAGTTATTAAAATGAATAGCACAACATTTTTAAGTTCGCAAATCTGCAATAACTTTATTTTTTAATGTTTAATTTCCGTGTTATATTGATCCTGGAAATCAATGTGTTAACACACATAATTGAACTCGCATGGTCAAGAATATTATATTTATTGATTTTTTTCATATTGCATTATTTCTGGAATGCGGGTCTGATCGCAACTTGGACTTCAAAACCGTAAGTTATTGAGATGTAACCTCCGTGTTTTAGGACGTGATGATGACGTTCTCTTTTACTATTGGCTCCGTCTAAACCCGTAACTACGGGTTGGAATCATTTATCATGTTCAACCAGGAAATGCTACGTGCCGAAGCATGGTTTGCGGATTTGGATTCCGGCCATGTCGTTGCGGCCTTTTCTAATTTAATCGCTTTGTAACTCCTGTGAATTTAATAGGGCCTGGTGCCTCTAACATTTTCTAATTCAGTTAAATTCTCTAATGTCTATTCTCTCTTCTTGTTCCTTCACTCACATGTTCAACTCACTACTCCTATGAACAAAATACTCTATATATGTAATGTATCTTTCTTGCAGACTATCATCTCTTGTCTCTGGAATAAGTGGTATTCAGTTTTTTAACTCTCATTTTCTTCCTCTATGGATGACTTCCTTAGTTATTACTTCATTTTACAAGCCCTAATAAGCTTACAGTAGTTTCACCCACGCTATAACTGCAACGCAGGCCCTTGCCCTCACTAACTTAGACTACAGCAAGTTTTTACTCCCAGTACTTCTTGATCTCATTTCACCTCCATTATTTCTAAATTCAGCTGCTCAAGTCTTAGACGTTTTTAGTATCTCCTTTATTTCAGCCTAGAGGGTAAATATATATAAGTAATCAAAAGTGAACTGACAGCAAATAATTATTAATATTATATGGAACATGTGTATAAACTCAAATATTACTTATTTGTGTTTTTACACACTCCAGTTAGATAGATATTTTTTGACAGTAGGGTGTCCTATTGAGGTCAGAGAACAGATTCTAACTGTGCTTCCCTATTTTAAGCCACTCTCCTAGATGTCCAATGAATGGTAGTGGTTTTACATACATTTTAACCACGTTGTGATCCTCAATAAAATAAAATAAAGTAAATTTTTAATGTTAGGTTTCATACTATTATTATTAGTTTCTTTTCATAGATATTGTTGAGCAATTCCTTTACCGGATCCACATCACAGAACACCAATTAGTGGGCGGGACATAGATATGATTATGGGACATTCCCATTTAAACAGTAAAAATACAGATTATTATACTGAATGAGTAACTCATAGAGGGAAAGTGACAACCATATGCATTAATATACTCTCGAGAGTCTGAAGATACAAACTACATTGTAATAAAAAAGCATTGAACATTATACAGGGCATTATATTTAGTCATATGCACAATAATGATGTCAAGATAGTTCCGGATCACCTTTAATATTTTCTGTACTGTAAACTTCCTGAAACAGACTAAGTTACCATTATTGTAAGTAAATCTCACTGCGCAGAGTTTACTTCTGTCTTCTGCAGCTCTGCGTAATTCTGATCTTATCAGGCTATTATTGTTGTTCCCCTTAGGCATTTTAGTGCAGTATAACTTGTTTGTACAGATAAAAACTAATGAATCAATTTAATCTTGGCTGGGAGGCTATTCCATGGAACTACCCCTCCTGTCAGTCACCAGTAATGGGAAAAATCATTAATCAGGACAAAGAGTAACTAATCTACCCCATGTTATTTATTTAAATAACTACAGAAATGTTCAGTTTGTCCAGCCTTGTATCAGCAGAGTATGTCATCATGCCCTGAGTTGTAAGATAAGATGGTGAGGCAGAAGCTGCATCAGAAATCTAAAATAATCCTATCCCAAAAAAAACTTAAAGGGACAGGATAGAAAAATATATAATTTGACTTAAACCAGCATGTTTATAACTTTTCTAGAAAACTAAAATGATATGAAAAACAATTGGTCTTTTATTTGGAAGAAGTCTTTGATCTATTGAAAGATAAACCCTTCATTGTAATTATAGTCTTTTAGAATGCATTATATGGGAACAATTAAAGGCACAGACAGATTTATGGCACACCATATAAATATTTCTTCAGGTTACAAAAACATAGTGGTCCAGATCTACAAATGGATAAAATGTTGGAGAACTTTTGGAAATGCCGTTTACGATAATATAGGCATGGAAAATGTATCCAAGATAGCTCCACGAATTCTTCAACATTTCACCTTCAGTACGTCCAGCCCACTGTGTCAAAGGATTTTACAGAAATGCTTCAGCAATGCCACAGAGAGCAGAAAACCTACAGGATACGGAAATTGGGTTCTAGAGAAGGTGAAGATGTTTAGTACTTACGAAAGAAATCTATTGGATATTAAAAAGGGTTCCCCACAATCCTGGATACTGCCTTGCTCAAATATTTATGCATTTCAAGAATATTTTTAAGAAATTAGTATTTTCTTTATCATACAAATAATTAATTTTATGCATATATTTGAGTGTAAATGCCAGTACAACGTTTATATATCATATATATAGTTGTCAGTGTTGGTGACGTTTGCAATGTTGGTAACGCACTTGCTGCCCTCGTAGATCGAGGGCCGCCTGTGAGCCTCGGAAAGCGAAGCGAGCAGTTTCGCCACGCAACGCCAACTGTGAGCCTCGCAAAGCGAGGCGAGCAGTTGAGGCACGCGGGACTTAGTCTGCAATGATCGCCGAAGGTGCTCATTGCACTGCTAGCCTTGCGAAGCGAGCAATTGAGGCACGTGGGACATAGGCAGCAATGGGTGCCGAAGGACTTAGGCTGCAATGAGCGCAAGGCACGCAGTTGGTTCAAACGCGTAACTCCAAAACACCAAAAAAACACCAAAATATTTTTTACTAAATAATAACACACTCACACACAGCACAGGGGGAAAGACAGGAAGCCTGGGAGTGAAGTTTCGAACAAATTAGAGCCATATTTTGAGTTTTTTGCCACTCGCAAATCGGCTAAGCGAGGCAAGAAATGGCGGCAGAAAAAACGTAAAAATTCTCAAACAGGATGAAAACGAGACTCTGCAATGCCAGGCACACAAAACTTAGATAATACACGCCGGCGAAGACAGTAATACTTACACGAACAAAGTCAGGCACTCAGGACTTTGAAAATAAAACCAACATGGTGCTCCGAGGAGCAAAGCCTCACATTGTGTACCAAACAACATTGCCAGCCTTACGATTTTGTTCCTGTCATTTTTGACGGCCAATTTCCTAGTGTATATATATCAGTATTTGTATATTATATATTATTTTTAGATATTATATATATTCCTTTTAGAAGCATTACTTTCATATACAGTTTTTGTATAATATTTTACAATATTTTGTAATTGTGCTTGTGTTCACTTAAACAGAAGTACATTTATACTGATCAGTATTTCAACCTTATGTTGGGTAATTATCAAAAGTGAGGTAAATATATCAATCATTTTAGGTGTGTAATTGTGTAAACAATAAAACACAATTGTAACAACACATCCACAGTGCCACAGCATGCTCTGTTCCACTGGTAGATATGGATGAGCGAGTTCTTTATGCTGTGCCAGCAACAAGGTCAGAGGCACCATTAATCATTCAATTTCTCCCTCATTTGGTTTATATATGTATACACAGACACATTTTCCTTTTTAATTTAAAAAGTTTAGGGAAAATGACTTCCTCAAGCCAAAGCAAGATTTCAAGTTATTCATACCACAGCATAGGTGGTTCACTTATACTGGGCTACAAATTAGGTCACCTGTGTTTAATCATAATTATACTTCAGTTTTAGCCTGTTGATTGGCCCGATGATTTTGGAACAAAGGTGTATGGAAAAAATACTATTATAATATATATGTATATAAAAAACTCAAAGGCAACTACACTGCATACATTTTCATGTCCCTATCATTTTGTGAAGGACTAAGCTAGTGTAAAGGACAATGGAAATACTTTTTTCTTAATCGTATCTGATATAGGGTATCTAATAATGTTTCACATTTATTTAGTTTGTTTTAAATGAAAGTCTTGGATCGGAATAAACTGCTCTGAAGGTATACTTGCTTTTCTTGGCTTGTACTTAACAGCTATGTAATGATATAGCAGTATAAATCATATTTGTTGATAGTTTTGTTTATAACGCACCACCAATTTAGTCTGTGGTACATACAGGGTAAAAAGACATTACATACCGAGGGTATGAGACACGTAACAGTATAATTACAAATACTGATACAAAAGAGGAGAAGTTATTGCTCCCAATAGCTTACATTCTAAAGAAGATGGCTAGGCAGGTGATATAAAAGGAGTGGGGGAGATGAGTCATAGAAGGTTGAAGAAGGTGGGGGTGTGTGTCACAATGAAGACTGAACCAAGAGGAATGTTGATATCAGTAAGGAGTAAGCATAAGGGTTATAAATGATAGGCTTTCTTGAAGAGGTGGGTTGTTATAAACTTCTTAAACCTCTGAAAGCTTAAGGAAGAGTCTGACAGAGCAAGGCAGGGACTTCAAAATGGCAGGAGTGGCACAGGAGAAGTCCTGTTGGTGGGAGTGGGAGGAGGTAGCCAATGAGACCTTTAGACTTAAGTACTCCAAGTCCACAATGGGGCACTTCTTGCTAGTGTCAGAGATATTAGACGGATTGATTTTTGATAACACTTGCTCTTTTAAAGGCATATCTAAGTTTCCTGGTTTATGAATGCATCTGAGAATCAGTAGTGTTTGAAAACATTTTTTGCATGAAAAAAACCCCAAAATAAACATTATTATACTTACCCTAAAGTTTGCTAAATCTCTTTAGTTTGCAAACAGTCGATTTTCAGAGTTGACACCCCTGTAAATCCCTGATAAAATTAGCATAAAATTCATAATTTGTTTAGCCAATCACAGGCGGCTAATACATTGTATCCATCTATGATGACAGTTTTTGAAGCACAAATCATGGGCTGTGTAGTCCCCTGAATAAGGAAGCAGGATGAGTCAGACACTCCTGCATAGATCTCTGCATTGAGCTGCTGCTGGCTTAACGGTTAGCAAAGTGTTAAAATCCATACTCAAATGCAGTGTTTCTATTGGGGGTTTCACTGTGCCTATGTAAGCAACTCTGGGGGCGTGGAAACAAGTTATAAGCTATAAGCAGCATGTGTTAGATTAGAATAGGGTATACACAGGGAAACTTACATATGCCTTTAAATGAATGGCAACATGGGTGGATTTAACATGCTTATTGAGGAGGATAGTGGGTAGAAAAGACCCTAAGTTCTTGATCTATTGATTTAGTGATCCCCATAAATCAAGACCTTTTCTTTACCTTCCCAGCTCATCTGAGATTTCATACAGATCTTCCACCTTCTGCTGTTTAAACACGGCCATTCTTGGTCCCCGCATGAGGTGGAATTCAGTGGAGAGACCTAGAAGAGAAAGTCAGAGAGTGTCCTGGCTCAGTGTATGTCTTGAGTATGTAATGCCTACCAATAGAATACACTACCCTACACCATCAAATAATGCCAGGCACAGAAAGTCACTGGCCAGTATATCCATACAGTGGTGTGAAAAGGGATAAGCAACATGAGGGCAAGCGACGTCTGTCCTGGATTTTCCTATCACACACAAGTGAGTCAATCAGTATGTCTGAGGCAGTAAATACTGAAATCCAGGACTGACGCTTCCTATACCATGTTGCTGTCTGCTCTCATTTCTCTGCACCAGGCTCATATTTATATAATCAATAATTATTCCAAACTCCTACTTCTGAAATGATCTCAGAACATCACTACATGATAGAGGAGAGATCACGAGCGCTGCAACAAGGTGGTGTTTTTACATCAAGATTTAATGTCACATCAGACTACAGAATTAGTCATTTTAGTGACATCCTAAAACAAAAACACTATTGTAATGTGATGCATTGTTACTGGTTTGGCATAATTACACTAAAGTATTACACAGCAGTTTATCGTGCTGCTCTGTTGGAGACAATAGCTGAAAACGTCTTGTGTGTAAAATGAGATAATCACATACATAAATTGCAGGCTGGATGTTCATTATTATGTTGATTAATTACAAATGTTGTACATATACTGTATGTGTTCATTTCTTGTGTTATAAAAATAATGTATTCATGTCCACAATATATACATTGTATGTATATCATATCCACATTACATGCAGTATATCCATATCACATTTAGTTTATACTTAATCACTCGGAGTCACCTACTGTATACACACACACACTATGTACAGCAGTGGCCACCGAATGTCAGGTGTATGCCAGAGTGTCAGACTGTACACCTAGTTCTACCTGCACACAGATTACAGTCCCACTTTATGAACCGTATCACTACTGGGTCTCTCACAATGTGACTGTAACAGAGTGAAAGACCAGGCTAATATCACGTATGACACCAATACAGGTTACCTTGGATTATATACTCATATCCCACATTCACTAGAGTATAATTTCAGTAGAGCAACAACAAACAACATGTATCCATTTACTTATAAAGTACAGCTATATGTCAGCTGCACTGTGTGCATGTCACCCTGTCACTGCACAATGTGTTATACATAATTGTTTAGTAGTCAGTCATATACATTATGCATATATGTCTGGTACTATATAGTTCCTTGCTATTAGACCTGTACAGTTTACAGGATACTATATGTGTGCACATTCTAGTTTTTTTAGCCCCTCTCCTGTATATTTTAGTTTCACTGTATACAATGTATAACTATTAGACATACTTTTTTAAGGATACACATATCTAATCATTATCAGATTCTGATTCATTTCTGTTATTGGATGTGATGTATGTTGATAAGTCTTATCTATCAGCAAGTTTTATACGAACCGCACCTGTGCAGGAGACAAAGGTCATTATACTGGGATTGCTGTATTGGGCAGGTATATTCTGTCAGCTATTTATCACAGTCAAGATTTCCGGGTTTCCCTCTACTAGAATAGTTTTTTCCAATATAGGTTTTGACCATTAGTATGTTTATCTTATTAGATTTTCATATGGGACTGGCTAAAAATTAGAACAGAATGAAATAAGAACATAATAAACAATATAATATTTAAAAAAAGTAGAATCATGGGATACAGCAAAAACAGGAAAGCACCATTATAGTCTTTTTAGAAACAAAAACAAAGATTTAAACTGTTGAGCAGGCTATTCAATTAATTTTATAAAGGTCTCCCACTTACTCCCAGAACTATAATATTGAAATACTGTTTGCAAACCATATTTTTTTTTTTAGTAATGCACACATTTTTATTTAATGGCACCCAAAGTAAGAAAGGCTAAATAGTGAAGAAAACACAGAGAAGGGATAACGACAAAAAAGTAGATTATTTAAGTTAACTTGAGAATGGTTAATTATGAATTTTGATGAGGCTGTGGCCCCTATATAAGGGCCTAATAATCAGATTTGGCCCTACTTCTCCCTGTTGACTACTGCAGAGAATGGAGTCTTATGAGGATTGGACAGTGTTATGATTTATTGGACAACCCCCCATACCATGATCTCTCGAATCAGCAATTTTGGTCCATTTACCACTATGCCAAAACAATATTATTACAAATGGGAGCAGAAAGTACTTAGTCTCCTCCTATGTGACTCCAAACCAACACCTAACCAATTTTCTACTCTAGTGTCTCACACATTGTAATACTTGTCTATTATTTTGGGGAGTTGTTCTTGGAAGTGATAATTTGTTGCTTTGTCACTCAACCTGAAATACTTTGATAAGGTATGTGTAATAATTACTCATGAAAACTACTAATCAAAAATCTCTGTAAAGAGAGTATATATAGTATCTAAAACAGAGGTTTCCAACGCAGTGCACTAGGGCCATTAATACAACAGAATTTAGAGATCACTTTGTTGTGCAAAGTTTCTGTTGTACACACTTCTCCAATATATTAGTAATATATTTAAATGTATACTGCCTTCTTACTAGACTTAGACTCAACTGATGTAGGTTATTAAAATGATTAGGGATAACTTCTGAAAAATATCTAATATTCCCAGTGGTAAATGGCTTGGTGCCCAATGGTATGGATGTGGTTTTGGTAAATGGGGCAAAATTCCCATATACTGCAATGAGGAGCCAAAACAAAAGAGCTCCATCAGACCAGGTAAACAAATGAGGGAATGTATATACATATACACCTGTGTTTGTCATAAGGCAGTATGTAGTACAGTCACATGTATATTTGTGTACTCTCAGTAATACAGAATTACATGTTTTATCACTGTGCTATACATTTATCCCACACACTTACAAAATAGTGTTTACTAGAGTTATATACACATAATAGTGAAAGTGCTCTCTATGCCTTATCCTTGTGCACACAAAGTCTCCACTGCCGTCCACTATGGTTCAGTGCAAATGTAAATATCTGTGTTTGTATAAGGAATTAGATCAGAAATCAAGTGGAAAACCATATTTAGTGGGTGTATCAATGTTGAAAAAAACCCACAGAGCCATACAGGGACAAGCAGAAAAATCCACAGAGATTTATATAGTTACATTCAGCAAAACCTCCCATTCACCACCTATGGACCACATCACCTGCACTCCAGGTATCACTGAACCCGACACTATGGTGCAGGACTCCAGTCTAAAAGACTAACAGCCTTATTAAATTGCGATTCGGCCAATTGAATAGGGCTCATAGCATATTTTTTACAGAAGTTTTTAGTTAGTGAAGATCTTGCTTTTGGATAGAAGATCAAGAACTAAAAACTTCTGTAAAAAATATGATCTGTGCTTATATAGAGCCCTATTCAATTGGCCGAATCACAATTTAATAATGCTGTAAATCTCAGCTTGGGGCTGGCACTATAACAGTACAGAGTTGTGGTAAAATAGCTGTATAAAGAATCATAGTGTCTTACTTTATATCAGTATAATGTTATTATAAAAGTATCAATATAAAATTCCCTCACAAATTCATATTTAAAGCAACCCAGCACATCTCTAAATATTGTAGAATTTTAAAACGATAGGTAATAACAAGCACTTTATAAATTGGATGTTATTTAAAACGAAGACAGGGCCCTCCATTCTTTTGCAATGTGCTAATATTGTTTTTTCCTTGTACTTAATATAGTGCTATGGACATTACAAATAAAGGAGAATAATAACACAATACAAATGCATATAAGTTTATGCTGAATGTTACTTGTCTACAAGCCTCCCTGATCTGTTGCTGTCTCGAACCTTATTTGTCTAGAGGATATCACTGGTGCAGTATCATCATCCTCATATGTATATAGGGTATGTATTATATAGTCCTCACATTTCTATAGGACTCCATGCAAACATCAGCCCCCCCACCCCCAGATTTATACAATGTAGATGTGATCTCATGCCTGCATTCAGTTTCTACATAATATCTATAGTGTTATTATTTTGTATATAGCACAATAATCAATATTTCTTCCCCCAGATATGTAAGTATTCCCCCCAGATATATTATAGCCCCCCACAGATCTACATGCAGACCTCACTTACTTGTACCTCCAGTATATTATACAGACCCCTCAGATCATATCACCTATCAGTGCTGCCTCTTATTGTGCTCATACTCTATTTATGATAAGTGATGTAATATACTTATTATTTATACACCTTATCCTGGTGCAATGTACTGATATTAATAATAATCACCTAGCTCAGTATACATATCAGCCCTGTTAGTATATGAAGGGTGTAACTTACCTGCAGGAGCAGTCCTTATGCTCAGGGGTAGGTGTACACTGCTTGCAGTCTCTTCTCATACTCCTTCCCTATAACTCCGGCACAACTAGAACTTCTGTAATACTGAGCGCGCTCCCGAGAAGCGCGCCCCTAAGAAGGAACCTTAACGCAGGTGCGCCTCCCTGTGGCTGCTTACTGAAGTAACAGGAGAAGCTCTACTAAGCCACTAATTACACTTAGCATTTATAAAAGTACAGGAGAGAACTGGTCAAAATGAAACCGTCCTAGATTTACAATAAGATTTTTGAATCGTAGTTTTACTAATAAGCTATTTCTTTTTAGAAAGCTGTATAAAAACACACACACACACACACATGACCTAAGCAAGGCCCAGTTGGTATGTGCATATAAGAATGTATACCCCATCACCCATTGAATATAAAAATTAGACACAGACCACTTCTTGGGAGATAACTGGCCACAGCGTTTATTGGTAAACACAACATGACGTAATAACCATAACGATAAACAAATAAACATAACCCAGAGGGGAGGAGCCTGGACAGAGACAGTACACCCTACGCCCTGAAGCCTCATCCAGGGCCTACCGTGTTGGAACATCCGTACCACCGTAGGGTAGGATCTCCCCCATTTTTCCACTGTCCCAGCGACTGCCCTCACCACCCGCCGCTGTGACAATATAAACAAACACATTTTTGATACCATATAATATTTACTTAATGATACATCCACAACAACGAGTACTTCAGACAATTAACAACATAATCCACAACTTACTATTCATTTTTTTTATTTTTTATTAACAGTACAACATATACATCACTTTAACAACAATACTGGGATGGGTGGGTGGGCATCTGCTCCCATGGCTAGCTGGGGGCAAACTGGTGGAAATTGGCGCCAAAAGCCTATCATGGCTCCACCTCCCCCAGCTAGCCACCTCCTGTCCCTCCCAGGTCCTGCCAGGTCAGGTGGTCCCTCCTTCCAACCCCAGGCAAGCCTGAGGTGGCCTACGGGCCCTTCAAAACCTTGATTTATTAAAATATTATAGGCAGAAGTGGGGGCTGCCATTGTAGAATTTGTCTACCTTCCTGGGCAAGGGGGAAAGATGTTTAACATAATAAACTAGGTTTCAATTAGTTGTACAGAAAATGTTCAAACCTTGCAGATTATAAAATGATTAACACCAAATGTGCTAGTTGTATCAATAATAGGGTCAAACCTGAGATATGACATCCGCACATACTACACTTTGGTGACAATAGGGCCACAGACAAACCACATATTTGAAGGGGTGCTGTTGGGGAAGACCTTGCATCAGGAATAACTGTAAGGTTAGGTAAATTACATGGTACCAAAACAGAGTATTTTTATATGCTTTGACTAGATATATTGCAAATTTGGAGGCTGTTGGGGAGTCAGAGGGTGCAGCATATATTGCCCAATTATACCTCTTTTTGAGGGACAACACCAATTGTAGGCTCTCCTGTACATCTAAGTTTCCTGAATGTCCATATTTATAGGTAAAGTAACACGTTTAAGGATATGATCATATTTCCCAGCCAGGACCATGTCCCAACATCTTCCTCTTATTGTTGTCACAAAGTCTCCAGTGCTCCAAAGGCTGGACTGGAGCACTGTGTCCATATTAAGTGTGCCTTTAAGGTTTTAAACATGTTACAGAAGGGCAGTAATACTATTGAATAGTAAAAACATGGTAAAGAATAGAAGCATACCTTTGTAAATACCTCCAAATGGTGCAAATGGCCACAAAGTAGTGAGATCTAGAGACACATGCAGGTCAGCTTAA
The DNA here is from genome assembly GCA_027410445.1 of Discoglossus pictus. Classification (NCBI taxonomy): domain Eukaryota; kingdom Metazoa; phylum Chordata; class Amphibia; order Anura; family Alytidae; genus Discoglossus; species Discoglossus pictus. The sequence continues at coordinate 233,070,150 of CM050167.1, forward strand.
GATACCTGAGTGGGCAATATAATATGAGAATATGTGGAGAGTGTATAGGATAAGTGTGAAATAATTTAATACAAAGATACAAGTGTATAACATGTGTCTGTATGTTGGTGGGGGTATGCATGTGTGTGTATATATATATATATATATATATATATATATATATATATATATATATATATATATATATTAGTGCAATATGAGTGTATAATAGGCACGTCAAAACATCAAGCATATAGTATTTCACTAACATGTGATAACCCCAAAGTTATGAGGTATCTGTAATGGATTAAAAGAGCTACCTCTGGAAGTACCTGATGTCCAATCCTCAAATCTTAATCCCAGGCACAGGATACAATCCAGATAGTCTTGTAGCAGGTATAGTTGGATTACCAATGCTATTGGGTACACTATTATATAGTGTCTAGAAAACAAAATATGATACCAACTCCTTATGTCTACTATAGGACTATTGAAACACACTAGTACAAACAATAGTTTGTGTATCATATGTTTATTGTACCATGCAATCCCAAGTAAATGTCATATATGGCCAATAGGGATAGGCACTATGAAAATGAATAAAATCAATAACCTAAAAACACCATTAAAAACATAAACAGTATGTAAAAATGTATATAAGTACTGCTCTCAGTACAAATAAGGCTGAGAACCAACATGCTACCTGTATGAATGATCTCCACTATTAACTTTGTATTACACTAAAATGGATGCAATAGGAGTCATAGGGCCCCATTACAATTGGATCTGTAGGCATTTACATGTCAAGCGGATATGTACATTTAGAAATTCAGCTCTATCTGAATACAGTACTGAATACAGGAAAATAAGCTGTGTTGGCAAGTTAGGGCTAGCTGTCCGATTCAAAATTTCCTCCAAGCCATCCCAATCAAATCGACTGGTGCTTTGTGCAGGTTACCTAATGTGCGTACACCCTTTTTTCCTCCCCAATCCTATGTGTATTAATGACCACCCGCAGAAGCCTAAAAATGCCTCTAATAAATTATTCAAGTGTCAAATCTGATGCTATGATTAGTCAAATACCTTGGCTGAGTCCGATACGGGCCTGGACTTCTCATGTCCGACACAATTAAGGGGTTAGTAACGAGCACCCAAACCCTACACATTGCCTATACTTGGGGGGACATCATGGATACACCCCAGTACCCCCTATGGGCCCAGTGACCCAGTCCCATGCTCTGAAGAGAACGCTGGGAATTCTATTTTCCGCTAACCCCAGATCCCCAGTAAACTATATAACCATGGAAGTCAATTTATACTGTGGGAGCAAAGAAATGCCTGAGGTTCCCTGGGCTCATAGCGGTGATTAGCAGTCTTAAATACCCTGCCTATGTATTTTATTTTTTAACCCCTTGCCTGCCATAGAAAGGCGTTTATATAGTTAGATGGGGGCTTTGTATTTTACTGTGCATCTCTACAGCAGAAACTACTCAGGGTCTCTTGCAGCAGGCTGCGTAGGGACTGTAGGGCTCAGGGACTATGAGCCCAATTCAATTGAGTTTTTGCAAGTTACTGTAGGCCGTAGGTGAGGTCGCAAGTTAATTTGCTATTCAATTGGCATCTTTTTGCGGGTTCCCAGCGGGTTACGAGTTACAGCCTTGAAAATTTTGCGATACCTTTGATCTTTCAATTCCGCAAGAGTTACGATGGCTAAAATCGCAAATCACTATTCAATTGCCCGAGCCCGCAAATGTTTTCACACCCGTAAATGGCAAATGAAGGAGAAAATACTACGAGTGCTAGAGAGGACTCGCAAGGGGGTTAAAGACCTATTCGTAGCACTGTAAATGCAAACAAAAAAAGAATACTGCACTGTAAATAACGGGGAAAGCGATGATAGACATTAGAATTAATTGCATAACAGTCTGAAGCTGGCAAATCAGGAAGTATATAATATTTATTTTTATGTTTCATTTTGTGATTAAATCGATCTCGGGTACCAACAAGTTAATACATATCAGGCCACCCACACGGACAATAACAGTATTGGCATTGATTTTCATAATTCTGTAATTTTGCAAGTCTGATCGCACATCGGACCCCTGAACCTAATTCATTGACATGTAACCTCCATGTTTTACTGACGTAATAATGACAGTCTCATTATCTGTTGGCTGATTTGAAATGGGAGGTTACGGTCTTGCTTAATTGATCAGGTTCCCACCCAGAACTGCTCCGAACCAGTGATTGGTTTACGGTTTCGGATTTGGGACAGTAACTTGTGGGCTTGAGCAATTGAATAGCACCAGAATCAGAGACGAACGGGAGCCTGCAACACACCCGCAGACATAAAATCTACATCTCGCCAGTTGCAGGCTTGCAATTGAATTGGGCCCTATGTGTACCCTAGATTAGTTCAAACCTTGTAGAAGATTCAGTTGTGGTGGATATGTAGCTTGTGCAAAAAAAAAACTCCCAGTCTTGAGATAAATTTAGGTAAATCATGAAAACACAAATACAATGTAAATCACAATATATTTACTTTTTATGGTCCATCTTTTCAGTGGACTGCATATGTAAAACATCACTGTGATGTTAAATCTATGATAAATGAACCACAAATATTTACTTGCATTGTTTTATTACAAGAAAACGGAAGAATACATAACAAATAGTGGAGACATCAAGTGGAAATTATCACAACTGTGAATACCATCATAAGTATACAATTGGTTGAATCTCATATAATCAAAGCTGTAACCAAAAGATAGCCAGAAATTAAAGATAAAAAAAAAATACAATTCTACATCTATATTTAGGACCCAAATCAGTGAAAAATTTGACAAAGCAAGGATAACATGACATTGGTCTTAATAGAACAAACTCAGAGACAACAGCTTTGCAATCCAGCACAGGTCCATGACAGTAATAAGGACTTATAAACATGCAAAAATACATAGATTTCACAGTTATAGAATGAAAAGTATTAAGGCACCAAAATAATGGTATAACAAAAATATTATTTATAAAAAAATACCAAAAATAACGAAAATCCAGCATTTTGTAGTATCTGAAGTAGATTACCTTGCTACTTATAACAAAGTTGAGTATTGGTGGAAGCAGCCTACAAAACAATTGCATGGTCCTCTTCTCTTATTCAGTAGGGCTTAAAGGAACATAGTTGCCACACATAAAAAAAAGACACTTACTTTACAGAACCTTTCAGATTAACTGGGTTTTTAGAGCAAAATACTTTTTTTTTTTTTTTTTTTATTACTTTATGTATTATTTTTTAGTGGAATGAAATATGCTTTTTTATTGTTGAAATGAATCTGTTTGCTGTAGTTTACTCTTCCTTGCGCTGTATATATAGGACGTTTTTTCAAATCAATGTTTTACCCACAATAGCATACTTAGTGGCTGGTCTGTAGTTTCCCAAATCTCTTTTGGTGACACTCCTAGGCTTGCCCTGTAGGCTTTAGTAATAAGTGCTAGATAATAAAGCTGACATTAGGGTTCTACGTAGTCCAAAGATGTCTGTGGTGGAGGAAAAGTTCCTGTTTTGGGAAACTGAAGTGAAGTTTGTTTGTGATGACAATGCCTCTGAAAAGAGGTCTATATAGATATGCGACCAATAATAAAAATAAAGCGAGAAAAAAATATTTTTTTGCTACTCTTTTGCAGAGAAAATGTATGGTATATTATAATTCCTCTCTCCTCTCTTGGCTAAAATAACCCGAAAATAGCATTACGGTCAGTACATAAATGTAAACCCCAAAAAAGACAATGAATTTTCTTTTTACAGGAGTCTGTACAGGGGAGATGGATGCCTTGTCCAACCTGAATCCACTCCCTCTCCGTCTGTGTATACTCATAGCAGAAGGATACGAGGAAGCTGTGACTACACAAACTTCTTTCCAACATAGTACTATCACACAAAATGGAGTATCTCCCCAGATCTAGAAAATGACTCTCTACTTCATCAGTTGTAAATAATTCAGAGGAATGCCTTAAACTGTAATCCCCAAGGGACATTCAGCTGTCATTCGGAATGATTTTCCCTTTTTATACCAGAGGGAGCCAGCAACACACAACATAACCATTCCAGTGACATAATATGAATGGCGCCCATAATGCTGTTTACTTTACCTGTATACATATATGGCACAAAAATGTAACACAAAATATAACCATTTAAAAAAAACATAACAGAAAAGATAAAAAAAAAGATCAAACTAAAAATTACTGCCATAAGCCTTATACACCTATAAAAAAAAAAAAAAAATCAAAGAAAAATACTGAATTATATTAAGGAATGATTCCACTAGATCCACAGCCAAACAAATGTTTAAGTGCTTAGTACTGATTTTTGTACAGATTTCCAAAGTGCTTAGTAAACATGGTAATAAGAGTTCCATTTTGTATGTATTAGATGCCATTATAGCACAGCTTGATGACATCATCTGCAAAAGAAAGTAAAAACACATTCTTCAACTCTTACAACATACTTTGAAGGAGTATGTTTCCTCTCTTTTCTAGGTGTGATGTCATTATAAAATATCTGGAGACATCATCACCTCTACAATGAAGACAGCCACACTTGATTTTTTCATGATGTTGTTTCCACAGTTCACCAAGTGCAGGAATACTGATCATAGAAAATTATCTATGGTGTGGAGATACACTGAAATCCAATAGGGATATCTTAAGATATAGGAGCATGTCCCACTAATTTTGAAGATAACCTCTCAGAAGAAATGTCCTGTACAGAAAAACGCCCAGCATTATTTCTGAATCTTCTAGAGCACAAAATAGATGGCACCTCTGATCATCAATGTTCATCAGTTGTCCTCCTCGTCATCACTGATGAGGTCTCGCCTATCTGGATTAGTCTCCCGATCCCGTATGAATTCAGCCCGAATGGCCTCTAGCTCAAACAGTTCCAGTCGAACCTTCTCCAAGTGGTAAGTGCGCCGATTACGAATCTGGCGCAGAGGGAATGGATTCATATCTACGAATGCCATGTTACTTAGCTTCCTGTTAAGGATGAGAAATTCAATCTTTATGAAGCCTAACTACAATATTAATAGTGCCAGCAGTGCAATGAACTTTCACCAGTAAACATAATATGTAATTTACTTCTTATCAATGATGTAAAATTATTAACTGTGAATAGGTCCAAGGGATCAAGTCATAGTGATGTGCTAAACATGATAAAAGGTTTAAACTGAAATGCAAGCAAGTTTTGTTAATGGGTTAGTGCAGCGATTCAGTTTAAAATATGAAATCTATTTTGGCAAACCTACAAGATGCTGGCCGCCACGACCAAGGCAACTAGTGGCAAGGTTCCCCCAGAAAGAACTATGGATATCCAACTGTTTTGTTCTTGTGTTATTCAGCTATTTCACAAGGGTTATTATAATGTTGAACAACATCAGATTGGCTGGCAATAAAGTGCAGTTGTAAGTAGCTGTGGTCGACTTCATGTAGGGGGATTGATGTATCACCCTTCCTTAGCACCAAGTAATCACTTACATCTTCTCCAGACTGGGAACATGTCAAATATCTGACTGGGAGGTCCCCTTCCCACGGGGCCTCAGGTGGGATTTTGGGTCTCTCATTGACTAGCAAATGTGGGCATTACCAAAGCAAGTGAGGGAAATCTGTTTGTGCCTTAGACTTGTGCAATGTTTAAGTTGGGGTTAACATTATATTGCTCCTCATTGTTCCTAGTTCTGTAAAAGCTCCATCCAAACCCCAATACAGTTGTTACTCCATTTTGTGGAATTATAGGGTGTAGTGCAGCAGTTCTACAATATTTTGTATCTATTTATACTAGTACTTGAGAGAATAACGTACTATCCTGGTTCATTATGCCTGAGTGTCGAGAAAACTAACCCACCAGAGATATGAGGCCCTAACTAGCAGTAGTTCCTAATTGTGGCAGGTCCAGCTAGACTTGTATCTTGAGACTGGCATTAATGTTTTTCACTGCTTTAGGCTGCCACCAAAACTACTGATTTCTGTAGGGGCCAACATAATATTCCTACATCCCTCATCTTTCCATGTCCTAAAAAGACAATACATCATAGTATTGGTGGTCCTTTCTGGACGAGGAAAAAAGAATGTATGGGAAGAATGGCTCCTACAGAAAACAGTAATGTCTGTGGCTGCCTGATGCAATTGGAAAACACAGCGATGTCAAATATGTTTATATTTGCCAAGAAATCTAATATTTGCAGTTATATAATGCATGTTTAAATTCAGTAATACTGCAAGCAATAGTAAGCAAATTTATAGTACATATATGCGCAGAGAGATCCAGTTACTGCTACTGCTTAACAGTTTTGTATTTGCATTCTATGTTAGTGAGGAGTACCTACCTGGCATCAAGGATTGTCCGGGTGAAAGATCGCAGGTACTTAAATATACACATGGAATCCTGCAGCTTTAAAATCTCCTCCTCTTTATACTTAAACAATCCCAGAGCAAATCGGAAAATAACCTGGACAAGACAAACGATAATGATGGTTATACAAGAGACCTGGAGATAATGTTTGTTTTAAGTAGCCCTTTTTGGTTTACATGAATTTTAACCCTATATGCTTCATTTTGAATATTATTTTTTAACACCTTACAATTCCCACTTGGTTTCTGCTGCTGGCTTACAATTAGGGTCTGGCTGTAGTGGAAGTTAATTTAGGGCCAATCTACCATGACAAGGAATACCAGTGTTTGCAATTTAAGTCCATATAATCATGATCATAAAATGAGTGACATCAGAACTGAATTATGATGTGACGCAACCTTTGCGCGTCAGTTAAAAGCGTGCCCCGACATCTGCGCGCACGACAATGTCGCGCAGGACAATTGCACAGCAGACAATTGCGCACCGGACTGAAGGTAAGGTGGGCTTAGGGGTCTAAGGGTTAGGCTTAGAGGTCAAAGGGTTAGGGGTAGAGGGGATCAGGGCGTTAGGGTACGGACACAATAGAACATTGCGTGCTTTTAACTGCGCTTATTTGTTGCCTATTTTTTAACAGCACGCTGAGGTCGGCGCACAATTCTCCTGCACGCAAACGGGGTGCCGAACCATGGTATTGTTAGCAGTCTGAGCAATAAAAGAGTTAATTATTTTTATGATGATCAAAGTTTGGGTATCAAATACCATCCAAAAGCTCAAGTTCTGAATATTGTCTCATATGTATCACTGTTAGAGACAAAGTCTGAAATGTATGTTACAAGAACTCTTCTGCATACCCAGTCACAGTAAGACGTACTTGGCTTAGCAATAAATATTTTTTGAGACAATTTTTTCCTTTTTAATCCATTGTTAAATGAATACAGGGAGTAGGAGAATACATTTGAAGGAAGAAGAAATTTGGAAGCTGACCTTTGATCCCTCGTACAGAAAAGAATCCCATATCCTGAAGAAGATATCACTGACCACACTGTCCACAAATACCACCAGGAACCAGTTAAACGTGATCAGAGTGTAATCCACCTTGTACAACTCAAAGTGTGCACTGAGGCGAGGCAACTTCTCACTCATCAGGTCCTTGAATACTCGCTGGTCCACCTGCCAAACAGAATGGGTAAGATTCAGGTGGAAGAGAGGAGAGGCAACAAGTGTGGAGAAATCAGGCAAGGTGTTAGGATTCAAGAATAACTACATTAGTTCAGAAGTGTAGTTGTCTCCCCCTTACTGTCACAGTTTGTTTCTTTTTCCATTTAATTGCTTTTGGCCATCTTGTTTTCCCTTTTTGGTCCGGGCTAGATGAATATTACTATATGCATCTTTAATAAGTGTGACGCATGGAGTGGAAAGGTTCCAGGAGCCAAGCTTTTTTTTTTTCATTTTCTGAATACTATCTAAAATTATAATGTATCTCTACGTAATGGCTCCCTCTCTGGCTCCTAGAAGCAACCTCTCTATAAATAACTATTTAAACACCAGAACAGGTATGTTTGTAGCTACAGGGCAATTGTGGTAACTTTTATTTTGTATATTATAACAAAACTTAGTATTGGGCAAAATGTTTTTAGAAAAGTAAAAAAAGGTATAAATACATACACACAAACACACACATATATATATATATATATATATATATATAAATTAATAAAATACACAACATTTACATTTTCCACTTTCATGTGTAGTTATTCTTTAATGCAGGCTTCCATTTTCTTTACTAGGACTGCTTCTTGCAGCTTCTATCTCTTCAATGTCAACAGAGTGTGTCCTTGTGAACTACTGTGCATTCCATTACACTTAATGATAGCAGTGGCAGTTGTATATGTCAGATTCCCATTCTGAAGATTGAACAGGAAGTTTCCATGTCTCCTCCCACCTCAGGGAGTTGATCAAAGGAAAGTAAAATGGATGACACCACAGCAGCATAAGTGCAAATGAAAGTAATAAATAAGATGCTATGTTATTTTATTTACAAGTATAGTGGTTTAAAAGATTATATTTTACATTTCCGACAGCAGTGGTCCTACAGCTTGTACTAATTCTAATGTCAGTCATTTGAATATATAGATATTTCTTCTTAAAACTGAAAACTTGAGAACATCAATGCTATTTGGTTATACATGATACATTTAACTATACCTGGGATCCTAGCAGAGTCTTTGTATAATAGTCCCGTGGCATGAACACCTCTACTATAGTGACAAGGCACCAAAAGGCATCTTCTTGGTCAAGGTAAAGCAGAGCAATTGCAGCCAGTCTACAAAACAAACACATAACTTATTGCACAGATACATAGTGTACACACACATAGTAAATGTGTATATTTTATATATATATATATATATATATATATATATATATATATATATATATATATATATATATATTTTATTTTTTATTTATTTCTACAGCATGAACACACATAGGGGGAGACAGCACACGAATTTTGTATAAATATATATAAAAAAAAAAAAAAGTAGATCATGGTATTCTCTTATAATATTGCAGATTTGTTATTTTGAAAGAGTACAGCTTTTCCCTGCACTATAACACTTAAGAATGATCTTAATGACTTAAGTCATGAAAGCTGTATCATTACTGCACACTATTGTCTGCCCAGAAAGTAGGGTAGACCCATGATGCTCCCACCAGCGATCAAGTGCTGTGATCTCCACTTGCCTTCCACTACACTGTAAGCTTAGGTAAGATGAGATGACAGGCAGAGAGATCAATCAAATTAAAATTAAGGAGATCTTTTGACATTTGAGAAATTCATGAATATTGGAAGCTTAAAAGAGGTTGTGGGTCTTAAAACAATAAAGTAACTGAAAAGGATGGGTTTGAACGTCTTATATGATTTGACTTTGAGATAAGATCATAACTTTTCTTCTACAGCTTCATAGGATTAGACCAATGTGATTCTGCATCTTTTCTCTGGTTCACTTGGCTCCTTATTCCTGACAGAGACAGGAAGGAAACTGCTGAGCAGAGACGGAGATTGAGGAATCGAGGAAGGTTGTGCTTATAATCATTCCATGTTTAATTCTGTGTCAGACATTTTACGGTGAAATATAATTTTGGGCAAATTCAATTACATACCTCTATATTAGTAGCAGTATACAATTTTATAACCTTAGGAATATTAAAAATACTAAAATGACATATAGGACTATATTTATCAAAGAGTATCTAACTGACCACTACCTCCTAACCTGCAACCTCACCACACCTTGCACTCACTGCCCTTCATCAATTCCAGGCATCAGAACCCACAGAAAACTGCAAGCACTTGATCCAAAACATCTTTCCAATGTGCTACAACCCCTTCTCAGCACCATCACCTGCCCTGACATTGCCACCTCACAGTACAACATGACTCCACCCATAACACTCCCCCCCCCCCATAACCACAGGCAGTCACCCTAACTCTCGTCCACAACCATGATACACTATACAAACGTGCTATAACCGAGAGGTACTCCCGCTATGGAGGAAATCTTGCACTTCAGCTGACTTCCTCCATTACAGGCCTTTTTGCTTTCCTACCATTCAGGCTTCCATCTTGCCAAACAGCATTACTTTGCATTGTTAATATCAAATCTGTGTGGTTTGCCACATTTAACAATCTCCTCTGCCCACCCCCACAGCTGAAGACTTTACCAGCCAATTAAAAAATAAAGTTGAAAACAATTATATATAAATGTTTTCAACTTTATTTTTTAATTGGCTGGTAAAGTCTTCAGCTGTGGGATTGGAATGGGCAGGAAGTGGGGGTGAATATATATATATATAGTAAATAAAAAGTACATCTGTGTCCACATTTGAATGTCTAAAGCAAGTTAAAAAACCTGCTTCCAGCTCAGAGTTCTGAGAAAAACAGTTAGTACACTGCATTCTGGGAAGTTGATCGCTCATCGTGAGGCCCGCAGGGCTCGCATTACCCCCGGCTGCAATGAGCGCCATAGGCTCATTACGAGGCCCACTGTGTGCAATCACCCCCGGCTGGCCCGCACGAGTTAGCCTACAGGTGTCATCCCTGGCTGGCCCGCAAGAGTTACGGACCCCGTAGGCTGTATCTGCTACTTCATTGGTGGTTCAGCAGACCAATGGCGTCCCACTACTGCTGATGCGTCCTGCTCCTTCATTGGTAGTTCAGCGGACCAATGGCATCCATTCTGCAGCGTCGGGACTCCAGAATGACAGCATTGCTACATCCCTACGCTGAAGTGAGGACGTGCTGGCAGGGGTGTGACGCCATTGGTTCGCTTAACCACCAATGAAGAATGAGCAGGTACACAAGGGAGGGAGAGGAGGGGGGAAAAGGAGACCGAAGGGAGGGAGAGGAGGGGGAAAAGGAGACCGAAGGGAGGGAGAGGAGGGGGAAAAGAAAAACCATAGGGAGGGAGAGGAGAGGGAAAAAGGAAACCAAGGGAGGGAGAGGAGGGGGGGGGGAAAGGAGACTGAAGGGAGTGAGAGGAGGGGGGAAAAGGAGACCGAAGGGAGTGAGAGGAGGGGGGAAAAGGAGACCGAAGGGAGTGAGAGGAGGGGGGAAAAGGAGACCGAAGGGAGTGAGAGGAGGGGAGAAAAAAGGAGACCGAAGGGAGGGAGAGGAGGGGAGAAAAAAGGAGACCGAAGGGAGGGAGAGGAGGGGAGAAAAAAGGAGACCGAAGGGAGGGAGAGGAGGGGAGAAAAAAGGAGGACGAAGGGAGGGAGAGGAGGGGGGGAAAGGAGACCAAGAAGGGAGAGGAGGGGGGAAAAGGAGACTGAAGGGAGGGAGAGGAGGGGGGAAAAGGAGACCAAAGGGAGGGAGAGGAGGAGGGAAAAAGGAGACCAAAGGGAGGGAGAGGAGGGGGGAGAAGGAGACACAATTGAAGGAGAGGAGGGGGAAAGGAGACACAAGGGAAGGAGAGGAGGGGAAAAGCAGATAAAATGGGAGGGAGAGGGGGGAGGAATGAGACACTGGAGGGGGGGGGAGGAGCCACAAGAGAGGGAGAACAGAATAGACACTTAATATGGTTTGTGGATATATCTATATGAGAAAAATCTATATCCTATAGAACAGAATTTTGGTTAAGGCTGTGATACTTTCCTTTCCATGTAAATTTAGTGTTATTCTGTAACTGGCTGCATGACTACACAACTGTGGTTAGTGGTATAATTCTAAAGGAGACAGAGAGAGAACTCCATCTTTAACAGAAATGAAAAGTTAAACACTAAACAACTCAACTTCTTGCAATGATTCTATATTTGTAAACATGTGAAATTATGTTTGAAAAAGGTTTTGTTTCTCTCATGAATAATATTCAGGTCCAACACAATCAGAACAGAATATTATTCAGTTTCAGTATTTAAATATATTTTGTGAAATAAACAATTATTCAAAATATAGAAATAGTACCATTAGAGGGCGCCATAATACCACCCCTATTGCTTTACAGCTTGTCATTCAGTTGGCCAAATTGCAATTGAATGAGGGCCTAACATTCTTTATACAGCTATTTTACCACAACTCTGTGAGAGTAACTGGATCATCACTGAAATATTGTTATAGTGCCGGCCCCAAGCTGAGATTTACAGCCTTATTAAATTGTGATTCGGCCAATTGAATAGGGCTCTATATAAGCATAAAGCATATTTTTTTTACAGAAGTTTTTAGTTAGTGAACTTCTATCCAAAAGCAAGGTCTTCACTAACTAAAAACTTCTGTAAAAAATATATGCTCTGTGCTCATATGGAGCCCTTTAGAATTGGCAGGATCGCAATTTAATAAGGCTGTTAGCCTATTGTCAAACTGAGGTTATCTTATAAGTCGTGGCATTTTTATTTTCATTTGATTGAAATATATAAGTGAAACTCCAATATTAACTATATTTCAGAAATTCTTTAGATGCAACAACATTTAATTAAATATCACACACAGCACATATTGTACATGATATACATGGTTACACCAACACACTAAAATTGTAACACACACACACTCCTGGATCACTTACCGGTTCAGTCCCTGGCAATACCCAATGTCTGGGTTCCTCCAAGAATAAGCCAGCAGCACATTGCGGAGCTTATGGATGCCCTCTGAGGTGGCCGAGGTGTAATGTTTATTGTTGGGCAGTGTCCTCATGAGGTCCAGCTCTATCTGTTTGGAGGCTGGGTTCTGCTTCTCCAGGGCGTTTTGGAGCAAGGTCTGGAAGTATCCAGGAGTCGCCTCATCCTTCAGCTTTTTGATATGCAGGTTAACAAACAACTTCCACATCTTAGAGCGGTGTTCATGGGGGATCCCATTCCGTACAAGGTTCTTCAGTTCTGGTGAACGCACCATCTCACGGTTCATCATACTGGCAAAATAGTTCTCCCATTTCACCACTGTGGAGATCTCCTGGTTGTCTGTAAGGGATAAAGTCTTCAGGTCCAGAGCCCTCACTCTGGCCACTAATTTCTCTTCCTCGTCATCCTCGGGGAGAATCTCAAACCCATGTTTGTCGTATTTGCTGCAGGAAATTTGGACAAGAAAAATAACTGAACATGTTCACAGTGTATGTTCCTATTATTTAAAGGAACGAAACTCTGGATATTAGCTAAGAGACAATAAAAATAAAAAAAAAGGTAATATAATACATATAAAATATACACAGAATGTATTTATGCAAACAGACCAGTCAGTTGATCTTCAGTAAATCACTGTGCCAAGTTACTGGCTTAATAATTCTGTTACTATATCACCTAGCCCTTTTTGTGCATCCCATACCTGATTGGGTGAGGTCTGATAAAGGCATGTTCTGGGTGCTCAGCTGTCTCCACCTTTAGAGCATCCTCTAGTAGCTGAGTCACAACCTCCCGGGCTGGTCCTCGGCCATCAGAACACACTGGGGTCTTCATCTCTTGAAGAAGGACTAAATACTTGCTCTCAATCTGACACAGCTTGGCCTCAAGGTTTGAATACTGGAAAGGGAACAGGGAACAGGGAACATCTTCTTTAATACAACTTATCATAACATAGAATAACAAGTTATTTTTCATTTAAACCCATCCATTCGTAACAAAAAGGAATGGTTTATTAAGTATATACAACACATTTGAAATGTTTTAACAAGTAAGCACTTAATATGCACTGTCCTTCTGTTAAAATATATTTTTTAATAAGAATTCTGTTCTGACTTGTCTGTCAATCACAGATTATACTTGGGGTAATTTAGCACCACCCTTAACTTTTCAAAAGGTGCCGAACTGACAGGGGAGGGGGATGTATTCATTGGTGGTGGTGGTGGAGTTATATAATAAACAATAGAATAGATAATACATTATATTATACATTCTCTCCATTATCCAGACTATAACTTAAATAAATATATTAAGTTTCCAAAGTGCCTCACACTCAACTATAAATGCAAACAATATAAAAAAAAAAGAAAACTTTATTACACCAAAAAAATTGCCGATATTAAAAAAGGGTGTATTGTCCAAACAAACCGGTGACACCAAATAAAGTCTCCCACCAGCTGAAAAATACTGGTTTGGTAAACAATTAAAAAAATATTGAATGGAGAGCCTGGACAAAGTAAGTGTGGTCAAGACCTCCACACCACAGGTAAGCGTACTTGAACCCTGTGTCCTCAAAGGATGCCTCCTACCTGAAGGATACTACCTATGTAGATACCCCATTTTTCTGGCTAAATGCCTTTACAGATAGATAGAAGATAAAATTTGGTCCAGGCGCTCTAAATAAAGATAACCAACAAATGCCAGTAGGTACTGTCTGACGCGGAGGCTGCACAGGCGTCCTGGGTCAGCTCGGAGCATTGCGTGACCCAGCGGAGCCTGTGAGGCCGTCAGCCAATCATTTGCGTCGGGGGCATGTCTTGCGTCCGCGTTTTGCACAGCAGCGCGGTCTCCTGACTGAAATCCCACCCACCCACCCTGTTATTTTGGTTGAGTGTTAAAAAAGAAAATGTCAATATTTATATGAAGAAAATATAAAAAAAAAAAAAAAAAGAGATTTTGTATTTAAGGAGAAGTGGCATTTTGTTGTGTATTTTGCTATGTTTTGTGGTTTGGCGGGAGGTGAGTTGCCCGGCCCACTGGCCTAAGTGGACGTTGGCCCTACCTAAAAGGGCGTGCTTAAGATAAGCATTGGGGCTTTGGGCAGGGCCCAAAGCGTGAAGTCACTGTCGTGGCCGGGCTCCTCCCCCGGAAAAAGTATTGCGGTATTTTGTGTACATAAAGTTATGTTTTGTTGTATTTAATCGTTTAGAAATAAAGCTGTGGCTCGTTGTTTCTCCCAATCAGTCGTCGTGTCTGTTATTCATCATCTAAGCCTAAATGGATCATGCATGGATCATGATAAACATCAGCAGTGTGGACAATACAAAGGTTAAAACATATATAAACGAAATAGTCAGAATAAACACTTAGTAGACTATAATACCAAATGTATTTGATATTTCTGGCCTCTAATTTCCAGACAGGAAGATCCCATCATTATATACAGTGCCAAATCATGTTCCACATATGGTTAACTGTGCTCTGTGTAGGTAGGTTTAATAATATACAATTAAATCCTTATACTCACAGCATTAAGAATTTGTAGTAAAATAAAATAAAATGGATATGTATAATTTGATGTAAATCCAAAGAACTCACAGATAGGTGGACTTGAAATTCTGTGTGTAAATAACAGGTCCTATGAAACGACCTTATATACAGTAAACATACCACATTAGTCCTACATGTAGGAATCATACCACATGTACTGTAACAGAGTGCCCCCTAGAGGCCGATCTGGTAAGTAAGTAAAATGGCATTTATTCCAGCAGGGAGTGAGTTAACTTCTGCTATAAAAGGCTCCCTTGGAGAAATGAGTGTGGTCCCTGCCAGAAGCCTGTCTGTGAGAGTGTGTGGAGCTGCAGGCTTTGAGCTGCCTGGGAGACACAGGCCCAAGTGAGGAAAGGCCTGGGCTGGAGTTGGTGAGCAGAGGCCGATGCTCCAAGCATGAGAGTCTCAAAAGTGTGCAGTCCAGAAGGAGACCCCGGAAAGGTGATTACCCAGTAGAGTAATGGCTGCAGAGGGAGAGAGAGACTGCTCCAACCAGAAGAGAGAAAGAGAGAGCGAGAGAAAGAAAGAGAGAGGTACCTGAGACTACAGGCAAGTAACCCCTGAGAAGTAATCCCTGAGAGAAGAGGGAACTACTGGAGTCCAATTCAGAGTGGACTGCCTGCTTTAAGGATGATGGGTTCTACAATGCTGAAGTGTAAATAAAGTGTATTAAGAGTGGAAAAGCCTCCTGTGCCTTCCTCTATTAAGGTTAAGAGTTGGTTAAAAGAGGGCACTGACCCCGCAAGTGGTAGTGACCCTGTTATAGTACACATTAGCTAAACCAATGTTTAGAAGCCACAAATCCCATAGCAGAGTATACATATAAGGACAAATAAGATCCTACTATATGCCCGCAAAAGTTTTTGTGCAATAAAGATTTATTTTTATTTTTATAATGTTTGCATTATCTAGACTAGCTGTATTCTGTAAATACGGCAACCTTCATCCCTTTGTAAGACACACACTCAATGACAGTGTGTATAATAAATAGTTGAATCTTTGTATTTATAACAGAAAATAATATGGTGGACTGTGTATTTAAAAAGAGTGAATTTATCTTTGATTTGCATGAAAAATAATGATCCAAAGTCAAGATATATCCAATTAGCCCACATCTGCTCTTCCTCAGTTGGACATATTGTTTTCATTGTATCCATCAAATCATGTCCTGTACAAGCCCTTATTGGGAGTCTGGTGAGGAGGTGAGCAATGCTTGTAAAGTCATGATGTGCTGCAGCATTACAAGCGAGAGACATACAAGACCTAATATTGCCCGACGCGGAGCCTGCAAGGCGTTAGCCAATAGTGGCTTCAGTATTCGCGCATCGGGCAGTAGCAGCGCGGTCTCCAGCAGAAACAGACGGAGGTCTGAGGGGCTCCTGCGCAAATAAGTTAAAGTAGGAGGTTGAAAATGAGAATCACCCCCCAGCTATACAGCACATAAGGGGCAGTTGTGAAAGCTTTCTGTGTGTGTGTGTTTGTATTTCCTGTTCGTTTTTGTGGTCCGTTTTTGGGAGTGTGTTTTGCTTGGGCCCAGTATGGATGCTGAGGATATAGAGGCTTTACTGCTGAAGTTAGGACTTGGGCCTTAAGCCAGGGAGTCAGGTGGGTGCAGGAGAGGCCGGGACCACCCATGCCTTCTGCAGAAGGCCCTCCATACATTTCACAGGCTCAGCCTGTAGTGGCTGGTGGCCTAGGCAATAATAGAGGTGCCATCAGGCTATCACCCCATCCCACCGGTACAGAGCCATCAGACTCCCGTCCAGCTGAGGGTAAGGCCAGGAGATCCAGAGGAGATGCAGGGGAGGAGAGTCCGGACCCCATACCCCCCAGGCAGGAGAGGGCTGGGCCCACGGGCGGTGAGGGCGAGGGCCTAGAACTCCAGCCACCACCAATCCCAACGGGTCACGGCCGCGTCAAAAGACAAGAAACACCCCTCTACTGCCCCGTAAAGGTGGCACAGGGGGAAATAGAAAAGCCGGGAGCCCCAAGAAAGCTCCTACAGATCCTCATTATGTCAACCATGCGGTCCCTTCTAGTTCTTATTGTAACAGCGCTTCTGGTGCTTTACAGGGACGCAGTTACGGCAGGGAGCTGGGCATGGTGACGACACGAGACAAGAGGAAAAGAGTCTTCAGCGAGATCAACAGCCAGGACAGCATGGTGGTGATTGACGACGTGCCTGTGACAGCCACAGTGGCGAGGCAGGCGCGCCCCCTAGAGCTCCAAAGACCACAAGCAGGTACTGTCCACTGCTATTCTCTCACACTCCTTTACGACGACAAAGAGCTGAGACTGAGGGCGTTACGGGTAGGCCACAGCAAAAGGTGACTAATACTGATCCACAGGTAGACCTTATACCACCTAAGAAAGTCTCAGTGGACCCCGTACAAAATGCAGCAGAACCAACGGTGCCAGCTTACTCCAGCCGCGCAGGGATAGGTGACCATGACCAGTCCTCAGGGGAGGAGCAGACGGTTTGGGCATGGGTATGCAGGTCACGGAGAGCTAGCGACTGTTCCTCTTGCACCCATAGGTCCAGGACGAGATCAAGATCGAGAAGCAGGAGGTCCTGTCGATGCAGTTGCATCTTCACAGGTTCAGAGAGGGGACAGAGCCCGCGGAGGGCCAGATGTCACGAGAAAAGCAGGGATATCCCATTGGCGGCTTCCACTCCTAGGCTTCCAGAAGCAGGTGAGCTGATGATGATGGGTCAGATAGAGGATACAGGGAAAAGTGAGCCCCTACACACAAGGACAGGGTTTTTTATGGTCCCTCAAGACCCTCTTAGCCACACACAACATTTCAGTCAACGATCAGGAAATAGGGGCGTGGATTGGAGCCTTAGCTAAGAGCATGTGGGCCGAGCAATCCACTAGGGGGGAGCGGGACAGGTAGCGCCGGCCGCGGTAATGTCGGTGACTAGGCCTCCCGCGGCGGTGGTTTTCCCGGGTTCGCAACCTCTTAGTACCAATGCAGTGGTCGCCGATGCAGCCATGAGACCGATTCGCTGGACAACTTGGGGGCACAAATTTGGAAGAGGGAGTTCGTTGAGTTGTTCTCACTGCTTCCCATGTCTAGACAGCTGGACACGGTTTATAGGGGTTTCTGCAAAGGGGGATGATCGCCGTAAGTCATTTAGACGGTTTCCGAGGACTTTTGACACTTGGCTCCAGGCCTTCTCCATCATGGCCTGCGTGTTGTGCGAGCGACATCCCGGACAAAGTTCGGGATTGTTTGTCTATATAGATGAAATTCGCAATGCTCACAAAGTATACGGGGGTATGGCGTGGTGGCACTACGACGAGGAGTTCGACAGTATTTGGCATCCAGGCCAAATAAGGCATGGAGTGACAAAGCGGTGGCATAATGGTTGAACATTATGACACCGATGCGCGTCATGCCGCCCTTTCGGAGTGCGTTCGGTGGCGCCAAGGGCCCCATCCCCGCAGTTGCCACAGGCCTCAAGACCTGTTTTGTCTACAATGAAGGGGTTTGTAGATGGGCTCCCAATTGCAGGTTCAAGCATGCGTGTTCCAACTGCGGCGGTGAGCACCCCCTCGCTAGATGTGCCAGACCCAAGGAGGGGAATAGATCAGGCGAGCCCCCTGCAAAAGGGCAGGACTACCATATGTCTCCCCGCCATGCAGCCGTGGCTAAAACTCTACGGTAGAGTGCCAGGTAACAAAGCCGCAGCTCACCTCTTGGAAACAGGTTTCCAGGAGGGGTTCCGTATCCCATGCGGCACCGAGCTGCAGGGGTATAAGGCACCAAATTTGCGATCCGCAAGGGATTTCCGGGGTGTAGCATCGAGAAAAGTTCAAACTGAGGTCCAGCTGGGTAGGATGACGGGTCCATTCACGCCCTCCCCTATCCAGGAGCTGGTTGTCTCCCCCCTCAGCGTTGTCTTAAAAAAGGGGCAAGTTTAGGTTGATTCAGCACCTTTCCCATCCCAGAGGGCGGTCAGTCAACAACGGGATTGCAAAGGATCAGTCTGCAGTGTCTTATGCCTCTTTCGATTCTGGCCAAAGTGGACATTGAAGCGGCGTTTAGGTTGTGTCCGGTTCATCCGTCGAGTCACCGGCTCTTGGCCCATTACGTGGATGGCAGTTATTTTGTTGACCTATGCTTACCCATGGGGTGCTCAATATCACGTGCTTACTTTGAGGCGTTTAGTACAATCCTCCAGTGGGTTGCGCGATCAGAAGCGGGGTATAGGAGCATAACGCACTACCTGGACGATTTTTTGTTCGTCGGTCCGGCAAGACAAGATACGTGCCGTTTCATTCTGGAGGTGTTCACGAGAATCTGTCAAGATTTTGGTGTGCCGTTGGCCCACAACAAAACTGAGGGCCCCACACCAAAGTTGACCTTTCTGGTAATTCAGATCGATTCCATGAAAATGGAATACAGTCTTTCCCAGGAAAAAGCGGTGGACATGCAAGCAGAGCTCTGCGCGTTGGAAGGAGCGAACAGGGTGTCATTACGATGGTTACAATCCATCATCGGGAAGTTGAACTTCGCCTGCAGGATTATCCCCATGGGGAGGATATTTTGTAGGCGAATGTCGCTTGCGACTGCAGGCATCCCGAGGCCGCATCATTTCATCAAGGTTTCGAGCGCCATGTCGGACGACGCAAGGATATGGTTGGTTTTCCTCGCGAGTTTAATGGGACTGCGTTTATTTAGAAAAGGAGTGCTACCAGCGCCGAGTTATAGCTTTACACGGACACTCCAGATCAGTCGGTTGCGGCACTTACTTCCAAGGGAGGTGGTGCGCCGCGGCATTGCCCAAAGAATGGTTGGCAGCTGGCCGTACAAAGAACCTGGCGTTCCTCTAGCTATTCCCCATAGTGGTGGCGGTTCACATATGGGGCTCAGAGTTTCGGGACCATCGAGTGTTATTCTTTATAGATAACATGGCGGTGGTTCAAGCGGTGAATAACCTCACGGCAACATTGATCCTATGAGGAGTGCGACTACTTCGTCACTTGGTGCTATGCTGCCTTGCCTGAACATATGGTTACAGGCCAGGCATGTGCCGGGGTTGGAGAACGGTATTGCTGACGCCCTTTCTCGGTTCCAGGAAGAGCGGTTCAGGGGATTGGCCCCGCGGGCGCACATGCTGGGCGAGTCCATTCCCGGGCATATCTGGGAGCTTTGAGCGGTCAGGCAACGAGACTCATCAGACAGTCTGTTGCACCGGCAACATGGGCTGCGTACAGACGTGTGTGGGCAAAATGGAATGACATGGTTACGGCGGCCGGTGGTACTACGTCAGAGGACAAGACGCTAGGTATTCTGCTTTGGTTCCTGCTGCGGTGCGCCAAGGAAGGCAAATCAAAAACCGTAGTCGAGCGACAGGTCACGGCTCTGGCTTTCATGTTTAAGCTGGCAGGGCAGAGGGACCTTACAAAAGGAGTTTATAGTGCACAAGGTGGTACGTGGTATGTTTAACGGTGATCGCAGGCCAATTACTTTTTCCCTGTTGCTGCGACTGGCGCAGGTGTTGTTGGTAACTTGCAGGACCCCCTTTGAACCTCTGCTTTTCGTACAGCCTTTTCCCTGGTGTTCTTTGGAGGGTTTTGTATAGGGGAGTTAGTCGCGGTTCTGGGGTCCTGCAGTTGATGGATACCTGTCTGAGGGAAGGCATGGTAGTACTATGGTTGCGGGGGTCCAAGACGGACCAAATTGGTAAAGGGAAAGAGGTGGTACTGCACAGAGTTGGCACGGAGTGTTGCCCCTATGTGTGTGTGGAGGAGTATCTCAACCAGCGACCGGCGCGACGGAGTTCGCTGTTGATTCATGCCGATGGTACGGCTTTATCCCGTTATCAATTTGAGAGGGTGCTAAAAGGTGCACTACAACGTTTGGGCATCCAGCAGTCAGAATTCGGGACGCACTCCTTCCGAATTGGGGCTGCTATGGAAGCAGCCAGGTTAGGCTTGCCAGATGCAGCAGTGAAGCGTATCGGTAGATGGGAATCGGAGCGTTTTCGGTCCTACGTGCGGCCCAGAGCAGCTGTGCTTTCTGCTTTCAGGAGGAAAGTAGCAAATGTGGATCGTCGGCCACTCGGAATTTGAAGCCTGCGGTGGGCTCAAGTAAATGGGATATTGGACACATACGCCCAGCGTTATGGACAGCCAAGTTTATTACTAATACCCGCCGGCGGGAACGACTTGGGGACGGATGTTGAGGGACATGAAACGGGACGTAGAAAGTTGGTTAAAGAAGTTTACGTGGCGTGTTTATAATATGGTCCGAGATGATTAAGCGGCGTTCATAGAGAAATGCTCGAGATCCTGTCGGGCTGGACAGATCTCGCCAGAAGATCAACCAACAGTTGTTGAGTGTCGGCAGAAAGCTCAGTTTTCATCGCCATTTGATACAAGGAATTAGAATCTAACCCGAAATCGGGCTGGAGTTACTCATGCTGGAGTTCAGGGAGAGTGTTACGCAGGCCTTTGCTTTTAATGGACAGCGGGGGGGAAATCACATTCTCAGGAGGGGTCCCTCGCTCGCTCAGTGGCGGGAGGTGAGTTGGCCCTACCTCACAGGGCGTGCTTAGGATAAGCATTGGGCACAACTAGTGTCACACACTATATTGTCTATTAAAGAGCGCAAGATCACTCCTTTTAAGTTCATATCATAAACTTGTGAGCACATTACTCCTAAGAAATGGCATCAAATATTACAGTAGTCGTAATTGCGAGTTGTCATTACGCAATGCAAGGCGCTCAACGCGAGGCCCGCAGGACTTTAAAACAGCCTAGACATGAGCACAGAAGGTGCTCATGTGGATGCCCGCCATCATCGCCGAAACCCATAGCACTTTTCGGCTGGTCGCAAGTCACGCACTTTACAATTTTACGGCCAAAATTGTTTTACTTGCGTAACTCGAAAGACCACCAAAAAAAACGCCAAATAATTAAAAAGAATAATAATTTACACACTCACACACACCACGGGGGGGGGAGCCAGGGAGCCTGTGAGTGAGGTTACAAGTTAATTTGAGGCATATTTGACGTTTTTCAGCGGTCGAATATCGGCTAAGCGAGAAAAAAAATGGTGGCAGAAGAAACGTAACAGGATGAGCCCGAAGCCAGTAAAAATTACCCCGAAGCCAGTAACACTTAGCCCAAGCCAGTAAAAACGAGCATGAAGCCAAAAACAAGCACGAAGCCAGTAGCACTTAGCCAAACAACGCAAGCAACAGCACTCATCGCGAGCCACGAAAAACTTGAGCAGAGACACAGAGAAGAAAGACATAGGGGAGGGAGAGGGGGGAGAGGGTGGAAAGAGACACAGGGCTGAGAGACGGACGAAAAGAGACACGGGGGGTAATAAGGAAAAACAAAAGACACAGGGCAGGTAGAGGAGGGAGAGAGGGGGAAACGGACACAGATTGTGTGGCAAACAGCATTGCCAGGTTAAAATGTTATTGCCGTCATTTTTGACAGGCAAGTCGCTAGTCTCAAATTATAACTGTACAAATCCCAGAGGTTCACTTGTTACCCAAGCATATATTCTGCCATTTTGAAAAAGCAAAAAACAATTACAGGCAACATTTTCAGAAAGCATTTATTACTCATAATTAGCAGAGCTGGGTAGCTCCATTTCTGTCTAAATAACAGCAACTTCCCAGCTGTTCATGTATCTTGTTACATGGGAGATCGGGGACAAGACAGATACAAAGCAACAGAGCATCTTATAGACAAAAATCTAGCTGCTCAGCACAACATACAAATGTATAATACAATTAAAACCGTTTTTATTTTATTTTTTCCCTACTTTCTAATATATTAATTCTAGCTCTTGAGGACTTCAATGTCCCATTAAACTTATGGTATTTCATAGTAAGGTCTTACCTTGGCTTCCATTTCCCGCTCTCTTCTCTCAGAATTTCTCCTCAGAGCAGAAAGTTCTAAAATCTCCTTGTTAAGAAACTTGTTCTGAGCTTTATAACCTTGTAGACTGTCCTGTGGGAAAATAAACCATTTTAATATGACTTTATAGACCGTCCTGTGAGTAGATAGTTCTATTACCTGAGCAACATCATTGAAAATGATTACCTACACTTACTGAAGGCTCTGTAAATCAGGGGCGTGTTTCTACCTAGGCCCATGAGGCCTAGGGCAGCACATTTTCAGGGGGCAGCAGGCTGGCTAAAGGTACATTGAAATATATTTGTATATGCACAGAAATGTCTATATGCCGTCTATATTTCTGTCTGTAAGTATACTTGACGCTTTCTGACATACTATATATAAAACACATCCAAACTTAGGATTTGAGATATAAAAAGGGAAGGAGGAGAAGCTGTAAGTGGGAGGTGTACAAACCTGAATGGCCTAGGGCAGCATAAAACCTAAACACTCCCATGCTAGAAATCCAGCACATTCTACAATAAGGGGTAACACATATTAAAAACAATTATCATGGAATTTAGAACTTTGTACCTGCATTTTCATATAGGTCACTCATAGGGTTATAACAAGAATACTGAACTTAAAAAGGAAAATATTTATGTTGTAAGGAGTTTGCCTGCCTCTGTGGTAGCAAATAAAATTGCTCACTAAGGTTATAATGAAGTCAGCCCCCTCCACCACCCTTATCAATCGCTTTGAGCAACAAATTAGCATATGGAGTTGTTTAAACGCATTGAAGAGACAAAAGCTGAATATCTCATGAATGATATACTGTAGAGAAAACTGCAATGTACAGTGGGCTCTTAAACCAATTTGCTGTTCCTTTAAATTTCAAGGTGGGGGAAATGACTATTTAGTAATGTCACATTCATCCTCTAGGTGGTGTAAGAGTGATATTATACCCAATATTTTAAATGTAAAATACTAGATTTGTGTTTCAATGCCGGAGATTACGTTTTTAATGTTGTGATCCGGACCTAATGTTTATGTTCCCAAATCAAGCATATAACAGATTATCAGGTGACTTTACATTCACATCTAGCATTAGAATAAAAAATAAAAAAAGAAGAAAAAAGTATTTTACATAAAAGTGTACATGACCTCTCTTACACTTTGCTAGCCTTGCAGGAAGTAGGGAGGCTCCTCGTAATCTAGATTGATTGTGTCAATGCAGTTTTCATATGGAGTGTACTTCCAGCATGGAAGGTGAAACCATTACCCAAGAGTGTAAATGCAGAATGTCAAGCACCCCTGCCAGCACAGCAGGACATTATTATTTGTAATGCGCCAACATATTCAGAAACGATATAGAAGGGTTAAGTACAAGGCAAAAACAAGGCTGAAGGTGACAAGCAGGTGCAATTTTAGTGAGTTTTTTATATTTTGAGTCAGGAAAATAGTCTAGTAGATAAGGAGTTCCAAAGAAAAGAATGTGGGCAGCATGAGAAAGGTCCTGAAGTTGGGAATAAGAGGAGGTGATAAGAGAGGAGAAAAGAAGAAAGTCATTAGCAGAGCAAAGAGGTTGGTTGGGAGAGTATTTAGAGTTGTGGTCAGCGATATAAGAGGTTGCACTGTTAGGGTCATGATTTTAAGTTTTATCCTGGAGGCTACGGGAAGCCAGTGGAGTAACTGACAGAGGAGAGCTCTTGAGTTTGGTAGATGAGTCTAGCGGATGTGTTCATTATGGTTTGGAGTGGGGAGAGACGGGTGATGGGGAGATGGGGAGATGATGAGACTGAAGCTTGGACCTGCGGAGGACAGTGCTAGGGTAGAGGCCAGAAGTCATAATGCATGGTCATCATTATAATTATCTAAAATAGTGAATCTAATAGATCCTCTCCCCAGAGAAGCTACAGAAACAATAGAATAAAAACCATAGCTCCAAATTTTCAGTGCTCAGAGTTATTAATGGGAAAGATGTTTTTAGAACTATACACAAACAAAAACAACCTTTGCAATTATATATAGTCTTAGTCATGTTTCCTAATGTAAACCTCTACCAATCTGTCTCCTTCCTGCTTGAAAGGCAGATAAGCAAATGTAATGGTCTATGGTATAAAAGGGCAAATAGCAATTCACTGTGTGGGGCAATAAGTAGGTGGGTACCATGAAGGCTTAGAAACTGAACAACAAACATATACTGACATATATTGGAGTTATTAAAAAACAATAATGGAAAATGCCAGGACTGAATAGACATGCATAAACAGTTAATTACATTTAAACATTCCTTTTCTTACTAAACATCTTTGCTCATTATCTATACTAGTTCTTTAAAATATCATAATAAAGTATCAGTCTATAGTGTCCCTTTAAATTCTTATATGCTTCACTTAGAAGCTGTAGGGTTGTGATCCATCACATATAAATAGTGGTCGTCGTTCCGAATTGTCGGTCACGCTATGTTAAAAGTTACGGGATTGTGCGCCTAAGGCGCACATCGCGAGGCCCACACAATTTAGACTGTAATGAGGCCTGCAGGACTTAGGCTGCAATGAGCGCCAAAGAGCTTATTGCAGGGCTTCCAGTTATATATCAGCCGTTAAAGTCGTGTCTTGCGTGTTTCGGCGCTGAACGCTGGCATCGCTCTTAGCGCCATAGGTGCTCATTGCGAAGCCAGCATGACATTGTCCAATAAATAGTGCCTTTTCAGGGTCCTTCTATGTGTCACCTGTCCCCTCCTGCCTGTTATTTGCCAGAGGACGCTTCAACGATGGAGGATGGAAACAGATTGCAGGCGCTCAGAGCGACGTTCATTGCCGAAGCTCGCAAGACACGACTTTAACGGCCGATATTTTTTCACTAACGTAACTCGAAAAAGCACCAAAAAAAAAAAAACGACAATTAATTTGAAAAAATAGCTTACAAACTCACACACAGCACAGGGGGAGAGTCAGGGAGCCTGCGAGTGAGTTTCCAAGCGAATTTGAAGCTTAATTTGCCTTTCAGACATCGAAAATAAGCTAAGCAAGGAAAATAATGGCGATTATAAAGACGCAACGGTTTGAAAAAAAGGATCAAAACAAGGCTGATCAACGTGAAGCCCGCAAGACTTTGAAAACAAGAAAAAACACAGGGCAGGGATGGGGGAAACACATGGAAGGGGGAGGGGGGAAACAGACAAAGAGAGTGGGGAAAGTTTTTCAATGATCATTAAAGGTGCTCATTGCGAGGCCCGCGATGAGTGCCGAAGGTGCTCATTGCCAGGCATGAAAGTGGCGGGTTGCTTGAGGCCTGCAATGAGCGGCAAAGCCGCTCATTGCAGGGCTCACGATGAGCAACGAGGCACGTAAAGTAGACAGTGGGAGAGGCTCGCAATGAGCTCCGAAGGTGGTCATTACGAGGCATGAAAGTGGCGGGTTGGCCAAGGCCTGCAATGAGCGGCAAAGCTGCTCATTGCGGGCCCGCAACTTAGCGGGTTGAGAGCCTTGCATTGTGTGGCAAACAGAATTGACAGTCTTCAAGTTTTATTGCCGTCATTTTTGACCGGCAAGTCGCTAGTTTAAAATGAACACTGTAGTGTCACATTTTCGGTCATGTATTTTAATCATTACAACGTAGTTTGTATCAAAAATTACTTGATTAATATTTAAAAAGGACAGCCACCCCAACAACAAGTTGAATTCATCCTAAGGCTGTCTATATGTTGAACTAGCAGTTTTTATCTACAGTAAATAATTTCTGAGCAACTCCTTTATGCCAATATGTGGCTCAGTATGCTAATTTATAGCTCAGAGTGCTTGATAAGAATGGGGAAGCATGTAACTTCATGATAGCTTTGCACATCATAACAGCTATTTACTATTAATTTGCTCATTTGCATAATACAGCTCAAATAATGCTAAATAACTCAGGAAATACAATGTATAGCCAGTTTTTCTTGCTCTTTAATTATTACTTTAAAATAAAAAAATGGCTTTTGGGATGTCCCTTCAATGCAAACAAAACAAGTTTTCTACATTATAACAACACACTCTTTTAAATGCACAATGAATGATTTGGTAGCCCCTTCTTTATTCTGCACCAGATTATGGTCTCTGAATACAGATAGTGATTTGTGAGCGTGCCATTGTTCCGGTTTATCATGTTCCTCTCCTCCCTCGTGTCCTGGACGTCTCATAACACAGACATAGCATTTCATATCCTTATCTCCCCCACTGTAGCTGCTTTTTCCAAGGTCACAGAACCGGTTTCAAGTGAAGCCCATAGGCAGTTTAGTTTGAAACCATGTACAAGCCTGCTTGCAAATCTGTGCATATTATTAGCAGCATCATAAGCAGTACATAGATCAGGCCATTAGCGTGTCATATGTGACTGCGTCCCAACACATTCATCAAGCACTAATACTGCCACTGCACCTACCAGATAACGCATACACATTCAACTTGGAGGCCCATCTAATCACTTATATCAAATGTCAAATTAGTGGCCCAGCCTCTCACTAGATTAGACCCCCTTTTTTATTTCAGAATATTGAGACCCACATTCTCCTTGAAAATGTGTTTTTCTTTGCTCCATCTGAAAAAGTGTTTTGATAATGTACCAGTAAGTGCTTTTTTTTCTTTAAATGATGCGCTAAAAGCAGACAAAATTCAAATGTTTAACTTCTCTAGGGGGCTTGCCTCTGTCAACCAATGAACAGTAGCACAGATGTACAAGTCATTCTTGTCTGACAATTAAATCTACAGATGTATGTATGCTCTGTGAATTTCCTGTTAGGTTTAATGAAGTTTAAACAGGGTTTAATTACGGTAATATTTTGCCATGCAAAACACAACTGTGGTAATATTTAGGGCAAACTCTTTTAAATGCATGGGGAAATGAACAGTGTTTATGTCCCTATAAATGCGACCCTTAGCCTTCTGTTTTCAATATAACATGGCCCTTTCAAGCTGCCTGGTACCTGGTTGCGAAACGGAACAATTACAGGACGACTGTAATTTGGTTAGCCCGGAGTTTATCACCATCTAGAATGTATAATGTATATGTGATTACAATAACATTCACAGCAGAATGAGGATTATTCTTTTCTCTTTTAGCACGTCCCTACTGACCATTTCTAAGCCCTCTACCATTGTTTGCTTTGGTGTCAGAATGTCTAACAATGTCTATCAATTTCTAAATGACAAGAGCCATATTTTGATTTGTAAAAACCCTCATTTGGATCTATAATGAATGTTTGCAGGCCCTGGTCCATAAGGGAGGCTTCACTCTACAATACCGGAGAGGGTGGTAGGATCTAGAGCAGTGACTGAAAGTAACTTCAGTTAATGGGCTGCAGGCATGGTTAATGGGTCCTTAAGACAGGGTTGCACAAAAATAAAATAAAAAACACAACAAGGAAACCAAAACATTATTTTGTATTTACAGCAAAAATACAAAAAAATGCATTGTGGGTGGATTCATTGTTAATCCAAATATAGATACTGATGGGATGCGTTTTTTGTTGCAGTAGATAATTATTTGTTGTTTTTAGAGATCACCCATTCCAAAGGAAAGACTTACAGCCACATTCACTCCAGAGAGGCCTGTTGCCCACCATTAATCCAGAGTCCTGAGGGGACTGCACCAATGAAGGTCAGTGGCTACTTGCTGAGCAGTGAACTTTAATAGTGTAATAAAAAAAAAATGGAATTATTGGCAGACACTCTCTTCATGAAGGCACAAGAAAACAGTGTCACGCTGGCGAGGGTGTGCCCTGCATGCTTGGAGTATGGATTTGTAAGTCATTATGTAAGTGTGTGTACGTGTCTTCACAAATATTGTCTATTTACTGTGACAAATTTGTGTATAACACTATAGCATACATTGATACTTTGAGAATGATAAATAAAAAAAGGTCAATGGAGTGAGTATTTCTGGAAAGGTGCATATTTACAGTAATCCAAAGCGGAGTAGAGGGGGAGTAAGTATGTAGGGTTGGTGTCACTCGTTGTTGTCACTTTCCATGTATGTGTACAGGAACACAGTAACATATTCAAAATATGGTATAAGTATCAGTAACAGAAGTGGAAGAAGCATTTTCTTCTCATGCTAGTTCTCCATTTTTTAGTATAGTGGAAGCTAACTGGCAGATTAGGTAAGCTTCATTGCTTTTAAATAGCAAGTCTTCTCTAGCGGGCTTTCATATAAGAAAATTATGATTGGGTTTAAATTGCCCACTAAAGGACCGCTTTATTGATTTTACAAAGTGCTCTGTAAAGAATAGTTAAGTAGGACTTGTGGGGGGTATCTAAATTGGCATAACACAACTGCAGTATGATAGTGGGTGACTAGAAAGTGTATTTGTACAAGGCTAGCAGAACAGGTTACACTGCTCCTGGCTATTAATAAGCGGTTCAGAGAGTGGTATTCAATTTGTGACTTCCCCTCTGGACAGGTCCACTCCAGCCAAAATACTTCACTCAGTGGGTGGAGAAATCTGGAGCTTACACAGCCTGGGGGAATCATTTAAAATAGTAAGTAACGGGTTAAAGTTACGGTAAAAAGTTTAATAAAAAGGTTTCATTTTTCATATCAAGCCATACCTACAGTAACTTCTTTAGACCCCCCTTTATAAGACCACTAAAGAGGCCCTGAGATGATCTATTGGTTCATGAAAGTCATGACATGTAAAAGGAAGGAAGTGTTCCTGTGTGAGCCTGAAGCAGTCTTATAAGCAGGATGCACCCCATCAAGATAGGAACTGATAGCTAGGTCACTATTTGAATCTATGTAACAGTATCATCATCAATATTAAAGAAAGTAAGAGAGTTCCAGAAAAAAACATTTACTTCTGCTTCATAGACTATTCTAAATCCTTTGACTGTGTGGATCACAACAAAATGTGGCAAGTTCTTAAAGAGATGGGAATACCAGATCATCTCATCCTCCTCCTAAAGAATCTGTATGTGTACCAAGAACCACGGTCAGAACCGAACATGGGACAACAGAATGGTTCAAAATCGGGAAAGGAGTGCGACAAGGCTATATATTGTCAACTTATTTATGTAACTTATACGCAGTGTACACCATGCGTAAGGCTTGACCAATCCAAATTCGAAATTAATATTGCAGGGAGAAATATCAACAACCTCAGATACACAGATAATAATCTGATGGCAGAAAGTGAGGGTAAAAGAAGAGAGTGCAAAAGCTGACCTGCTGCTCAATGTTAAAAAGAGAAGATCTCTTCAGATGGAGACTGTAGCCATGAAAATAAAAAAAACATTTGCTTCTGGGGAGGAAAGTTATGGCAAGTCTGGATAAGCTATTAAAAAGCAAAGATATTGAACATGAGCTTGATTGAGCTCAGAGGGGCAGTGGCTGACAGATGTGCCTAGCATGCTGCCGTTATTTGGGTCAAGGATCTCACTAAATCTCTAACTTCCATGATCTATAATAAGTATCCATTTAAAGGACCACGAGATGAAATTTATATATATAAATTTCATCGAGTCACTCTCCCCCCCGTGTGTCTCTAACCCCCCCGTGTGTGTCTCTAACCCCCCCGTGTGTGTCTCTAACCCCCCCGTGTGTGTCTCTGTGTCTCTCTACCCCCCGTGTCTCTTTCCCTCCCCCGTGTCTCTTTCCCTCCCCCCTCCTCAGCATAAACCCCCCTCCTCCACTTAAACCCTCTAAATACCTCCCCCCTCTCCCCTCACTTACCTGCTTGTGCTCCGACCTCCGCTCCTTGACCCAGAACCGGCGCACATGTGACGTCACATGCGTGCCGCATCATTAGCAGATACCGGGTGCGCACCCGGTATATGCTAATGACGCAGCGTGCATGTGACGTCACATGTTCGCAGGCGCCGGGTCAAGGAGCGGAGCACAAGCAGGTAAGTGAGGGGAGAGGGGGTGAGGTATGTAGGGGGGTTTAGGTGGAGGAGGGGGGTTGAGGTTGAGGATGAGGAGTTGAGGATGAGGATGGGGGGGGTTGAGAAGGAAGGTTGAGGATGGGGGGTTGAGGATGAGGAGGGAGGTTGAGGAGGGGGTTGAGGATGAGGAGGAGGGGTTGAGGAGGGGGGTTGAGGGAGGTTGAGGAGGTGGGTTGGGGTTGAGGGGGGGTTGAGGTTTAGGAGGGGCGTTGAGGTGGAGGATGGGGGGTTGAGGATAAGGAGGGAGGTGGAGGAGGGGGGTTGAGGTTGAGGATGGGGGGTTGAGGATGAGGATGGGGGGGTTGAGAAGGAAGGTTGAGGATGGGGGGTTGAGGATGAGGAGGGAGGTGGAGGAGGGGGGTTGAGGAGGTGGGTTGGGGTTGAGGATGGGGGGTTGAGGATGAGGAGGGAGGTTGAGAAGGGGGTTGAGGATGAGGAGGGAGGTTGAGGATGAGGAGGAGGGGTTGAGGAGGGGGGTTGAGGATAAGCGGTTGAGGATAAGGGGTTGAGGAGAGAGGATGAGGATGGGCGGGTTGAGGATGGGGGGTTGAGGAGGGGGTTGAGGATGAGGAGGGAGGTTGAGGATGAGGAGGAGGGGTTGAGGATGAGGAGGAGGGGTTGAGGATGAGGAGGAGGGGTTGAGGATGAGGAGGAGGGGTTGAGGAGGGGGGTTGAGGAGGGGGGTTGAGGAGGAGGATGGGGGGGTTGAGAAGGAAGGTTGAGGATGGGGGGTTGAGGATGAGGAGGGAGGTGGAGGAGGGGGGTTGAGGAGGGGGGTTGAGGATGAGGAGGGAGGTGGAGGAGGGGGGTGGAGGAGGTGGGTTGGGGTTGAGGATGGGGGGTTGAGGATGAGGAGGGAGGTTGAGAAGGGGGTTGAGGATGAGGAGGGAGGTTGAGGATGAGGAGGAGGGGTTGAGGAGGGGGGTTGAGGATAAGGGGTTGAGGATAAGGGGTTGAGGAGAGAGGATGAGGATGGGCGGGTTGAGGATGGGGGGTTGAGGAGGGGGTTGAGGATGAGGAGGGAGGTTGAGGATGAGGAGGAGGGGTTGAGGATGAGGAGTAGGGGTTGAGGATGAGGAGGAGGGGTTGAGGAGGGGGGTTGAGGAGGAGGTTGAGGATGGGGAGGTTGAGGATGGGGGGGTTGAGGATGGGGGGGTTGAGGATGGGGGGGTTGAGGATGGGGGGGTTGAGGATGGGGGGGGTTGAGGATGGGGGGGTTGAGGATGGGGGGGTTGAGGATGGGGGGGGTTGAGGATGGGGGGGTTGAGGAGGGGGGTTGAGGATGGGGGGGTTGAGGAGGGAGGTAGAGGAGGGGGGGCTTGAGGAGAGAGGATGAGGATGAGGGGTTGAGGAGGGAGGTAGAGGAGGGGGTTCAGGATGAGGAGGGAGGTTGAGGATGAGGAGGGAGGTTGAGGATGAGGAGGGAGGTTGAGGATGAGGAGGGAGGTTGAGGATGAGGAGGGAGGTTGAGGATGAGGAGGGAGGTTGAGGATGAGGAGGGAGGTTGAGGATGAGGAGGGAGGTTGAGGATGAGGAGGGAGGTTGAGGATGAGGAGGGAGGTTGAGGATGAGGAGGGAGGTTGAGGATGAGGAGGGAGGTTGAGGATGAGGAGGGAGGTTGAGGATGAGGAGGGAGGTTGAGGATGAAGAGGGAGGTTGAAGATGAAGAGGGAGGTTGAAGATGAAGAGGGAGGTTGAAGATGAAGAGGGAGGTTGAAGATGAAGAGGGAGGTTGAGGATGAGGAGGGAGGTTGAGGATGAGGAGGGAGGTTGAGGATGAGGAGGGAGGTTGAGGATGAGGAGGGAGGTTGAGGATGAGGAGGGAGGTTGAGGATGAGGAGGGAGGTTGAGGATGAGGAGGGAGGTTGAGGATGAGGAGGGAGGTTGAGGATGAGGAGGGAGGTTGAGGAGGGAGGTTGAGAATGAGGATGGTGATAAGGGAGGGGGGGAAGAGACACAGGAAAGGGAGAGGGGAGAAGAGACACGGGAGAGAGAGGGGGGACACAGAGGGCACAAGAGGGACACGGGGCAGCACATTTCCCACCCTCGGCTTATACTCGAGTCACTCATTTTACCCAGTATTTTGTGGTAAAATGGGTGCCTCGGCTTATACTCGGGTCGGCTTATACTCGAGTATATATGGTAAGTTGATTTCATTTTAAAGGAGCATTAAAAACTGGCTATGCATCGTAGCAGTTTATATGTAAAACACAAAATGTATTCCTGTACTCATACACCAAGTCTTCAAAAATGTTTCTGTCCATGGCTTACACAGTTACTAGTATGGTTAGTTTGGTATATCCCTGACAAACAAGTGTCTTTTTTTCTTAAACCACAGTGGTCCTTTAAGCAGACATTTCCCACTGTCCATGCTGCCTGCTGTCGGGAGAGGAGAGAGATGTGTGTGGTTTACTGCTGGCCATTATATTGTGTTCTGGGTTGTTCCTCCCACTTCCTGTATCTATCTGCTGACAGCACCAGAATTCACCCTTACAGGAACCACTGAGGGTGAACATCACACATTAGTAATAGTTGCAGCAATGAACTTACTAATATCTGGGTTACACACACTGATTCATAAATATATTTTTAGAAAAAAAATACAATAGTTCAAATAAATGTATGAATTCTGACTGTATACTTAAATATCAAATTATCACCCTTCATATGGTCTTTATTTAAGCTACTGCTTTTACATAGATTTACAGCCTTATTAAATTGCAATTCAGCCAATTGAATAGGGCTCTAAATAAGCACAGAGCATATTTTCTTTACAGAAGTTTTTAGTTAGTGAAGACCTTGCTTTTGGATAGAAGTTCAATAACTAAAAACTTCTGTAAAGAAATATGCTTATATAGAGCCCTATTCAATAAGGCTGATAACCTGTAAGCTAATGTGCTCTCAATTAGTCCTACTGAAAGCAATGGCATTTTTTGCAGTCAAAAAAACAGAAGCTTTCTTTGCATTGAAAGTCTCCTCCTATGTGGTAGCTTCCAAAATGGTAGCTTCCATTGTAGCATAATTGCATATACTAGGTAATAAAAGGAGTAATTCTTCAAAAGGGTATAATTTAAATCTAGGACTACTGTGTTCCTTAAAGATGTTGTATTATCACCCATCTTTATCACACACACATTAAAATATATACAAATCCTCATTATATGCTTCATCTTCATGGCAATTTTTTATTCCCGATTTATTGCATCCAATCACACACACACACACAAAAATATTTATAGTATTTCATTAATATATTTAGAATTTGTGAAACACTTAGCACTGTACACAGAATTTTCCTTAACATTTTAATTAAAAGTTGTGCCTTGAGGTACATTAAATCAAGTATCTGCGCTTACGGAGCCCAGTGTGCATTCAAAAGAAGCACAATCATTCAGAGATGTATGAATGAACCATATATAGATGGAGTCACTTACTTGAAGCCTGTTCATTTCCTCTTGGTCCCTCTCCGAACACATGAGACTCTCGGAGGCGACACTGGAGGAAGGCGAGTGCTGCTCATACTCACTGAGCTGTCGGGATAAGCGCATGATGACCTCGTCCTTGGCTTGGATAGTCTCCATCATCATGTTCAATTGATCTTTTAGCTCCCCTACAGAACACTTTAGCTCAGTAGTTTGTTGGTGTAGACTGTCCTTCTCTAGGGTCAGTTTATCCATCAGGATATTGAGCCCTTGAATCTGACCATCCTTCTGCTGAAGTAAATGCAAGTGGTCTTTAGAGAGTCCGTCACAGAAAGGCCGGGCAAAGTACTTATCATACTGGGACGTCCTCAGCGATTGTTGTAATAGTCGCACAAGTTCCTAAAGCAAAAGAATACAATGTTATTAATGAAATATGTATAACAGGACTTCTTAGTTGCCAACACCTGATGGCAGGTATATATTTTTTTTTTTCAGTGGAGATCTGAAAATGTTAATCTCGATGGACCAAATGTATTTTTTCAACCTTAATTGCTATGTAGATAAGAACCACCTTGCACATCTAGTCAGTCTGTCTAGTTCACTTTCGGTTTTAACAGTTAAAAACATTAAATTAATCAGCCTTGATATGCTTGTCAATTATTTACTGCGTGATAAGATTCAACTTCTGGGTAGTTATAGCCTTCATCCATTACTCCTTTGGACACAAACTTCCTGTGTATTCAAAGTTTCCGCCATCCTCAGGAAGTTGATCTGCTACAACCAAAGTGGTGGATTCCACAGAAGTATAATTGTATAGAAAAGATAGTTAATTTAAAGGCTTTATTATGTGTCTTTACATTATAAAAATAAGTTGAATATTTTCAAGTGTAGTTCTTCAAAATAGTACAATTAAAATATTAATAATACATGCTTAATCAGTTAAGCCTTAAATAAATTATACTAAATTCCAACTGTTTAAAAGCACATATACTTCCCTCCGCCCTTAATCACTTAACAAGAAAAAACTAAAGGAGGATAGAACGCACCTCAACCCATATCACTTCAATTTGATACTATATGAACCCCTCAACTTTCATACAGGAAAATGTTTGTAATGTTTTGATATTTTTTATTTGCATGCCAGAAACATCAGGATTATAATATTTTAGAAATCTCCTTGTGACCACTTGTAGATTGCAGGGCAGTCATGGGACTATATGAGAACAAAAAGAAACGATGGCAACTTTTGCCAGGCCCCATGTGTGTTTCTCTGCTTCCCACATCATTGCAGTGACAATAAAATATTCTAACTGAAGTACATAGTGCATATATCAGTATATCTGTGTGTGGAAACATGTCAAAATGTTGAGGCACTACACACCAAGGTATCACTTTATAATAGCTGGCAAACCAAAAGATCAGAGTATTCCAACGTCATAAATCTTAATTTCTTTTACCAGGAGCGTATTTAGGTTTTATGCAGCCCTAGGCCTGTTCAAATGTGTGCTCCCCAATGAGCTAGTTACTAATCTTCCTTTATTCTTCCCATATCCAAATCATGTTTACCATACACCTATATATGTATCTATGTAAATATATGTGGCAGGTCATCATACATTCCATGGTATTGCATTGGCTACTTCAGGCAGCCTGCCCCCTGGAAATATTTTGCCCTAGGTCTGGGCCTCATGGGCCTAGGTTAACAGCCCCCCCCCCCCCCCCAATTAGTTTTCCATTATTATCTCTAGAAACTGATATAAATAATGAGCTTAAAACATTAAAAAAATACTCTTACATTCCATGACCATTGTTATTTATGGCAGGACAGTTCCATAAGCGTGTGTACCAACATGTGTGTTTGCAGCCTTTTCCGAGTTTTTTCCCATTAGGATCGTCATGCCAAATCCTAGCACATACAACAATGGAACCCTTTAGGGGGCTTTGAGAAAATATATTTACACTAGTGTCCATTCAAACAGTTCACATCACCTACTTTTTAGATCTACCACACATTTTAAGTTTGTCCGAAAGGAAAGACATTTCCTCAAATCTCACATGTTTTAGAACTATTTATAGCATCCATAAGGAAGCAGTTATATCCAGCTGAGAAGGCAGCTGCTTTTCTGGCAAATCCCAGCAAACTGATTTACAGACTTATTTTTCCGCTGAGATTGTCCCAAAATCACGAGACTCCTCTCCAGATCAGCCAAGCCCTGTCTCATATTTCCTTAATAATTGTAACTGTTTAAAGCCACAAACCAGCACGATTCTAAAACAGACTGCACACTGGAAAAAGGATTAGACATGAGCTGAACTTGAAATGTCTATTTTTTTTATATGTTTTCCAGTATGGTCAACATCAATATTTCATATTTATACAACTGGAAGTCACAACAGCCCCTGAATGGTAATGTAGCCCCCTTTATGAGTTAGACAAGAGTCTGTTTGGCACAGTTGAAAACCAAAGACACTCTTGTCCACCTACCATTTACAGGTAACTGGCAGGAAATGATCTGGGGGCCTCCTCCTGCATTATTATTTTAAAGCAAACACCACATCAGCAAAAGTGGTGGACAAACAGTAAAGGAATTCAAGCATGCCCGGGAAAAGATTAAAACTATCACAAGGGTTATTAAAGCTGGGAAGATAAGTATGGGCAAACTAGATGGGCCTTTATGTTCTCGTCTGCGTTCAGTCCTGTATTTCAGAAGTAACACAGAGATTTAAACACATTTAATCAAACTGCAAATTATCCTTGAAATGGAAACTGCAGGATATAGTAAAAGTTTTGTTAAGAAATACAAATAATCTAAAACATGGGTTGTGGATTTAAAGGACCGCTGCAGGTAAAAAAAAAAAAACAGCATTTTTATGAATTATGTAACAAACTAACAACATTAGCAGATGTGTACACTATAAAAAAAAATTATTAGAGAAAAATCACAATTCTCAAAAACACTTACAGGTAGGTTCCTTTGTGTCTAGTTTCAACACTTCCTGACAGCTTGAAGCCTATTGGGCATGCGTACATAATCTATCAGTGGAAGAAGGGGGGTCATCAATTATTGCACGCTTTAAAATTTGACATTGACCACCTTCCTTTCACATGCCCAGAAGCTGGGAGCTTGCAACTATAACTGCAAAATCAATGCCTGCAGTAATGTTATCACTTATCTCAGAATCTTCACCAAACTCTCAAGGATAATAAATTTATTTCTAATTAAAAATTAGCTTTTTTACTTTTTTTCCACCTTTTTATGCTTTTAACCAAACTCTATGTTTTTATTACAGTGGTCCCTAAATGGTACTATTGTGAACAAAAAAGGACATATAAAAAAAAAAAAAATACAAATCAGAAGAAACAAAATTGCTTCTTGGGAAATGTTAGCTGCTGTGTTTTATGCAACACATTTGTTTTCTTAGAGTAAGCAGAATACTGGTTTTGTTCCCATCTACATTCTCCTGCAGGAACATACAAGTTGCAGATTGCTTGCTCTGGATTGTGCAATGTGTTACAGACAGTGAGAGTGTAAACACGCTGCTAACCTTCTGACTGTCCAGGTCTTTCCTCAGTCGCTCCAGCTCCTCCACTTGGCTATCAAGCTTGAAGGGAGTGTCCCCCACTGCCTTGTGGTCAGGGGGAGAGTCCACAGTGGGACAGTAGGCACTGCTACGGTTCTTGTTCACCCCCATTATCTCTTTTAGTGGGCGCCGAGGTTTGTGAGGGAGACGTCCAAAATCAAAGGGGAAACCAGTGCCTGCTTAAAGTGAGGAAGGTTCAGAGAAAAATAAAGACCCAGAAATAGTCTACTAAATATTCATCCTGAAACTAGCTGTTTCAATCAACTCTACGCCTTTGAAAATATAAACCAGATTTCCAGGATGGACTTGCTTAAGAAAGCCTCCACATAATTTAGTATGGTCTGTTTCACATGGCTTTAGACTCAAAGCAAAACAGCCAGTTCCCCATGGGTAATTAACAACTATTGACCAATAAGAAAGAGATAACAGACTATAGTTTGTGGGTAGAGCAGACTGATTGGCAGTTATAAATGTCACACTTCAATGTAAGTTTAGTGTAAGAAAATGCATTCTTAATAATGTATTAATAATAAATAGAATGTACTTGTCCTGTAGTTTTAAAATTAGACAATATCTAGTTTAACTGGGTTGTTTCAATTTAAATAATGGTTTGTCAATCAGTGGTAGTCACAAGTTATCCTGCCTGTGCTCATAAAAGGAATGACCTCAAAACATCCTTTTCATAGTACTTGAAGTTAAGAAACAATAATTAAGATCATCTGGTTTAGATCACCTCAGATCTTGCAAATTCTTGGGAAATGGCAAAAAAAAGTTTTCTGCTCCCTGTTTGAAGAGGAGAGGTGGAATGGAGAGAGATTATAAAAATACCTTTAGCTAGAAATTAAATATTCATTATTAATTAAAGCAGATCAGTGCTTTATCTAGAACAGGTCTTGCAGTTAAGATGTGCATTGTTAATAACATGTGAATTACATTTGGTTAAACAGCAAATATTGGGTAACATACTCTCTGTCTCTAACACGAAGAACAAATGATAGAAGCTATTTTAAAACTGAATGTAGAGAAGGGTAATGATAGCAAAACGTTACAGCCATATGCACCTAGCATTTAAAAACCTTGCTTATTGTTCACTTACCTGCCTCTGGAGTAATACACTTTCAGTGTCTCTGCTTGTTTCATTCTCCTCTCTTCTAGTGTTTTAGAATTTGTTGCATTGTTGTGTAACTTTAGAAATCATTCACTATGCTTTAATTGCACTGTGCTAGAACAAAAAGGAGACCAGACCATCTGCATAACTGAACAATGCAGCAGATTATATTACACTAAGCGAGGAGAATAAAATAGGCCAAGACACTGAAAATGAATTAACCCTTGAAGCAAGCAAACAATAACACATTAAGAACCTTTGGGAAGCAAATACAGCTTTAATGTGTTACTATCATTATTGAAGTGTCCCTTTAAAACAAAGCATACACATTCAAAGACTGTTTCTACCTGTGCTCCCTTTGTTCCCTTCCCCAACTGGTTTCCTCCTCTCCTCATGTAGAAGGGATTCCTCCAGCTCCTTGGGTGTGGGGTCCAGCAGTTCCCATTCCTCATGGGTATAGAACACACTCTTGCGGCCATCGCCACTGCTTTTCCCAGGCCGGAGATTTTGCATTGAATTTCTGATAGTAAGGATAGAAGTGTCAGGATAATCATTAACAATGTATGTTAAGTACAACAATTATTACATCTCTATTAATTCACAATGTACTTTCCTGCTTCCTGCTTCTTCTTCTAACTTGCTGGGATCATATGTTTTACATCAGTAGTTTAGGCCTTGGCCCAAGCCAGCACATTTTCAGGGGGCAGCAGGAAGCCTTAAGATAATTGTGATGTGCCATAGAATAATGTATTCATATGCACCGACATATATGCAGTGATGTTTATATCTGTAAGTGTACCTGACAATTTCTATTATGCATATATACACATAAATCTAAGATTTGGGATATAACAAGGCAATAGGAGTAGTAGCTGTGTGTGAGGCTTGGGGGAACAAAGATAACCCTAGAATGGGACGGGGGGGGGGGGGGGGGGCAAAGTATGAAAACCCCTTGGACAGCATAGAACCTAAATACATATCTTTTTTTACACACAGTACAGGAGCTGCGTTTCTGACATACTGAGTAGTATGAATGCTTTATGGCCTACTGAAGCAGCTCTTCCACCTAGTGGTGTAGCTATGAGGGGCGGAGGGGGCGGTCCACACTAGGTACGACTTTTTAGGGGTGGCACTTTGTGTATTTAGATGGATGGTAGCCCCGGGTGGCAAAAGCTGTAGCTAATCCACTGCTTCCTCCTACTATATACAGTATGTCTAGAAGTGCAGGGTTCAGCATGCCAAAGATGTCACATAAATAAGTGTATTCTATACAATCTTCTATTTGATCCTCATTTGCATATAACTACACAGAACACAGCTCTCTGAATAAATCAAGAAATATAAAAATATAAAAAAAAAGCAACATGGTCACAATGTTTATGCTCATATAACTGATTTATGTTCAAATTATTTCTGCGTTAAATCCATGTAATGCTGTAAATGTATTTAGAAAGCCTTTGTGGGAGAAAAAAAACACTTTAAAATGACCCAGCAAAGGTCACGGTTATCGCAGAAGTGAAAAGTATACATTTAAATTAGTGTAAATTACAACTGGTTGTTATTTAAAAAACTAAATGGAAATGTTAGAAAACAGAGCTTGAAAATTGGTTATGAGCATAAAGTCAGTTTTGAGTATAAATTATTTGGAAACTCTCTCACATGATTAAATTACCCCTTACAGTGATAAGTATTCTTGACCAGTTGTAATAAATACAAATACACGCTAAACCTTTACCACTTAAAAGTGTCTGTGACTAATATCATTTTTTCCAACTGAGCACCCTTATGGTTTATCACCATCCACTACAAGAGATAAGTTAAAACATAAGATAAGCTCATCAGAAGGCAGGAACTTTTGGTGCAATTTATGGTTAAAATGGCCAACTTTCAAGTTCAATTATCGAATACTTCCATTAATATTTTTTTTAACAAGTAATTGTAAATATATTTAATTTGTGCATTTTTACTTCTGCATTAACTGGAATTTTAGACATGTCACTTTAATGGCAGGGTATTTTTAAGTATTTAATACAATGCGGCATAATATCAGTAAACTGTTTAACCCACACATACATAGGTCAGGCAGGACATGCACGGAAGTTTGAGCTTTTTCTTGTAACATTAAACACAAAATAAACATTGTTTTCTCAAGACTCAGGCAGGAAATTCATACTAAGTATTAGTTTCTGTGACTCATTCTCTGCAAACACCAGATTACAAAACTCGCCAACTTGGTGTTGCAATGGAGATTTTGATTAAATTGTAGTTTTTTACTGTGAAATTGGGCAAAGCAGGTACATTTGCCAATTGTTTCTATAGAACTTATTTTAGCAGTTATGAAGTAGAGAAGTTATTTAGTTAGGTAGCAAGACAATAATTTGATACTTTTTCAAAATATTAGGCCCATTATTAATTCTATTTCTTCAAAAGAATACACTGAAGATATGGGATGTCTGTGAAGCTTTAAAATGAGAAGTTGTTTGTATACAAAAGAGGACATTTATAAAGTTCAATTATATGTGTACACTTCTTAGCAGTACCCTTTTATAGCTGTTTCTCTGTTAGGTGATGTGATATGCAGGAGAAAACAAACCAGTTTAGATCTCAGATGTAGTTTGATTGTATTTTCATTCTATGATAGAAGTGTAATTTAAAATTAGGGCTCCCGCTTTCCAAAAACATGGATCAGTAAGTTTCAGAACTTTTACATAGATAGTTAAGCATCTCTAAGAGTGACCTTGAATCTTAAGTGCAGGTGGAAACCACCCTTTAAGGAATCAATGCTAAGGAAATGGAATTGGAGATAGTTCACTGGCCGTTAGGAGACAACATATGCTCTTTTGAAGACTCTTGGGTCTAGGACCTAGTTCAGTCCTTACCTGATGTCATTACTCCACTGTCTAAACATGACGTGAACGGCAGCAGGGTGGCTGGAGGTCTGGTCAGCAGCACTTTGGTCACCAAGGAGAATGTCTGGGCACATCTCTACAGCCAAGTGGTTCCGAGCACACTCTGCAGAATCATTAAGGAATGGAGCACTCATACAATCTGAGAGAGAAAGAACACGTATACATGGTCACATTGGAAAGTGTACAAAATGAATGGAGTATATTGCTACACAAATCAAGCTCTAATATAATCTCATCTTGAACGCAATCTCATACGCTCTCATTAAAGCAGTGACACATGCTTGGACCACCAGAGTTCTTAAAAGGGCTGCACAATGTTTTTTTTTTAGCTTTTTGATTTAATAAACAAAATATGTGGTGAGGAAGAGGTGATTTAATTTCGTAACAGTGGAACAGATAATGAGGATGTGTTTTGGAGTTCAAGAGAGTAACTTGCTAGCCGTACAGACAGTAGGGTAGGAAGGGGGGGGTGCGGGGAGTGGAGCGCCCCGGATGTTACCTCTATGGGGGTGGCAAAAATGCCCCCACCTGCCTTCCAACGCATGTGGCTCTTATTCCCCTTCCACCAGTCCCCTGCTCCTGCTCTCTGCTTGTGTCTGCTGGCAGGGGGAGGAGCAAGCAGAGGGAAGAGCAGGCAGACCCGCAGCACGGAGCAGGAGGTAAGAGACGAGGGTGAGGGGGAGACAGAGAAGGGGAGAGAAGGAGACATGGAGGAAGGGAGAGGCATGGGGGAGAGAAGGAGACATGGAGGAAGGGAGAGGCATGGGGGAGAAAAGGAGACATGGAGGAAGGGAGAGGCATGGGGGAGAAAAGGAGACATGGAGGAAGGGAGAGACATGGGGGAGAAAAGGAGACATGGAGGAAGGGAGAGGCATGGGGGAGAAAAGGAGACATGGAGGAAGGGAGAGGCATGGGGGAGAAAAGGAGACATGGAGGAAAGGAGAGGCATGAGGAAGAGAGGCAAAGGGGAAAAAGGGAGACACATGGAGGGAGAAAAACAGAAGAAGGGTGAGACATGGAGGGAGAGGAAGGCATGGAGGAAGAGGGGGAGACATGGAGGGAGAAAGGGAAAGGGGAAGACATGGGGGAAGAGTGGAAGACATGGGGGAAGAGGGAGAGACATGGGGGAAGAGGGAGAGACATGGGGGAAGAGGGAGAGACATGGGGGAAGAGGGAGAGACATGGGGGAAGAGGGAGAGACATGGGGAGAGAGAGGGAGAGACATGGGGAGAGAGAGGGAGAGACATGGGGAGAGAGAGGGAGAGACATGGGGAGAGAGAGGGAGAGACATGGGGAGAGAGAGGGAGAGACATGGGGAGAGAGAGGGAGAGACATGGGGAGAGAGAGGGAGAGACATGGGGAGAGAGAGGGAGAGACATGGGGAGAGAGAGGGAGAGACATGGGGAGAGAGAGGGAGAGAAATGGGGAGAGAGAGGGAGAGAAATGGGGAGAGAGAGGGAGACACATGGGGAGAGAGAGGGAGACACATGGAGGGAGGGAGACACATGGAGGGAGGGAGACACATGGAGGGAGGGAGACACATGGAGGGAGGGAGACACATGGAGGGAGGGAGACACATGGAGGGAGGGAGACACATGGAGGGAGGGAGACACATGGAGGGAGGGAGACACATGGAGGGAGGGAGACACATGGAGGGAGGGAGACACATAGAGGGAGGGAGACACATGGAGGGAGGGAGACACATGGAGGGAGGGAGACACATGGAGGGAGGGAGACACATGGAGGGAGGGAGACACATGGAGGGAGGGAGACACATGGAGGGAGGGAGACACATGGAGGGAGGGAGACACATGGAGGGAGGGAGACACATGGAGGGAGGGAGACACATGGGGGAGAGAGGGAGACACATGGGGGAGAGAGGGAGACACATGGAGGGAGAAAGAGGGAAGGGGAGACATGGAGGGAGTGTAGGAGACATGGGCGAGAGGGATGCATGGGGGAGAGAGGGAGAGGAGTGGGATAGAGAGGCAAGGGGAAAGAGGGAGACACATGGAGGGAGAGGGGGATGCATAGGGCAAGGGGGAGAGAGAGATGAAGACAGATGGAGAGAAAGAGGGAGAGCAAAAGAAAGAGAGAGGGATAGAATGAGAGGTGGAGGGAGAGGGGGATAGGGGGAGAGAGAGAGAGAGAGAGAGAGAGAGAGAGAGAGAGAGAGAGAGAGAGAGAGAGAGAGAGAGTGTGATGGGAGAGAGAGAGAGAGAGACGGAGGCAGAGGGTGAGAGAAATTGAATAGAATGAGAGGGGGTTGGGAGAGAGAGGGGGAGGAGAAAGAAAGAAAAAAGAAAGAA
The DNA here is from genome assembly GCA_027410445.1 of Discoglossus pictus. Taxonomy (NCBI): domain Eukaryota; kingdom Metazoa; phylum Chordata; class Amphibia; order Anura; family Alytidae; genus Discoglossus; species Discoglossus pictus. The sequence continues at coordinate 233,114,316 of CM050167.1, forward strand.
AGAGGAGAGAGAAAGGAGGGGAACAGGGAGAGAAAGAGAGGGGAGATATATATATACTGGGGGGCAGCAAACTCAGGGACAGCCCCGGGCATCAAAAGCTCTAGCTACGCCAATGCGTACAGATATAGAATTGACTTGTCTTTTTTTTTGGAGCTGGCAACAAAGTTATGTCTTTGTAAAATTCAGCAGGAAATGCTAAACTCTCCTCCAGTCTCTAAAAACGGACAATAATCCAAAATTATGGTCAGCAATAATAAAAAAAAAATGTCTTCACAAATTCTTATTGGCTGTACAAAACACTTTGCAGATTCCGATTGACTTGCACAAAAGATAAACAACCACTCACAGTTCTAGAAATTGAGGAAGGATAAAAAACAAAATTACAAGACTTTAGATACTTCTTCATTCAACAAAAAAAATACATTTTTTTCCTTTGTAACATGTCTTTATAAATGAGAGAAAAAAACGCAGGACTTTCCTGCCCAGTACGGATGCCTTATAAAACCATATGATTTTGTTGTAACCAACATGTCTGTTCTTTGTAACCTGTTCATAACCTATTAAGCAAATTATTGAAGACAATGTCTTATCTTTTTCTTTTACCTCTAGTTATATTGCGTGGGAACTTCCCCTGCATCAGGTCTGATCTTGTAAGAGAGATCAGTTACTCATTACACTAAACAAACACATTCTTCACATAAGAGGAAAACATTAAGTAGCCAATTGTGTTTCTGATTATATTTTCAGATCCAGTCAATTAAACAAAGTCAAAATGTGCAAGGAAGACCAGGTAGCAGCATCACAGAGCCATTCTTGCAAAATATTGGATTTTTCAGCCCAGCCCAGAGGTACTGAAATGACGATTAAAGAACCACTATGTAGAAAGAGACAAACATTGCGTTTGTGAATTTGTTAACAATCTCACAATATTAGCAGCTATTTAAGCATAAAAGCATTTTTAGAGAAATCATAACGACGTTATGTTGGAAGTCTTCCTGCTAGCTTTGAACCCGATTGGTCTGCTCTGCTAATTTTTATCTATTCAGGAGTGGAAGGAGGGGATTTGTTGTCTCATGCACTGTAAAGGAAGTATTAATATTAAGGAAGTCTCTGTACACTAGCCATGTCTGCCAAAATTAACATTAACATCTTACACAGTTTACTACATGCTTCACAAATGTGAAGAGTTTCCTAAACTACAGTGGACCTTTTATATTCTGGGTGCTGACCCTGCATTATGATTTTACTAATATTGACAGCTTACCCTAAGTTCCAACAGCAATGTCCAAGACGTTGTACTTGCATTTGTGTAAAACTAAGAATGTTGTTACAAGTAAATGCAGTGATAAAGTGTCTTGGGGTGGAAAAGGGCCTTCTGAGCCAAGACTGAAAAAGAGACTGAAGGATGGGCATTATGTGGCTACTGTTTACCCACCCTAAATTCAATCTCTTTGCTTAAAATGAGACATGAGAATTGGAAAAGGAGCTATACAAGACTATAAAGTATGTTAATATAAAGTGGTCTGTAGCACTTTCATAATCTTTTAAAGAAAGCCAATTGCAATTCATGTGAAATATACTGCAGTATAAGTCTCAGTGGTGGCAGCTTTACACCAGGTATATATGTCACAATGACCAAGAGGCTCACAGGCTAAGACAGGAAAATGAGATTGGAGGAACATCTGCATCAAACAATAAATGCTGCCTCCTTAACAATATAAAAAGCTATTGATGAATTAATAAAAAGGTATCAGGAGCCGAGTCAGCTAGTGGAGACAAATCACACAACACAGATATGGAGACACTGCCAGGCAGGCTGGAAATCTAGCATTAAGTTTTTGCTTAAGCACAAGCTAAAATAGCGTTTGTGGACACTAGTCAGACTTTACATGAAGAGGTTCATGTGTAAGATACCAAAGGCCAAGCGGATGAGACGTCTAGCCTTCTATGGTCTGGCAGTGCCAGGAAGGTACGGTATATTGTACAGCCAGGCAATGGTGAAAGACAAACCAGCTGTGTGCTGCAAGAATCCTAGGGTTGTGCGGAGCCAATTCTGACTGACAACTGCCATTGGGCAGAGCGTGACAAGTGCAGCTTTAGTTCAGGGTACAACACAGCACCTTTTTCTTTGGTAGCAACTGCCGACAGATGATACATTTTGGAAGAAATGCATCAACTAGGTGTTATACATCGGTACTTGCACTTGTGGGTGACCGCATAACTATCATATGTAACTATTATTACTATAAAAACAAACATCCGCCCACACTGTACCAGAAAATGTAGGTCTCTACACAGGCCTAACCTTTTAAAAGAATATATCTTTTTTTTTTTTACTTGAGCTCGTCTTGTAGAAGATAGTGGCCCTTTTAATAACATGATGTGTGCTGACTGGCACATTGAAAAAAAAAAAACTAACCAATAATTTATTATTAGCAATGAGAAGGAAAGCTGCAAATTATAGTATGAATACAGGCCATTTAAACAATTTTGGACAAATTCCAGATTTTGCTAAAAGGTCAATTTGATCTTTAATTTCTCACACTGTAAAATGTATTATGTTGAAATTAAAAATTACATTTGAATTAAAACACAAAAAAAAGTAAAAAAAGTTAACATTTCGCCTGTCTTACAATATTGACTGTGCATTTTACAAATCTTTTATTATTTCTGCAGATGTTAGGAGAGGCTTTGGTACTTTTTTAAATATTACCATTAAATAACTAGGCTAGTGTTAATTGCAATTAAAACATGTAAAATATCCTTATAGATATTAACCAATTTGATTCCATAAGTGCATGATCATATAGATGTAGATACATTGTTCCACCACAACATGCCACAAAGGAGGAATGAAACAATGGCATATATGGCATGGATGACTTTATTTTGAGAAATGCCTAGTCCAATATTTATTTATGTGTTAATACCGTAAGAGGGGAAAAAATGTCTTACTTTAGGGTGACTGCCTTTCCCCCTTAAAGTATGGACGGAAGCTGGAGATGTATTACTAAAATCAATAGTGGTATTTAATTACTTTGTGCAACTAAAGGGACAGTTTAAAGAGGATTGTACTGCTGCCCCTTAGTGCAGGTAAATCAATGTATTTAAGAAATATTCCTGGAAATGATAATCAAGAGAATCTTTAAGGTATTCTTGCATTATGTTTCAGATTTGAATTGTCCTAACCTATCACATAGGCCTTGTAAATGTCTACAGTGCATTTAAAAGAGTGTGCCTTATAAATTATTTTCATGCATCCAATGTTTCTAATGTATATTAAGAAAAACAAATGTTACAGCAACATAAAAGAACATTATTTAGTGAATTGAAATAACTTTAGAGGAAGTATAAACAAGGATTAATTGAGATAAAAACATGAAGTTACTGCAGTCCAGAGAGTCACAAGTGTCCCTGTCCTTCTGTTTTCTGTTAAGACAGAGGATGAGGGGAAACAAATGTTTACCCTGACTCATGTTCCTGTATTTTTCTACACTGTAGACCACTCATTTGTAAATAATAACCTTTGTAATGTTTAAAATATAATCTTTTGAATGCATGACAAACAAATATTGGGCTACAATAGACCTTTAATAAGGTTTCTAATGTAATAATGTCTCATAAGTATTTTTTTTCTATTTGCTTATTGATCAGGAAATTTAATATTGACTCATTTTAAAACATTATTTTAGCTTTAAAATTTCCAGATCAGTATTTAGCAGCTCATCATCATACAGCGTAATTGTTTATATAAATACATTATGCAGACATTGCTCATGTGTTTTTTTCTGGAGATGAAAAGACCCTAAACCTCTCTTTGATCCTTTATGTAAAGGCCTGCACACATGTTTCTACTAAGACTGATCATGACCAGACTGAGGTTACATGGGGTTTCCTCTTTTCTTGTCTTTACTGAGATCCTTACTTTGGATTCACTAGTGTTTTTGAGGATCTTGTGCAAGATCCTTGCCTCAAGCTGCTCCATGATTACATGTTTCAGCAAACATTTGTAATGTTTTATTGAAGTTACACCTTCACATTATATGCTGTATGTTCAAGTAATCAGCCCTACGCTTTCGTTCACAATCCATACCGTCTCTGGATATAAAAACAGGCTTTACAAGTTCAGTACAGCTTTAGGGAGGTCATTGGATTCATTAGACTCTCCTCTTCCCACAACTTCATACATGAGCATCTATCCTGGTTGTCTCACACCACTCCCTTTATAACGCTCTAATATTTATCCATTAAGCAGTCCTCTCATCACCCCCAAGGACCTCTTCTATGGTAAGCTCTCAAAAGCGCATGGCCCTCATCCCATTCTATAAGAACTATCTTGTCTTTTTTACACCACTATCAGCGTTCCAACACACTGGCCAAAGAAAGGGATAATATTAATCATCATATAACCTAAAAAAAAAAACCTCTATATAGTTTCAGTGCATTTTATACACACATCCCAAATAAATGCATCAGATTCTTGCTCTTAAAAACAAAGTATAACCTTTCTCTCAAATGTAAATTGTTTTTAAAATTAACATTATTGTTACTTTATGAAGGCGTAATATTTATTGTGCTTGTAACACTGGTCCTACAAAGACATTTTCTCTGTCCAAACCAGAAAATTGCATATAAACCATGTACACCTAACAAAGATCAACTGATTGCTGCTGCATTACTGAGTGCAGAGAAAAACTATAAATCTTTGTCTTCACCGTGCCTTCACCGCACAGTGTCGGCATCATGGAACTGTCAGTGTGTTTGTAGTATATTAAATGGCCCTTTAATATACTAGGTTTTTTTGATTTTACATCTCCAAAATAATTACATACTACCGTGATGTCTGGTGTACTGAATGTTAGCTACCTGATTCTCTTTGTCTAAATGATATACTGCAGGCAAAGATAGTAGAGGAAAAGATAGATAATCACCATCTGGTTAGAGCTGTATTAATGTATCCCTCAAATAAATCATGGATATATCTAAAACACTGGTGGGCTGTCCTGGTGAAACCCTTCAGGGATGAAGTTACCAGAGGATGGCAAGTCCGAAGTAATAAGTGGTCAGACAAGCCAAATATCAGAGGCTGAGAGAAACACAACAAAGTCAGTACAAGAGATCAGTCCAGAATGGAGTAGAAACTGTAGAAAAACAAAGTAGGAAAAACACAGGCGTAACCAAAAGTACTCCCAGACACAGGAAACTACAAGAGGTACTGAGAGGAGGCTGGAGAAGCAATACTATAGATACTCAAATATACCACTAGTTTTTTATGTTCCCATTTGAATTTTTAATAAAATCAGAGGACTGGGATATATTAGAGATACAGCTGTTCTAAATTCTGGTAAACTGGTTCCCTGCAGTTCTTATTGTTAAATTAAGTTCATAGTCTTCCCATCGATGCAGGAACAAACGGCTCCTAGCTGTCATATCTTTATTAGAGTGCATCCTGCTGCTGCAGCCGGTGCACTGAGTGCTGCATTTACCAAAGGCTGCGGCCATTGTGTCTTGAGTCCTCCGGGGGTGGGAGCTGGTGGGAATGGGAGTGGATGTCTCAAGCATACAGTGCATATTATCAGCCTTATTAAATTGCGATTCGGACAATTGAAAAGGGCTCTATATAAGCATATTGTTAGTTTTTAGTTAGTGAAGACCTTGCTTTTGGATAGAAGTTCACTAACTAAAAACTTCTGTAAACAAAAAATATGCTATGTGTTTATATAGAGTCCTATTCAGGATTCAGCACATATTTTTTTCTCTCGCATTATATTCGCGTCTTGCACTTTTTACCTATTCACCTACAAAATGTGTAACCCTTGCGGTATATTCGGGTGGCGCTATATTCGAGTATCTACAGTAAATAGTGCCAGATGAGGTATGACTTAGCAACAACCAATCAGGAGAAGCCACATCAAAAGCAAAGAGAGACGCTTCTGACTGATCTGTCTCTAGAACACATTGCTGTAGCTGCAGTGGCATACATGTCATACTCATGCTAAGCCATGAGATCGAATGCAGGAGTGGATCCCGACAAGAGCAGCCGAGGGCACTTAAAGGGCCCAATAAACCTTTTTTTCACCCAAAGCAAAAACTAGTCACATGTAGGAAATTATTAATTGGTAGTTTTAGGGAGATATAATAGACTCTATATTGCTGAAGAGGGTTATATTCACCCACTCCAGAGAACAAAGCACCATTTTTTCACCAGTGATTTGCTATTTCCTTTAACATTTTAATCATTAACCCTGAAATGGTTCTGTGTGACTCTGGAACACTCTACCATTACTATATAACATGTAAGGACAAAAAATAATGCAACAAAGTCATCATCTCTTTCTAAAAACAGAAAAAGAAACATTTCTAAAAATGGTGAAAAACACATTTTAGCAACTTATTATCTTCTTGAAATCTAACAACTTTATTTATAAATGCATTGTAGTTATACCTCTTACACGGTGCCTACAAGAACTTTCCCTCAGCACATTTACATTTAAAGCATGCACACTGCAGGAGATGGATGTTTAGTTTAAGAGTTCCTTGTTAGACTGACCCACTGGGAGGGAATTAACTATGTCACTTCCTAAGTTGCAAAGAGTTTAACACACACATAGATATAGATATATATATATATATATATATATATATATATATATATATATATATATATATATATATATATATATAACACACATACACACAGAAGTACTGCAATACATTTAACTGTCACTTCCTTACAAAATCCTACTATAAAAACGAAATATCAATCTGCATGTACACATACATATTTAAATATGAGAAAAAGTAAGACTAGATAATACTTTTGCAGGTGCATGGAAGCATCTATACATTACATGCTGTATATATCTATACTAGCGACTTGCCCGGCAAAAAATTACGGTCAATAAAATTTGAAGCCATGGTAATGCTGTTTGCACAATGTTAAGCTTTTTATACTCTAAGGACCTTCGGCGCTCATTGTGAGCCTCTCCTCGCGTGTCCTTTGGCTCCACTCTCTATTTCTTTTAAATACTAATTAATTAATTGAATAATAAGTTAATATAGTTTACCATTTTCTAATTAATATATGTAACAATCAATAGCCTGAAGAGGTAACAATGTATTTTTATTGTCCTGCAGCATATAATATCCAGTTGGACTGTTGCTGGCCTGAGAAGATAGTGTTATGAATGTCCCAACTGTGCATTAGGTATAGGCTGCGTGCACAAGGGCAAACAGTTGGTTTATTTGTGTAAAGCGCTAGTTTAGATGCGTAATGTTGTTAGTTGCAAGATAGGGTAGTAAAATTGCTTTGCTTGTCTATGTGCTACGTGGTTCGTGAGCATTTGCCGTCCTTTGTAATAGTGTATATATACGTTCCTGGGTGAAAGTGGTACGTCCTTGGCAGTGTTTTGTGCAATCCAGGGCCATGTAGCCTCGTTTAATTTTTTTTGGGGGGGCCGACAATTTTTTTCCCTTGCTTAGCCGATTGTCGAGTGCCGAAACTCTGCAAAATTGACTTAAATTTGTGTTCCACCTCACTGCCAGGCGTCCTGGTTGTTCCCCCGTGCTGTGTGTGTCGCGCGTCTCATATTTTTTCTTTTCCAAGTCCCACAATCCCGCGTTTCCTAAGTGTTTGGAGGCCAAGTCCCTCGTGTCAATGTGTGATTGGCTCGCAGGAGCGCCTTTGGCACTCCTTTCTGGCTAAGTTCCGCGTGTTTTATTGCCTCTACTGCTTGCCTCGCTTGGCGAGGCTTGCAGGCAATGAGGGCCTTTGGCGCTCATCGCCCAAATGCTGAAAGTTTTAGTGCATTACCGGCTTGCCTCGCTACTTCGGTGCTCTTCGCCTAAGTCGTACGCACAACGCAAAGTGTGACGTCATCTCGTAGTTCGACAATTAGAATATGTGGTATGCGATTATATAAACACATTAGGAACTTGCCTGGAATAAAATTGTAAAGCTGGCAATGCTGTTTGCAACACGATGTGAGGCTTTTGCTCATTGCAAGCTTCAGTGCTCATTGCAAGCTTCTAACCCTCGCGGTGCTCATCGCAAGCCTTTCCTTCCGCCTACTGTACGGGCCGCTCATTGCAGGGTTTGTTAACGTGCAAGTTTTGTGCTTGGGAATGCCATGTGTCTCTTTCCACCATCTCCCCCTGTCCCTTCCCTGTGTCTTTCTCCTCTCTGTGTCTGCTGTATGTTTGCGTGTTACTCGCTGACTGCCGTTGGTTTTATTTTCAAAGTCCCACGTGCCTGGCTTTGTCGGTGCAAGTGTTACTGTCTTCGCCGTTGTGTATTTTCTAAGGGCCGCATGCCTGCCTTTGTTCAGCCTAATTTTCATCCAGTTTCAGATTATTATTTTTTTACTTTTTTGGCCACCATTTTCTTTCCCCTCGCTTAGCTGATTTTTGATTGATGAAAAACGCCAAATATGTCTTAATTTCACTTGCAACCTCAATCCCAGGCTTTCTGTCTGCAAGTGTGTTATTTTTTTTTATTTTATTATTTAGCTGCTTTTTCAGGTTTTTAGAGTTACGCTCTTGGTTCGCAGTTGCGACCCTCAGAAGTCCTGTATGCTTCAATGGCTCGCCTCGCTTCGTGAGGCTCGCAGTGCAATGAGTAAGTCCTGCATGCCTCAACTGCTCGCCTTGCTTTGCGAGACTCGCAATGCAATAAGCGCCTATGGTGCTCAATGCAGCTTAAGTCCTGTGTGCGTCTACGGCTTGCCACGCTTCATGAGCGATGCAAGTACGTGACTAACATTGCAAACATTACGAACATTGCAAAGATCCACAACTATATATGTGATATATTATACTGTGCAATTCTTCCCTTGTAGAAGAAAAACATATCCACAAACCGACATTCTACTCCAAAACCCAGTCATGACACGAAAACAAAGATGTCTTATTTTCTGCTTTATTTTGGCCCGCATAGGATACACAATGTCTGCTGCTGGCCACAATTAGAAAAAAACAACTCATTTTATAACATTTCCACATACAACAAAATGATATATTCCATTACTACCCTCTAAAAAATGATACAGTCTACCAACACCCTTTTCAAGGCTCAGATCAAAGATCACCTTAATCTTACAATTAATATGCAGTAAACAATTTGTCTACGGCCTTTGCTTGGCATTCTCACAGAACAATTTTTTTATGGGTTAGAGGTGTTATTGTCTCCTAGTAAATATTGCTGAATTAGACAAAGGCGTAATTAACCATTTCAGAGCTAACATCTGGCCAAATACTAAGGGTACTACAAAGGAAATAAATGCTCTCTCTCTCTATATATATATATATATATATATATATATATATATATATATATATATATATATTATACACACATATACATACACACTAAAGAATGTATGGATATTTGTATTTCTCCACAACATCCTTCTTTACCATTCATTTTTCAATACTTGAGACTATGGATTCTCTTTAAAAAAGGACAGGTGCAGTCTGGACACCAATAATCATTGAAGAGTGAATCAAGCAGATCTGACCGCAGAGTACTCAAACATGGCAGACACTATGGATATCATTGGACCTGGATAGCTTTTCCAAGCTTTAGATATCTACAATGTGTTGTGTCTGATCACCAGTCAGTGCAATGGTTGGGGGTCAGTCTATCCATGCATCATACAGTAGGTCACTAACTGTACCTGTATTTTCTTTGGCCACCAGTCCGGTTGGGAGCTCCAGGGCCACAGGGCTGCACACACTCTCTCTCTTATTCGCTCCAATGCCGTTACAGTATTCCCAGCGTTTCTGTTGTAATTCCTGCAGCCAGCACAGCATGGCCTGCCAGCTGGAAGCCTAAGAGCAGGAACAGGAGTGAGGAATGTCAAACAGGGGCCTCAAGGCTGCATAATGTGGAATAGCAAAAGCATTTATACCAACAAGATCTACATATCTCAAGTGATGTGGCTTTCTATATATTTGTTGTAACTACTCACTATAATCCCATCATTCAAATGTTAATTGCAGTTAAATGACTACAGAAATAGTACATGATTAAGGCACTTGTTTGAGTAGGACAGAGATAGAGGCACACTCATCCAGCCTGCACACAGAGAATGAGGTGCATGCGGAGTCAGCAATATAGATTTATTCATTTGTTTGAATGCAAAAAGAGCAGTTTGGCAAATTACTTTTTACAATAAAGCTACTTTGCTCAGGAAAGATATATTTTCATCCTTCAGATTACTCACTGATGATTTAATTAAAAAACAGTAATTTAAAATGTTCAGGACATGTACTTTTAAATATTTGATACATCATTTTGTACTGTTCTGTTATAAGGGATACAGTCATCCCAAACAGAAACAATAAAACATAACTGTATGCATTGTGCTAGACATCCTGTACTAAATCAAACCCTTCTTAACATACAGAATGTTGTCTCTCTGTGATTACTAAAGTTTGACATTGAAAGATTGATAGATCAAGCAATACACCACTTTACAGTAGGCCCATTCGCTACTTGATATTCATAAATCATTTCTAGAACATTATTAATAAACTTTCTATGACTGCTATACTTAAAATGGACCTTTTCTATTATGTAACTTGCGACTTGCCCGTCAAAAATGATGGCAATCAAATTTGAAGGCTGACAATGCTGTTTGCCACAGAATGCAAGGCTTTCACCCCTCTACGCCGCTCATTGCAGGACTCGGCAAACCCAAAGCTTGCGGGCCTTGCAATGAGCGCCTTTGGTGCTCATTGCAAGCCCCACAATGAGGCCTAAAGGTGCTCATTGCAAGCCTCTCCCTACCTCTAATTTACGGGCCTCGCAATGAGCTCCTTTGTAGGCCGCAGCATGGTCTGTGCGCATGCTTAAGCCTGTAACTTTGTGAACCGTGTGTCTCTTTGCCCCCCTCTCTGCCCTGTTTGTTTTTCCTCCTTATCTGCCTCCCCTGTGTATTTCCCACCCCCTATCTCACCCCTGTGTCTCTTTCATGTGTGTCTCTTTCCACCCTCTCCCTCCCCTCCCCTTCCTTATTCCATTTACGGGTGTGAAACCATTTGTGGGCTTTGAAAATTGATCAATTTCCCAAAACCCAAAATTGTCTTACGATTTGGGGCCTTGATTTTTTTTTCGTCTTTACGTGATAATATTTAAGCAAGCCTTTAATTTACTTCTTAGTAAATGAGACAGTCATTATGATGTCAGTAAAATATGGAAGTTATACATAATCCGAAATCGGAGGCTAAGAATTAATGAGTGTCAATAAGTAATATTTGCCGGTCATTTTTACAATCAAACAATTTATAAAATGCATTAGATCATCTGTTCTAGTCCATGTGGGTTTCATGATGTGTATTAACCCCTTGAGTCCCGGGATCGACATTACTAAGAAATAACATTTAAAACAAATATTTTTTCTTAATTGCAGGTTTGAGACTTTAGAGCAATTAATTCTACATGCCTTCCACTGCTTTTAAAGTACAGTATTGTGTTTTTAATTGCTGCTACAGCTTTAAAAAGTGTTTGAAAGAGCCCCTGCGAGTGCTGATTAGTACTTAGTCCTATTCTATACCTATTTAGTACTTAATATTTTTGACAGAAATGTGATACTTTTTTTTGCAGCCTTGGCTGGCCCATAGTGATTGCGAATGGGTAAATCGTAATCAAATTGTTAGTAGCTAATAGAATATGTGGCCATTTTCAGAGTGGTTTTAAGTGTGAATAAATTTGCGAACTGGATGATAGAATAGGGCTCATACTCTCCTATTGCTTTTACAGGTAATCAGCTGACAATTAAAAAACAAAAAAACAAAAGCAGTTTTCTTTTTTCAGTGTTCACATGTCCTTTTGCACTGCATGTTTCATTAAGTAGTATGTAGAAATTACACAAAATGTAAAAAAAAATAAATTAAGATTCTTTCAGTTTGTTCTTTCATTTAATGGGACATGGAAGATTTCTGGATTTCACTGGGAATATAATATAACTATGTATCTATTTACTTTTATATGCTCTAATTTATGTGTTTTTGAGCTCTATTTTTTCTTTCTGAAACTTAATTTGTACCTGTTCAGGTTTACCCTCTATAGCTCATGCAGCTCATGAATACACAGACTGTGTAGTGAAGTGTTTCAAATTATCCTGCTAGTGACCCCCCTCAAGTTAAGACACCAAAAAAAAAAAAAAAAGAAAACATTGTATTATAATATTATAGTACAACTGCACTCAGAAATTTTAAAATTAATGTTTTCTGGCACAGATATATATATATAATGATCTCTTACTGAATTTGATATACTCTTGCTCTTAGATTATAAAGACCATCACCTGGTTAAAACATTTCACAGCATATGTGCTCCTACTCAGAGCAAAAAGTTAAACATCATATAAAAGCAATGAGTGTTTCATTATTGTTTTCGAAGGTTTGGAGTGCATGAGTTTTACGGACGTTTATCCACATATACTAATATGAAAGGATAACTCACTGCCTCTTAAACCCTATGTAGAGCTTGGTGGGAAGAAAATAAAGTATATATGATACAAAGGATTTTTGAGTGGGAAAGTCAAGAGAAAAATATCTTCTTCCTAGGTACCTCCCTGGGAAGGCGATATGGGCCCTAGGATGTCTTGCTGATAACAAGCTATACAAAATTCTACAAGATGGTGCTGTAACAGTGCATCATTTGGAAAACTCAATTATGGACTAGACTATAAAAGGTCAGGATACATCCCAATACCCACACCATGTCAAAGAGTGCTTCAATTATCAAACAATTGCACTCATTTCACATGCCAGCAAGGCAATGGTTAAGATCCTACAAGCTTGACTCAATATATGGACTGGGAACTACCAGATGTGCAATCCGGGTTCCGCAGAGGAAGAGGCACAAGAGATCAAATTGCCAATGTCCGATAGATAATATAGAAAGCAAGAGAGTTCCAAAAAACCATTTACTTGTGCATCATAGACTATTCTAAAGCCTTTGACTGTGTGGATCACAACAAAATGTGACAAGTCCTTAAAGAAATAATCTCATCTTCCTCCTGAAAAATCTGTATCTGGACCAAGAAGCTACAGTCAGAACCAAACATGGGACAACAGAATGGTTCAAGATCAGGAAAGTAGTGCCACAAAGTTGTATATTGTTACTTATTTATTCAACTTATATGCAGAGTACATCATGCATAAGGCTGGACTAGATGAATAAAAAGCCGGAATCAATATTGCTGGAAGGAATATCAACAACCTCAGATACGCCGATGATACTACTCTCATGGCTGAAAGTGAAGAGGAACTAAAGGACTTATTGATGAGGGTAAAAGAAGAGAGTGCAAAAGTTGGCCTGCTGCTCAATGTTAAAAAAAGACTAAAACGGCAATCTCACTTCCTGGCAAATAGACGGGGAAGAGGTGGAGGCAGGGACAGATTTTATTTTCCTGGGATCCTAGATCTCTTCAGATGGTGACTGTTACCATGAAATTTAAAAACTTTTGCTTTCAGAGGAGGAAAGCTATTTAAAACCTATTATACTATCAACAAAGATCTGTATAGTTAGAACTATGGTATTCCCAGTAGTAACATATGCATATGAGAACTGGACCGTAAAGAAGTCTGAGCGCCTGGGAATTCAATAAATCGGTAATTCAGGAAATCAATATGAACAGTTAACTGGAAGGTTTGATCATGAGGCTTAAGCTCAAATATGTTTGCCTTATCATGAGACAGCAGGATTCCCTAGAGAACACTCTGATTCTGGGAAAGATTGAAGGCACACGAAGAAGGGGGACGACAGAGTTGGAGATGGATAGATGAGGTAATTGAGGTAATTGAAGCAATGAACATGAACTTGATAAGGCACTGAGGGGCAGTGATTGACAGATGAACCTGGCATGATGCCGGCCATATGGTCACGGATAGTCGAACACGACTGAACAATTAAACAAAAACAACAAGGACGTTGGTAAGAAGCAGGTTTGGTTCACAAACACAGATCAGTTGTAAGACAAAATCAAATAATATTGAGATGTCAACCTCCTTTTAATGGCATCTAAAACTCTGCTTGATATGGTATTATATAGCCCTGAAAAAAAAACACCATTCATGTTTGTCTATTTCCACAATTTAATTTCTAGGGAGTTAAGTGCTTCACATATCAATACGATAAAAAAGCCTCTAACTCTATTGACCTTGTTATTTCTGCTTGGGTGCCACAACTGAAACAAACTCAGAGTTTGTGCCCTCTCATAATACTTCCTGAACAAGATAAACATGAAAATGTTCCATGATATGAAAGGCTGTCCGGGTGCTCCTGATTTTCTCAGCTTTATGTGCAAACAAGACGCTGTGACAAGTCCCTCAATCTGATGCAACAAAGAAAAAACAACAATGATTTGGAGATATCTTAAAGACAATAATATAGATGGCTAGAGATGTACATAAAAAACAATAAAATACAGGATGTCATTTTTTAAACCATTTAAAAATATTTTTCTAACTAGCGACTTGCCCATCAAAAATGACTGCAATAAAATTTGAAGCCTCGGAATGCTGTTTGCCACACAATGCAAGGCTCTCCCCTCCTCTAACTTGCAGGCCTCGTGATGAGCGCCCTTTGGCGCTCATTGCGAGCCTTCCCAACCCCCTCTACTTTACTTACGGTCCTCGCGATGAGCACCGAAGTTGCGGCATGTGCTGTGCGCATGCCCATGACTTTGCCACTCATCATGGGCCTTGGGGCTCCCCTCTCCCTCCCCTCTGTCTCTTTCCCCTCTCTCCCTCCCCTTTGCCTCTTTCCCCTCCCCTTTGCCTCTTTCCCCCACTCCCTCCCCAGAGTCTAACCCCCCTCCCTCCCCTGTGTCTTTTTTCCCCTCTCTCCCTCCCCTTTGCCTCTTTCCCCCTACTCCCTCACCAGAGTCTTCCCCCCTCCCTCCCCTGTGTCTCTTCCCCCACCTCTCCCTCCCCTGTGTCTCTTCCCCCCCCCCTCTCCCTCCCCTGTGTCTCTTTCCCCCATTCTCCCTCCACTCTCTCATTTGCGGGCTTGACAGCGGTTGAACCTGTATTTTTTTTTCAAGCCTGCAAGACTTGAAGCCTAAATCAGTACTGCTCAAAGCCTTTCAGGCTTGAAAAAAAGTTACGGGTTTCACTCCACCATTTTTTCCCAATTTTTTTTCCTCAGGACGAGGCAGGGGGCCCATAAGTGAGGTTGGCAGCTCATTTTCTATTTAATTGACGTCTTTTGGAGGCCTCCCAATGGCTTCCGAGTTACAGGCTTGAAAAAAAAATGGAGTAACTCGGACTCCAGCCGGAGCCTCTTTTGCAAGCCCCACGATGAGCTCCAAAGGCTCATCTAGGGCCTCTTCCCCCTCCTCTACTTTACGGGCCTCGCAATGCGCAACCCATAACATTTAACATTGTGTTACCGACAAACTCGCAATTACGACAACTATTATATGTCATAATAAAGTTAATTTAAACAGCGTAGTGCAAATATGGGGGGATGTCCCATTAAAATCTGACTACTTTGGTGTAAACCTCCTTCATGTGCTCTGATGATTGTAGCTATAGGCTGATGAAAATACTGATTTTGAATCTTTTATCTGGACCTTGCTGAACTCTATAAAAAATAATGGTGTAATTGTATATTATATATATATATATATATATATATATATATATATATATAATATCACCCATTTATAGTTGTCAGTGTTGGGAACGCTTCTGATGTTGGAAGCCTTTGCAAGCCTCGCAGAGCGAGGTGAGCCATGTGCGACGGACCACTTAGGCTGAATGAGTGTCAAAGACGCTCATGTGCGAAGCGAGGCGAGCCGTGTACGGCTCAGGACTTAGGCTGCATTGTGAGGGTCGCAACTGCGAGCCAAGCTCGTAACTCTAAAAACCCTCAAAACAAAGCAATACATTTAATAAATATAATAACACACTCACAGACAGCACAGGGGGGGGGGGGGGGGGGAGCCAGGAAGCCTAGGAGTGAGGTTGCAAGTGATTTTACATAGTTACATAGTATTTAAGGTTGAAAAAAGACTTTCAGTTCAACCTTTTAAGATCTCCTCTGATCTGCAATATGTGGATCCCATATTTGTGGGTTTTCGTGAAAAATCGGCTAAGCAAGGAAAAAAATGGTGGACAAAAAAAGTAAAAGTTCTGAAACTGGATGAAAACGAGGCTCAGCAAAGCCAGGCACGCTGGACTTAGAAAATAAAACAAACGGCCTTCAGCGCATAACACCCAAACATTCAGCTCACACACAGAGGATAAACACAGGGAAGGGACAGGGGGGAGTTGGTGGAAAGAGACACATGGCATTCCCAGGCACAAAACTTGCAGGTTAACAAACCCTGCAATGAGCGGCACATACAGTAGGCGAGAGGAAAGGGCTTGCGATGATCACCAAATGTGCTCACAATATCAGCGCCAAAGCTCAAGTACACGGGGGAGAGGCTCGCAATGAGCACCGAAGGTGCTCAGAGGAGCAAAAGCCTTACATTGTGTGGCAAACAGCATTGCCAGCCTTACAGTTTTAAACCCGTTATTGTTGACGGGCAAGGATCTAGTATATATATATAGGTTTGTGTACAGAGCTCTACACATAACATACACATATAGCAATACCTAGAATATATACACCAGTGCTTAAATAACTATATGATCTACTGTTAACATGGAGTAATAAGTGAGTACAGTATAGTCAGGGCTGCATTAACCATTAAGCACGTGCTAGGGCATTAAGTGAAGGGGGTATCACAGTAATGTTCCATTGAGGGATTTACCATGGACTATATGGTGCAAAACTGCAAATGGTGCAGCTGGACCAAGTTCCACAAAAAGGGGCTCTCACAATAAATGAAAAATTGCATATATATATATATATATATATATATATATATATATATATATATATATATACACACACACAATAATAAAAACAATAATAAAATAGTAATAATATAGGTTAATGATATACTTTGTAATGGTTTGTTATTGTTTATATTTTGAATTTATATATATATATATATATATATATATATATATATATATATATATATATACATATATATATGGAGGCACCAAAATCTTTTAAGTGCTTGGGGCATCTAACGGTCTTAATCAGCTCCTGAGTGCAGTGCTATTATACATCTATACACCCCTTGTACATTTACCCGCAGCAGGGACACTCGGCCGGAACTGTGGATCTCAAACTGCCCCTCTTCTGCCTCCAGGTCGTAGCTGAAGCTGGCATCTCCAATATCGATGTGCCCCAGAGGCTGGGGGTCCTGTGGGTTCTTGAAGTAATATAGGAGGCATCTCCTTTGGTCAAGCACAAACCAGCGGCTCTTGAAGCTCCTGAGAGGTCCCTTCCCAGAGAGCTTGGCCAAGTACCCACACAGCCTTGTGGGCTGTTCCTTTGGGGCTTCACCAGACAAACTCATGAGATCTTCAGGAGGGGGGTCCTGGCTGCCCCCTTGGTCTTCCACTCCGGGCATTTCTGCAATGGGGACCTGACAAGTCCCCTACCAGCACATACTCAGCTGATAATGTATTCAGAACATTGTCTGTGCAGTTTTACAGGTCACTTTCTTGGAATACTCCTCTAAGGTATCTCTCTGCTCTGGCAGGGACTCTCGATTGTCCCTCCCCCTCTCTGCTCTGGCAGAGGCTCTCTCTTGTCCCTCCCCCTCTCTGCTCAGGGTCACTCTCTTCTAACTCTCTGCTCTGGCATGCTCTCTCTCTCCTCTCCCTCTGCTCTGGCAGGGGGTATCTCTTCTCTCTAGCAGGGTCTCTCGCTCTGCTCTGGCCAGGACTCTCTAGCAGGGTCTCTCTCCCCCTCTAGCAGGGTGTCGCTCTCCCTCCCTTCTAGCAGGCTCTCTCCCTCCCTCCCTTCTAGCAGGCTCTCTCCCTCCCTCCCTCCCTTCTAGCAGACTCTCTCCCTCCCTCCTCTAACAGGGGCTCTCTCCCTTCTCTAACAGGGGCTCTCTCCCTTCTCTAACAGGGGCTCTCTCCCTTCTCTAACAGGGGCTCTCTCCCTTCTCTAACAGGGGCTCTCTCCCGATCTAGCAGGGCCCCCCTCCTCATGCAGGCTCTCCCTCCCTTCTAGCAGACTCTCTCCCTCCTCTAGCAGGTCTCTCTCCCTCTTCTAGCAGATTCTCTCTCCCTCTTCTAGCAGATTCTCTCTCCCTCTTCTAGCAGATTCTCTCTCCCTCTTCTAGCAGGGTCTCTCTCCCTCTTCTAGCAGACTTTCCCTCCTCTAGCAGACTCTCCCTCCTCTAGCAGGGTCTCTCTCCCTCTTCTAGCAGACTTTCCCTCCTCTAGCAGACTCTCCCTCCTCTAGCAGACTCTCCCTCCTCTAGCAGGGTCCCCCCTCCTCTAGCAGGGTCCCCCCTCCTCTAGCAGGGTCTCTCTCCCTCTTCTAGCAGGGTCTCTCTCCCTCCTCTAGCAGACTCTCCCTCCTCTAGCAGACTCTCCCTCCTCTAGCAGACTCTCCCTCCTCTAGCAGACTCTCCCTCCTCTAGCAGGGTCCCCCCTCCTCTAGCAGGGTCCCCCCTCCTCTAGCAGGGTCCCCCCTCCTCTAGCAGGGTCCCCCCTCCTCTAGCAGGGTCCCCCCTCCTCTAGCAGGCTCTGTCTCTGCTCTGACCTACTTGGCTGTCAGTGCTGTGCCTTTGCCAAATCTCTGTGCTGTTGGACAGTCTGTATCCTCTGTGCAGGCTCTGCCCATGATCTATATCCCAGTGTGATACTTTGTATCAGTCTGATCCATGTGAGCCTCCTGCTAGTGCTATGTGTCCTGTGTGGATACTCTGTATCTTTGTGCTGATCCCTTGCTATGTGCACATATGCCTGTGTGCTGCTGCTCCCCTGTACTACACACCCCTCCTAGCTGTGTATATCCTGTGCTGTGTGTGCAGCCATGTGACCAGTACATTTCCTCTCAAGCCATTCTGTGCTCACACTGACTCCCATGTATACTCACTGTACATCTCTATCTGGATCCTCCAGCCATTGGGTCTGGGACATGATCCATCTAAATCCAAACACTGAGCAAGCTCACCCCCCTTCCACTGCTTTCACTCTCTGCACCCACAACTACACCCCATGACTGCACTGCAAGGCATCATGGGACCTGTAGTTATTAAGAGCAAACCCCACTGTAACACTTTCTGCCTGGTAGAACTACAACTCCCAGCAAGCACCACGGAGCCACCAATGAGCCATCTGCTTTTTAAGGGGCGTGTATATCCCTTGCACACAAAATAAATATATAAATATGCTGTCCAGGAGAGAGATGCCACGTACGAAAATATTAATATTAGTTACAGTTTATTGAAATATAGTTCGAAATAAATATATATATATATATATATATATATATATATATATATTAGTACAAACAATGAATAGTACATTAGTGATTCTTTTTGAATGTCTAAAAAATAAGTTAATAAACTTATTTCCTGCTCAAGTTTTTCAGAAATACAATTTATGCACTGCACTCTGGGAAAACTGGGCGGAACATGCAAATGACATCACATAATGCACCCTCACTCTGTCAATCCAAACCATTTTAAACATGGCTCCTTTAATTTACTATTCATTGTTTGTACTACTGTACTTTGTACGGTGGAGGGCTTCTATCACTCTTAGCCCACCATATGTAAAGCGATTGCTAGACATATATATACATATATGACCTGTTCATCATATGGACAGAAGGGGAAGGAAAACTCAAATACTTTTATAATACCTTTCTCCCATCCATTCAATTTAAAATGGATTACTCCTCCACAAAACAGGTTAACTTTCTGGATACCACCCTTTCCATTACAAATGGCAAACTGAATTCATCTGTCTATAGGAAACCTACAGATAGATAGATGTAGTTTCCTCCACAACTCTAGCTTCCACCCCTCCCACACTAAACAAGGGATAATTCATAGTCAAGCCATCAGATACCACAGCATAAACACTTAAAAACATTGTCTGTCTCCTTCTGACAGAAGTTGTACAAACCCCGTATTATCACTCAGAAAGTAACCTCTGCCATCAGAACACCCCAGGAACACCTGTTGCAATACAAAACCAAAGAAACAACTTCACGTACACCTCTGGTAACCACATACCATCCGGTTCTAGAAGGAATACGCAAAATATTTAAGGACTTACAACCACAACTCACAGAGGACACAGAATTGAGACATATATTCCCCAAAACACCCATTCTTGCATTTAGGCAGCCACCAAATTTGAGACACACATTGGTGAACAGAAGATTAACAATTGAACAGCATAACAGAGAAAATGGCACCAAACCCTGCAATAAAAGTCACTGCAAACTATGCCAACACATCTGCAAAGAGGACACAGCCATGCACAACAAGACCCACAGCATCAGAGGCTCATATTCATGTACATCATCAAATGTAGTGTACACGATACATTGTACTGTATGTGAAAGCGGGTGCTACATTGGGGAAACCAGACAGAAACTAAACATGCGAATGAACCTCCACCAAAGCGCCATCAAAAAACACCAGGAAGACAGCTATTGTACTCCCGTGGGACACCATTTCACCCAGGAGAATCACTCCATCCAGAACCTCAAAATAAAAGTGCTCAGAGGGAATTTCAGAACTATCCAACTGATTGAGAGAGAGAAAGAGAGAGGGGGAGAAAGAAATAGAGAGTGGGAGAGAGGGGGGTAGGAAGAGAGAGAAAGAGAGGGGAGAGGGAGTGTGAGAGAAAGAAGGTGATATATATATATATATATATATATATATATATATATATACTAGCGACTTGCTCATCAACAAATGATGGCAATAAAATTTGTAGCCATGGTAATGCTGTTTGGGTTATGACCCCCCTTCGGTGCTCATTGCGAGCCCAGAGCTGAGCACCTTCACACTTGAGCACGCTCAGCTCTCATTGCGAGCCTCTCTCCCTGTGTTACTACCTTGAGTTAAGTGTCACTGGCTTTGATTAAGTGTTACTGTTTTGCATTTTCTTAGTTCTTAGGGCTGGTATTTATGTCCTTCGACCGCCTTTTCTGTACTTCGGCTGCGTTTTACGTCCTTTGGCCTCGTTTTCAGGTTATTTAATTTTTTCGTCCAACATTTTTTTTCTCGCTTCAGCAATTTTCGCTGTGTGTGTAAGTAAATTTGAGGCATATTTGTGTGTTTTTGCAGTTTGGCGGTTCGGCCGTTAAATTCGTATTTTTGCGGGCCGTAATTTCTCGGCGGTTGCTAAGTCTCAAGTTGTACGGGCTGTAATTTTGTGGGTGTTGCTAAGTTGCAGTGAGCGCCTTCTGCACTCTTTTTATCTAAGTCCTGTGTGTCTCGGGACGAGCGCCTGAGTGCCTTTGGCGCTTATTGCCTAAGTCCTGCGAGTCGCGGGGATGCGCGCCTGTGGCGCTCATCTCCACCAGCGCAATGAGCGCCTTCAGCTATCATTGCCTAAGTCATTGCTAGCATAGAGGGGGATAGATCTGGTGTTAAGAGGTAAATGTGAGTGTCATCTGCATAGCTCTTGCTCCTTAGGACCTGAACCAAAGTACTACCCACTGTGTCACTCAAAACATCTCACACACCATCTTTGTCACTGAAAATAGTAAACAAACAATATTCACATGCATTTGTGCTTATCTTGTTAATAGTATTGAGTGATGTTACATACAACAGTGCCATCTCCTGGATAATAATATATGTATTAATCATATTGTAAAAATTTAGTAGCTAAATAGGCAAAAGTCAAGAACAAAAGAGCAGATGTCTGCCTACAACTCATAAAATATAAATGTCAGACTCTTGTTATCTTACAATTTTTATTTCCATGCCATTATTTCAGACTATATAACCGTGGGTATGGAACCATATACCTAAAGAGGCAGCATTGTTAATTTATATCATCAAGTCATATGGTTTCTCTGTGTGAGGACCTTATATAAAAGTGTATGGATGTTTATTATAGGTGTGAGGGCCATGAATGAATTTTTAATCCATATGGAACTTTCTTTGTTATAATTTTGCAGAAAATGTTGATTCCTGTTGCCCAAACCAGTCATAGGAGCTGTGGTATAAACATACTTGATAAAAACACATTCCTCTGCATTTTGTGTATGTCTTTGATGTTAGTTTTCTAAACTTCAGATTATTTATTTTACAATTGGACGAAAGTTTACTATCAGCAGTTACGTGTTGAGCGTGACAATATACTTTCATCATATCTTTTTCTCCTCCTATTACTCATATCTCTTTATATATTGTAGTAGCCTTATGAAATATACAACTTTTTTATGCTATTTATGGGCATAGTTTGTTAATTCAATCTTGTAATAACTAAAAAAAAGCTGCCCCTAAGGTACTGAACGACGCGGAGGCTGCACAGGCTCCCTGGGTCAGCCTGCAGCGTCACGTGACCCAGCGGAGCCTGTGAGGCTATCAGCCAATCAGGAGCGTCGGGGGGCGTGTCGGAAGCCCGTTTCGCGCCATTGAACACAGCAGCGCGGTCTCCCGACTGGATGGACGGAGGTCTGAGGTCCTGCAGCTAAAAAATACAGTAGGAAGGTTTAATTACTGAGATTTCACCCCAGCTTACCAGCATATAAGGGGATATCACTGTTGAGGCTATCTTTGTCCGTTTTTGTGTTTCTTTTCCTCCTCCGTTTTTGTGTGTGTGTGTGTCCCTGTCTCCCTGTGGTGTGCTGTGTCTGTGTGTGTTCCTGTGTCTGTGTGTGCCTGTTTTCTGCTTGTTGTTCCCCCTGTTTGTTCCCCTGTTAGCATTTACTATGGATCCAGAAGGCTTAGAGGCCTTACTGGCTGAGGTTAGGACCCGTGCCTTAAGCCAAGGGGTCAGGTGGGTGCAGGACAGGCTGGGACCTCCCATGCCTTCTGCGCTTGGAGCTCAGCACATTGTACAGGAACAGCCTGCGGTGGCTGGTGTCCTAGCCAATTCTGATGCCTCCAGGGAAATTTGTTCCCATCCCACCACTGTAGGGCTGCCAGACCCACGTCCATCAGGTAGCAGAGACACCAGAGATGGGGGGGTTACAGGTCAGGGCGGCCGGGACCCCATACCCCCCAGGCAGGCGAGCGCCAGGATCACGGGCGATGGGGGTGAGGGCCTAGCAATCCGGCCACCACCTGCCAACTTGCCTAAAGGTCCTAGGCCGCGACAAAGGTCGCGAAACACCCCTCTAACACCCCGTAAGGAGGGTGCAGGGGGTAAGAGAAAAGCCGGGAGTCCTAAAAAGGCTCCTACAGGCCCTCACGGTGCCAAGCAGACGGTCCCTGGGGTTTCCCTCATTAACAGTGCTTCTGGTACTTTACAGGGACGCCCAACTGGCAGCGAGAGGAGCATGGCGACGACGAGAGAGAGAAGAGATGGGGTCATCAGAGAGATGAACAGCCAAGACAGCATGGTCATGATTGATGACATGCCTGTGACAGCGGCAGTGGCGAGGCTAGGACGCCCCACTCGAGCTAAGAAGGCTACGAGCAGGTACAGTCCGCTGCTATTTACGCACACACCGCTAAGGCGTAGCAGAGTAGAGACTGAGGGCGATACGGTTAGGCCACAGCGCAAAGGGTCTAAGATTGACCAACAGCTGGATATTCCAACGCCCGAGGAAGTCTCAGGGGGCCCCCTACAGGGGGCGGCGGAGGCAGTGCTAGCCTACTCCAGCCGCGCAAGCTTAGCTGACCAGGACCCTTCCTCAGACGAGGAAAGGGCGGTATGGGCGCGGGCATGCAGGTCGCGGAGAGCTAGTGACTGTTCTTCTTGTACCCACAGATCCAGAAGGAGATCCAGGTCTAGAAGCAGAAGATCTTGTCGGTGCAGCTGTGCTTGCACTGGATCTGAGAGGAGAAGCCCGCGGAGGGCCAGACGGTCAGAGTCCCCGGAGCGTCAGGAGAGACGCGGGGATACTCCGTTGGCCGTATCTACTCCAAAGCTTCCAGAAGCAGGTGAGCGCTCAGAATTGAGCTGCGCAGCAGACAAGGGTGGTTTTATTGGGTCATTAAGGACTCTATTAGCTGCGCATAACATTGCAGTTAGCGAGCGCGAAATGGGAGCGTGGATAGGGGGACTAGCAAAGGGTGCATGGTCCCAGCCAGCAGCGGTAGTGGCGCCAGCGAGCGCGAGCGAGGCGCTAGCTAGCTTGCGCGCGCCCGAGCCGGTAGGCAGCGCAATAGCAGCAGTTGGGAATAACACTGTGGGGGTTACCGACGCAGCCATGAGGCCTATAGTCCTCTGCTCGTTGGATAATATAGGTGCACACCTTCCACAGGATATAAAGGAAAAGATCTGGAGGAGGGAATTTATAGAGTTGTTTTCCCTTCTCCCTATGTCTAGGCAAACAGACCTGGCCGAGAGGGGCCCCAGGGAGGGGAAATCCTTTGCTAGGCTACCCAGGACGTTTGATACCTGGCTGCAAGCATTTTCTATTTGGGCTTGCGTACTGTGTGAGCGGCACCCTGAACAGAGTTCGGGATTGTTCGTCTACATAGACGAAATTCGGAATGCTCACAAGGTTTATGGGGGTACAGCCTGGTGGCGGTACGATGAGGAATTCCGGCAATACTTGGCCTCAAGGCCAAGTATGGCGTGGAGCGACAAAGCGGTGGCGTATTGGCTAAACATCATGACACCCATGAGATTCACGACGCCCTTTCGGAGCGGGGCCGGTGGAGCTAAGGGCCCCACCCACGCCTCAGGAGCAGGTCTTAAGACCTGTTTTTCGTACAACGAGGGGGTCTGCAGATGGGCGCCTAACTGCAGGTTTAAGCATGCATGCTCAAACTGCGGAGGTGAACACCCCCTGTCTAGATGCGGTAGACCCAAAGAGGGAGGCAGGGGCGAACCTCCTGCAAAGGGGCAAGACGCCCATACGCCTCCCCGCCATGCTGCCGTGGCTAAAGCGCTACGGTAAATTGGCAGGCACCGCCGAAGCGGCGCGCCTATTGGAGGACGGGTTCCGAGAAGGATTCCGGATTCCATGTGGGGTCGACATTCAAGGTTTTCTTGTCCCAAACCTGAAGTCGGCTAGGGATTTCCCAGGGGTAGCCAAAGCTAAGGTGCTTAATGAGGTAAAATTGGGGAGGATGGCCGGGCCATTTGCGGCCCCGCCCATCCAAGGTTTAGTTGTGTCTCCTCTTGGGGTGGTCCCCAAGAAGAAGAAGGGTAAATTTAGATTGATCCAGCATCTCTCCTACCCCAGAGGCCGTTCGGTAAACGAGGGCATATCAAAAGACCAGGCTACTATGTCTTACAAGTCATTTGACCGGGCGGTCGATCTGGTGAGGAGGGAGGGCCAGGGGCCCTTATGGCAAAAGTGGACATCGAGGCAGCATTCAGATTGCTCCCCGTGCACCCGACAAGCCATCGGTTGCTGGGGTGCTTCGTAGACGGAAGTTACTTCGTCGACTTATGTTTACCCATGGGATGCTCGATATCCTGTGCTTACTTCGAGGCCTTCAGCAAATTTTTACAATGGGTTGTGAGCATCAAGGCGGGGTACAAGAGTGTTACCCATTACCTGGATGACTTTCTTTTTGTTGGCCCAGCGAGAAACAACGCTTGCCGTTTTATGCTGGAGGTGTTCACCGAAATCTGTACAGAATTCGGGGTACCACTGGCCCATGACAAGACGGAGGGCCCTACGGAACAATTGACTTTTCTGGGGATTCGGATTGACTCCTGCAAAATGGAGTGCAGTCTTCCCTTAGAGAAGGTGGAGGACATGCAAGCCGAGATTACGGCGCTGCGGGGCGCACGGAGGGTGACCCTGCGGCGGCTGCAATCAATATTGGGGAAGTTGAATTTCGCGTGCAGAATTATCCCCATAGGGCGGATATTCTGTAGACGGATGTCGCTGGCTACGGTAGGGATTGCGAAGCCGCATCATTTCCTAACAGTCTCTAGGGCCATGCGTGACGATGCAGAGGTATGGGCGATGTTCCTTGCAGACTTTAACGGGCGGGTGGTCCTTCAAAAGGAGGGCACCACCAGCGCAGAGCTAGACCTGCACACCGATGGTTCTGGACCGATCGGTTGTGGGGCGTATCTCCAAGGGAGATGGTTCGCTGCGG
This sequence comes from Discoglossus pictus, assembly GCA_027410445.1. Taxonomy (NCBI): domain Eukaryota; kingdom Metazoa; phylum Chordata; class Amphibia; order Anura; family Alytidae; genus Discoglossus; species Discoglossus pictus. Next base: position 233,140,397 of record CM050167.1, read on the forward strand.
CATGGCCGGAGGAATGAGAAGAGGCGGGTTTACTGCTGAACCCTACATTCCTGGAGCTGTTTCCTATGGTGGTAGCAGTGCACTTATGGGGTCCTTGTTTCAGGGACAGGCGAGTCATTTTCCATTCGGGTAATAAGGGGTTGGTTGAAGCCGTGAACAACATCACGGCGGCATCCGTACCAGTGATTAGATTGCTCAGGCATCTTGTGCTATGTTGCCTTCGCTTGAACATATGGTTTCAAGCAAGACACGTGACAAATGTGAATAACGGAATTGCTTACGCCCTCTCTCGGTTTCAGGAGGATCGTTTCAGGGCGCTGGCTCCTCGTGCGAACGCCCTGGGGGAGCTCATCCCCGAGGAGCTCTGGGAGATTGGAGCTGTCAGGTAACGAGACTCGTGAGACAGTCTGTTGCCCCAGCGACGTGGAACGCTTATAGACACGTGTGGGCTAAATGGGATAGCCTAGTGGCACTGGCAGGTGGTGCCACGACGGAGGACAAGAGCGTAGGGATCTTGCTTTGGTACCTGCTGCGGTGCGCCGAGCAAGGCGAATCAAAACCCGTAGTAGGGAGACAGGTCACGGCGCTTGCTTTTATGTTTAAGCTTGCTGGGCAGAGGGACCTTACTAAGGAGTTTCTAGTGCGCAAGGTGGTGCGCGGAATGTTCAGTGGTGCGCAAAGGCCAGATAGTAGGCGGCCAATAACATTTGCGCTGTTGCTGAGATTGGCTCAGGAATTGGTGGTGGTTTGCAGGGATCCCTTTGAATCTCTACTTTTCCGAACGGCTTTTTCCCTGGCGTTCTTCGGAGCGTTTAGGATAGGGGAGTTAGTCGCGAACAGTAGACACGGTTCGGGGGGTCTGCAATTGGTGGATACCTGCCTCAGGAAAGGTACGGTGGTATTGCCCGGCCCACTGGCCTAAGGGGGCGATGGCCCCACCTCACAGGGCGTGCTTAAAGATAAGCATTGGGGCTTTGGGCAGGGCTCAAAGCGTGAGATCACTGTTCGTGGCCGGGCTCCTCCCCCGGAAGGAAAGGACTAAATTAGTCATCTAAATAAGTTACGGTTGTTTGTTTACATTGTGTCAAAATAAAGCTGTGGCCCGTTGTTTCTCCCAACTCAAGTTGTCGTGTCAGTTATTCCATCAACTAGCCTGAATGGATCATGCATGGGTCATGAGGAACTACACCAAATCAACCAGTCTCCAAACACAGGGACGTATTATCTTCTTTGTTTGCATTTTTATTATCTCGCCTATTGGTTTCTTGACATAAACTACACAAAAGGCTTTGGGGAAAAACCCCTGATAAACAAATATGAACTTGTGACATAAACAAAATCTTTCAAGGAACTTCCAGGATTTTTTTCATATAAACCTGTGGGAAATCCCACTATTCAACACACTCAAAATATATCCTGGGGACATTTATATATTTGACTAATTGTAATATTTGCAAATTTTATTACCTATGTGTGTTATTCCAGTAACAGCATACACACCAGTTGTTTATAGCCTTCTAGTAGATTTCAGGTTTACAATAATACATTGTGAGTGTAACTACTCCCCTTATACTCTCCTGATAGTATGTGGGCCCCTAAGAAATGTATAGTGCTAAATATTAGTTGCTGGGGAAACTGACCTTTATTCGCTGTTTACATTTTCCTGAAAACTTATTGGCACCAATGAGATCTACCCTTTAATATCCAAAGATTTCCAGAAAGCTGTGTGCTCTTCAAACGTCTGAGAAAAATGACTTGTGATTTATATATGTACATATACACTTCACTGTGTTCCATGGTATATCTAATGCCTTGGACATTCTTTTGTACTCTTCTCCTTACTGATACCTTTTAACAATGAGATCCCTCTGATGCTTTGGAAGCTCTCTGTGGACCATGGCTTTTGCTGTGGGATGCGACTAAGAAAATTTCAGGAAAGACCAACTAGAGCAGCTGAACTTTATTTGGGGCTAATCAGAGGCACTTTAAATGTTGGCAGGTGTATGCTGACTCCTATTTAACACGATTTGTAATGTGATTGCTTAATTCTGAACACAGCTACATCCCCAGTTATAAGAGGGTGTGCAGACTTATGCAACCACATTATTTTATTTTTCCCTCTACCTAAAAGATTTCAGTTTGTTTTTTTGTACAGTTTATAGGTCACATTAAAGGTGGAAAAAGTTCTGATTTATCTGTGTCTCATTTTTTACAGCACAGAAACCTGACATTTTAACAGGGGTGTGTAGACTTTTTATATCCACTGTACATCTTGATTTACTGGACAGAGTTCCTCTGTGCAATTCTGGTGATACTGAATAATTACATAGGAACTGTGCTTTAGCAAAAAAAACTCTCTTAGTCAAAAGGCTTTCTTTTTTAGACACAAGGCATATAATACCCCATTGTAGCCTTGCAATATGCTGTAGTCTTTATATACTGTAAATATTTGCTTTATATGTCATTGTCACAAGCCGTTCATGGCTAGGTTAAACACTTGCTACAGCTGGGTTGTTTATGCTTTAAACAATATTGCTACTCAGGCTCGTTATGTGAAAAATGAATGTTAGACTAGTATCAGGATCATTCTTGGAGTGTTTATAGTATGCTGACATGCTGTCATTATTTGTGATCTGATTTGCAATTTTGCAACAGGTATTATTTTACCAACAAAAGGAATACAAGAGAAACTTGTGTTTCGGCTCTTAAGTTATAGTGAAATCAGAGAAGATATTAGAGAACTGAGAATGAGAAACTGGAACATTTGATTCTAATGTCAGTAGGGTAACATTTTTATGGTCCAAGGTATGCGATGCTGAGTTTGTCATTAATGAAGTGTTTGCTTAAGAAAATCAAAATGTCATGAGGAATTAGAGGAAGATATATGCAGATGTGATGTTAGAAAGAGAGGCGTCTTGTTCCTTGCACAGCTAACTTCTTATAACTAACTGTAAAGTATATGTGAATGCCTTGCATCTGGGTTCCAGCAAGAATGACCTATATATATGTCCATATATTATACCCATTTACATTTAAAAAAAACAAAAATATTTTACACATTAACTCTTCCAAAAGGAAACTGTAACTCAACAGAGGAATGTCAGGTGATTGCTGTTGACCAGCTTGACTAAGAGAGGGGTCTAAGAGGTGTTTAATCCTGAACCGAGAACCTAAAAACATTGATGTTTAGTTATTATTTGATTATGTTGCAAGGTGGTAGGGTGATAAATAGTAGTTGTTATGGTGTAGCATGAGCAGAGAATTTGTGATCTGCCTCCCCAGTTAAGCATTTAATATTTTACCAGCTCTTGACTGTCCCTTCTCAACTCAAACATTTCATTACTAACATTTGTTGACTTTACATAGCCTAATTAATTAATTCTGGTTACACTTGATTTGTGACAGGACCCAAGCCTAATAGCAGCAAATAACAGTAACATTAATACCAAGGGCGGCTGGTGCAAAGGGGCAAATGGGCAACCACTCTCCCAAAATGAATGCACTGACTTAATCCCCCATCACTAACTTAATTGTTTAATTTAAATAATATAAAAATAAAAAATAATGATATCATGTTAAATCTTTTATTTTATTTTTAATATCTGCTGCTGTCACTTTAAATTATAATCCCTTTGTGCAGCAGACAGTCAAAAACACTGATTTATAACATCTATTCCCCTGCTGGTGACTGTCTAGTACTACAGATCAGGGCAAGGTGGTGTTGTGCCCCATCTGTACTCTGTTGTATAGGACTGTACCTGTCTGTCAGTTGAAGCATCATCCAATCAGAATGGCGGAGGAGGAGTCCTGGATTTTTCATGGGCAGCCCCATCCCACAGACAAAGCCAGTTAGGACAGCAAAATTCTCTCAGTATGCATTGCATGCTGGGAGATGTAGTTCAGTGGGAGCTGCCATGCTGGCTGGGTGAGTACAGTCTCCATGTCTCTCTGCTTCTTGTTCTTTGTGTCTCTCATATTCTCTCTCTCTGCCCCCAGCCACCCTGTATCTTGATAGATAAGTAGATAGAGTCAACTTCATAACAAAGCCTTCTAGTTTTGTGATTATAGTTTGCTTTGAATTTGATACAGAAAAAATGGTTTGTATTTAGTGCAAAAAATCAACATTTTGTTAACATTTATGAGTATATAGTTTATATGCATTTTTACTCACTCTGTAATCTATCTTTCTCTCTCTGAACACATTGGTGACAATCTGAATAAAGTTTATTGAAAAAAATAATAACTCCCAGCTCAACTCTGTCACTGTCACTGTCTGCTTATGACACTCTCACCCTCTTTGTCAGAGGATTCAAAATCCATAATGTTAATGTCTCTCTCATGCAAATAAATATCCCTGGGTCTTGTTGTTGTTCGGTCCTTCAGTTGTGCCTGACTCTCTGACTTAACATGTATTGTTTGAGGCTTTGCATCATTTAATTTACAGAACATGCCCACAACTTTGAAGATTTTTTTTTTTATTGTGAAGCAAACAACAAATAAGACAAAGTAACAGAAAAAGTCAATCTGCATAACTATTCACCCCCCTAAAGTTCATACTTTGTAGAGCCACCTTTTGCAGCAATCACAGCTCCAAGTCGCTTTGGATAAGTCTCTATGAGCTTGCCACATCTTACCAGTGGGATTTTTGCCCATTCCTCCTTGCAAAACTGCTCTGGCTCCTTCAAGTTGGATGGTTTGCACTGAACAACCATCTTTAAGTCTGACCACAGATTTTCTATTGGATTGAGGTCTGGGCTTTGACTAGGCCATTCCAACACATTTACATGTTTCATCTTAAACCACTCAAGTGTTGCTTTAGCAGTGTGTTTGGGGTCATTGGTGTCAGGTGAACCTCTGTCCTAGCCTCAAATCACGCACAGAGTGGTACAGGTTTTGCTCAAGAATATCCCTTTATTTAGAACCATCCATCTTTCCCTCAATTCTGACCAGTTTCCCAGTCCCAGCTGCTGAAAAACATCCCCACAGCATGATGCTGCCACCACATTTCACTGTGGGGATGGTGTTCTTTGGGTGATGTGATGTGTTGGTTTTGCGCCAGACATAGCGTTTTCTTTGATGGCCGAAAAGTTAAATTTTAGTCTCATCAGACCAGAGCACCTTCCTCCATACATTTTGGGAGTTTTCCACATTCCTTTTCGCAAACTCAAAACGTGCCATTTTGTTTTTGGCTGAAAGTAATGGCTTTCTTCTGGCCACTCTGCCATAAAGCCCAACTCTATGGAGCGTACGGCTTATTGTCGTCCTATGTACAGATACTCCAGTCTCTGGTGTGGAACTCTGCAGCTCCTCCAGGGTTACCTTAGGTTTCTGTGCTACCTCTCTGATTAATGCCCTCCTTGCCAGGTCCGTGAGTTTTGGTGGGTGGCCGTCTCTTGGCAGGTCTGCTGTTGTGCCATGTTCTTTGCATTTGGTTATTATAGATTTGGATATTTTTTATAACCGAACCCTGACTTGTACTTCTCAACACCATTGTCCCTTACTTGTTTGGAGAGTTCCTAGGTCTTCATGGCAGTCTTTTGTTAGTGGTGCCTCTTGCTTAGGTGTTGCAGCCTCTGGGGCCTTTAGAAAAAGGTGTGTATATGTAATGACAGATCATATGACACTTATATTGAACACAGGTGGACATCATTTCACTAATTATGTGACTTCCGAAGATAATTGGTTGCACCAGAGCTTTTTATGGGCTTTATAACAAAGGGGGTGAATACATACGCACATGCCAATTGTCTGTTTTCTATTTAAAAAAAATAGTTTTATGTATATATTTTTTTCATTTTACTTCACCAATTTAGACTATTGTGTTCTGATCCATCACATAAAATTCAGATTAACAAAACATTGAACTTAAGACTGTAATGTAACAAAATAGGTAAAAAGTCAAAGGGGTGAATACTATTGCAAGGCACTGTACATCTATCTATATTTATCTATCTATCTATCTATCTATCTATCTATCTATCTATCTATCTATCTATCTATCTCTCTGTCTCTCTCTCTATCTCTCGCTTGCAACCTCACTCCCAGGCTTCCTGTGTCTCCCCCTGTGGTGTGTGTGAGTGTGTTATAATTTTTTGTTCATGTTTTTTTGTTTTGTTTAGAGTTACCCGCTTGAACAGTGCTGACGAGGCTCACCTAAGTACTGCGCCGCTGGCTGCAATGGCACCTCTTGCTGCAATGAGCACTCACTGCAGTCTAAATACTGCAACGCAGCTTTGGCGCTCATTGCAGCCCTAGTACTGCGCCGCTGCTTTGCCTCTCTTTGCGAGGCTCGCATGTGTGACAACGCCGCTGACTGCAATGAGCGCCTTTGGTGCTTATTGCAGCCTAAGTACTGCCATGCTGCTTTGCCTCGCTTTCCGAGGCTTGCATATGTGACGGCGGCGCTGGCTGCAATGAGTGACATGACGCAGCGTGCATGCAAGGCTGACACTACGCAATGCGCATGTGAGCCCCAACATAGTGCAAATGCACGGCTAATGCTGCGTAATGCCCATGCGCGGAGTTTGCGATCTATCGTAGTTGTCAAACTGCGTTTTGTCGCAAGTGTGATGACGAATCGCAGTTTGACAACTATTATAGGTGATGATATGTGTGTGTATATGCCATATGTATATATATATATATATATATATATATATGTGTGTCTGTGTGTATGTATTATGTGTGTGTGTTTGTGTATATATATATATATATATATATATATATATATATATCATTCAACTTATTTTGGGCAAAAGAGCCTCCACCATACAGTAGTACTGTAAATAAATAGTACATTTGTGTTCACATTTGAATGTTTAAAATAAATTATAAAACATATTTCCTGCTCAGAAGTCAATTTTTTTTTAATTTAACTGCATTCTGGGAACTTGGACAGGGACATTCAAATATGTCCAGAAAGGCTTTGCTCTTGTAATCCAATACCATTATGCATAATCTATCATGGCCTTTGCTTCAAGATAAATGCTCTCTCTCTCTTTTCTATCTTCTTGTCTCCATTCTATGCCCCTTAATATAACACCTGAGTGATTTTTTTTTTTTAAATATCACTGGAGTTTCCTCAGTTTTTTATAATAGACTATTGTGAATATCCCACAGAGATTGGGGATATCCAATAAGTCACAAGACCGTTATGTGTACTCTCAAGCTATTTCTCATATCTTTGAAAATCTCTATATCCAAACTCAGAAGCATTTAATAGTGAAACACTCTTTCAGCTGAGAGGGATAGAAAGAGATGGAGGGATAGAGAGAGGAATAGAAGGAGAGATGGATAGAGAGAGAGAGAGAAAGGCATAGGAGAAGCATATAATCTCTCTATATATCCCTCTCTCTCTCTATCATTCTCTCTCTCTATCCTCCTCTCTCTCACCCTCATCAAGAAAATGCAGGCACTTCCCAGCATAAGAATAGTGAGCAGAACCAGCACCATCTCACTCATCAAGACAATAAGTAAGTAAAGTGACATGGAAAAAAAAGTCAAGTAAGTTGGTGGAGTCTGTGTCAGTGGGCAGGGCCTATACAGGTAACATGTTGTGAAGGGGAGTGGCTTATATGGGTGTGTGGAGGCAAGGGGAGGGACCATACCTCTGTCTTCCACCCCACCAACTTGGAAAGTCACCAGCCGCCACTGATTAATACTCTACCGAGGGACATGGTTGGGAAATGACAAAAAATGGTGGCAGACCTGTACCACACTTGGACAAGAAGTGGACTATAGGTAGGCAACATTGACAGCCCTTTTAAGCTCTTTGACACCCCTCCCTTAGGTCTACTCAGTTCCTACCACTACCAGTTCCAGGGGAAGATCATACCATATTCATACCTGTTCACAAGGTGTCACTTAACTGTCTTATAACATCACCCCTTACAACCCATCACACAATAAAACAGTTTTGAATAAAAAGAGTCTGCAGTCACCACCTTTATCAAATATAAATAACTTCACTTCTGTCGTCAATATGACAACACAGTATAACATATGAAGTTATAAACACTAAGGTCTAGAGTGAGTGTGTTTTCCTGACAGCTATGAGCTACACATACAGTACATGAAGCTAGACAGCATCCCTTTGCTGACCAGAAAATCACCTGGTTCAGCTCTTTTGAAAGCACTTGATATAACCCAGTCCTACTAGCATGCTGCTTCCAACCAACCAAGCACTCTACTAGCAATAGCATGTCCACTCTCACTCCCCATGCTAGAACACTGTGTTTTTATACACCTTCAGATAAGGTCATCAGAAGAACATACAGTCATATTCCTCTGAGTAAGATATAGAGTGGCAGAAAGCCTCCTCTTCTGGAAACAAAAGAAGACCTAGCTCTTTTTTCCCCCCGACAATTTTCTAATTTGGATAGGTTCACAAAATATAAAATATATTGATCAGCAATTCTGTCAGTCAATTTATGCAGGTTCACACAACAAAACATTAACCAATGATTAACTGACTACACCTTCTTATTTTACATTTTTAGTTATGAAGTATCATATATAATAACTTAAAATTTCGATCAAAGTAGAACATAGTGCACAGTAAAATTAACAACAAATGAGAATGTAAGAGAAAGAAAAGTAGAGATAACACATAAGAACAGACATTGGAATGGATAGTTAAACCCTAGTGCTGTTAACTAAATATATAAACTTATAAACCATATAGGCTAAAATAGCTAAAATGGTTCCCACTAAGTTTGCCCATTACAGTCCTCACTAAGATACTAAGATACTTATCACTAAGATAAGCCGAAGAACCTCCAGGACTCCTTACTCCATGCCCCCTTCTGCCTTCGTTGTATCAGAATTTGGATGTTATATATATATATATATATATATAAATATCACATATATAGTTGTGAGCGTACGAGTCGTTGCTCACGCTTGCGGGCTCGCGTAGCGAGCCCGCGGCCCTCGCGAAGCGAGGGCCGTGGCTCGCGAAGCGAGCCGCGGCCCTCGCGTAGCGAGCCGCGGGCCTCGCGAAGCGAGGGCCGCGGCTCGCGCAGCGAGCCGCGGCCCTCGCGTAGCGAGGTCACTGGGCAAGGGCCTCAGTTGCTGGCATGGAGCGCCGAAGGCGCTCCATGCCAGCAACTGAGGCCCCTCGCGAAGCGAGGGCCTCAGTTGCTGGCGAGGTCACTGGGCACGGGTCTCAGTTGCTGGCATGGAGCGCCGAAGGCGCTCCATGCCAGCAACTGAGGCCCCTCGCGAAGCGAGGGCCTCAGTTGCTGGCGAGGTCACTGGGCACGGGTCTCAGTTGCTGGCATGGAGCGCCGAAGGCGCTCCATGCCAGCAACTGAGGCCCCTCGCGAAGCGAGGGACTCAGTTGCTGGCGAGGTCACTGGGCAAGGGCCTCAAACCCTCGCAAAATTCACGTCGCTACTCGACACACAAATTACGTCACTCGCTAAATTTTACGAGGCACGCAAACAACGTACGAAACACGTTACCACACATTACGACCTCGCAAACATCGGACGCAACACGCCGACATACAAACATTTAAAACACAATACATACACACAGCACATACATAAAAAACTTACCTACACCAAGAGGGAGCACCCAGGACCTCAAAAATGCAACTTACACCTCGATTTTACTCGAAATAAAACACTTTAGAGACTAAAAAAAAAACCAAGCGAGAGAAAAAATGGCCGCCGAACAAAACGAAAACGAGGCTACAGCACTCTAAACTCGCAAAACACCACAAGAAACTCGCAAAACACCACAAAACACCTACGGATATTCCGATACAGACCTATACCACACATTACTCGCCATTTTACACCAATGCGGAAGTACACGACTACGCTAACGGTTTGGTCTCGCGCACGCACAGTGTTACACTGCACACATTCAGCATGCTTATACAGCAGCTCCACACCACTAATGCTGCAGCAACATCAACACAGATTGCCAGCTCTTCATCACAATGCTTCAAAATAGGTACACTATATTCATTTACTAATTTAGCTACCTTACAATTTCATTGCCGTCATTTTTTGACGGGCAATTCGCTAGTATATATATATATATATATATATATATATATAAAGGAACACTTAATGAAGACGCTACCCAAGATTCCCAGATTGCCAGAAACTGGGGGAGACTATCCAGGATAATGTGGGTTAATCTCTCATTGATAAATAGGTAATTGATCTTCTTGACTACCTCCTGAAAGTTTAGTGTCAATTTTTTCCATCTGCTAGCTATGTGTATTTTGGAAGCCAGTGCCATTAATTGAAATAGTTTATTTTGAGATTGAGAAAGATTCTTGATGTGCACCCCCAACAGGCATGACTCCATAGAGGGCGAGACCACCTTTTGAAAAAGTGTGGAGGCTAATTGAACTAATTGTTTCCGTGTTTTCTGTATAGTTGGACATGACCACCAAATGTGGATGTGGTCCCCCACTTGTTGGCAGCCCCTAAAGCATTTATTGCTCTTGTGTGGCTTAAACTTCTGCAATTTATCGGGCATACAGTAGGCTCTGTGCAATACTTTAACAGCCGTCTCGAGCAGAGCAGCATTGAGGGAACCTCTGGAGAGGTTCGAGCAAGATTCTGTCCACTTGTCCCAATCCCATTCTACCCCCAGGTCCTTTTTCCATTGTTTCATAAATTTAGGTTTCTGGCTGCTGATGGAGTCTCGAAAGATGCCGTATAGGGAACCCAAAACCCCTTTCGTGAGAGGGAGGCTTCAACAGATATCCAGGAGGGCCTAGGGCAGGGGTCTGCAACCTTTAAGACAAAAAGAGCCACTTGGACGCGTTTCCGAAGAAAAAAAAAAACTGGGAGCCGCAAAACCATTGCGACATTAAAAACAAATATAACACTGCATATATTGTTTCTTAACATAATGCTATATATAATGAGGGCCCAATGTCATCCTCGTCATTATAAAAATATTTTCCCTCACAATGTAGTAGTGGCCACCATACATGCCCCGTACAATGTAGTAGTGACCATCATACATGCAGTGTGTGGGCCAAGCTCCACCCCTGAGGCATCACTGCACTTCCATGCCCCCTTTAATGCAGTATGTGGGCCGGGCTACCCCCCCTGAGGCATCACTGCACTTCCATGCCCCCTTCAATGCAGTATGTGGGCTGGGCTACCCCCCACCTAAGGCATCACTGCACTTCCCATGTGCCCTTCAATGCAGTATGTGGGCTGGGCTACCCCCCCCCCCCCCCTGAGGCATCACTGCACTTCCATGCCCCCTTCAATGCAGTATGTGGGCTGGGCTACCCCCCACCTAAGGCATCACTGCACTTCCATGCCCCCTTCACTGCAGTATGTGGGCTGGGCTACCCCCTCGCCCCCCCCTGAGGCATCACTTCACTTACCTCACACTAGCGGACGCGCCGCTGCCCTACGATCTAACAGCAGGCGAGAAGGTGATGCCGGGTGTCGGGATGGTGTGTGACTAACGTACGCACTGCCCCCATGCAACGTTACAGCCAGTACAGCGCCCGCCACAGTGGGGAGTGTCGGGGCGTACAATGCGTTCCTCTCCGCGCTAGTATCCGCCCCGGAGCCGCGGCAAAGGTGTAAAAGAGCCACATGCGGCTCCAGAGCCGCGGGTTGCAGACCCCTGGCCTAGGGGGTCCTAATTCTCTCAGAGTCTTGCTGGCCCATTTGGATAGGTTTTTAAATGCCCGTCTGTGGTGGTTCTTGACCACTTCAGATCATAAAATTCTGTTATTCAGATAAGCAGCAACAAGTTTACAAAAGAGGAGAAAGACACAGGGAAGGGACAGGGGGAAGATGGTGGAAAGAGACACATGGCATTCCCAAGCACAAAACTTGCAAGTTAACAAAACCTGCAATGAGCGGACCGTACAGTAGGCAGGAGGAAAGGGTCGCATTGAGTGCCTTCGGCGCTCATTGCAAGCCACGCGGTGAGTGACAAAGGCACTCATTGCGGGGCTCACCATGAGCACCACGAATGGGAGAGGCTTGCAATGAGCGCCGAAGGCACTCATTGAGAGCCCCGAAATGAGCTCCAAAGGCGCTCAGCGTGGGGCTCGCGATAATCGCCGAAGGTGAACAGTGCAAAGCAGAAAAGTTGAAGTACACAGGGGGAGAGGCTCGCAAATGAGGTACAGCATTCCCAGTCTTATAGACCAGCTTTATATATATATATATATATATGTATATATAGTATATATATATATATATATATATATATATATATATATATACTAGCGAATTGCACGTCAAAAAAAATGACGGCAATGAAATTGTAAGGTAGCTAATGGTGTTTGGTGTGTAATAATGAAATATGTAATACATTAATAAATAAATATACTTTACCTATTTTGAAGCATTGTGTTGAAGAGCTGGCAATCTGTTTTGATGTTGCTGCAGCATTAGTGGTGTGGAGCTGCTGTGTAAGCGTGATGAATGTGTGCAGTGTAATAGTGTGCGTGCGCGAGACCAAACCGTTAGCGTAGTCGTGTACTTCCGCATTGTTGTAAAATGGCGGGTAATGTGTGGTATGCGTCTTAGGGGAATATCCGTAGGTCTTTTGCAAGTTTCTTGTGGTGTTTTGCGAGTTTCTTGTGGGGTTTTGCATGTTTAGAGAGCTGTAGCCTCGTTTTCGTTTTGTTCGTCGGACATTTTGTTCTCTCGCTTAGAGAATTTTTTAGTGTCTAAACTCTTATATTTTGAGTTAAATGAAGGTGTAAGTTGCTTTTTTGAGGTCCTGGATGCTCCCTCTTGCTGTAGGTAAGCTTTTTCTGTATGTGATGTGTGTATTTATTGTGTTTTGAATTTTGTAATGTTCGCGAGTTGCGTCCGATTTTTGCGAGTTCGTAATGTGGGCCCAAAGTGTCAATATTTTGTGTGGCCACCATTATTTTCCAGCACTGCCTTAACCCTCATAGGCATGGAGTTCACCAGAGCTTCACAGGTTGCCCTGGAGTCCTCTTCCACTCCTCCATGATGCCATCACGGAGCTGGTGAATGTTAGAGACCTTGCACTCCCCCACCTTCTGTTTGAGGATGCCCGCAACATTCTTGTTTTTCAATGATCACCTTCGGCGTTCATTGCAAGCCGGTTCCCCTCGTGTAGTTTATGGGCCTAGCGATGAGTGTTACTGCCTTGGGTTAAGTGTTATTACTTAGGACTCGTTTTACATCCTTTGGCCTCGTTTTTGTCGTGTTACATTTTTTCAGACTCCTTATTTTTCCCGCTTTTTTATTTAAAAAAAAACACCAAATATGCCTCAAATTAACTTGCAACCTCACTCACAGGTTTCCTGGCTCTCCCACTGTGCTGTGTGTGTGTTTGTTTTTGTTTTGAGTTCCACGGTTTGTCCGTTAAATTCATATTTTTTGCAAGGTCCCGCAATTTTTCTGAGGTCCGCAATTTTTTTCAAGTCCTACTATCATCATTGCAACTAAGTACCGTGGGCCTCGTGATGAGCACCTGTGGCGCTCATCTCCACCCCTGCAATGAGCGCCACCCCTGCAATGAGCGCCTGCAATGAGAGTGACGACAACTCGCAGATTGACAACTATTATAGTTGATATACTAGCTACTTGCCCGTCAAAAATGATGGCATTAAAATTTAAAGGCTGTCAATGCTGTTTGCCACACAATGTGAGAACCTTTGGTGTTCATTGTAAGCCCCGCGCTGAGCGCCTTTTGCTCTCATTGCGTGGCTCACAATGAGTGATTTTCGGCAGTGATCGCAAAGTGCTCGTCGGTGATCGTGGCCATCGACATGACCTCTTTCTGTGCTCATGTCTAGGCTGTTTTAAAGTCCTGCCGGCCTCGCGATGAGCGCCCGTGGCGCCTGCGATGCTTATCGCGAGCCCTGCAATGAGCGCCTTTCATGCTTATTGATGCCTAACTCCCGCGGGCCTCACAAGTGCTTTTCATTGGTGATCGCAAAGTGCTCCGTATTTCAGTGGTGATCATGGCCATCGATATGAGCACCTTCTGTGCTCATGTCTACAGTGTTTTAAAGTCCTGTGGGCCTCGCGATGAGCGTCTGTGGCACCTGCAGCGCTCATCGTGAACCCTGCAATGAGCGCCTTTGTTGCTCATTGCAGCCTAACTCCCGCTGGCCTTGTGATGAGCACCTGTGGCGCTCATCACATGCCCTGCAATAAGCGCCTTTGGTGCTCATTGCAGCCTAACTCCCGCGGGCCTCCACTGACCTGCGGCGCTCATTGCAGCCCGCACCTGCGTGACTCACTTCGTGAGGGCCGCAATCATTTAACATTGTGTGACCAACATCGCAAACGTGACCAACACCAACAACTATATATATATATATATACTGTATATATATATATAATTTTTAATTATATTGGCGGGGATCAAGGGTTTGATTAAGAGGGGTCATTGAGAATTTAAACAACGTTTTTGAGGGGCATTGCGAAAATGGGCCTGTCCTGGGAGTAGAATTGAATTAATGCCCATCACTCCTTCCAAGTGCACTCTGATATAAAACCCAAGAAGGATGGGCCAAAGATTCACTAATCAGCCTAGTTTGTCTCTTCCTTCCGAGTTCTCACAAGTGACCAGGCATAGGGATTCTATCTACTGCTCGCTCCCTGAATCAGTCAAACTGAAACCAAGACAGAGAATCAGCAATGTTATTGTCGCCCCTGGGAATACACGTTAATAGTCCACTGCCGGAACCAGGGACCAGAGTTATCAATGGTGCAGGTGGTGCAATGCACCAGGGTCCTCTGCGGGCTGGTCTTATGTAAGCTTTTTCTTTGCATTTCTTTTTTTATCTGTAATGTAGCCCAATTCGCCCCCCCCCCCCTCCCCCTGGGCCCCCGGGCCTTCTTGACCGCCCCCTCCCCTGACCTGAAATTGCATGTGTCTATTTAAAAAAGAGCATTTCTACTGAAGCTCCAAGAGGTGGCAGTGTGCAGCAGTTCAGCACGCTGAGGATGTTGATGAGGGAAGAGGCGAGAGAGAGCAAGGGCTGAAGGAGAGCAAATTACTGAGGTAATTTTGTTCTGTGAGGGGGTTCTGAGAGTGGTTGGGTGCTATGAGAAGATGGCTACTGAGAGTGAATGGCAGCAATTTAGAGACAGTATATGTGTATTTATGTGTTTGTATGTTGTTGGTGCTCAGTCCTTCAGTTATGTCTGACTCACTGGGATCATATAATGCGCAGTACCCAGGCACATCTATCTGTATTTCTGGTTGTGCTTATCCGGGTGGTTTTCTTAGCATACATCTTGGAGTGGGTTGCCAGTTCTTTCTCCCTTGGCCTCTAATTTGTCTGACCTCTCAGCTATGACCTGCCAATCTTGGGTGAATCTATATGGTATAGCTCACAGCTTCATTGAAATACACTAGCCTCTTCACCACAACAAGGTAGCAATCCAGAAGGGGATTGGTATGTACATATCTTTGAAGGTCTCCAAGGGCCAGACAAGTTATGAGGAGCCCTCGTGACACCTCAGCACAGGGGATCAGACACACAATGCTGGTACCTGTGGTAAATATGAGCTACTTCTCCTCACCGGCTCCCCACCGCACCATCATCTTGGCCTCTCTGCTCCTGTGCTTTGCTGGCAGAGCCGTGAGAGAACATGTGGTACTTGCTGTATGGGAGGGGGTGGAGTCAGGATCGTCAGTCATAACCAGAAATAAGATAGAAAGCATTAGCAATGGGCTGGCTTCCATCTTTGCTGTGGCATTGTGGTACTGTAATTGGATCATATGAGACATTCACTAATCGACAGGGCTGATTTGCCAGTTGCTTGAGAGTTTCCGGATAGAGGGGATTCATGCCGCGTGCTGGTTGGTTGAGAGTTCTTGATGCTTGAATTCTGTTTAATTAGGAGTTTACTGTATGTATATATGTGTGTAAGGGAGGGGAAGAGGAGGAGCTATGAAAAGGGGTCTTGGGGGGTAGTTATGGAAGAAGGTCTAGAGGAGGTGTGATGGTTTGGGAAAAGGTCTTAGGGAGGTTAGCTGTTATAGGAAGGGGTCTTGGGGAGGGACCCAACACAATCAATTTTTATAACACCCCTTATTTTTGTTTGTATTAGGGCCCTCGATTCTCTAGTTTTGCCACTGGACTGACCAATGCTCATATTGTCAGTGTAAAAAACTATAGCGCTATTTTTGGGATCAGCTTCCCATATAAGAGGATTCCAAACAAAGATATGCCAAGTTCTTAGTTGGGTCCTCCTCAAGCCAGTCACTTGGCTATCTTTCGGCACACTAACAGCCACAGAAGTAAATGCCTATGCTAATACCCACCATCTGCATTGGGAAACAGCTTAAGGTCTTGACTGCGACTTCTTATCCTTAAAGAAAAAGAACCAGCCATTAAAGGAATCCATTAAGGACACAGGTATCACTATATAATCCTTCAGATTCCTGAACAACAAGTATGATTATAAGACTTGGACACATAACCCATTTCCAAGAATATACTTCTGAAGAAAATACACCCCACAGGAATAACTAATACCTGAAAACTGAATGCGGGATCTTTTACATTTGTCTGCAGTTAGAGGCATCCTCAAAGAGGGAACGGTGTACAGGTTTTTATTCTTTTTTGACCCACAAATAAAAATTGTCCAAATAATGTGAAATGGAATGGTTGCCTGACAGTTCCCTAAAACACTGTTCAAGGAATGAACTGAAAGTTTCAAAAAGAGAGCAGAATATGGAGCAGCCCATGGGGAGAGAAAGATCAATGAAATACTTCCACTGAAATTACATGACAGGAACCAGGAACCACCTTTTGCCATTATGGCCCAATTACCTGTAGTTTTTATGAACTACACAAACTTTGTGTACAACATAACAGTTAGTTGTTTATCAACTGTATCATTGAGATAGGAACCTTTTTGGTTTGAAAAAATGTGTGTCAAACAGAACTGCTCTGAATTTTTCCCTAGGAATCAAAACAAGAGGAGAAACAACTAAATCAGTGATAGGTGGCTCAGAAAAAGGGACTCCCATTCTACCCAAAGCCATTTCTTTTTCTAGTGTTGCCTGAATAACCTCAGGATGATGGAATACAGATCCACCAATTACATGAACAGCCAAGGTAAATACATCATCCTTAATATGTTGATTTTAGCTAAGGATTTTAGTTTAAGACACAGTCTGTCTAAATGTATTGATGTCGGTGGCATTGGCCAAGCTTCCTGTAGATGTGCTGGTCTTCTTTTGAGAAAAAAAAACGGACAAATTTGGCAGTGGAGCAGTTGGAGCACACTGGCTTAAATCTACATCCTGAAACCCACTTAAGCATTCCCTCATGTAGCACACATTTTAGCAGCCATAGAACCTCCTTGCCCACCACCAGGCAAGGGCTATATATTTGCCCTCATGGGAATTGTGATATTCAATTGTGAGGAGACATCTTTCTCTGCCTAAGTCATGGCAGGAGTGCCACGATCTACTACTACATTGGGCTTAAAAGGGTACCTAGATCAAATCCTACCCAGTAGATTTGTGAGGTCCGTTGTATACCTGCTAGCAGGATATAGACCAGTATCAGGACAGTTACCACCAGGAGCACCACCGTTAGGACAGGTTCTGTAATAGTTACCAACTGTAACTCATCATCCAAGACAGGATCAGCATTGATACCCCAGGGTAGAAGTAAGGATTTCCCCAGATGACATACACACAATGATGATGTTTAATTATACAGAACACCCTTTATTGGCAAAAACATACATATTTATGTATATCAGTAACCAATCAGCTTTGAATCCCTGTCTTAGGTAAATAGCATGATTCTATGATTCTCTCCCAATATTCCTGTATCCGGTCCACAGGGAGTCACATTACCTAAATGAGGTTGTAGATATAAATTACACCCCCACCCACCCATAGGCCAGGGGCCTGATGATGTATAGAATCAACCATTTGTTCACTTTCCTACTGTTTGTACTTGGTAGGGGGTAACCACATGCAATGGATTAGAGACAGCAAGCTATGGGCCCTTTGATAACACCTGAGTTCCATTTATCACCTTGCTGACCATACAGACATAACTTTAACCCACAGTTTCAATTCAATGCAGTAACATCCTAAAAAAATAGTTTCCTAGGATCATGGGTTATGCTATAGTACCAGACCTTGAAGGGGATAGCTAACATTAGTCCATGGCAAGTCCAAAATTATATTTCTGTGAATTTTACAGAGAGATTATGAATCATCCAACATATCCAAGTATACTGAACACAGGATTTATGAGACCAATTAATCTCACAATTGTCTACTGTCATACATCATTGCTTTGTCAATCTACAGGCCCTTTGTTCCTTACTGATAACTTAAACATTTACTTGAGATGGTGGCTTAAGTAACAAGACATTGTCAATCCCTTGCTTCCTCTAGCAAGACACCCCTCCCAGTAGGGAGTGATTATGGTAATGTTTAAACAATATCTATTATACATTGAGTGTCTGTGAGAAAGGGGGTCCTTCAAGTGTTCAGCAACAGTATTCAGAATGGAATCACCTAGAAATATGGTGGACTGGCTCAATAATGGCGGAAACAGAGAAACGTAATGCTTACTTCCTCTACAGGCTCTGGTTAGTTCCTAGCAACAATTTATCCTTGTCAGTTACTTTTTAACATTGTTGTGATACTTTGGATTAATCACACTATTATACTAGTTTATCCTTTAATAGGAGCCAAATGGAGGACCTGTCACTCAAGTGATGTCACCCTTACTAATCACCCCCTGCAGGATAGAAGCCATGCTGACTGATAAAGTAATATTTCCTGTTCTTGGATCAATGCCTTATTACTCTTTGTGGGGTAATCACCCTAAACAATTTTGAAGACACCAAGTCTGGCTAAGTATGTGTCCCTCTGCACCAAAGCTTACTGGATACATGCCCCTTTAATTTACTAAGAAGTCCTTATCTTTTCCAGCTCCCCAAGCTCATTGTACGGGCATGGCAACCCCCTATAATGTACCTCCTGGTCTGTTGTCCCCTTTCTCAGAGTACCTGGCATAGTAATATAACACAAGAATAGGAAAAAGCATATGATAATTCATAACAACACACAACATTTACTTTTGCAAACAAGTAGTCCATGACATTTTGACACTCACAAAAGACCTGTAGTCCCTTTGGACATGACAAGGAGTCACTGAGAGGCTTGTTGGCAGCTGTCCTCGTCTTACTTCCATAAATCCAGCCCATTATACATCATGCATGAAATGATAGAACATGTTTGTAACTAATTTTTAAAGGTTTTAGACAACTTCTTCCTTTTTTTATTTACCCCCAGCCTTATTTGAATCACCCACTTTTGGAATAATATGTGAATAACATGATGCATGCAGAAGGAAAAAAGTTTCATAAACTCCCTATTTCAAATGTAATGCTTAACTTCTAGTGAAAGCTGTTTACCCAGATCAGCCCTACAGCATAAATATGTGGTGTCATAGACTTTATCAGCTATCATAGATGGGTCTGAAGCATTTAGATTCCTTTACATGGGGAAAGGACGTGACTGACAGAGCAGTAAGGGAAGTTGTGATGGTTGAAGTAGACCCTGCAAACTTGTAACCAGAGAAACCACAGGCCCTTGCAGAAGGCTAAACTTCCTCAATGTTGGCCAATAATTGCTTCAGATGACCTGTCACAGTGGCTTGTAAATAAACTGAGAACCCACTAATGCTATACCCATTAGCCCCAACGGAGATAACAGAAACAGAAATAGAAGTGGAGGACTCACTGGTTGAGACTGGTGCACTGATGCTTGGCTGATGATGGAGGATTGCAGATGCCCCTAGCTGCACACTCTCCACTGCTTGTTGTACATCAGCACCACAGCTGATTTGTTGTTGTCACTTAGCTGTAATTATCAATTACCTGGCTTGCAGCTTGATTCAACTTCTCTCTTGTCACACAAAGAACCGCAGCAGCTACCATGGCTATGACAATGCTCCCCCCCCCCCCCCCATGCCTACTAGGAACAGTGGACCTTTGCCTATGATAACAGCTATAACCAGATCTAGATTCATGAGACCTAGAGTGAGATTGGTGATGGTGCCTACTAGAAGATCTACCATAGGATCTGGAATGTCTGCTATGTCTACTACTCATTCTAAGATGATGAGGACATCTAGACCTAGAAGGTCTACGCTTCCTATGGAAATGTCTAGATGACACTGAGTATAAAGCAGAGCTTGTAATACTACCAGGCACAGAAAAAAACCTCTTCCTCTGACTGAGAATAAAAGCATCCCAGGGGAACAATGCTGAACACAAAAAGGGATGGCAGCCAGGGATGCCTCTGCAGTGACATTAATGCACTAGGGAAACTCCCCATCCCAGGACCCCATTCCTTATGAGTGATGGCTCATTGATAACCAGGGGCAACGCTGTTGAGTCCCCATGTCCAATACAGTTCTCATCTGAAGTAGCCCTTCCTTTTATGTAAGTAACAAGTTGGCAAAGAGCTTGTTGGTCGCCACCATCTTGCAGTGACATCACCATCAGGCAGACCTCATTTTCAGTGTGTACCTCCATTTCTGAAAAGGTCACGCCGAGTCTTCCCACAGCACTGGAGGCCACAGTCTTCAAAGGCCTTTCTTTTATTCACTTCTTTGATGGAGGCCTATGTCTTCCTGTTGCTGGGCCTTATTAGAATCTTTGATTTCCTCCAGCCACGGATAAGTGAAGCATCTGGGGAAGCTAAGATGGGAGCATCTAATTGGAAGTGAACCCATTCTGGGGCCAGCTCTTCCAGAGTTTCCATAATCAAAGCACTAAAGGAAGGAGTGAGATGATATGTGGTGGAGCAAACTTGCACCACACGTGGGGAGGAATTTGTCATGGAACAGGGTCAGCTAGACTCAGTTCCGGATTTCAAGGGGTTTATTGTACACATCCTTCGACTTTCTTTCTCAGCATTAGGATAAGAACCCCACAGCATACCTAGACATCATTACTCTCAGAACAAAATGACAACTGCTCTGCTTCCAGCTTCCTTAGTCCAGCAGCAAAAATGTATTGCACAACAATCAGAGATCTTTATACAGGGTTAAACAATACAAGCTGTTAACTGTAAATGGAGAACACATAAACTTAAACACACACACTTTGAAAACAATACACTTCGTTAATATTAGCTTATGTTTGTACCATTGAAACTGTTTCAGACAATATACAAAACAACAAAACGTGTTTTAACATGAACTGCTATATTGCAGTACATCCAATATACCACTATAATAAAAGCACCCCATGCCAAAGCATACTGAATCATGTAATATCTCCAGTATAATGAACACAGCCTGGAGATACCAGTCTGAGGTTCAGGATAGGAAGTATGGCACATAGGCATGGGGAGAGGGATGGAGCCATTTGTCCGGCCTAATAACTCAACCAGTAAATAGATGACCAGGGCTCATAGCCAAACTGTGATCTGCTCTTTGGGAGAGGGGTTAGAGATTTGATAGTGACAGAAGTGTACTGAGTGAGGGTGCTGTAACCAGCCCTTTCAAGCCATTGGGTGCTTTTGCTTAAGATCCACCCAGTTCTTCCCACACCAGGAGACGGTCATGCCCCCTTTATGTCCATTCCTACCGACCTGACCAAGTATTCATTGGTAGTATGAAGTGAATCATGATAACCTCTGGTCTGTAGATAGTATGATCCTGCTTCTGTGCCTTGTTTACAAGTAAGTATAATGCATGTGAGTTATAAATAACTTTCCATAATCTGTCCTTAGAAGTAATATTTACATTATCAGAACCTAACTGATACTGAAAGCTGACAGATCATTATGTAAATCACAGGAATGACTGATTACATTATAAAGGACACCACTACCATTTTACATGGAAAAATGCTTTAGCATTATCATTATTTCATTATATACAGTGCCTTGCAAAAGTATTCACCCCCCTTGGCATTTTTCGTGTTTTGTTGCCTCACAACCTGGAATTAACATGGATTGTTTCAGGATTTGGATCATTTAATTTACAGAACATGCCCACAACTTTGAGGATGTTTTTTTTGTTTATTGTGAAGCAAACAACAAATAGGACAAAATAACAGAAAAAGTCAATGTGCATAACTATTTACCCCCCTAAAGTCAATACTTTGTAGAGCCACCTTTTGCGGCAATCACAGCTCCAAGTCGCTTTGGATAAGTCTCTATGAGCTTACCACATCTTACCACTGGAATTTTTGCCCATTCCTCCTTGCAAAACTTCTCCAGCTCCTTTAAGTTGAATGGTTTGCGCTTGTGAACAGCAATCTTTAAGTCTGACCACATATTTTCTATTGGATTGAGGTCTTGGCTTTGACTAGGCCATTCCAACACATTTACATGTTTCCCCTTAAACCACCCAAGTGTTGCTTTAGCAGTGTGTTTGGGGTCATTGTCCTGCTGGAAGGTGAACCTCTGTCCTAGCCTCAAATCACGCACAGAGTGGTACAGGTTTCGCTCAAGAATATCCCTGTATTTAACACCATTCATCTTTCCCTCAACTCTGATCAGTTTCCCAGTCCCGGCTGCTGAAAAACATCCCCACAGCATGATGCTGCCACCACCATGTTTCACTGTGGGGATGGTGTTCTTTGGGTGATGTGCTGTGTTGCGTTTGCGCCAGACATAGCATTTTCTTTGATGGACGAAAAGTTAAATTTTAGTCTCATTAGACCAGAGCACCTTCCTCCATACATTCTGGGAGTCTCCCACCTTCCTTTTCGCAAACTTCAAAACGTGCCATTTTGTTTTTTGCTGAAAGTAATGGCTTTCTTCTGGCTACTCTGCCATAAAGCCCAACTCTATGGAGCGTATGGCTTATTGTCATCCTATATACAGATACTCCAGTCTCTGTTGTGGAACTCTGCAGCTCCTCCAGGGTTACCTTAGGTCTCTCTGCTGCCTCTCGGATTAATGCCCTCCTTGCCCGGTCCGTGAGTTTTGGTGGGCGGCCGTCTCTTGGCAGGTTTGCTGTTGTGCCATGTTCTTTCCATTTGGTTATGATAGATTTGGATATTTTTTTATAATCTAACCCTGACTTGTACTTTTCAACAACATTGTAATGACAGATCATGTGACACTTAGATTGCACACAAGTGGACATCATTTCACTATTTATGTGACTTCTGAAGGTAATTGGCTGCACCAGAGCTTTTTATGAGCTTCATAACAAAGGGAGTGAATACATACGCACATTCCAATTTTCTGTTTTCTATCTCTAAATAGTTTTATGTATATATTTTTCTAATTTCACTTCACCAACTTAGACTATTGTGTTCTGATCCATCACATAAAATTCAGATTAACATAACATTTTGAAAACTTTAAATCTAAATAAGAGCATAAATGAACAAACAATAAAAATCCATGACATATAGGTAGAAGTCTTGCCGGTTACAGGGGTATTTAGATTTCTGGAGATATTTCCCCACTCCTCTTTCCACTGATAGCTAAAACACACACCCTCATGATTTAGCTCTGAGGAAGTGATGTAACAAACAAAATGGATGTGCTCCTAATCATAGTCTTCAAAAATTGTGATTTCCCCCCCAAAAAATTTACTGTATGTCCATGGTTTGAACACATGCTAATATAGTCAGTGTATTTTTTTATTGAACTTCAGTGGTCCTTTAACCACTTAAATGGCTACTAGTGTGTTACAGTAAAGTATACAGGGCAGAAATAAGACTTTGTGCCAATGCCATTACTTACAGCAGAATGCAAATATGACCATAGCACTTTTTAATATGAGTATCGTACTTTTGTTTATGTTAATGTGCATTTTGAGGTAGTACTGTTTTTCAGTGGGTGATAGATTATAATTTAACAACACCTTGAACACAGCTATTATTAAACAAAATAGTCACTTGCCTGTCAATGATGGGATCATATTTTATTTTCTGTCCCCCCCTCCATCTATTCCCCCCCTCTCCCTACCCTGTGTCTCTCAACCCTTCCCCCTCTCACTCCCCTGTGTCTCTTTCCCCCTCCCTCCTCTGTGTTTCTTTCCCCCTCTCCCTCCCCTGTGTCTCTTCCCCCACTCTCCCTCCCCTGTGTCTCCTCCCTTCCTCCCCTGTGTCTCCTTCCCCCATCTCCTTCCCCTGTGTCTCCTTCTCCACATCTCCCTCCACTGTGTCTACTTTCCATCTCTCTCCCTCCCCTGTGTCTCTTTCCCCCTCCCTCCCCTGTGTCTCTTTCCCCCACCTCCCTCCCCTGTGTCTCTTTGGCCCATCCTTTACCTGTGTCCCTTTCACCTTCTCCCTCCTCTGTGCCTATTTCCCCCCTCTCCCTCCCCTGTGTCTCTTTTCCTCCCTCTCCCTCCCATGACTCCTTTCCCCTCTCTCCCTCACCTGTGTCTCCTTCACCCCATCTCCCTCCCCTGTGTCTCTTTCCCCCCTTCCTCCCCTGTGCCTCTCCCCCTCTCCCTCCGCTGTGTCCCTTCCCCTTCTCCCTCCCCTGTGTCTTTTTCCCCCTCTCGCTCCCCTGTGTCTCCTCCCCTCTCTCCCTCCCCTGTGTCTCTTCTCCTTCTCCATATCCTGTCTCTCCTTCCCCCATCTCCCTCTTCTGTGTCTTCTTTCCCCCTCTTTCCCTCCCCTGTGTCTCCTTCTCCCATCTCCCTACCCTGTGTCTCTTCCACCTCTCCCTCCCTGTATCTCTGTCCCCCCATCTCCCTTCCCTGTGTCTCCTTTCCGCTTTTCTCCTCCCCTGTGAGTCTCTTCCCCCCTCTCCTCTATAACTTTACCCACTCTCCCTGCCCTGTTTCTCTTCCCCCCTCTCCCTCCCCTTTGTCTCTTCCCCCTCTCCATATCCTGTCTCTCCTTCCCCCATCTCCCTTTCCTGTGTCTCCTTCCCCCATCTCCCTACCCTGTCTCTCTTCCCCCTCTCCCTCCCCTGTATCTCCGTCAGCCCATCTCCCTTCCCTATGTCTCATTTCCCCTTCTCTCCTCCCCTGTGTGTCTCTTCCCCCTCTCTCCCCTATGTATCTTTACCCACTCTTCCTCCCTTGTTTCTCTTTTCCCCCTCTCCCTCCCCTGTGTCTCCTTCTCCTGTGTCTCTTTCCCTCTCCCTCCCCTGTAGATCTCTGCATTGAGGTGCTGCTGGCTTGAAGTTTAATAAAGTGTTAAAATCCATATTTGAATGCAGTGTTTTATGTAAGCAGCTCTGGGGTATGGAAATCAAGTTTTATTTAAATATATATAAAAAAAGTCTGTGTATTGAATGACTCAATGTAATGTGTGTGTCTGATATAAGCAGCATGGGTTAGATTAGAAAAAGGGAAAAACAGGGAAACTTACATATATACCTTTAAGTGGTGTCATGTAAAATGTGTATTATTCACAACATACTGAGGGGCTCATTTACCATCTCACCCTAAAGATAGACAGACAGACTCATTAGTTAAAAAGTCGTATTTACTAATAAAATTGCTTGGTAAGTGCCATTGTCACAATAATCAGCAGGTAGCTATAGGTTCTTAGACCATTTTACTTGAAAATTGGGTCTCCTTTTCTCAAATGATGGGTGTCATGACTGTATTTTTTTGAGGGAAAGGTAGATGAGCTCTACTATTAATAAAGTTCTTTACTATTTTAAAATTAACTTACTGCTTATGTGTTTGTCACATAAATGCTATTCTTATGACATTATTTAAAAGCACATGGTATGTACATGTTGTGACGGTCCGTTTAAGAGCTTTATAAGGCCCATCCTCCTTCTAGAATTTCAAACAGCAATTGTTTTCTTTTATTGCTGCACTCAAAATTGGACCTGATATCTTTGATTAAACATGATGATGAAAAAATTTGAAGAGTTTCTGAGAATGGTATGCTTTGTCTTTTTGCCTTATAATATTATGTTGGTTATGCTGCCCTATCCACTATATTATTTATCAGTTGTGAGTAACGTCTGCGAGATGCGTTCTGCGCAGGCATTATGCACAAGCTGATTGCACTGGAACCGCAAGGAATCATGCAACTGAGCGACATAGTTGCGCATGCTAAGTTGTGTCAAATGTGCGCATTCGCGACAGTGCCCCAGCAATACGCATGAGGAGGAGAGGGGGAGAGTGAGGGAGTGAGGGAGGGAGTCAGAGAGATAGGAGAGGCAGAGAGAAGGAGGTGGAGAAAGATGGAGGCAGAGAGGGAGGGAGAGAGAGGGAGGCAGACAGAGGGAGGGAGGCAGAAAGGGAGGGGGAGAGGGCGAGGGAGACTGAGAGAAAGGGAGGCAGAGAGGGAGGAAGAGAGAGAGGGAGAGAGAGAGGGAGAGAGAAGGGGAGGCAGAGAGAGAGAGAAAGGGAGGCAGAGAGGGAGGGAGAAAAAGGAAGAGAGAGGGAGGGAGGTGGAGAGGCAGAGAGAGATGGAGGGAGAGAGGGAGGGATAGAGAGAGATAAATGCATTGAGGGAGAGAGGGGGAGGGAGAGAGAGAAAAGGAGGGAGAGAAAATAGGGAGGGGGAGAGAGAGAGAGGGGAGGGAGAGAGACAGAGAGAACACAGAGCCCAGACAAGACAGATAGTGAGAGAAAGGGCGCACAGAGAGAGAGAGAGAGGATGCAGAGAGAGACAGCACAGAGAGAGATAGAGGGCTCACAGAGAGAGAGGGCAACGAGAGAGAGACAAAACAGTTTCTAGTAACATTAATAAAAGCGTAATAGGGCAATTAAAATAATGTAATTAATAATGTATCTTTTCTTATCAATTTTTTTACTTATGACATATCAGCAATATATTTACTGTGCAAATAAAGCATATACATGAAGCAATTGATGGCTTATGTGGAATAAAAGTTTGAGAATCTGTGTGACACGTCTTGTTCTTCGTCAAAGTGGTACATTCCAAACTGTCTCAGTGCACACATTTTAGTTTTCAAAAACAAGGAATTAATTACGGTAATACTGCTCTACATCATCAAATAGACACTGAAAATCAAGTGAAAATAACTTTATAATATTTAAAACTGATTCATATGTCACATTTTTATAAGAGCTTTTATATAATCTAGTTATTCCTTTAATTGCTTATCTCTGTCCCAAGCACCCTGCAAATGCCAATAAAACTCCCATTGGTGCAACAAAAAAAATGTAAGCTTTTTCCTCTGGCTCCTTTAAGCATTATATTCTAAACAGGACAAAATATGGAATTTATTAATGCAATATAGACAAATGTGAGCATTTAGAGGGAGCTTGTCATTTTTGGTCCACCCAGGAACTATAAGCTCAATGTATCTTGTGGTTCAGGGTTTGCTGCGTAGGGTCAAGTTAATTTTAGATTAAATGCCATAAAAGCTATCATAGCAGCATTTTTAAAAAAGTGCAAAATGATGCAAAGAATTTCAAATAAAAATATTTTTACACATTTGTTTTAGCATCTCTACGTAATGGGGCACATCAGTTTTAATTACTTCAGTGGCCCTTTATATTGCTGTCTAATGCAAATCTGCAATAAAAAATGATTCTTTTCAGGTTTTATTTCCGTGTTATATCAATCTCAGGAATCAAGGAGTTAATATATATCAGGCCACCCCATGGACTAGATCATTTTCTTCATTCATTTTTATAGATTTTTAGATTGCTGGATTGCGAGCTCGATCGCATATCGGATGTCTAAACACTAATTGATTGACGTTTAAAAATCCATGATTTACTTATTTGCACTAATTCATTTGTCTGACTTCCATGTTTTACTGACGTCTCATTTACTATTGACTTTTTCTAAATCTGTAGTTACAGGCTTGCTTAATTGATCATGATCATGCACTGAAATGCTACTTACGGGTGTATGGTTTACGGTTTCGAAGCTTCAGCCCTGTTCTTGCGGCATTGTTCAATTTAATGGATCTGTAACTGCCGCAAATTTGGAATTTATTGAGGCCAATTGTATATTAAATTCCCACATGTAACATTTGTTAAAATTAGTCTGCTTTAGTCAAGGTTAAAGAGTATAATGGATTCCATTACATTGTTTTTCAAAGGTGTTTATACAGGTATTTGCCTTCAGTCCAATACTAGAACCAGAGAGTTTCCAACAAAAGTTGGGTTTTCATTCTCCTCAAAGCAGTCCAATATATGCACAGGGCATCAGAACTGCGGAGGCCTTCTCTTCTTTTAGCATTCTTGTCCTGGGGGATTTTCTTTTTTTTTTTTTTTTCAAAATCTTTTTATTGACACATAAGCAGTGTTCAATAACACAATATTGTTGGACTCGCAGGTCCAACACAAATTTGCATAAACAGGATTTTTTAACAACATTTTAGATATCTTGTACAACTTTGTTGTCAATAATGATTATCCTGTCCTGACAATTTTCGGTGTCTGCTTTATGTGTCCACCATAACCTTTTTCTGTTTTCTCAACTTTGCAGGAAACGCCTGCTAGCTATTCCTTCCCTAGCAATTGACTTCTCAATACTAAACTTGTCAAATTCTTACATGTGAGCTAACTTGTTGTCTTTCCATGTAGATATATATAGATGTTCAATTTTGCATAGCTCGAGAATTACATTATTCACCTAGTATATGGGAAGTATAACATCGAACAAACAATGAATAAACAAGTCAATGAACTTATTACCTGTATCTTCCTTGCTTTTTTTTTTTTTTTTTTTTCCTCCTTCTTCCTGTCTATCTTCTTCAGTTTACTCAATTCGCCAGTAGTTGTCAACGCCCAAGACACCCGTCACCCCGGCCTGGAGTCTCCGCCTAATCCGATTACGCCTTCCCTTCCTAGTGTACTAATTTCCACTCTAAATCAAGTTTTTGTTAAATTAAAATAGCTTTGTCCGACTCCACCCATCTGTCCCAAATTTGACTAAAAGTGGAGAGGGAGTTGTTTATTGAATGCGTAATTTTTTCATAAATCATGATGTGGTGTAATTTTTTTATAACCTCTTGGGCGTCTAAATGGGGTGATTTCCAATTCTTTGCAATGTGGCTTTTGGTTGCCAGCATGACCATTTGTATCCACTTGTTATGGTTCTTATTAACGTTCAGTACTGGCATTCCCAGTAAGCATGTCTCCCTAGAGGGGTGTATTTCCCTGTCTAATACCTCAGTGATCATTGCAGTTACCCTTCGCCACAGGGCCTGTACTTTTGGGCAGTCCCACCAGATGTGGCCAAAGGTTCCTCTATCTGAGCAGTTCCTAAAGCACTCAGGAGGGGAAAGCGGATTTATCTTATTTAGCCTGTCAGGTGTCATGTATACCCTGTGTAGTACTTTAGTTGCTGTTTCTAAATAGCTAAAGAAGAGGGAGCCTTTAGTCAGTGCCTTGTGTATTTTTCCCCATCTCTGGGTGTCCCATTCTACTCCCATTTCCTGTTCCCATTGTAGGACATGTTTAGGCTTTTGGTCTTTAAGTGGCTTGTTGGCAAGCGAGTAAAGGGTACCAATTATGCCTCTGGCTAGGGGATTCTGCGCACATACTTTCTCAAACCAGGTGTCCTGTGTGGCATATCTTGTTATAGTTAAATATCTCCCTGTCTGGTAGATTGTACTTATTTATGAATTGTATAGAGGTTAAAAGTTTGCCGTCTTGGAACCATGCCCCTAGCAGGTCTAGTTTCCGCGAGAGCCACCACGCTTTTGAGACCCCCCCTAATTCCTTCATAATCTGGGACCCCGAAAGGACTGGCGTGAGAGATGAAAGGGAGTGTGTTAACTGCCGCTTGGAGTTTGCCCCTCTCCACTCCTGCAGGGATAATTTAATCATTGGATTATTGTAGCCTGATTTTGCTATTGGGGAGAGTGTCGGGGACCAAATGATATTATCCCATTTGTAGGGTTTCATTTGATAGTTCTCTAGGGATACCCACATTGGTTGGTGTTCACTGGAATGGGCTTGTGGTAGGAAGGAAATCTGGGCTGCTTTAAAGTAGTGTATCAAATTTGGGCACGCCAAACCCCCTGCTTCTCTGTCTCTATACATTAGGGACTTGTTGATTCTCGGGTGTTTATGTTGCCAGATGAATCGGAATACCGCTTTTTGGAAGCCATCTAGATCTCCTCTATGTATTCTAATCGGGAGTGTTCTAAAATAGTATAAGATTTTGGGTAACATGTTCATTTTAAAAGCGTTTATTCTTCCTGTCCATGACAGGTTGTATCTATTCCACCTAAGTAGATCTGCTTGTAATTTTTTGTAAAGGGGGATATAATTTTCTTTGTATAAAGCTGACAACTCTGGTGTGAGGT
Organism: Discoglossus pictus; assembly: GCA_027410445.1. Classification (NCBI taxonomy): domain Eukaryota; kingdom Metazoa; phylum Chordata; class Amphibia; order Anura; family Alytidae; genus Discoglossus; species Discoglossus pictus. The sequence goes on from CM050167.1 coordinate 233,170,568, forward strand.
TAACTCCTAGATATTTGATACTTCCCTTTGGCCATGATAACGAGTGTCCCTCTTTTAGGGCTTGTACCTGGTCTGAGGGCACTCTCATGCATATTATTTCAGATTTATCTGCGTTAACTTTGAGGCCTGACAAGTTCCCAAACCGGGACATTAAGTCCATAAGGGCTGCTATTGAGGTTACCGGTTTTGTAAGCGTGCACAAGATGTCATCTGCTAACAAGCTGCATTTCATTTGTTGACATCCCACCTCAATACCCTGTATGGTGGGGCATGTCCTAATGGCCTGAGCGAGAGGTTCGATGGCTAGAGCGAATAGTAGCGGGGACAGGGGGCATCCCTGCCTCGTACCTCTCTGGATGTTTATAAGATCTCTATTAGCCCCTGGAAGCCTAAGGCTTGCCGTCGGTGGTTTGTATAATGTATTTACCATATTTGTAAATTTGCCTCTGATGCCAAATTTATCTAGAACCGCATGTAAATAAGGCCATTTAACGGAGTCGAATGCCTTTTCTAGATCTAAGGCTACTAGACTGAGAGGTATATTCGCCTTTTTAGCTATGTGGGAGACATTTAGAATACGTTGTATGTTATCCCCAGCTTGTCTGTACGGCACAAAGCCCACTTGGTCTTTGTGTATTAGTTTGGGGAGGAATTTGGCTACCCTTGCTGCCATTAGCTTAGATAGGATTTTAATGTCCCCGTTTAACAGGGATATTGGCCTATAGTTCCTTGGATTTAAAGTATCCTTTCCTGGTTTAGGGATAAAGATTACATCTGCCTGGTTTAGCTCGGCTGGCATTGGCTCTCCTAATAGCATCTCATTAAATAATTTGCTTAGGTGTGGGGCAAGGTGTTTTGCAAGGCTTTTATAGTATAAGTTTGAGTAACCATCCAGGCCATGGGCTTTTCCTGCTTTAAGCGTTTTTATAGTGTCAATAACTTCGGACAGGGTTATCTCTGCATTTAGGGAGTCTAATTCCCCCTCCGAGATTTTGGGAATGTCTAGGCTGTTAAGGAATTCCTGTACTGTGAAGTTATTGGCTTTTGTTTTTGCCGAGTAGATTTCTTGGTAGCACTTGTGGAATGTCTTTTTTATTTCCGATTGGTTCATTGTAATTTCTCCACTTTCCGTTTTAATTTTGGTGATATGAGTTAAGTTTTTCTTTAGGTTGAGTCTGCGTGCAAGCATAGGGGAGGGCTTGTTACCCTGGGCGTAAAACTTATGCCTAGTTTTCCTAAGGGCCTGTTCAGTTTTAGCGGCTAGTACAGAATCTAGTTCTAGTCTAGCGTTGTCTAGCTGGGTTCTAGAGACCCCAGGAGCTTTGGCCTGAATTGGTTTTTCCAAGTACTGCAGTTTTTTAAATAAGTCATTTTCTTTTTGAATGCATTGTTTCTTTCTGGCAGCTGCCAGTTTAATTGTGGTGCCTCTAATGTATGCTTTGTGCCCTACCCAGACCCACCCTATATTTGCCTCGGGGACCATGTTTAACGTGAAGTAATCTTGAATGTAATGTTCTATTTGAGCTAGCGATCCGGGATTGGTTAGAAGTGCCTCGTTTAAGCTCCACTTCCCAGGGGTTGTGAGACTAAGTCCCAGTTGAATTTTAAAGCTAACTACCGCGTGGTCAGACCAAGGGCAAGGGTGGATCTGGGCATCCACTGTGTGGTTAAATAGCGAGGTATGAGTTAGGAGAACATCTATTCTGGAATAGGAATTGTGAGTTGGGGAGTAATAAGAATACTCCTTTTCCGAGGGGTGTAGTCCTCTCCAGGCATCAATCAACTCTAGCTCCCTCATTTGTGTGTGAATTGTTTTGAGTTTTTTTATGTTACGCGTGGGATGGGTTGCTCTTGATCTGTCTACAGAAGGCTCGAGCGTAAGGTTAATGTCACCTCCTAGTATGATTCTGCCCCAGTCTTTTTGCTTCAAGGTACTTAGTAATTTAGTGAGGGCTCTGGTGGGCGCTGTGGTAGGAGCATAGATATTAACCAATGAGATTCTGAGGTTTAGGATGGTTCCTGTTAAAATTAGAAAATTACCCTCTTTGTCTTTGGTTTGTTTTTCGACTACAAATGGGAAATCACGGTGTATTAATGTAGCTAAGCCTGCTTTTTTGCTTTTCTGGTTGCAAGTGTAGAATACTGGGAATTCCTTGTGTAGGTAAGTTGGTACTTTGCCCTGGGCGAAATGGGTCTCTTGCATAAATATGACAGATGGATGGAATCTTTTATAGAACAGTAAAGCTTTGCGTCTTTTAAATTGAGAGTTGAAGCCCCTTACATTGTGTGTTAAAAAGGTGTGCTCTACATCAGCCATTGGTTTTTTGTGTAGTTTATATGTTCTCATTGGGGAGTGTGTGGCAGTTAGGTTACCTGGAGGTGGAATGCTGAAGTACCGTGACCTGCGCCGGGAACCTCCCTTGGGTGTCTTGGGCGCCGAGACCACCTGTAAACTGGATAGACTAAGAAGAAAAGCAAAAGAGATACAGAAGCTTAGATTCAACATTTCAATAAACTGGTTAAAACATGTCCTAACAATTTGGTAGTTTCCCTGTCTCCCTACCTATTTACATACCTTGAGGCCAGTAGCTATTGCTCCCATTACTGGGTTTGACCTCTTAGGGAGAGGACTCCCTCCTGGGGGTTCTACCTGGGGAGTTGTTAAGGGCTCAAAACTCCCTTTAATCTTCATCCCTCCAAATCATTTAAGTCACCTCAAGAGCTCCGCTACAGCTAGATCTGCATATCTGTATATAACAATCTATCTGTCTCTAACATAACTTAAACATTTTAGCTATTTGCTGCAATTTCTTCGGCTCAACCTGCTCATGGGGAAAAAAAAGTGTTCAATACTCTCTCAATGATCAGCATCAGGATGGGGATTTTCTTTTTGAGTTGGCTGTGCCTTTCTACTCAGCAAGTGACCAAGAGTACTGGCAGCCACAAAAAGGACATTGTTATTAGATTGATATTTTCATTAATTTCCCTGTACATCTTTAGAACATGCCTTGCCAAGTAATATAACAGTGTTTAAACAACAGCAGTGCTTCAATAATCTATTGTTTTTCTCCTTTGATTTAGTGAACATGCCACATTGTTTTTGCTGAAGTATTCACAAGGCCACAATTCCATATGCTCCAAGCATTATTTTCTAATTATTGATTTATAGCTTTTATTTCTAACATGTGCAATGTTCCCTTCCAGTTTTCCTCTTGCCTAACAGCACCGGTTATATGACAGATACTGTCATGACTGATTTTGGGACTCCTCTGAACCTCACAAGCAACCCTGCTATTTTTGAACTCTAGCACATTGTGTTACTAATATCTAAGGTTATTAAAATGAACAAGATACTATTTTTATGTGTAGTATAGTGTAGGCCACATTATTTAATGTTGGGGTTGCTATGTGGTGTTATGTGCACGATAATAATGTTAGTTTACCTGTAAACTAACAGAGGTACACTTCTCTGCCATATTGTGTTAGTGGGCTAGCACAGGGTTAAACCCAAGGTTTCTGCAAGAATTTATATGGACCCTCAGAGTGGCCAGGCATCTACGCTCTGGCCTGATCTGACGTGACCTAACCAGTAAAAATACCAGATCAGATATATCTCAGAGGAAGGAATGAAGGAGGGGGTTGGTAGCTGTAGTAATGATAGGGAAAGGGCCATGTGATTTATTTATTGTTTTGGTTTTAAAATGTGTCTGAAGAAAGAATAAAGTTAGTGTTTCTCATCTTATTTCTCAGCTTCTCCATGAATGGTGTCCTGATCTGACTTGCTGGGTGCTGAGATTAATATAACGTCACAGCCTGCAGATTGCTCCTATAAGCTAAAGCAGGCTTGTTAGGGGTGTACTGAGTCCCTAGTCCCTGGGTCGTTATAGATACCCTAGCCTGATATATTGTGACAAGTTACCAGTCTCCTCTGGTTTTGTGCCTAGATTTCCAGCATTTTAACAGAGGAGCACAATACAAGAGGCTGTAATGCTTTTCCAAGTTTTACTAAAATTGTAACTAGTATTACAAGAAATAACAAACCAAAACAAATCATAGGAAATAATAGGACTAGCTTCCACTGAAGCACTTTCTAACGGATAAACAATTTCATTACTAACCAGCTCACATCCAGCTCCTGGATGGAGCAAAAACAAACAGTCCAAAAGTTTGGTAACAATAACTGGCCTGTATTCTTCAGATTTCCAGGTTTCTAATATGTTACAAATAGTCACACACAAGCTGCAGGCTGCTGTCTCTTTTTGTGTGTCTTTCTCAGACCAGCTGCAGACACTTAGTTCATCTGCAGCCCCACCCATATTCCAGAGACAGTCTTGAATCAGGTCTCACCAAGTGCAACTAATCAACAAATCAGGAAAGTTAACCCCTACAGTCCTACAATATATTTTATTCTAGATATTATTGTCGTGTTTATTTCTGTGTCTAAATGTCTTTATTTTATTTGTTTTTTTTTAACATGGGCTGAATGCTATTATGGGGACAAACAAGGAAGTACAAGTATAAACATTCATTAAACAGGAACTAATAGTAAACATGTCCCATTAAACAGTGACATAGATAACCTGGCACAAATCCATGAACTCTATTTAAAGGTGAATTTGACTTGCAAATCTTCATAATGTTTGCAGGTAACGTGAAATGGAACCGAGTCTGATGAAATTATTTACATAAATGCTTTTGGCTTGTGAAAAAGTTTTCCCCTCTGTAATGATTATTTCTTCTTAAAAAGTTGGTGGCCATTTCATTTTTCCACTGAAGATGTGTAACAGGCAGCATTTACAGAAATGAATGCAACTAATATAAATAGTAATCATATACAGCACTGTGCAAAATGGCAGACAGGAGCAGGTAGAAAGTGAGCATGGTCAGCAACAATGTATTATTTGAGAATAAAGAATTACAGAAAAAAACATATTTATCATGAGGTTATATTCTTTATATCCTTTCTCTTTTCCTTTCTGAGTTACAGATCAGAGGCAGAGCATGCATTTTCAGACTCTTAAATCCAGACATCATTGCTGTAGTAATTAGTGTAGCATCTACAGGGAACATGACTAAAGCCACCTACTCAGTGTGGCAGGAACCAGAGACATGTCACAATCACTGATGTGTCTCTAAGGATCTGTCCTATGCCTCACAGCGTCATGATGAAACAACATCAGGCTGTCTGAGGATTCTCTTTATGGATTTGCTGCAATATTAACAATACCTTCTACATTGCTCAACAAGTTGCTTTGCTCCTAAATAAAATAATTTAATCCACTGAATATGTGAGTGTTTCCATGTCTGCTGACTATTTATCTTACTTTTCTGCTATAAGGTACATTTAAACACTTTACTGTCATGGTTGCATGTGCTAGATTGGTTTGGATGGCTGCCTGTAAGATAAGTTCAGTGCCCGCAGGCTTTATCTGACATTTCTAATTGCTCCTACAAATATATGTTCACTCACAGACCTGCTTACAAAGGGTTTGTCTTTTTTGACTTTCGGCATCACCCAAGATGGGAGCCATTATGTCACAAGATAGCCCTGTTATTACAATGTTTTCTCTTCCCAGAGTTTACTCCAGTTAGCCCAAATCACCAGGCTCTATATAGGAGCATGAACAAATTACAGAAATGGAACATACAGGTTTCTTTATTTTATTTGAAATATATATTAATGACATATTTAACTTTTTGGTTACACCACTAAAAAGTTATGTTGGAATCCACCCTGATAATATAAAAATAAGATATAATTAACTTATATTCTAATTATTTTGATACTGTTGTAATTGTTTCATGATGTTAGTGACCTACCTTTTCATTTACTTTACTCCTCTATTTCAATCAATACAAAGTTTATTAAAAAAGTGCATTATCATATTTAGCTGTCTATATTTCTTGGCCCCCGGCATGATCCATTCAGCTTTGTCAATAAACAGACAGACTACCGACTTTGGGAAAAATGCGGGCCACAGCTTTAGTAAACCAACCAATTTATATAACCATAAATTAATATACCGTATTTCACATTCTTGAACAATTTTTTTAATTAACGTCCTGGAGGAGGAGCCCGGCCAGGTCAGTAACCTCACACTCTGGGCCCACGCCCAGAGCACCCCAATGCTTTTCCAAAGCACGCCCATGAGTCAGGGCAACTCCCACTTAAGCCAGTGGACCGGGCAACTCACCTCCCACCATACCAAACACATATCCATATGACATTTTCCTTTCTACTCTATTAACCCTTTAATTCCTATCGGACAATCATAACCCCTTTCTTACCAAACTTATATATCTATATATATATATATATATATATATATATAAATATACCTACATACACAAAAAAAATTTTTTTTGACCCCTGGCCAATCAGGAGCACCCAGGCTCCGCCAGGTCACGCTGCTCTGCATCAGACCTGGCGTGCCTGGGCTGCCTCTGCGCCGGCCATGACCCCGGCATGATCCATTTGGCTTTGTCAATAAACAGACAGACTACCGACTTTGGGAAAAATACGGGCCACAGCTTTATTAAACCAACCAATTTATATAACCATAAATTAACATAATTAACATTCTTAAACAATTTATTTAATTAACGTCCCGGAGAAGGAGCCCGGCCAGGTCAGTAACCTCACGCTCTGGGCCCGCGCCCAGAGCCCCCCAATGCTTTTCCAAAGCATGCCCATGAGGCAGGGCAACGCCCACTTAAGCCAGTGGGCCGGGCAACTCACCTCTCACCACTGAGCAGATGAGGGACCCCTCCTAAAGCTGCGACCCCCCCTTGCCGCTCAATAAAGCTAAGGCCGGTCTTGTGCCCTCTTTAAGCTCGCAAGTTAGAAGTTCTAGACCTATCTCCGTTAGGTGAACCTTGTCGGGTAAAATAATTAATCGGCATCTGCGCCTGGCCGTTGGCATGCAAAAGCAGAGGGCCTGGCCCCGTTGGTTGTTTTTCCAGGTACAACCTCACACTCGCATGGGGGCAACACTCAGTACCAACTTTGTACAGGACCACCTCGTTTCCCTTTCCACCTTGGTCCGTTTATGACCTCCTTAACCACACCGACAACCTGTCACCTTCCAGACAAGTATCCTTTGCTAGCAGCCCTCCCGAACCGTGCCTTTTTGCCGAGACCAGTTCCCCTATCCTGAACGCTCCGAAGAACGCAAGGGAAAAAGCCATGTGGAAAAGACGGGAATTCGAAAGTGTCTCTGCATAGCATACCCAACGCCTCCACCAGGCGCAACAGCAGTGCAAATGTGATTGGACGCCTCCTGTCCATCCTCTGTTCACCCATAAATATTCCTTTCACCACTCGGCGAACCACAAATTCCTTTGTTAGGTCCTTCTGCCCTGCTAGTATGAACATGAAGGCCAACGCTGTTAGTTGCCGACCCACCACGGCCCTGGAATCGCCTCTTTCTGCGCACCGCATCAGAAACCATAGCAGGACCCCCACCGACTTCTCTTCAGATGACATGCCCCCTGCGGCATCCATCATATCACTCCATTCATTCCAAACTCTCCGGTAGGCCGACCATGTCCTAGGCGAAAACGACTGCCTGACGTACCCGACTACTCGGCTGTCCAAGTTCCCAAAGTTCCATAGGGATGATCTCGCCTTCCTCCTTTGCTGCCGGGGCCAACATTCGGAACCGGGCTTCCTGGAACCGAGAAAGGGCATCAACTACCCTGATGCTTAAATCTGGAACATGTTCAGCTCTCACCCATATATTCAAGCGAAGGCAGTGCAGAACCAGATGCCCTATCAGCCGAATCACTGGCCCAGAGGACGCCGACAGACTATAAATCGCCCAAACCACTAACGCATTACCTGAGTGAAAGATCACTTGCTGATCTCTAAAATTTTGACCCCACAGGTGTACTGCCGTGACGATGGGAAACAACTCCAGAACTGCGGAGCCATTTGTAAAACCCGCAGACACCCACAACTGAGGCCATACTGCAGAGCACCATGACCCCTTAAAGTAGGCGCCGAAGACGCGCCTGCATATAGATCGAGCTGCTCGTTTGACACACTGTCCGGGCTGATCGAAGTGCTGCCGTTGAATTCCTGAAGAAATGCTATCCAAACTTTGGCATCCTTCCTCATTGCTCCTGACACTTTTATGAAATGGTGAGGCTGCCAAACGCCCGCCGTTGCTAACGACATTCTTCTGTTAAAGATACGGCCCATGGGGATGATCCTGCATGCGAAGTTTTGATTGAAGCCGCCGCAGGGACACCCTGTTTACACCCACCAGAGCTGTGAGCTCAACCGATAGATCCATCACCTTGTCCGGAGGTAGGCTGCACTCCATTGCCTCCGAGTTGATCCGGATCCCCAAGAACGTCAATTCAGCAATAGGCCCTTCTGCCATCATTGCCCCAACGCCGGTCCGCCTGACCAGGTTTGTGGTCCAGTCGAAGGGCACGTAGGATACGGATGAGTATTCCTTGCCAATGCTATCATTGACTGAACCACCCCGAGGATAAGACAGGTCCTGAATCAGCCGGAATTTTCCAGGCTCCTTCTTTTTCACTATGCCCAAGGGGGAAATGATTAAACCTTGAAACAGGGAAGAGGAAAAGGGGCCAGCCATTCTTCCTAACTCCACTTCCGCCCGTATTTTTTCAGCTGCTACCCCTGGGAACTCCTTGACGGACTTTACATTCCTGAGCCTTGAATCGTCGGGTGGGAGGGTGCCCGGGATTGTGAACCCTTCCCGAAAACCCTCCCAAAGCAGGGTGGCAGCCCCTGCTTTTCCCAGCAACCTACCATAGTGTTCTAGCCACGGCCCTTTTTGAACGGGGTCTCCTGCTCGGATCCCTTCCTTCATTCTATTGCACCTTGGGAGAGCATGCTTGCCACCGCAGTTCAAGCAGGCGGGTTTAAATCGGCAGTTCGGTGCCAACTTGCAGCTGCCTTCGTTGAAGGAGTGGCATATCCCATGACCTGTTGGGCCCATCGCGGCTGGGCCTCTAGCCGCGCCTGGATTCTCTAACGAAAAGGCGGCATGACCCGCATAGGAGTCATTATGTTTAGCCAGTAGGACACTGCCTTATAGCTCCACACCATCGACGGCCTAGCTGACATGTACTGGCGGAATTCTTCGTCATACCGCCACCACGTTGTCCCCCCATATGTCCGATATGCGTTTCTAATTTCTTCTTGGTATACAAACAAGCCCGAGCACTGCTCCAGGTGTCTCTCCCCCATTAGGCAGGACATTATTGCAAATGCCTGCAGCCAGTTGTCAAAAGTCCTCGGGAAACGCCTATGGGGAGATCTCCTGTCCTCCCCCTCCCTAGGAAACCGTTCTTGTGAAGGATATGGGCAACAAAGTAAACAATTCTATGAATTCCCTGCGCCAGATTTTTCCTTTGATTTCCAGTAAATGTGCTCCTATGTTATCCGGACCGCACACATCGACTGCCTCATGGTAGTATCCGCCATTCTCCTCTCGCTAACCTGCTAAGAGACTCCCCCAGCTGGAGCTATTGCTCCTCCCAGGCTCGCTGGCGGGTTTGAAAAACTACTGACTGCGCCGCTGTGGTGGACTGGCCTCGCGGGGCGAGATGATTCAGACCACGCTTTTGCAGCCAAACCGCCTACCCACACTCCGACTTCCTCATCGGACACGGCTATGTTGTGAGTCTGCATGAGGTCATCAACAGAGACGCCCTGGTTCTCTCACCTGACTCTCCCCATCCGGGAGTAGCTGCCAGCCCGGGAAGGCCTTGCCGATCCGAGCAAATGACGGTCCGTGCCCGTCCTATTCGCTGAGAGCCCCTTCCTCACCTCTCGAGCAGGTGCAGCTGCAGCTGCACAATCTTCCACTCTGCGATCTGGATTTGCTTCTGGGTCTGGAGAAGCATGAGGAACACTAGATCTACTGTGTCTGTTCCCCGGTGACCTCGCAGTCAGTCCCCCCCCCCCCCCCCCAGAGGAGGTCCCTTTGACAGTCCCTGTATCCTGAGTGATGTCAGGGCTGGTAGAGCTGAGCTGTGGCTTAACTCTTTTGTCAGGGGATTTTTGTCTCTTCGCTGGCATCGAGGTAAAGATCAAAGGTCTGTACCTGTTCGTCGACTTCCGGACCCTAGTGGGGCGCGTCTGCCGTGCCACCGCGGCCATCACTGGAACCTCATTGATTACCCCCAGACTGTCGTTGGCCGCCATCTCATCCATCACTAGGTTTAATTTCCCCCTAGTGGTCTCTTGATCCTACTGGTCTCTGCAACAGCATTGCTCCGTCCCTGCGAAACACCTGCGCTACTGGCAGTGGATGTGGCAGTGGGGACCGCAGGGGCTGTGCGGTGGGAGCCTGTAGGAGCTTTTTTAGAGCTCCGTGGCTGAGCAGGGGTGTTGCTTGTCTGCTGCAGGCCTTGGGGAAGTCGCTGGGTGGTGGCCGGACGGCTAGGCCCTCGCCTGCGGCTCCCGTTGGCATTGCCTTCTCTGCGGTGGGGGGCATAAGCTCTTGGCTCTCACAAAACCTATCCGTGACCCCCATACTCTCCATGGCCCTTTTGCCAAAATCCAGGCTGGTAAAGGGGTTACCCACTGGGCCCAGGTCACCGGTCACCTCCCCGCTTAAGGCCCTTGGGTCCATCCTATCCTGGACCTTCCTAACACCATGGCTTAGAGCCCTGGTTCTAACCATGGCTAACAAAACTTCTAAATCCCCTGGGTTCATGACAGTATACACACCACAAACACAGCAGGGGGAGGGAACAGCACAAACTGTGAGGGATGGGGGGGGCACAAGCACAGCTGAAGGGGGGACAAGACAACTGAAAGGGGACAAGCGCCAGCTGGGGGGGCAGCACAAGGACAGGGCACACAAACACACACACAATGTACACCCAATGGGAACCTCTTAAGTCATTTTTGTGTTACATACAGCGGAGCGCAGCGTGAGCTGCTTGTCTGGGCAATGGCCGGCACAGAGTTAGGGAAAAGCCTGCGAACCTAGCGTAAATCCCTCCCCCTGACCCCTGGCCATTCAGGAGTGCACGGCTCCGCCGGGTCACGCTGCACTGCGTCAGACCCGGCGTGCCTGGGCTGACTCTGCGCCGACCATAAGAATATAAAAACACAATATCAAACCCTTCAACAGAGAACAACTGATGTAGAGGCAAATTTGAAGTTCTTCATACAATAGTGTTTAAATGTTTGACATACATAATCAAATCCTGTCCTGGATTATACACACTCCTAGTTTGATTGCATTTTGATTATTTAGCTTCTATATCTTCGAGCTTGTTTAGATTCAATTGTCAAAACTAGTATTAAATGTGTGCATACAACTGTTTACAAAAATGCAAGCATTGCGTTTAATCATTAGCAATTACACTCACTACTGCCACCATTTAACATTTGGCACAGTTACAAATGTATTTAATTGACTCAAGACCGCAAGTACAGGCTCACAGGCACCACACGCAAACCATGAACCTGTACGTAGCATTTCAGGGCATGATCATGATCAATTAAGCAAGCCCTTAAGTTACAATTAAGAAAGAGCAAATAGTAAATGAGACCTTCATCATGACGTCAGTAAAACATGGAGTTTAAAGTACAATCAGTTAGTGTTTAGAAGTCCGATCTGCAATCAGACTCGTAATCCAGAAATGTATAAATTAAAAATAAATTAAAAAAATCAACTGTTTTAGTCAATGTGGGTGGCCTGATATGTATTAACTCCTTGATTCCCGGGATCAATAAAGCAAGGAAAGAAAAAGTGAAAAAAATGTTTTATTGCAGATTTGCGAGTTGTGCAATTAATTCTAACACGTGTCATTGCTTTCCCAGTATTTTTAAGTACAGTATTGTGTGGTTATTTGCTTTTGCAGTGTTACGAACAGTTGTTTAACCCATTTGCAAGTATTATTAATTAACTATTAATAATTTTTTGATACATTTGCCATTTACAAATGTAAAGGCAATTGCAGGCGCTTTTGCGCCTTTAGCACTGGTATCATTTACAAGCTTGAAACATCAAAGGAGGAGATAGAACAGAGTTACGTTTTTGACAACTGCAGTGCTTTTGAGCATGTGACTCGCAAATGGATTGCAAGTAGCTAAAAGTAGGCAATTACATATCTGTAACTTTTATGGGCTCCATTATGGGCTCAAGTAATTGCGATTTGGACAACTGAATAAGGGCCTTTTGTCTTTTTTTCTTCTCACTTGTTCTTGCAAAGTACTGTAACTAAACATTCAAGACTTAGGCACATCACGTTCCATGATTATTGGTGGGATATTTTGCAATAACCCCATAAGTTATCCATAGATTAGTAGGAACCTGGATCAAGGCAACTCAGTGGATGTAGTCTTTTTGGATTTTGCAAAGGCTTTTGATACAGTACCACATGGGAGACTATTGGGCAAACTAAGGGATACAGGAATTGCAGTAAATATCTGCTCATGGATTGAGAGCTGGCTAAAAGACAGGAAGCAAAGGGTTGTTGTAAATGGAACATACTCCGATTGGACTACTGTGGTAAGTGGGGTTCCTCAGGGTTCAGTATTAGGTCCTCTCCTTTTTAACATATTTATTAATGACTTAGAGGTAGGATTGGAGTGTGGGGTCTCCATTTTCGCTGATGACACAAAGTTGTGCAAGGTAATTAAATCAGATAATGATGTGCTTTCCCTCCAAGGGGATTTACATAAAATTGAGGAATGGGCATCTAAATGGCAGATGAGATTTAATACGAATAAATGTAAGGTTAAGCATCTGGGAAGGAAAAATAGCCATGCAATTTATAATCTTAATGGAGCAAATCTAGGTGTATCAGATATTGAAAGGGATTTGGAAGTGCTTGTGGACAACCACCTAGGTAACAGTGCTCAAAGCCAAGCATCAGCTGCAAAGGCAAATAAAATATTAGCATGTATTAAGAAGGGTATAGAAGCCAGGGAAGCAAACATAATTCTGCCACTATACAAATCTCTAGTACGCCCTCATTTGGAATATGGAGTACAATTTTGGGCACCACTTCATAAAAAGGACATTTTAGAACTGGAAAAGGTACAGAGAAGGGCAACAAAACTAATAAGGGGAATGGAGGGGCTAAGTTATGAAGAAAGACTAACCAAATTAAACTTATTTTCTCTAGAAAAAAGGCGTCTAAGAGGAGATATGATTACCTTATATAAATACATCCAGGGTCAGTATAAAGATTTGTCAGGGGAGCTTTTTGTGCCAAGAGGTTTTAAATTGACAAGAGGACATCCCTTGAGGTTAGAAGTAAAAAGATTCCACCTTAAAGAAAGAAAAGGGTTCTTCACAGTAAGGGTGGTTAATCTGTGGAATTCTCTACCAGAGGAGGTGGTGACAGCGGATTCGATAGATAACTTTAAAAGGGGACTAGATTTATTTCTAATTAAAAAGGGAATTCAGGGTTATCATGGATAATTAGAGAGGCAGTATTGATCCAATTTTTTTTACATTTCCCTTTGAGACAATTGGCTAAGTCTCGCTTGTGTTTTTTTTTTTTCTATTTGCCTTCCTCTGGACTAATTAATAATAATAATAAAAAAAAAAAAATTAAATAATTGATTAATAATTAATTAACAACTAATGAATTAATAGTTAATCCGCATATTGCAGATCAGAGGAGATCTTAAAAAGGTTGAACTTGATGGACTGAAAATCTTTTTTCAACCTTAAATACTATGTAACTATATGTAATAGATGTAAAAGAAAATACTTGCAAGATTAGACATGCAGTGTTTTTTTGAACCACTAATAAGCTCCATAAGATGCACACAACGTATAATACATATTTTTTCTGATAATTTGACAAACACATCTGGGGGCAATGGCAAGAAACTCAAAAACTGTGGACAGAGGCATCTACCTCTGTTCCTGTGTTAATATTCACAAATATCTCCTCCTCTAAAAAGTTTAATCAATCAGTTCAAAAAGTTTTCTACATATTTTCAGTAGTGGTAAAAAATATAACACCCTGTGTGCCCTGTGTGCAAGGGTCCCTGCACATTGGGTGGGGTTAATGTTAGGGTGAGGTTAATGTTAGGTGTTGCAGGGGTACACTGAGAAAGGGGTTAAGTAATTAGATGGTGTGCAACCTTAAAGGACCTGTGTCTGGAGTTAATTAGATGGTGTGGGTCTTTAAGGACCCGTATGGAGGGTGGGGGTTAATTTTAGGTGCAAGTGATGGCAATCAGGACCATCTGCAACATGGGGGGGTTATTTTAGGTGCAAGGGGGGGTTCTTTAAGATTCGCCCTTGCAGGGGTTAAATGTTTATTTCCATGGGGTTCTGTATAGATGTAGATGGAGTTTGAGCGGGGAAGGGGGCGATCGGTCAATGAGGGGGGTAGGGGATTCCCAACAGCAGGGATTTAAATGGAAGGAATTCCCAGGGCATGACCTTAGGGCTTTCTATTGGCTCCTAGAGACGTTTCTCATCCGTAGTTTGGGTACCTTCCATACTGAAATCTTTTGAGGACAAGGCAAGGATTTACGGATGTGGGCTGAGTGTCCTAATGTTGAGAAGCTAAAGATATACACAGAGGAGTAGTTTAAGGGAAAAAAAGCTCCCACAGCTGATTTACGTCAGTGTCCTAACTTAGAGCACTTGATTTACATGGAGACTAATATTTGTATCTCAGCAACTAGATGTCTTTTCAGTGAATCAATACTGTTTTAGACTTTTTTTGCCTTGCATGATCATCATTCGATTACCATTAAATTGTTCCTTATATAAATCCTACTGTTATGGTAGTGCATGCAGGGCAATGTGCAGATGACAGTGTAGACAATACATGTCAAAATACATGTCAATACGAGTCAAATAGAAAGTCAGACACAACAAAGGGACCGGAAATGTCAGTACTATGAATTAGGACACACTCAGCATGGTTATTAATGATATGTGAAAACTAAACATTAACATTTTTGGAATCAATGAACTAAAATGGACTGGAATGCTCCACTTTACAGATGATCATCAACTATTCAACAATAATCCTACAGAAGAAATGGAGTAGTTCTCATTTTCACTTACCGTAATCATTTAAATGGTGACTAGATCAGTTCTTGAATACAGCACAGAACGTACTAGAATAATCACAAATAGAATTCAAGCAAACATTTCAATATTACAGTCTATATTTCATCTACAGATGCTGAAGAGGGTAGTTGACTAGTTCTACGAGGATCTGCAGCACGTATTGGACATTGCATCAAAAAAGGTGTTATTTTTATCACAGGAGATTAGAACTCCAAAACTGGCATTTAAAGTAGGGCCTAGGAGTTTAAAATGAAGCCTCACATAGATTAGTAGAATTATTATTATTATTATTATTATTATCTTTATTTATATCGCAGCAACATATTCCGTAGCGCTGTACAGGGGTTTAGTACATGGCAAAAAACAAACTTAACACCTTATAAAGAATGGAGGGCCCTGTTTTTGAGCATATAATCAAATGCACATAGTGCTTGTTTCCAAGACACGGACACACAATTGAAAACTCACAAACTTACAATCTAAGGGTTTAGGTGTGATACAAGAGGGTGACAAATACAAAATGGCAACGTGGATGTCATTTGTTTAGTCAATTGGAGGGGTCTGTGTGTTGTACTGTAGATTTTGGGTGGGAGTGTAATTAAGCTGTGGAGTGTGCAGTTGTAATTATAAAGGCTGAAGGTGGTAAGATTTTTTAAATAGGTGTGTAACGGAGTTGGAACATGAATCCAATATCTCCGCTGGTATACGGTAAAATATCCAAGAAGCACTACAGTCTCACCATTCCCAACCTCCCATATTGGACGACACTCAATCTGGGAGTCAAATGAATACTGACTTTATTTTGTTATGTGCAGAAATATATATACACATCTCTTCCCACAGGCAATACACATCCCCCATAGTTGGCCACACAATACACATAGATAGACAATAGGTGTGGTCACACCCCCCGGAGGTTACCTGGCAACTTTGATACAATCAGACATTGATTAGATCATCCTTCTTTGTTCTTATGTCTGAGAATGAAAACACTTTATACAATAGACTTCCTTATCTTATGAGGAGTCTCTGTAATAGGATTATCTCTTATGCCGAGGTCTGCAATAGTCTGGGCTAATATTCTGCAGAGCATAAACCAACATACATACAGTATAATAGTAGGATCATATTTTAACCATAATAATAACCATAAAACAGGGCAAAATAGTGATGGGTTCCGTTACACACCTCCCCCGTGACCATAAGCCGGCATACACGGTCTGATCCCAAAGGATCGGCCTGGGGATGTCCGGACAAAAGTATTTGTTGGTCAATTCTCTAGTTTGACAACCCATCAGCATTACTGCAATTCACATTTACTCACATTTCACATATCCCCAGATAGCTGGGATCTGAGCGCACAAAACTACAGAATAGCGCTCAGATCCTATTCACACAGGTTAATTAACATGTAGCTAAAGTATTTCCCATAGTCTTTCATTATATGAATGGGCTCCATGGCATAGCTATCTGGGGTATCACCGCTCCTACAGGGCAAGTACCGAATGGCCCTCCTGTATTTAAAGGGCCAGAATGAGTGACATACACTCTGGTATGGCCGAATACTGGTTTTAAAGGGCAATATGTCCCAGGGCCATATTCGCAGGGCAGGAGGCTGGCAATAAGTCCTCTCCAGGACAAAGTGGCAAAAGGCACATCGTCACACATCTCCCCTTTGGGGGGAAGTCTAACCAGGCACCTGGATATTTCGCTGTGGTGATGGGGCAACACGCTGAGGGGACTTGAGGGGCAGAGGCCAGCGGCACTCTGCCTTGATGCCAGCTCTTCTGCTGGTCTAACCTGCAGCACATCCTGCTCTGTACAAGGGACAAAGGGAGGGCAGAGGGAGGCCGCCCCGCTGTCAGCTCTTCTGCTGGGGTACTTGGGACATATTCCGGCTGAGTAGCCAGGGAAAGGTGGGGGTCAGTGGGGGTTAACATTTCCTCTGTTAACCCTGGGGCCACATTAGGAGTTAGCTGGGGAGGGGGATTTGTACTTACCCCCTCCTCCGGTTGTCCCAGTGAGGGTAGTTGGGGATCTGGACAGGCTGTCCACCATCCCGGTAGGGCAGGCACAGAGACCATGGTCCCATCTGTGCCGTCTGGGAGATTGGTGTCTCCCCTTGTTAGGGTAAGCTGTCGCTGGGGGGGAAGAACGACACCTTCTGCTCCCTGGGATACACACTGCCGCTGGGGGGTGGAAAGGATGACACCTTCGGCCCCCTGGGGTACACACTGCCGCTGGGGAGGAAGGACGGCCCCTTCTGCTCCCTGGGGTACACACTGCCGCTGGGGAGGAAGGACGCACCTTCTGCTCCCTGGGGTACACACTGCCGCTGGGGAGGAAGGACGGCACCTTCTGCTCCCTGGGATACACATTGCCGCTGGGGGGGAAGGACGATACCTTCGGCCCCCTGGGGTACACATTGCCGCTGGGGAGGAAGGACGGCACCTTCTGCTCCCTGGGGTACACACTGCCGCTGGGGAGGAAGGACGGCACCTTCTGCTCCCTTGGATACACACTGCCGCTGGGGGGGGGAACGACACCTTCGGCCCCCTGTGGTACACACTGTCGCTGGGGAGGAAGGACGACACCTTCTGCTCCCTGGGATACACACTGCCGCTGGGGGGGAAGGACGATACCTTCGGCCCCCTGGGGTACACATTGCCGCTGGGGAGGAAGGACGGCACCTTCTGCTCCCTGGGGTACACACTGTCGCTGGGGAGGAAGGATGGCACCTTCTGCTCCCTGGGGTACACACTGCCGCTGGGGGGGAAGGACGACACCTTCGGCCCCCTGGGGTACACACTGCCGCTGGGGAGGAAGGACGGCACCTTCTGCTCCCTGGGGTACACACTGCTGCTGGGGAGGAAGGACGGCACCTTCTGCTCCCTTGGATACACACTGTCGCTGGGGGGGAAGAACGACACCTTCGGCCCCCTGGGGTACACACTGCCGCTGGGGAGGAAGGACGGCACCATCTGCTCCCTGGGGTACACACTGGGACTGGGGAGGAAGGACAGCACCTTCTGCTCCATTGGATACACACTGCCGCTGGGGGGGAAGGACGACACCTTCGGTTCCCTGGGGTACACACTGCCGCTGGGGAGGGTAATTAGTTGGACTATTCCACGTGGAGCGGTTTCTGGGACAGTCTCTCTGCATGTGGCCCTGTTGGTTACACGTGTGGCACCTGATGTACCGTGGAGGGGTTTGGTAGTTCCCACCACCCGGACGCAGTGCTGGGGGGGGGGTTAATTGTGGGAGGTGGGTTAGCGTTCCCGCTGCTTTTCCATTATGTATTCGTGGACATCTGTCATTAACCATTCCAAGGTTCTTATGGGACGCGTACCTGGGAAAAAGGCCAGTCTGCTTTGGAGTTCTCTTCCAAACTCAGTCTGTGTGCTGTCTGTAAGAGGTACGTAGCCGCTGCCCGGTCTCCCTCCATGAGTTCCTTTCTGTCTGCATCCCTGTAGTCTGCGGCCGCCTCCTCCTCCTCATCATGGAACGCTGTCCGAAAACTAGCCGGCTCCATCCTGCTGTAGCCAGGGGCGCTGTACGGATACTAGCGTTGCCCTCAATTTGTAACTCCACGGAATGGTGTCTCCTGTAGCTGTCCTTCTGACTGTGGGAACAATTCCGCCACTTGCCACCAAATGTAACGGAGTTGGAACACGAATCCAATATCTCCGCTGGTATACGGTAAAATATCCAAGAAGCACTACAGTCTCACCATTCCCAACCTCCCATATTGGACGACACTCAATCTGGGAGTCAAATGAATACTGACTTTATTTTGTTATGTGCAGAAATATATATACACATCTCTTCCCCACAGGCAATAAACATCCCCCATAGTTGGCCATACGATACACATAGATAGACAATAGGTGTGGTCACACCCCCCGGAGGTTACCTGACAACTTTGATACAATCAGACATTGATTAGATCATCCTTTTTGTTCTTATGTCTGAGAATGAAAGCACTTTATACAATAGACTTCCTTATCTTATGAGGAGTCTCTGTAATAGGATTATCTATTATGCCAAGGTCTGCAATAGTCTGGGCTAATATTCTGCAGAGCATAAACCAACATACATACAGTATAATAGTAGGATCATATTTTAACCATAATAATAACCATAAAACAGGGTAAAACAGTGATGGGTTCCGTTACACACATGAAGGTAAGTTTATTGCAAACAGACCTTGCATTCCAGAGGGCACATGAGAAGGGCAAAGTAGATGGTTTGTGACAAGTGATGGGTATTAGATTATGGGAGTTTTGGGCATTTGCTACCCTGGGGACTCTGCGTGGCTGACAGCAGGTGAGAATGTGTGAGGGGCCTGGGTTAGGGGATATATCCCCACAAGCCATCAGAAGAAGGAGAGAGAGTAAAAGGAGATGGGAATAGGACTTACCGTATTGGTCCGAATATAAGCCGCACCTTTTTTCTGATTTTTGAGCTTGCGAGTTAAGGGTGCGGCTTATATTCGCGAATGCAAAATTACTGCCGATATGCGCGATTGCGAGTTAAGGGTGCCCGATTGCGAGTTAAGGGTGCCGATTTAAGTGCTTTAGACTGCGGTATTGAATAGCGATTTACTGTTTTAGTGATTCTAATGTCCTGTAAAGCCTGTAACCTGCAAGAAAAAGCCTGTTTCTTGCAATGGCTGATCACTTTGAGAGTCTTTTTTCTCTCCAATTTTACGGGTGCGGCTTATATGTGAGTACTATCTTTTTCTATTTTTTCCCCTTGAACTTTACGGGTGCGGCTTATATGCGGGTGCTGCTTATATTCGGACCAATACGGTAGATTTCTGCTTTCCAGCTTTACGGGAGGGATGAGATAGTGACTGGAGGAAGGAGAAGAGCTTATGGGAGCAGAGAATAGGAGAGGAAAGCAGGGAAGGTGAGATAGTTCTGCCAAGGAACATCACTGTTCATAGCAAATACTTTCTTCCCACGGGAATTAGATTTAAGTGATTAGATCTGGTAGATGGAAGAGTTATGGACAGAAGTTATAACTTTATCCATGAACTAGCATGGTAGAGAAGATTACTGGAGTAATCCACTTCCTTTTACCCTTCTTTATCACCTTACACAATAAACCACACACCCTTTGGGTATAGCTGCCATAGCCATTTTTATAAAATAATGGTTCAGACGACAGCACTTTTTTGCTGCCAGGATTGACCAGCGGGAGACATCCTTTCTCCTACTAACCTTAATTGGACCAGGATTAGCCACATAGGGGCGGCACTAAAGCAAAGTCCTTACCCAGGTCCCTGGTCTCTTCCCAATTTAGGCTCCTGGCAACAAAACCGCTATCACCCAGGATGGCATGCCTAATAAAAGATGCCATTGTTCTATTTATAATTTTTCAACAATTTTCTAACTTAGTTGCATCCCAAATCTCTGTTGGCAGGGTTTTACCCTTTCTGACCAAACTATTTTTACTTGGTAAAACCTAACTATAATTTGTTTTATATCAAGCTGCATCCATTTTATGAACATTTTCATGATTGAAATTCCCAAATTATTAACCCCAACATGTAACACTAAAATATCAGGTTGCCCGAAATGTCCATATAATCAACGACTATGCCCATTATATTTTGCCATCGAAGACCTCATATACTAATATATACAGAAATAGATATGGCATTCATATTGTGCTGAGTGGCACATAGTTTTCACAAGTCATATGTACTGTTGGCGGGATGGTTTGTTTCCATTTTCTTGTTCTTCTTGTTTTGTTATATCAAAATAAAGTAATAGATAAGTCATTTTTCTTTTACATGAAGCTGACTTTTTAACCAATGAAACATGATGATATCATTAGTTCACTTTGCTAATAATATAAGTCATTGTGTTTCAATGTGGAAAGAGCAATGAACAATGCAATAATAGTAATATGCAAAATATAAGCATATTCTGACTGTCTTCCAGTGAAGGAACATTTGTTTACCCATAAATATCAGTTCTCTGTACAACCTGAAACAGTATCAGAGATGTTTACCTTCCTTTTATAGGTAAAACAATCCAGTAGTGTGTGACACTACTGAGAGGAAGAGAAGACACTCGTGATCCCTGTGTTGATTTAAAAACATTTGTTGGCAAACAGGAGGGCAGGGATGCATGTGTGGACCCTCCTATACTGTTCTTTGTAGGGAGAAAGCTTGTCCTTCACCTACAAAATACACACTTGTTTGATAAAAACACATCACCTCACTATCCTCTTTTCCTCCCTAATTCCCTGTCCCTCTGCCAATTCTGTGGTGAAGTTTAGGTGCCCAAAATATGGTTAAACATTTTGTGCAATCCTTTTGATGTCCTGTGGGCTACCTAAGTGGACCAAAAATAAGTTGATTTTAGGTGTGTTATTGTCATTATGCTTTTTTGCTCTCCAGTGCTACCAGATATTTAACCTATTAAACCCTTCAATAGGACACTGTCACATTGGTCTCTCCATCATTAATGGATATATACATTGTATTGGTACTACAGATATCTTGATTATTTATAATAATTATGACTTTACTTATTCAGTCAAACTGTCTGACTTAGTTTATTCTATATATGTTAAGATGTTTTGTTAAATTATTACATTACACTACTCCACATTGCAAACACAATACTAACAGTTTTAATCCATAAAACAAATTGGACTGGTCTCTTGACCCAGACAGTATGGCATCTTAATATCTAACATAACAGCTGTGTTTGGTTCTGTTAGTTTTTCTATTCCTAGAACAATGGCTGTGTTCATTGTTTATTAGGGCAGTGATGTAGAGGAGAGATAGGCAAATGAGCTGATAGCTCTTCATATAATAAGTGCAGTTTTTCCACACAAAACCTTTCTTATGTTGCATGAACAAGGACACAAAGCCTGGGATGGCCAGAAATAACAAAAAGGGCATGGTGCAGCCAGCCATACAGCAACTGCAGGAAGAGCAGGACAACGAAGCGTCTCTCCCTGAATGGTTTCATGGTCTCATTTCAAGGAGGTGAGTGACAGCAGGGAATCAGCAGGGGATCAGTATATCTGTGCTGGATGGAAGGTTGGAAAGGACATCACTGTGTAATGATAAAGAAGAAATAATACTCCACGACTGAGGTAATCAAGTATTCTTCACACAATGCAACTGAAATTAAAAACTGAAGTCAAGGTCCCGAATGCAAGTTTTTAAAAGATAAGAACTCACATACTTTATTATAATGATAATCAAAAAGATGAAAACAAGAATGTTACCTATTTAAAGGAGATGCACAGAAAAGAGGGGTAAATAGTAAATGTAATAGGCAGTTGAGATCTGTATTATTTACTAACATACTGATCTCCTCCCCTACAATATGTTTTTGTTTTTTTAATGCTATATTTTTAGGGAAAACATGCTTGTACAATTGCAGTCCTAAACTTCCTATAAGAGGTCTTGCTACATCCCAAGCATACAAGTCCGCATATCTCTGGTACCCTGTAGAAGTGACTTTCAACTCCCAGTCCTAGGACTGATGTCAGTCCCTGAGACTTCTCTGCCAGTCCCCAGGAACAAAGAGGTATAAGCAAAATCTACCACTGCCTTTGTCATAAATATAGATAGCTTATTACTGAATATATCTGCAGTTCAAACGGATTGTACTCAAATTAGTACAAAACTAGATGAAAATTTAGTGTCACATGCAGAATCACTCTGTTTAAAGTTCTGGATATCAAATCAAGACCACCTGAGCCAGTAACCAGCTGGTCCCCAGAACAAAAACATTTGAGAGTTGCTTTTCTAGAGCATGTTGGTTAAAACTTGAAAGCATGCTCTATTCTAGTAGACCCCTATGGATTATAATAAAACGAAGATCTCTTGTAAGATGGTGAAAATCTAATTTTACAAGTACATTTTCACAAGGAATATTTAAGAGGATATCATACACTATAAAGTTGTCTATCTTACTGTAGGCTATTGCATAATGTAAAGCATCTATGGGCAACATATTTCACTGAAAGGAAAACTGAAACTAATGTGAAAAAAATACATTTATTTTTATTTAAAACATTTTATTTGTATTAATTTTGACTCAATTTGCAGCTCTGATCAAGCACTACATGCCTCCTTTGCTACTGAGTCACTCTAAGGGGATTCTATGTAAATTGGGGGGGATTGTGAATGGCTCTGCATAGAGCTGCTTCTGGGTCCACTCAGAGCATTGATGAAGAATGTGCACTAGCAACATGCCCCTTGAGTTACATAGAAGCTTCATAGAATGACTCCGTAGCAAAGGGGGGATGTTGTGTTTGATCACAGCTGCACAGGGAGTCACAGGGAATACAAATAAAACATAAAAAAAAGAAAGTTTTTTCTTAATGATATGCTCAATTCTGGTTCTTTGGCATACAATTTAAAGGGGCAGTATGCCTTTAAAAAAAACTTTTCATACAGTGGTCCTTTAAAGGGATATGTAAGTGGCCTATTTTTCCTCAAAAGGGCCACAGGACATGTATAATCTATTTGTAGCATACATAGCAAAATGTTAAGAGGATATCATACACTATAATACTGAATTAAATAGGGCATATAAGAGCAATAGTAAGGAATAGGAATATGTAGTATAGTGACTGGACAAGAAAAGAGAAACTAGGTAGGGAGGAGAATGGGGAAGTAATGTGAAGTAATGTGAACATGGAAGCAGTTCATAGGAAAGGGCAAAAATTGCATATAAAGCCTCACAGGTCTGTACGTTGTCTATTGCTGCTGGTTATTGAAGCATTACAGGCTATATTTACATGTCATTGTAAAGAAAGTTCTAATAAAAGTCTTTGGGGACATGCATTTCAAAGGGAATTTTATAATGAAAGTTTTCATCTGTCACACATTATTTCCTTTGCTGAATTGGATCTCACACAAGTTAATTCATATTTTCTAAAATTTAAAAAAAATGTGTGTAGAGCTGATATTATAATGCAGTGATGGGCAACCTACTTTACTTGTGGGGCAACATATGGGCTAATAGTTCCACAATATATTTAACTTGTTAATTGTAAACATGGTAAAGTCATGGGAGACAGAGAGGTATATTCAAGGGCCAATGAAGTCCATAATTTTTATAACACATGTAAAATTGCATTCCTTCCATCTTCTTCCTCCTCCACTTTCATTCAGCAATGTATTTCTTCACAAACTTAATCCCATCTTTTTTTTTCCCACCCACCTCCATACCATTCTTCTTTCCTCTTATTCTGTCTCTATTATGCCTCTTTCCTCCTTTGCTCACTTGCCGATGTTTCAGTTTTAAACAGATTCATGTTATGGTACTGGTCTAATCCAATATTTCGCAATGTTCAAAACCAGATAGAAGTAAAAAATCTGAACAGGCAGTGTGGAAGGAGGCAGCATAGGAGCTAGTGATAAATGGGCCCTGTGAAGATGGATATTCCCTAACTGAGGCCCTCATTCAATTGCGATTTGGCCAATTGAATAGGGCCCTAAATAAGCACATAGCATATTTTTTTTAAATAAGTTTTTAGTTAATGAAAACCTTGCTTTTGAATAGATGCTTACTAACTAAAAACTTATTTAAAAAAAAAATATTATGTGCTTATTTAGGGCCCTATTCAATTGGCCAAATTGCAATTGAATGAGGGCCTGAGAGACCTCCAGATTCTAAAAAAAATATTCGTTTCACATGTAGCAAATTCACTGCTGAACTAGGGACAGTTCTATTCGTTATCCTGCAGCGACATCTTGTGGTTGTTTAAGCGTAACATTTTTCTTTTGTTTGCATTTTCCTACCAACATTTCCTGAATATTGCCTCTCATTGATCCACCCCCAAGGCGGGCCAGCCAATCCCACGGTTTTCCCTGCCTCCTAATTGGCTCTTATATGGACCAATCAGCTGCAAACCCCGGAGGCACATATGCTATTCGGTAATCTTAATTTGGGGCCAGACTTTGCATAGGTTCAGCCCACTTACATGTAAATATTTTGTTCAGTAACTGCATAAATAATGTGCCTGTACCAAATAAAAGCAATGCCCTTCTTGGGACACATAGACAGTTGTGTGTTTCATTTAGAGGGAAGACTTCTGAGCTAAAATCACTTTGCTGGCCTGAGTCTCTACTCCTCTCTTAGGAGAAGGGCTTGAACACTGGATTGGTCTCCTTGGCCTTTTCATGCCCACTGCAGATGATACCCGTTAGCTGATCCAGTGATCCTGAGCTCCTGAGCTGATGCTGCTGATCCTGATCTGGCCTCCGGGCACCAAGAGGCCCATGAGAGGGGGATTCCTGTAGCCAAATGCAGGAATTTCTGAAGCTGAGTCGCGCCCCCTCCTGGAATCTTCATGAACTTGGTGGCAGCGGTGGGATCTCAGTGCAAGAACCGTCAGTAAGGATGGAATATGGTGATCTATGCAGTTTTGATGTCCAGTACTTTTGGAGGCTTGGCGGGGATGCAGAAACCCATCACTGATTTTGCCAAACCTTGAAATCCAGGTCCAAGTCCATACAAGGCTAGCATTGTATAGATGAGATCATGGAGCACATGGATGCCTGCAGAGTGGATGTGATCAAGGAGAAAATGAGCTTGATCACCAGTATGATGGAGCGGTGATTGCAACGGATTGCTACAGAAGAGGATAGATGGGCAGCTATTGTAAATCAACGGATGGCTTCCCTGGGACTCCAGCAGGATGAGGAGCTTGCAGAATGGCTTGCATACCTGCTATGGATGGAGCTTAGCTTGGAACATCAATATGCGGACCTAATGCTTCCAGCTACTGCATCCCAATGCCCCCCCTCTACATGCTTGGGCTGGTGGAAGGGCTTCCTGATCTGCTGCAGGGTGATCCAAAGGGTGGCCTGGGAACAGCATAGCGATGGGAAATCCTATTTGAACAGCGCCAAAAGGATGTGGAAATTGAGCCAGGTACAGCAGAAGAAGTGATGCTCAGACAGTTGGTCCATAGAGAAATGGATTTGGAAATACAGTATGAGGAACTGCTTGAGGAGGTGGGCCCAGATGGGACCTGGTTCAAGTACTTTGTGGAGCCCCGCCAATCAGATGAGGATGTTCAGAGAGAACAGAATTGCTGGAGGAAGTGGTCCAGGAGGATGTTTCCATGGACCACTGGCTGAGCCCTTGCTAAACGGAAGAGGTGGATAAAGAGGTGCCAAAAGACCTGATCGCTACAGCCAAGGTGAGAGTAGACAGTGGAAGCCAAGAAATCCACTGTAAAGGCAAGTCCAAAGTGGAGCAACAATGCTCACCAGGAGATGGATGTAAGCATGGTAGATGGCAAGCAGCTGGAGGAGCACCAGCCGATGTAGAGGGCTAAAGAACCAAATTCAGGATCAGGAGAGGGCGCGAGCCCTGATATTCTGCCATTAAAAGACTAGGTTGATATATCACAGCAGCATGTGGGTATTGTGACAAGCCTACGTGCAACAGCCATATGCAAGGTGGTAACAGAGAAGGCCAACTGCAGCAAAAACTCCGCCGCTGTGGGCTACCACAGGGCAAGGCCAAACTGATCACAACAACTTGCCAAGAAGGCAGTCATGCTGATCCACCCGCACAGAGAAAAAAACACAGAACGATCAGGAGTGAGTCGAGCCCTGGGACCGTGATGTCAGAGCACACCATGCTCCTTCCTTAAAGCCAGCAGATGTGAGGGCCTTAAATATGAAGACCACCTTACCAGCAGCAGACGACCAGAGCCAAGATCCTGACCAGCAGTGGCAACCGGCCGATCCAGTCAAGGCACAGAATGAAGTATCTATTTTGTCACGAGGTGCACCAGGTTCCAGTCCAGAGGTCATGGCTGAGGATGGTTTAGTAATTTCATCTGCTACACCAAGGGCAGAAACAGAGGGGCTGCTGACAACCAGTCACAGCCCAAGTGCAGATTTTAGCCACCATCCTCCTCATGTCGGTGAGGGCCAAGGCACTGAGAACCTGGGACTGTTTGCTATTTTTTTCCCCAATGGATTAAAACCTTGTTTTTTATTCAGCAAAGCTGAATTGCCCCTGCCTTTGGGAACTGTACAGATGGATTACCCTTTGGGGTCACCGGAGAAGCTGATACACAGATTCAGCAGGGCAGGTTGACACACAAAGCCTGCCTTACACGACTGAGTATGTACAATAGTAGGCCCTAAGAACATGAGTAATCAAGATTGATGTGGGGTGCAGCCTACCAGAGACTGTGCCAGTTCCTGATACTGGATAGGAGGTCAAGCTTGCTGGATCCCTACTAAACTTGGGTTCTGTTGCCCCACAGGAGTATAAACACACTCCTGACCTAGTAGTGCAAATTGTTCACTGACCCAGTAGGGCAGATTGTTCAACTGCCTTTTGACTTGGATATTGAGCAGGTGACTGATCCTCCATGGTCACCCCAGAAGCTGCTGCCTAGCATGGATTCCACTGGGCCTGTTAAGGCTAGGAGCCTACCTGCAACCACAAAGGCTGAGCCACGGTCAAGGGAGGGCCAAGACTTTGCAAACCTGTATCTTGTTGGTTGTGTTCCAGACTCAGCAGAGCAATCTGTTTCCCTGCCTTGGCCATGGGAGAGTGACACACTGTTACATAGTCTGAGTGAATGTCAAAGAGTGGATGCAGAGTGGATGCCTGACTATGCGCATTACTGGACAGTAGGCTCTGTACCACTAAATTTCACAAAAGTTCTCAGCAAATGTCTAACTGAACTGACACAAAGCATTGTATGATGTTTACTGGATCCCCAATGTAAAAATGTCTTTGATATATATATATATATATATATATATATATATATATATATATATATATATTTATACTAGCGACTTGCCCGTCAAAAATGACAGCAATAACATTTGAAGCCTGGCAATGCTGTTTGCGAGTCTCTCCCTGCCTTTGGCACTCATTGCGAGCCCCCCCTCTACTTTACGGGCCTCGTGATGAGCGCATTCCGGCCCCCTTTGCTGCTCATTGCAGGCGTCGGGCAACCAGCCACTTTCGGGCCTCATTACGAGCCTCTCCCCACTCTCACCCCTGTGTCTGCTTCCCTCTCTCTCCCTCCCGTGTCTCTTTGCCCCCTCTCCCTCCCCTGGGGATTTGTTTCCCCTTATCTCCCTCCCCTGTGTCTCTTTCCCCCCACACTACCTCCCCTGTGTCTCTTTCCACCCTCTCCCTCCTCTCTGTCCCCTGTGTCTTTCTTCCCCTCTCCCTCCTCTGTGCTTCTGTTTGCATTTATGGGTATGAAACTATTTGCAGGCTTGGGAAATTGATAATTTTCCCCAAGCCCGAAATGTGTTTTCGATTTACATGCTTGGAAAAAAATTATGGCCGCCATTTTTTTTTCTCGCTTAGTCTTCCTGAGACCTCCCAAAAACTCCAATTACACAGCAAATTAGCTTGCAACCTCACTTACAGGCTCCCTGCCTCTTCCACTGTGCTGTGTGTGAGGTTGTAAGTTAATTTTCTAATTAATTGTCGGTCTCCCAATGGCTTCTGAGTTAAGAGCTTGAACAAAAAAAGCGGCCTTTGCCGCTCATTGCAGCCCCGTCAAGCCAGTCACGTACGGGCCTTGCGATGAGCCCGTAAAATTTAACATTGCGTGACGACAACTTGTAATTACCACAACTATATATATATACAGTATATATATATATATATATATATATATATATATATATATATATATATATATATATCTACGTATGTATGTGTGTGTTTTATTGTACAGTGGCAAACTGTAAAAGTCTATTTGGACAAATGATTTTTTGTAGAATACGATTTGGGAAACAGGTTTGTAAAATAATGAATAGACTATTATCATCCATTAACTACTTATATAAAGATCTCTAAAGATTTGGTGCTTTACACCTGATAAATATTATATAAAAAATATTAAACTAAAGAAACAAAATAAATTTTATTGAATGCTGCCATTTAAATGGCTTGCAACTAAAACAGTAAAAATATATTTTTTTGGGAAAGATCACTTCTATACTCTTGTTTCTTATGTCTGTCTAGCTTGCAGTGAGTCTGATCTTTCCCAAAAAAATATATTTTTACTGTTTTAGTTGCAAGCCATTTAAATGGCAGCATTCAATAAAATTTATTTTGTTTCTTTAGTTTAATATTTTTTATACTTATATAAAGACTCAGAGTAAATCATTCCAATAACTAAATATTTTAATTCTAAAAAAAGCTTTTAACTCTTGGTGTACACATAAAATTTACCAAATTTCTCACTATATTTTAAAAGGGAAACTGAGGAACTTCTAAAGAACCAAGAAACTGGACACTTCCTTATCAGATTAAGTCAAAGGACATTTGGCTACATCTTATCATATAAGTAAGTATTATTTGGCGTGAATATATTCAGAGAACATCATATATATTTGGCTATGATCATATGTTACCATAAATTGTCTACATGGCTCATGAAATTCCCTCTTGCTTCCTACTGTAATATTTCAGATTATATTTTGCCCCTTGGCCTTTTCCTATATTCTTACACTGTCTCTGCTTGGAGGCATTTCAGTGAGTCCACCAACCTTTTGTAGTGCCATATTTCTCACATTTTCACTTAGCATGGCAGTTTCTAGATTTAGATTATGGTTTCTTGTACTTCCATCTTTAAAAATATGCTTCTGTTATTTTCTTATTTGATTGCCCTATGGTATGTGTATGTCTTTTTCTATGTGTTTTTATAATTTATGACAATATTCCTCTTTAATATGTGTTAAAAAAAAGTGTCATTAATACTGTCACATCCTTGGAAAGCAGCGTGCTAAGTGCCTCCAATTTATCAGTTTGATTTCAAGTTTCATTTTAATGATATTTTCTTTGTGAGTATCCTGCTCTCTGTCCTCCTTTCCATTCCCTACTCTCTCAGGAGTACGCTAACACAATTTCACAGTGAGCTGCTAATGGTATAAAGAATAAGATTAGATATGATACAGGAGACACTCAGACTGACAGCCCACACCAAACTAATACAATTATAACCTCACAACCCTGGGGACAGCCCTACAGAGGGTCCAAGGAAATGTAATCCCTATATCAGGGGGATAATCATAGAGAGCCCAAACAAATTACAGTCCAATAGTGTACAAGGCACAGTTATAAAAATGTCCAGTGAGAGAAAAGTCTAGAGGAGAAAGCAGGTGCTCTACATACAATTCAAAGAAGGTGCAGTCCTACGAAGTCAAATTATGGGACTGCTCAGTACAGAAAGGCCAGAGAAAGGAACAACCTTTCACAATCCAGAAAACACATAATATCAAAATAGGAGCTGTGTCTGTGATACACAGCTATATTGTGATTTCAATTGTATTTCTGGTAATCTATGTCTTCTTGCTACAGGGGAAAAGACAGGTGTCGCCATTTTGTTATAAACCAGTTGCCGAGCGGAGAGTTGTTGGTGTCAGGTGATAATTATTGCCACAGTAGTCTGCCAGCTCTTATAAATTATTACCAGACATCACAAATTCAGCCATTTGGAGAAAAACTAACACAGACCTATGTGAAGGTACAGTATGATCCTGAGAATCACTCACAATACAGAATGACCATCAGAATGTCCCTGAATGGTTCCTTAGTAAGCTTTGCTAATCATATAGCTGAGAACTGGAGTTTAGTGCTAGATGTAGTAACATTTTTCCACCATTGTGAACTATAGAGATTCTATTTGGGACAATTGTAACAAAGTGCCAAATGTTGACATAGAGCAATAATTGCCATTGCAAATCAGGTAGTGATAGGGGCAGCCCTACATCAAATGGTGGCCCAAGCGAAAGGAATCTCTGGGGTAGGGCAAGATTGGGAGTTTCAAAAGTGAAGGGAGAGATGCCATTTATAAGCTTTGCATATACAGTATTATATGAGAAAAAGAGTATAGTCGTAACAGCTGTTGTGGCTATAATTTATTGTATTTATTTATTTATAGACTGGTGTTGTAAAGATTTTAAAATCAAAGGCAAAATATTAAAAAAAAAAAAAATCTGTGAGGAACCTTAGATTCAGATAAGATCATATATATAGTTGTGAGCAAAAAATTACAGCTTTATAATAATAATAAAAAATAAAGTCGAGGGGGGGGGGGAGAGGCCCGCAATGAGCGCTGAAGGCACTCATCACGAGGCTTGCAAGCTAGAGGGGGGAGAGCCTCGCATTGTGTGTCAAACAGCATTGCCAAGCTTCAAATGTTATTGCCGTCATTTTTGACAGGCAAATGGCTAGTATCTATTAATTTCTGTTAAAACTATGCTAAAATCTTGTGGAATTTACAAAAGGATTAAATGCATTTCACAAGAAAATCATCCTCCAAGGTGACAATTAGTATAATCACAGTAAAGAAAATGCATATAACATTTATTAAAGCCTTTGATTTTTTCCCTTTATTATCAAGTTTAATTCTCCAAAATTGCTTAATATAAATATGGGACTTCAGTGATCCATTTTAATTGTGGGATTGTCCAATTAGAGGAGAAAACTTTCATAGCCTGGCAGGGGCCTAGGGATTTTCTCCAAAATAATCTGTCTCTGTGAAGGAAGGATATTTGGAATTCTACTATAATGAAGGTCTTTACTTTGCAGTTTTCTGACATTGACGTTTATGATGAGATTCAGCCAGGACAAATTGGAAAAGAAGACGCCAAAGGAGGACAGAACAACTCATTAAATATGAAGCCCCCATTGCTTCCTCCCAAAACTAAAAAGGGTAGTTCCCAGCAGAACCGTTTAGAGGAGGGAAATGGAAAATGTGCTGAGGTAAGTTATTAAACAAATTTAAATGTATTAGTTAGAAATAGTTAAAATCTCAAATTCCTATGTTACATACAGTGTGTATCTATCAAACATTATATTTCACATACACTGATATATATATATAGAATATATGCAGACTAGCGACTTGCCCGTGAAAAAATGACGGTCAATAACATTTGAAGCCATGGTAACGCTGTTTGGCACACAATGTTAAGCTTTTTATACTCTAAGGACCTTCGGCGCTCATTGCGAGCCTCTCCTAGCGTGTCCTTTGGCTCCTCTCTCTATTTTTTTAAATACTTAATAATTAATTAATTGAATAATGCATTAATATAGTTTACCTTTTTCTAATTAATATATGTAACAATCAATAGCCTGAAGAGGTAACAATCTCTTTTTATTGTCCTGCAGCATATAATGTCCAGACTGTTGCTGGCCTGAGGAGATAGTGTTATGTATGTCCTACCTGTGCATTAGAAATAGGCTACGTGCGCGAGGGCAAACCGTTGGTTTATTTGTGTAAAGCGCTACTTCAGATGCGTAATGTTGTTAGCGGCAAGTTAGGATTGTAAAATAGTGTCGTTTGTCTATGTGCTACGCGGTTAGCGAGCATTTGCCATCCTTTGTAATTGTGTATTTTGTACCTTGTATGTTCCTGTGTGAAAGTGGTGTGTGGTTGTCAGTGTTTTGCACGGTCCAGGCCGCCCATTTTTTTTTTTGCTTAGCCGATTTTCGAGTGCCGTAAACTCAGCAAAATCGACTTAAATTTGCTTTCCACCTCACTCCCAGACGCCCTGGCTGTTCCCCCGTGCTGTGTGTGATGTTTTTGTTGTATTCTTTTTTCTTTCTCAACGGCTCAACGGTTGTTAAACTTGTCAGTTTGAAGGAAGTCATCCAGTTTAGAAATATAATACACTAGCGAATTGCCCGTCAAAAAATGACGGCAATGAAATTGTAAGGTAGCTAATGCTGTTTGGTGTCTAATAATGAAATATGTAATACATTACTAAATGAATATACTGTACCTATTTTGAAGCATTGTGATGAAGAGCTGGCAATCTGTGTTGATGTTGCTGCAGCATTAGTGGTGTGGAGCTGCTGTGTAAGCATGCTGAATGTGTGCACTGTGTGGTATGAATATCCGTAGGTCGTTTGTGGCGTTTTGCGAGTTTCTTGTGGTGTTTTGCGAGTTTCTTGTGGTGTTTTGCGAGTTTAGAGTGCTGTAGCCTCGTTTTCGTTTTGTTCGGCGGCCATTTTTTCTCTCGCTTAGATTTTTTTTTAGTCTCTAAACTGTTTTATTTCGAGTAAAATCGAGGTGTAAGTTGTATTTTTGAGGTCCTGGGTGCTCCCTCTTGGTGTAGGTAAGGTTTTTATGTATGTGCTGTGTCTATGTATTGTGTTTTACATTTTGTAATGTTCGCGAGTTGCGTCCGAGTGTTGCGAGGCCGTAATGTGTGTGAACGTGTGTCGTATGTTGTTTGCGAGTGTCGTAATGTGTGTGTCGTGCTGTTTGGTTTGCGACGTGAAGTTTGCGAGGGTCGCAGTTGCTGGCATGGAGCGCCGTAGGCGCTCCATGCCAGCAACTGAGACCCTCGCCCACTGCCCTCGCTTCGCGAGGGCCTTGGCTCGCGGTGCGAGCCGCGGCCCTCGCTATGCGAGGGCCGCGACTCGCGTAGCGAGCCCGCAACGTTAGCAACAACTCGTACGCTCACAACTATATATGTGATAATCTCCCTTGCAAAATGTTTAAAATTATAACTTTAAGATTGTAACTGCAAAGATATAGAACAAAAAATGGGAAAGAAATGTATTTTTCAGAAAATTGATCTTCAAACTGTAGATAAACAGATATGTACATTTATGCTCATTACCAATGTGCAGGAGTTTCAACAGTAATACTCGGGTATCATTTGTTCCAGGAATTTGTACCACCATTGCCAGATAGAAACGAATGTCTGCAAGATAATGATGATGAGGAAGTCTATTCAAAGCCTAAAAAATATGGCGGGGAAAAAGGTCAAATTTTGGAAGCCGGTAAAAACCCTAACAAATCTCGGGTATCTGGTGGGACGGCAGAGGCTACAAAGAAACAACAAAAAGGAGATGTTATCTATTCTTTGGCAAATGAGACACAGATCAGTCGGAAGAATGTGACCAAGACAAACACTCCAGAAGTTCTGTATTCAGAGGTTAAGTTTGACAAAGCCTTGCCTGCAGCTCTGGGACATCTTCAGAGCTTCTCTCAGTCTACAAGTCAAGAAGCAAGGAAGCTATCAGTGGATACATCTTCTCTAACACCCAGGATGATTTCTAATGTGAAGGAACACACAGAATATGAAGTCCTGGAGATGAAATTTGCCACCTCATTTCAGTCTGAGGTTGGAGAGACCTCCTATGCACAGATACCTTTTCGGGCCCTCCAACCAATGACAGAGCATCATGCTCTAGATCAAATCTCCAACTTCTCCATGTCTTGCACCACCTTTGATCACTTTTCCACAGTTTCCACTCGAACAACAAAAGAGGTTACAAGTGAAGAGCTATATGAAAAAATTACTCTTCCCAACCCACTGCAAGAAAATATGTACGAGACAGTCGGTGGAGGTGTTACAAAGGTAGCAGGGAAAAAGCAAGTTGCTGTTAGAAAGGTATGTACATTAAACATTTATTTTTTACAAGAATAGTACTAAATATGGTTTAAGACTTAATTATTGGTAGCAGTTGAAAATAGTTTGTATTAATAGAAAGCTGAAGTAGACAGCTAAAGGGGCTCTGTAAGGCGTCTATAAAGAAAGGATTAAATAAATGCTAAAGCAAATGTACTTTTGAGATGGTCTAGCCACACAGTAAAGCTGCCTCACAAAGAAGTAAGTGCACACGCTCCACTGAGACAATTCAGCCAGTCATAATCATACAAATAAAAAAAGATATGATCTGTGGCTGGCCATGAATGCAACTTGGGATTCATACTATAAAAGAGAGCTTACCAGGAGAGGGGCAACATAGTAGCTAACTTCTTGGTGGTGCAACTTTAGGAAACCTTAAACGCATTGTTCCTTTTCTGGTGCACTAACTATATTTCTCATATGATTCTCCTCTAGTAGTAAAAGTGAGCATATTTTCAAGGCTTGTTTCATAAAGGAAGAAATGGTCTGGAGATATGGAGAACAGATTGACTGCAAAGTCAGGTTACACAGGGGAAATTATGACCCTACTGTTAATGAGGATTGGGTTACTGTGAGCATGGATCTGTTTCAGCCTGGACCCATGAGCCCAGGCATAGGGTGGCACATTTTTATGGCACAGCAGAAAAGTATATATACAGAGAATATTCATTCTGTTAGCGTACCTGGCACTTTCTGACTTACTGTATACTTACAAAGACACATAAACACTTATGATTTACTATATAAGCGTGTGGTAAAAGTATGATTTTTATATAGCAAGATGAAAGAAGGAATAGCAACTGGTTTGTTGGGGGTGCACAAATCTGAATGGGTCTAGGGCTTAAATATGTCCAGTGACTGTGAGGGAAATAGCAAAAGCAGCAACTTGTTAAACAATACAGTGTTAGAAGTATACTCTAAAATAAGGTCTAAATAATAAGCAGACCTGATTATAAGGAATTTATTTGTTTTTTTACTTTATTTTGTAAACAAAAGATCTAGACATATAATCAGACAAATAAGGTACTTATTTTCTATGGCCCTCATTCAATTGCAATTTGGTCAATTGAATAGGGCTCTAAATAAGCACATAGCATTTTTTTTTTAAAGAAGTTTTTAGTTAGTGAAAACCTTGCTTTTGGATAGATGCTTACTAACTAAAATTTTCTTTAAAAAAATATATGTTATGTGCTTATTTAGAGCCCTATTCAATTGGACAAATTGCAATTGAATGAGGGCCTATGTGTTTTGTTGCAACTTTTTTTTATAGTAAAACGTATTTGCTATAAACTGTATTTAATGTCTATTACTTTCATTTTCAGAATGAAAAACAAAAAAGATTCTTTTTTGGAGAGAAGAAAAAATAAATGTTTTATTGAATGCATAAAGTTGTAGATTACTACTGTGAAATGACTGTGACCCAAAAGGAGTTATATGGAAGTGAGAACAAACACTGTGTACCATTATTTATTTATACGTGATCTCTAAATCAAAATACTAATTCTGATGCTAAGCAATTTTACCATCTAATGATTTATGTATAATAAACTCCAAATCCCAAAGTTTTGCTTACATTTTCATATTAATATGAATTGTTCCACTGATCACAATCCAGTGTGTTATGTTTCTTTCCCTTTGATTTTCTTATTCTCAGCTTATTATACAACGTCTTGTAATTCTTGACGGCTAACATCTTAATGTATATGAAAAAAAATAATCTGGTATCTATCCTCACTTACAATCCATCCATAAACCTGCAGCCAGAATATTTTTGTTTTGTTTAAATATACCATAAAATGAAACCTTCTCTGTGTCAATAATCTAATTGTCACCTCGAAATGCCTGATTTAGTGCCTTTGAAATCCAGATTATATTTTAGTTGGAAATTTACATCTTTCACTCACACCCTCACATTCTCAAAATCTACATAATCTGCACCAAATGTACTCAAGGAGCAGCCATTTATTTATCCTTTGTACTTATGTCACATGATTACAGTAGATGTATGTCTTCTGAGGAGGGTTGTCTAATTTTATTATCTGCTTGATAAATTTTTTCACTGTTTGTAACTGTATTAAATAAATCATGCATTTATTACAATACTGTGTCTTCAGTTATTTTATCCATGTATCATGCAGTAAGATATAAATAATATATTCCCAATGTTAACTAAAGTCTGATTTGTTCGGGTCATTTCATGATGTACAACTGCTGCTTTGTTTCTGTTTATGCCTATACCCTCAAGGCCCAGGCCTCGGGTGGAAGAATTTTAGGGGCAGCAGATGGAGACACCAGTGGAGTTGCTCCTTCTCAATTACCATTTAGAGCCCAAGGAACCTGCAGTGTGAGTCATTCACAGGAGAGCACATGGTATCTAGTCTGCAAACAGCTGGGATTCCTGTAGTAAACAGTGCACAGGCCTTGTGACAGCATATGGAACGGACAGTGTGACAAGCAGTTGTACCAGGGAGCCCTAATGAGTGGACAGCCTGCTTGCCTTTATTCCTCCCTCCCGCGACATTGTAAAAGCCAGGATGGAAGAGAACAAGCCAGAACAGGCCCTTTATAAAATAGATACCAATATCACTGGGATGTGTTAAATATGACTAGATGGGATTCATATAATAAGCTTCAGAATATACATAAATTTGTCAAATGAGCCGGAATGGCTACTTCCCAGACAGCCAGAAATTAGAAATTCTCCAGCCACACGTGGCCTCAAAACTTCTAGGGAAACTAGTTTCAAGTACTCAATTTCAGGCAAGAATACAATATACATGGGACATGAAACTAGTTTCTGGTTGCGCTTATCCATAAGGTAATCTTGGCAAAGATACTAGAGTGGGTTAACATTTACTCCTTTAGTGGGCCACAATTTGTCTGACATCTCTACTATAACCTGCACTTCTTGGGTGACCCTACATCGTATAGTTCATTGAAGTACACAGTACCCTTCACCACGACAAGGTTGCGATCCAAAAGGGGGATTCATTTTTACATTCATGTATTATCAGGCTTATGTGCTCTTGTACAGTAGTGTGGCTATGTTGGCAGCTATGTGCTCATGCCATGAAATGGACAGAAAGATAGAGACAGGTAGCAATAGACTGATTATTTACACACCCATACACTCATATATATGCACACACAGTATTGTATGTATAGTTTTTGAGAATAAAATGCCCATAGGGAAGGGGGAGCCATTAATCTAGATGGGTGTAAGGCAGCACAGATCCTAAGTTATTGATATAAGTGCTTTATAAATGAATGATAAAAATATGATATGTTGGTTGCCCTATGTATGTTAATTACGGTATGTTATGTTGCTTCTCTATGTGTGTTTGACTTATTATGTTAGATTCTGTATGTTGCATGTTCGGTTCATGAAGAGTTTAGAATGAGATGAGATAATCTGTAACTGACTGTTGAGATTTAGTTAGGTAATCTGTCAGTTATGGTCCAGACTTGTCAAGGAGAGCATAGCAGATATCACAGTCTCTGACTAGGTGAATGTGCATATGGAACAATATATCTAGTAGAAGATATATATCACATATTATAATTGTCGAATTACGAGACGTCGTCTCGCTTTGCGTGGTGCGGACGACTTAAGTGATGAGCGCCAAAGGTGTTCATCGCCTGCGAGCCTCGCATAGCGAGGCAAGCCGTTAATCCACTAAAACTCGCAGCACTTTGGCGATGAGCACCAAAGGGGCTCATTGCCTGCGAGCCTCACAAGACGAAGCGAGCAGTGAAGGCAATGAAACACGCAGGACTTAGCCTCTAAACACTTAGGAAATGCGGGATTGCCTTAGGCTGCAAACAGTTGACAAACGCGAGACATAGAAAAATAAAAATACAAGACGCAGGACTTCGGAAAAAAAAATACGAGATAGGAAAAATACAAAGTTAACGGCCAAAACACACAAATAAAAAAAAACAAAAGAAAAAAAAAAATTAAAGTAGATTTTGTCGAGTTTCAGCATTCGAAAATCGTCTAAGCGAGAAAAAAAATGGGGCCAAACAAAATGAAAACGACCCTGGACTGCGCGAAACACCGCAAACCGCATACCACTTTCACCCAGGAACGTACGAGGTACAAAATAGACTATTACAAAGGACGGCAAATGCAATACACGCTATTTTACAACCTTAACTTTCAACTAACAGCATTACACATCTAAAGTATCGCTTTACACAAATAAACCAACGGTTTGCCCTCGCGCACGCAGCCTATTTCTAATGCACAGTTGGGACATTCATAACACTATCTCCTCACGCCAGCAACAGTCCAACTGGACATTATATGCTGCAGGACAATAAAAAGAGATTGTTACCTCTTCAGGCTATTAATTTTTACATATAATTGTTACATATATTACGCCTCACTACCTGTTCTCAGGATCCTATTCCATCTCAGATCATCCCTCCCCTCACTACCACACTAATCACAGCTCTCACACATATTTTCAACTTTTCCCTAAATACTGGCAGGTTTCCATCTTCTCTAAAACACGATAAACAATGAAAGAGAAAAAGGGACCCTTTTTATAGTGCACACCTATGAATCTCAACAATGTAAGAGACTAAGTTGATTAAAACTTAGCTTTTAATAAATTACTTAAAAATAGAAGCTAAAAAGGGAGAGACGCAGCAACGTGAGGCGCGTGTTAGTGACGTCATCGCGAGGAGTCCTAACCGCGATCTCCACGCTAAAGGAGAGATATAGAGTGTCAGGGACACAGCGATCTAAAAAACAAAGACAAGAGCCAGATAAATGTTCCTGAATCATCTAGTTACTCCCAACAGGAGTTAAATAATAGGGAACTACGAGTAATATTATAAGGGATACACTGATGAAGAATATGAGGCAGTTTTAATACTCCCGCAATATAGCACTTTATTAACACTATGGAATTCAACTTAGTAAAAGATATACGTAATAGTCTTTTACTAACACTTTATATTTACTTATTTAACAGTGTAAAACACTGGCACGTTTTGTATGCACAACAAGCACCTTACTATAGCACTTTATTATAGCACTTTGGAGACAACATTTAAAGGAGTACTAACGCCCGTTATAATAAGTCCAGCAAATTATTATCCCTATATCCTTTCCCACCTCCTGTTCTATTTTGCAGCGTCTGAATTTTTAGCTTTTTTAGCATCTATTTTTAAGTAATTTATTAAAAGCTAAGTTTTAATCAACTGGGTCTCTTACATTGTTGAGATTCATAGGTGTGCACTATAAAAAGGGTCCCTTTTTCTCTTTCATTGTTTATCATGTATTTCTGACCCTTAGTGGTACCCTAAGTAAAAGGTCATTACATTAAATTACATCTAGAGCCACCAAACCTATCTTTTTTCTCTAAAACACGCCACAATTACACCCTCCTTCAAAAAAACCTCAAGTTGGGAACCAAAAGACACCTGGAATAACTGGCTAGTTTGGCCTCGGAGTACAAAATGAAGCAGGTCAGAAATTAGTAGAATTTTGTCAAGATAATTCTCTGGTCGTAGCAAACACCCTCTTCCAACAGCCTCCGAGATGACTCTACACATGGACATCACTAGACATCGACATCACTAGGACAACATAGAAATCAGAGTGACTATATATTGACTAGCGACTTGCCCGTCAAAAATGACGGCAATAAAATCGTAAGGCAGGGAATGTTGTTTTATACATGTTTTACCTTGAGGACCTTCGGCGCTCATTGCGAGGCTTGCGCTGATCACCTTCGGCGCTCATCGCATGTCTCGCAATGAGCGCCTATGGCGCTCATTGCGCGGCTGTTGTTTTTTTTTGTTCTTTGTTATTAGAGGTGCTCTTTTTGTGTATATGACTTGTTGTATGCCTCTGAAATAATAAAATTAATATACTTTACCTATTCCTAAGTAATAAATGCAGTAAGCATTGTGCTGAAGAGCTGACAATCTGTTTCTATGTTCCTGCAGCATCCAATGTAGGTTTGCACGGTTCTGAGGCTGGGGTGTAAGTTTCAGCAATGTGTGCAGTATGTATTTGAAATGTGGTGCGTGCGTGAGGGGAAGCCGTTAGTGTAGCTGTGTACTTCCGCATTGGGTAAGTTAGTGTTGTGAAATGGCGCGAATGTGTATGTGTTACACTGGTGTGTATGATTTTCCATCCTTAGTAAAAGTGTATCTTAACCTCGTACATCTTTTTGGAAAAGGCATATATGCTTTGTGCTGTTTTGCGTGTTTAGGGTCCTGTAATCTCGTTTTCGTTTTTTTCGGCTGACATTTTTTCTCTCGCTTAGGGGATTTTCATGTGTCTAATCTCATAAATTTGTGCCCCCCCTTGCTGTGGGTAAGCTTTTTATGTCATTTTTTGTGTGTGTTTATTGTGTTTTGACTGTTTTCCGGTGCGAGCGGTTCGGCGGTTAAGGTCGTATTTTTGCGAGGTCGTAATGTTTTTTTTTCTAAGTCCTACGTCTCGTATTTTTGTCTGCTAAGTCCATAAATTTCCCGCAGTTCGTAGTGTTGGTAAAGTGCCGCTTGTGTGGGCTTTGCGAGGGTCCGCATTTGCGGACCAAACTGCGTTGCTCGCTACGCGAGCTTGCAAAGCGTGACGACGATTCGTAGTTTGACAACTATTATATGTGATTTGTCCAACTGAATGCAGAATTCCAGAGGTGCAAGAAAAGACAAGGAGACATTCTACAATGAGCGATATAAAGAGATCAAACAAAATAACAGAATGGGTAAATCAAGAGATTGGGAAATTGGGAACCTAAAAGGCACCTTTCATGCCAAAATGGGCGTGATAAAAGACAGAAATGGTAGGGACTTAAGAAGATCATATAAAAAAAGAGGTGTCAGGAATACACTGAAGATCTATACAGGACAGATCTTAACAACAGTGATGACCTCAATAGTTTCTCCAATGAGCGGGAGCCAGACATCTATAGAGCCAAGTAAGATCTGCACTAGGATATCCTGCTAATAATAAGGCTGCAGGAGGTGATGGAATCCCAATAGAACTATTCAAAATTCTACAGGTTGTTGCTGTACATTTGGAAAACTCAACAATGGCCAATAAACTGGAGAAGGTCAGTCTAAATCCCAAATCCAATATACACACCTTCTGGTAATATTGCCCTTTAAATCTGTGAGCAATAAGAAGAAAGAGGAAAGAGTTGCTCTCCAATACATCTATTCAAAATCATTTTTATTATGAATATACTAAAACATAATTAATAAGAAACAATTCTAAAAATAAATTATACATTTGATTATAAGCAATTATAAGCATTTTGCAGCGATAGGAAGGACATTTTTGAATTATAATTGTGAAAGTCAGTTGTCTCTCACATTTCTTTTTTTTCTGATTAGAGAGCTCTTTTTGAAATAAATCCATCATTAATAATATATTTTTTTTTATTCATAACTCGAAAAAATATATACTTATTATTTTTCCATTCTATTGACAATTAAAGTGTATTTTATTTTATTTATTGGACTGGGCTCCAATATTGTGTTACACTTTATTTTGGAATAATCAAGAAAATTAGCACATTAGGGAACTCCAAAATAAAGTCTTTATAACTGTGAAACAACAAATAATAGTAACGACAACCTAAAAAGTTACTATTAATAGCACTCTACAAATATACATAAAAAGTTCTAAAATATTAGGGTTTTTTACAAAAAGTTAACTTTATTTGCAAATGTTAATATCTCAAATAAAAGTGAAAGACCTTAATGAAGAATACAAGTCAGTTAAAATGAAAACTAATTAGGAGCAAATGAATTTCTCTGTTTATAGTGGGTTTATTTCCTCACCTTCAGTTACACCCATATCATCCTATATTCTATATTTATAATTTCCTATTTTCTACATATAAATAACATTTTAGATATTTAAATGCATGTATTTATAGTTGTTTTAATTTAAAAATGTAAATGTTCTTTCAGTGCCAAAGTGGAAAAAAACAAACAGCTACTGTGTGTAACCATTTTATGATTATAGGTGTCTGAAATATTCAAACCGAATAGCCCAAACTGAAAATGACAGGCCTCATCTTCATAAATATGTCCCATAGAATAATGTAGGAACTGTTGAGTAACTTTCATTGAATTCTCTAATTTCCCCACCTTAGTACATCTGGTTTATTGTGTTTATATCTACACTTGCAAGCTTCTATGTCTTGCTATATTCCCTTAGTTGCAAGGTTCTAGCAAGGTGAAAAATATCACAATATACTTACTTTTTAATAAGCAATAATTGTAAAAAAGCATCTTGTTATATTTTATATAAATATGCACAAAATGAAAATAGCTTAATGCATCACCCTCTTCACATAGTCCTTAAGTCTCAGTGAACACTTTTCAGATATTCATAATATGTAACAAATTAAAATATGCCTATGATAAACATAAAATTAGGAGTGGGTGAATAGTGAGAGACTCCTCACAAGTAAGACCTTGCCAGTAATTTAGACCTTAGGAAAACTAGACTAGTATCACATATGACTGATGGAAAGTGAAGCTTGATGCTGTGTAGGTAGATATCTGTGTATACAAACACTTAGTAAATCCTCTTAAATAGTACAGCTTAAGTGGCTGATATATTAAAATGACAAAATAAGAATTACTTCTGCTTTAATTGTTTGTATAATGTGACATACAGGGGGTTATGGGGGAGGAGACTATCTCTGATGGACTGGAAAATTTAAAAATCTAGAACTGATTAAAAGTAAATAAGTTATTTTTTATTTAAAAAATCAAATAGCAATTTGATCGTTCTAGAGGTTGCTAATTCATAATTCAGTCATGCATGGCCAGATTACCCATTAGGCCAACTCGGCAGCTGCCTAGGGTGCTTCCCTGTGAGAATCACTGCTTTTTTAGCTTAAAAACCCTAAAGATTTTATTCTGGCCTAAAAATAATATTAATAATAAACAAGTAATAGCTTGGTGTGTGTGTATGAGTAGCTGTGATGTTAATATGACTGTTATTGGGAAATGTCTGTGATTTGATCACACAGCAATAGAGTGATATACACACACAAAAAAAGGGAAAAATGGGTGCGTGCATACCTTGTACACGCATTCACAGGACTCCTCCACTTCACTGCCTATGAGCTCCAAAAAGGTAGATCCGGCACTGCAGTCATGGCTGAGCATAGAAGAGTACACTATTGTTTCTTTAGTCAAACATTAACTGTATATTAATAGATTGTTAACTTCATTTCTTAGAACACAACTTCACTAATTTATCATGTGCCAGATATTGATAGTTAAAATATTTTGTTCTCCATTTAACTTTAAGTATAAGGAAATCAAATCAAATGGAATAGAGTGTGTAGAAATGTCCTATTTGGTGGTATGCTTAGATATAAATCAATTCCTGACTAGCAGTTTTTGTTGAGTTATAATCAAAAGAACATTTTACTAAGGGGCTTAGTATAAAAAGGGGGGTGGGGACAGGACAATATAAAAGAAGGAGCTGATAGATCAGGTAATCAGAAAAGAGTAAGTTTGATTATAAAGAGGGGTATTTGGATAGATGAATTGCACAGGATTTAAATGTGATTGGAGGGAACAGCACTTTTTATAATCATGATGATAGGAAAAAGATACAACTGATTTAAGAATGAATAATGACAGATTGGATATTGTAAGTGAAACGGAAAAGAGAAAATATAACGTGAGAGGAGGAACAGTAAAAGTGCAAAAGAAGAGCAAGATCAAGAAAGAAGTGTCTAATGAGAAGAGGAAGAGAGGAAATAAAGTGATGAGTGGGAAGGAAAAGGGATGGACAGTGAGGGATATCAGTGTGGGAAGTCATCTTGCATTTAACTCCTTGATGTCATTCCACAGTGGGCCTTGTTAGACCTCTCCATTTGACAATTTATGAAACCTATCCACTGACAAGAGACTGACATTACATACACTGGAGATCTCATCTCACCATTGAGAAACACTCACATTAGTGAATATTGTCAATTTGTATAGATTTCCCTCCCTTGCTTTTTTTCTTCCCAAGCAGAAGATTTAAGGGGGATTGATTACGGTATTCAGCTTTCATACTAATTAGTTGCAGTAGCTATCAGGAGCGCTGACTGGAACTAAGCACATT
This sequence comes from Discoglossus pictus, assembly GCA_027410445.1. Lineage (NCBI taxonomy): Eukaryota > Metazoa > Chordata > Amphibia > Anura > Alytidae > Discoglossus > Discoglossus pictus. The sequence goes on from CM050167.1 coordinate 233,215,143, forward strand.
GAGTAGGAAAATGCACAGATGATCTATGAGCAAATGTCATTAAGGTTACCAGTCCTAATCTTTTTTATGAGGTGAAGTTAGTTGAGGTCAGTTTTAGCACCATAATTATTGTAACTTCTCTGGTGTATAGATAGCTACTATAGAACTGCAAGAAGTAAGGGTCTGCACAACAAAATTAGACTTAAAAAAATGTTGGGCATGCATAATATTGCATTATTAAGACTCCTGTAAGTTGTGGTTTTAAATGAAAATAGGGGTCTATAAAAATTAACTCAAATGATGCAGTTCTTGAAAGATTGCAGACGTTTCATTCCAGTATAAATGCTTTTTCCAATCAAATTATATAAAAACACAATTTTGATAGGATCCCATTCAGTCCAAAATGGACTCCAGTATGAGGTTCTCCAGAGCAGAAAGCAAGTGTGAAAATATTCAAATAAAAATTGCAGTGAACATTAAATATTTTACTTTTTAACGTATCTGGCAGGGAGGAGTACAGGATCCAAGTTAGCCCTATCATTAACTTGGGGAACAGCAGGGAACGAGGAGCCCTTGAGTTGATGACTGTACAAACAGTAGCAAGATTGTCATTAAGCTGCAAAATATAAACAGAGCAATGGCATAACATTTCTGTACTGTATTATATTGGTTACCTCAGGTACAAGTTATCAGTGATTCTACATGGAGACAAAACCTGAGGAGGGTGAAATACTGTTAATGTCATACCCCACTGAAGATTAACATGTTGCATTATAAACCGATACTGAGTATAACAGCACAATTCCAATCAGTTTTTCTAAATCATTATATTATATCTTGTAAATGTTTACCTCAGTAGTGAGATCACTGGTTTGTATAATTGGATGCTGTCAGTTCACTATTTTACAGTACTCCGTATGACTAGGAAATCACTTTTTCTTCCAGAGACTGAGGCAGACAATTTTGATTACTAATTCTTTTCAGTGTAGGTGAATTCCGACAAATGTCTACAATTCCAGCAGCATCTATAAGAATAATGTTATTGTTATTATAATATTATTTCTCAAAAGTCAATGAGTCAACTAACCGAATTAAACTTATTTTCACTAGAAAAAAGGTGTCTACGAGGGGATATGATTACCTTATTTAAATACATCCAGGGTCAGTATAAGGCTTTGTCAAGTGAACTTTTTGTAGCAAGAGATTTTCAACTGACAAGAGGACATCCCTTGAGGTTAGAGGAAAAAAAGATTTCACCTTAAACAAAGAAAAGGGTTCTTCACAGTTAGGGTGGTTAATCTGTGGGATTCTCTACCAAAGGAGGTAGTGACAGAGAATTTGATAGATAACTTCAAAAAGGGGTTATATATATTTTTGAATAAAGAGGGCATTCAAGGTTATCCTAGATAACTAGCGAAGGAATATTGATCCAGGGAGAAACTTGATCGCCAGTTTCTGGGGTCAGGAAGGAATTTAGCTTTTTTCCCCCCTTATGAGACAATTGGCAAAGTTTTAATGGGGTTTTTTTTTGTTTTTTTTACGTTCCTCTGGATCAATTAACAATTAATAACAAATAGTCCACATAATAAAAAGATCAAGAGAGATCTAAAAAGGTTGAACTTAATGGACTAACTCTTTATTCATCCTCAATACTATACTATTAATAATTAATGAACAATTAATTAATAACTAATCTGAATCTGCAAATTGATGGACTGAAAGTCGTTTTTCAACCTCAATTACTATGTAACTATGTCACTATGTAATGAGGAAGATAACATTTCACACTTTAGGTGAGTGCATAAAAAAATCCCAAATTTACAATATGCCCTTTTGAAAAACTATATTTGATAATGGGCAAACACTTTTAGAAAGTTAAAAGATGCATCATCAAATGTTTTAGATGTTATATGCAAATATTCTGTATAGTGAGCTTTGGCAGTGGAGAGGGGATCTAGTTTGCTAGTAAGGCTTCCATTTTTTCTTTCAAGCAGTAGCAATTAAAACATCATCAATAAAAGGCGATACACAAAGATGGCATGGTACTTCAACACACAAAATGACTACATATAAGTGTTGTTTTTACATTGTAATACTATTTTACTTCTTATAGTCTCTTCTTGAAATTAGCATATTGTAGAAAGAGACTTCAGTGGTCCTATAGCCATAGCCAAAAATCAAGATTTAAATCAGTTTACAGTAGCTGCCTGGAAATTGACTAACTAGATGCATTTCCACACAGCCTAGCATATAAACATCAGGTGTCCATGCATTAGACATTTCTATTAAACCCCCAATACATCCTGTGCTAATGAGTATGGCCTACTGTGCTACAATCTTATAAGCTTTGACATTTCAATATTTGTGGGTGATCCCTTCATCTACGTTTTGGGTCACTGAAAGTGATGCACACATGCCTGTACATTGGAGCAATAAGCCTTGCATATTATAATTGTCTATACTCTTTAGCACTGAGCTACAATAGATACTGGAATAAAGCACAAATAAAAAATATTATTATAGTTAGCTATTTTTATTCATTTCACCAAAGCTAAAATGGATGCCTCTCTCAAGGTCTGTCTGTGCAGTTTGAGGCCACAGCTGTCAATGAGTAAAAAAGGATTCAAATGTGGATCTTTGAAAGTTTACTAAAATATGGAAACCCTATGTTTTATCATTTAAAGTTATTGAATATTTATGTAAAAACAGAGGAAGTCAGCTCTCATGAGAAGGGCCTACCAAATCTGTTGGAATAGTTTACCCATTTTCTTATCATTTAATCTTGCAGTAGTTCCCAAAATAAAAGCCCCCACAAAAAATCAAGAGTAAATATATAATACAAAAACATGTATTTACAAGAGGTTACATTTACTTTAAGCAGAAGTGGTATGAAGTAGTTTACCACAACTACTGGAATTGTACAGATACTCAGCATCACTATAAAAGGCACCATGATTTTTTATCAAGGGAGGCTGTAATGTTTTTATAAATTTGTGCCAAACCTTTGAAAGTTTACTGATCTGTGATTTGTCGCTTTGCAAGCGCATATACATACTGGCCACCATCTTTAATTAGTCAGCAGATTACAGTGAGCATCATCACACCCATTCTAGCCCTTATAATCTTCTTCAAGGTGCAAAATTAAACATCCAAGGTAGCAGGATACTGAAAATTCTTCAGTTTGTCCATGAGACATTATATGAATACATTTCCATTTTGCCCTGAAAAATAGTGTTCACAAAATCCAACATAATTCAGTATATGTAAAAGATTTCTTTCATGAAAGTTTGTGTCTTGACAGATATTGGACAGTTCTAACACCAATATTCTCACAATTTAAGTATTTTCTTAAGTGAAGTGACTTTGAAAAGATGTCAATCATAAATATAAATTATGTGAATACACCCACCATTTTTTTGCTGGAAGTTTGTATTACACATATTGATGTTTCTATGATGTCACAGCACAAAATAGCCACCATTATAGTCTTCTTCTACAGTAGAGTTAAAATTAATCACTCCGGCATTTGTCACTATTGAGAACTTGATAAAATGTATGATTGATATTTATCTTAATGATAATATGGAAATAGACAAAGTCGATCTTGATTTATAAAATTGGTGAATAAGGATGGTGCTCCAATATTCCATATGAATGAACATGGCTATGAGCAAAAGATTGTGTGCACTTGTTAGTTTCTACACCCAGGCTTTACACAGTTAAGGCTTCTCATCACCATATCCTTGTATTCTCTTCAGAAGTAAGCATCTTGGTTCAATCTCTCCATTTGCTTTCATTCAACAATAGTATTAAATGTCTGCTTTATTATAAAAATAGTAGAGAAATGGATTCTTGTACTCTGGAAAACAGGACTTCCAGTTATGAAATTAACTTTCTGTGTCCAGATGGCCATATTTGTTTTTTTGCAGAGTTGGTGTGGCCCGGGGCCAGTGGATGCCTGAGAACCAGTATAATCATTCAATGGCAACAACTTCATATTCTTATGTGGAAAGTACTGAAAAAGAAAAGAACAATCTTTAACAATGTCTGAAAGTATCCTGCCATGGGCATTAAATTACAACGTCTGTCTATCTATCTATCTATCTATCTATCTATCTATCTATCTATCTATCTATCTATCTATCTATCTATCCTTAAGGCCCATATTCAAATTGTATTGATTTAGACTAGTTATAAGTAATCTTGGATTCCTTATATGACTTTCCCACTAGAAACAAAATGTTCCTAGCTATAGAGTCCAAAAAGTATATTTTGCTTTTAACACTGTACCATAATAAAGCCAGTGATAAGTGCAAACGACAAAATAACACCAAAGGCAGAAGTTAGACAATTCTAATAATTTTAGACTGTCTCTGAATACCAATTAATCACGTACACTAATTGCAGAATGTTTATCAGGTAGGGCTCCACAACCCCAGGATACAGGGAGCCAAAGGGGAGCCAAAGAGGAGCCAAAGGCCTCTGACTTATGATATATATGTGTACATACACTGGGTGTCTCCTCTCTAGTTTGTCTAGCTGAAGAGTTTGATATTAATTTGTCTACCATTGTTATAAAGGCATTGTACGTTATGGACGTGCTGAAAGTATTTATAAATTATATATATGTGATATATGTTCTATATTATATTTTGGACAACAAAACTTGATAAGGTGCAAAATGTTGTTAGAAAAAATAAACACAGCCTTTACATTTACACTTTTTAAGCAATTATTCTCTGCTGGAGATTACTTCCATTTTATTTACTAAGCTACTTCTTGCAACTTCTGTCCCAACAGGGTGTGTCTTTGTAAAGTAAAGAGATTTCCATTAAAGTTAAAGGACCACTGTAGTGCATTTATAAGTTAAACCCAAATGTTTGCTTGCTGGTCATAAATTATTAAAAATAGTATACAGTTTAAGATAAACAAAGGTTAATATATTTCCTTCTTTTTATAATAGTTTTATTTAGCTTTATTGTAAGTTCTCCCTCAAACAGAACTACTTATCTCTTCCTAACTTTGCCTATCAGTGGTCATGGTCAGTTCTACCTGGAAGATAGACTAGAAAAAACTGACCTACTTCAGACTAATAATATCCAGTAAATGGGTGCAAGCAGGTTACAATTCAGATGTTACCTCAGTGTAGACCTAGGGGGTGGACCTAATTATTTCATAGGACATAGCTATTGATGCCATAGCCCAGCCTGTTTTTAAGCTACATGATGATGAAGCTCCCAGGGAGGTGGAAAGGGCATCCTGCTTGTGCAGAAAACAGTAAATTTATACTAGTCATGGTTTATACTAGTATTTGTCCAACAAACAACATAGGAACATTATGCACCACAGTGGTCTTTTATTGAGTGCTGACACATGTATATGCCACCCTCTCACTGTGCAAAAACAAGCTTCCTATGTAATCAAAGTCTCCTCCCACCTCAGGAAGAAGGTCACTGGAATCTAAAATTGTAGATTTCACAGCAGCATAAATGCATATACAATTAGTACATTGAGTTTTATTTTTCTTACATTCTAAAAAAATATTATTATTTTCAATTGCAGATGTTCAAACTGGCTATTTAAAATTTTTGAACAAAGTAGTCCTTTAAGCATGGTTTATGTCACAGGATTTTACCTAAGGAAATCTGGAGCTTTGGAAATCATATTCTCAAAATCTGCAAAGGCCAGTTTTCCATCTCCGTCCATGTCAGCCTCTTCAATAACCTTCTCGCACACCAGAGTCACCTCCTCTTCCTCCAGTTCTTCTCGTGTCAGCTTGTTAAGGGTCTTCTCTAGATCTGATTTACAAATGAAGTTGTCTGTGTTGAAATCTGAAATAAAGGAGATAAGCAACTTCACACCAGATGTTAAGAATGAATGATGGTCCAGGCTTAATGTACTAAGCAGTGCTACATTCATGTCAGAAGATACCTCAAGAATGACAATTAACAAAATGAGCTTTAAAGTGTCTGGTAGCACAGTGGCACAGGAACGTGCTTATATAGAGAACTGTTTTAATAATGTGGCATTATATACCAAATATATATATATTATTCCTTTATTAGGACAGGACATCATTAGATTAAGGTATATACCATGATCACAACTCTAATCTCCAATTATTTTCTTTGTCATTCTTCTTATCTGTGGTCAAGATGCAGAAGTAAGTTACCGTAGATCTTGAAGGCGTAGATTGCTTTCAGCTCTCGAGGAGCCATCTCACTCATCACTGAAAACATATCCACAAAGTCATTGAAGCTGAGGTTTCCTTCTCCGTCTTCAGAGAAAGCCTGTACAATTCTCTCCTTAAAAGGATTTTCCTGTAGAAAGATAGGCAGCTACTCAATGTTGTCATTTACATAGGATAATGTGTAATACACATAATAAAATATATTTGAAAATTCAAAAAAGTGCTCCTCTTCTTTTTTTTTTGTCTATTAAAAAAGTACCTATAAAGCCAACCTCTTAGGTGTGGAATTAGTGCCCATCCAAAACGGAGGCAGAGGTTGCAGAAGCCAATCCCTGTAAATTAAATCAAATTCACTTAACAATAAATATCAAACGGTCATGAACTAAACTTTGAGTTTAACCATCCAGAGGGAAGTATCTCCACATAGGGAACCATTTTGACCAAAAAACACCTTAACTTCTAAACAAATATTCTCTAGAAACCATAGTCCTCACTGATATCTCACCTCCTTCAGGCCTATTGTGACTACCATGGTCTTCTCAACTGATCCCATATGCTCATTTATTTTATTGTATTATGCTAAACCCTCTTTTATATTCAAACCTCTCTGTCTAATCTACCGCTTTGGACTCTCCAAAAGAACAACCTCCTCTACGACTATCAGTGATCAGATACACTTTCTGTCTCCAGCATTTTTGATCTGCCCTTTACACAGTGGTAAGTATACTTTTGGGCAGTGCATTCTAGCGCACATAGATGCAAGTTTGTTCACTGCTTACATATTACCTAAATCTAAAGTAAATTAGATTGTAAGTCTGCGAGTTTCAATCCTGCAAGGTACTTCAGGAAAAGCGCTATGGACACCGGATTTCAAGCTCAAAGACAGGACCATCCACTCTTTGCAATGTGTGAATCTTGAATTTGTCATTGCCTGTAACTTAACTTATGTATAGCGCTACGGAATATGTTGGCGCGTTACAAATAAACGATAATAATAAAAATAAGAGGAAATAATATTGCAGTATGCAGTACAAAAGAGAATGCACTGACACAGCAGGCTAGCTGGTTGGGGGCCATGTGAGCCATTACTATTGGTCTTTAAATCTATTGCAACTTGGCTTGGTTGTTGGTTTTAGTTAAATGCTTACCCTAACAATGGATGTTATATGCATTTGGCTAAAATCAGCAACCAAGCAAATATATGCCGCCGGCTTTCAATAGTGCTAGTGAAGCGAACTGCAGATCAATTGATCCACTGCTTTAACCAGCAAGTTTCTCTTTCCACTTGTATAATCATTCAGCAAACAGATTACAGTTTTGTCAATAGTCCTTGGATCAGTAACTGTGTTTTTCTTTCCTACATGTTCATTTTCTCCTTGATTAAACACTGCATTTTTCCAGCTGGTCTCTGTAATTATGGGAAATGACAGAAAACTAAAAAAAGCAGAGCTTGACTAATAAATCTCCACCCCTGGGTTGTGTTCAAGCAGAAACAATCACTAAAATGTCATCACTGTATTTATATATTAAGTGGCTTATATTGATCTGTCTATCTATATATTTCAGAATTCCATCTATTAGACCATTAAAAAGTTGATGAACTTTATTTATTTTCAGGTTTTTTTTCTAGTTTCATCTACACTTGCAATAAAAGATGTTCATCTTAAGTTGACAGCATATGCTGCATATATTTAGATGTGTATGAGCAAATGAGAATTGAATAAAAAGCAATTCAGTGATCAATACATATAAAATAAGTGAGCTGAACAAAATGTTTTGGTATATAAGAAACTGAGACGTAGTATCTGAGAAAAAACAATTTATGACGTCCCAGATGAATCAACACAAATGTACGTTAACAAAATATGGAAAATGCATTAACAAATAATAAAGCAAATGGAAAAGCAAACAAAATCTATAAAGCTCGGAAAAAATGGATAATAGGCTATATGTACTAATGGATGAAGTGTTGAAAACTGGTGACGGATGGTAAATCTTAGCACATTGGTCATGCATAATAATAAAAAAGGAGAGGTTATCAATCACTTTTAGTATGTTTGGCCCAATATTTTAACCTAGGGATAACTTGCCAAGCTGAAACAGAGTTGCCATGAGAGGGGCATGGAAGGTACTGGTGAGTCAGCTGATCAATGGCTGGTAAATACTTCAAAGTAAAATGAAATGCTGTGTGTGACTCTGGGTGGTAGGTTGCCATTATAAACTGATGGAGAGCAAAGAGGAATGCATACAACCCAGAGGATAGCAGCATTTACCAAAATCTATAATATAAATTTTACTAGTTTGGAAGGCATCTTCTCTTTATCTCCTACCTTCCTGGAATCACATGGCAGCAGAGAGATTATCAAGAGAGTGCTGTCTCTACACTCCAGATGGATGCAGTGAATGTTACTGATGTAAAAATTAAATAAAAGTCCACTTTACTATATATACAAATCTGGTCAGGTTGATACTGTATATATTGTGACAAGTTATCATTCTCTTGTTGGGTCTTTGCCTGTGTTTCCAACAAGTTTTACTAAAACGTTAGCCAGTGTTACAAAAAATATAACAAACAAAAAACAAATCAAAGAAATTAACAGGCTGAGCTTCCAATGAAGCATTGATTTTACTCTTGGACAGTTTCCTTTCTATTCATCTTTCTTCCAGCTAATCCTGGGTGGAGCAAAAAAAACATCCAATAGTTTGTTTGCATATACTGGCCTGTATTCTTCAGAACTCCATGTTTCCTCTCTTCTTCAAGTGCTCATAAGCTCCAAGCTGCTGTCTGTCTGTGTGTCGTTTCCCAGCCAAACTGTACACTTCTCTTTAGGGGTCTCTTTTCTTAACTCAAATAACAGCTGCACAGACTTCTGTATGTGTATGTTTCTTAAACTTAAAACAAATTGGCACAGCTCTCTCTATAAGTATCTTTTTCCAGCTCAAATAAACAGCACACACTCCACTGTGTGTCTCATTCTTCAACTCAGACCAAGATTTAGCTTCAGTCTTAAAAAAGGTCTACTCAGGTGTAGCTAATCAACTACTTCAAGAATGAGTCCCAGGCACTCATCTCTATGAGACTCCCTGTGAAGGTTGGGCAAGAGCATTCTGATCAGAGCGTTTCTTCTGCAGCTTCTGTGTTAGACTAATGATAGTGGCTTCCTGATTCACTGGGGCACTGTAAAGCTTCTGCATCTCACCTTGTTATTTTGTATCTGTACACTCTACTCTCTACTTTCAGCTCTGCCATCTCCTACCTCATACTGCTGAGGATACCCTCAATCTTATAAAGTTTGGCTTTTCTCTCCCTCACCAACACTTCCACAGCAGTCCATTGCTCCATCAACACAACCAGATGCGGGGTTGTCTCTGGTTCATACAGCAGCCAACTCTCTGCTGCAAATCTTTGTAACTCTTGATCAAACTCTATGACACTTTGAGTTTGTCAGGCTCCCTTCCTCAGCTCTTTCTGCAGGTTTTCCACCTTTCCCAGACACAACTAATCCATACTTTCCTGGCTATCTCTGTCTTTGTGCCTGTTGGGTCCCAGCTGTTGTAGCTCATTCTGCAATTTCTCAATAACTTCATGCTACCTCTCCACCTCCTCTTTAGGTTTATCATCTTAATTGTCTATTTCATAGTCCAGTAAACTGTCCTGAGCCCATGTTATGCGGGTACAGATGACCTGGCTCTTTCTGTTCTAGGTGCACCAATAGTCTCATGGAACTGTAACAGCTTCATACTCCCACAGGGTCCACAGGGTTCTTATTTATTCACATTGGGATATAGCCCATCTCTGCTTCTCGCCAGTGTTAAAAATAAACATAATAATAAAAACAAATAAACAAAATAAAAAAAATAACAGGCTTAGCTTCCACCAAAGCACTACTTTTACTTACTCTTGCACAATCCCTTTGCTATCCAGCTCTCATCCAGCTAATCCTGGGTGCAACAAAAACAAAACAAAACAGTCCAATAGTTTGTTTACATACACTGGCCTGTATTCTTCAGAACTCAAGAGCTCATAAGCACCACACTGCTGTCTTTCTGTCTGTTTGTCTTCTCCCAGACAAATAACACACTTCTCTTTGTGTATCTCTTTTCCCAACTTTTATAAAATTCTAAAAATATTCCTTCTAGGCATCCCATAGAAGGACAACCCCTCCCACACCCCCTTCTATGGGATGTCTAGAAGGGATATTTTAAGTATATAAAATATGTAGATTTAAGAAGAAAGTGAGATTTACATGTATTATACCTATAACACCAAGGAGTATTGTTTTATAAAATATATTGGTCATTAGTAAGAAAAAACATAGAATATGAAGAAACTTTATATTTCAAGACCTATTAGTTTCTAGGACCAATCAATTTATACCTATATATTTAGACTTGGTTTAAGATATTTTTTTTCTCCCTGATCCCCCATTAAAGAAAAACACAAAAAATCTTTAAAACACAATTTTTTTTCCCACACCAAAATAGACGAGTTTTGAAGTAGTTGAGTATCAAGGGTCCACTGTAGTTTCTAATGTTGTTAGTTTGTTGCAGTCTTTGCTAATGTACACTGGTGTTTTACTTTCTATTATAATCCAAGGGAAGCAGAGCATATAAATGTAGGGTATAAGCATCCTCCTTGGCTTCTAATTTAATACATTATAAAAAGACTCAACATTGAAGAAATAGGTACTTCATTTGCATTAAAGGCACATGGAACACATTTTTTTCATGCATTTAAAAGTGCACTTTTTAAAACATTATAAACATTGTTTTGCATTACAAATATAAAGTAAAATAAAGTCTACACTTTACTGAATCTAACAGAGAAAATGCCCCTGTACATAAAGAGTATGTGAGACTGTAGATCTGATTGACAGAGAAGTACGATTCATACATCTATATTACTTCTCATTGCTTGTCTTGGGCAAGCCCCCCAAGCAGTTAACAATTTAAATCAGTTTATTGTGCTGTGTATTTGAATAAAGAAAACCCACTGAGACCGATTAACATGTACCCTTTGTCAGATGAAGCAAAGAAAACAATGCTTTCCATGATAGGAGTTACCTGATCCGACACTCGGTTTCGAATGGAGTCAGTGCACTATTTTACAAACACAATAACAGTGTAACCTCGTAGTGTGAGGTATGACAGCAATGTGGAACATAACCTGGTGCTTACATATGTCATCAAAAAACAGCTCTGCTACCCTTGCCCAACAATGGGAATCTTAGTGAATCAAGTTCTGTTTTAAAACATTTGTGTATGAGCAAAAGAGCAAAAATAAGTAAGTTAAAATTACTGACCTGAATGTAAGATATTTCTTAAATGACAGCTGAATTCATAAGATATTTTTAGAAAGAGATACTGTCTTTAGTTATTAACTATTAAATGTAATTATTCTATAGTGGAGCAGCACCTGCTGTGCTATGCAGGACCCTGGAGAGATCCATGATACATAGGTGGAAGTTGTGTGTGTGAGTGGGGCATTTACATTTCTGGAGAGCTACTGTTGCAGTGAATGACGAAAGTGGTCTACTCCTGGACTAATAAGCGGGAATCAGTGTCTATTTCATTCTTATCCAAATACCTTTAAAATGGCTCTCTGTTCCCCCCCTTCCCCAAACCTCTCGCTGCGGAAATCCAAAACAAACACCCTGAAAATTCAGCTCTGAGGAAGTGATGTAACAAAATTCAGATGTTAATTTAGGCCTCCATTCCATGGCTCCCGTACGAAACAAATCACGTGAAGTCACTCATAAATCACGACCAGGTTATCACACATGCAAATCTAGCCTCCAAGAAATGCCATCCAAGTGCTCAAATGTCCAGAATATTCAAATTCCTAAGTACTTGCCTCATATCTATTTTAAAAATCGCAATCGCATGCCTCCTATAACTATGTCCAATCTCGATCAAGTTTACTTGGAAGTCTTTCCGAGTGCCAAGGGTCATAGGAGTTAGCAGGTATAAAGGGAAAATTCCAGGGTATACCCAGGTAATATCCTTACATGAGCCATGGAATGGTGGTCCTAGTTTGGTACATACTTGACAAACAAGTGTCTTTTTTCTTGAATTGCAATGGTCCTTTAACTATTGATGATGATGACTTTAAAGACAGTGTTCAAAGTTGTCAATTCTAAGTAGTCTGATTTAATCAAAGTTATAATTTAAATTTGTATTCATCTGAGTGCAGACCACAGAAGGTTTTACATAGCCCCTACATGTTCTCTCCTTCCTGTAGAAATTGCATTATTACTAGATATTTATTTTCAAAACAATTCAACATTCAGTTAACAAATTTGTATGACTGTTCAAAACCAATACATCTTTATTACTCTATATATATCTACAGATAGCTTGCTCAGATGATAGTATGGGTGATTCCTTGATGCTATGGCTGGTTCCTATGTTTCATGCAGTTTTTCAAAGGAGGAAACCTGAGACAAGCCACAATTTAGTGATACTGAAAGGAAATTTGACATCCCTAATCCTTCTGTGACATAACTGATTCATATATTTACACAGTGTAATCTCTAAATCCTGGCCTGGAGTTTCCAGAGGACATGTTTGGGAACTACTGCTTTCGACTCATCATCCATAAAGTATAAACTTTACAAGTATTTGATTATACCCATCTGCAGTATGTAATTGATATTGTGGTTCATTATACTGACTTGTTCTACCACCATAGCACTGCTCAGCAGGATGAGCAAAGCTTTTGTAACAACATAGTAATACATTCTTACCATTAGTTCTGGCATATTAATGATTAGCTGCATGGGTAATTTGACATCGGGGTCATCTGTGTAATCCATTGGTACCATATTCGGGGCCAACTCATAGAATATCCCGTGTAATCTATAAAAAGTCAAACATAAGAAGAGACATGTCTCATTAATATGTAAATGTAAATAAAAAATATGATTGTATAATATATATATCTGTACTGTGATATGTGATACTGCTGTTTGAGACAAGAGTATAACTACAAGCAGTAACATATGGTCTAGCAACCTATGGCTTTGTACCCAAACGTGGCTGGGTACACATCATCACATCACTGTTTTGTCTTCACCAAACTGATAGCCATCAAGCAACAGGGGTACAGAGAGCCTAAAAAGAGGTGTTCCCCCAACTAAAGGCTTCAAATACAGCTGAAAACAGTGATACTTTCTGAGGGCTGCTCTACAGGGATGGAAAATTGATGGAGGCCAATGAAGCCATCCCCTAGGAAAGTTTCATATTAATAATATTCACAACTCACGGTGAGGCTTTCATTGTGAATTGTACTTACATTACCTCTATAATGTCCATTTAATGTTCTTTAAAAATAGCCCCAAAATGTACATATCCACTTAAATTCTATTATTACTTGAATGTATTTTATTCATAGGAGCTTACTGCTTCCTTCATACGCGTCTTGTTAAATGATTTTTATACAGTATAATAACTCTCCAACACACACATATCTTCAGACTCAACAAGAAGGTTAATAATACCCCATGAGTTTGCGATAAAAGGTTGTTGATTTGACCATTACATGCAAACAGCCTCATAACTGTCAGGTGGATGGAAATAAATTCTCAGAAATCCAACATTATCGCACAAACCTTGTAAGTGATGGAGACAAACAGCCTGCACCAGTTAAACATATATCACCTTAACACAGCAATTTATCTTACACATCAAAGCAGACATATTATGTCCTCTTAGCCAGCCACCCATGTTGAAGGTGTCAATAAAAACTCTTTGCCGCCCATTCATCTCTGTCAATTTCAGTGGATACTGTAGAAATGTCCTTGGAATGAGATTTCTTTGTTTCTGCTAACAGTGACTTGGGAAAGATTGATTTCCTTCTGATAATTTCACTCTGAAGAACTTCTCACACAATCGTTCAGTTGTGACCTTTGCAACAAAGCAGCCAACAACTGTATTCTCAGTTTCCCGAAAGCAAAAAATTTAATCTCATGGACATGATGTGACTATATGTACCTCATTGCTCCTGTAACAAAAGTCACAGTATTTACTCTTCTCAGGCAGTTTCTAGTCAACTAAAGTACCTACTTCATGGCACTGCATTCACAAGTCCTTCACATGTAATGCTTTCTTCAAAATAAATTGACCTCGACATTCAGTAAATAAATGAGTAACATATATATGAAAGATAGCAACAAACATATAACAACTAGATTGCTAGCAAACACCAGGCTTACAAAACTTTTCTAAAATGTTTTTTTCATATTTTGGTTTGATTTGAAAAATATGCTTAAAGCAAAGGGCTTTGATTAATAAAGGGTACCAAAAATAATCACATTACACATAACATTAATTTCTGATGGGTCGGAGGTTTTATATTAAATAGAACAAATGGCAAACTCTGGGACCAATTAACCACAGTCACCAAGGAGAGGTACTCTCAGTAGGTGTGCTCAACACTTCAGATACCTCTATGAATATATTGCATTTTTGTGTAAAATCCAATTCTTTCTGTGAACTTTTCAATGGAAAAAAAAAAACTTCACCCTTACTTTAAATTTTCCATTGGCAAGAAAGCTATTTGTGTTAATGAAGCCGGTTGCATTTTGTATGCAACTGAAACTAAAGTTAGGTGATAAATAATATGGAGCACCATAGAATTGGCACACAGCACTATTGTGAGACATTACATTAGGAGTAACTTAAGAGAAATACAAATTATATTGCATGCTTCTGTACCTGAGAATAATTCTCTCAGTTTTATTTTTTAGAGTTCTGATCAGCCGCTTCATACGGATATTCTCCAGTAATATCAGCAGTAATAATGCCAGTCCTTCTGGCAGATACAAGATGTAAGGAACTTATAGTATACACAATAGTAGCTTGAATATGTCATTTATTTATTTATTTAATATTCACTCACCTGAGAATTTCTTTTCGTGTGAAGAAAGTACAGTCCTGAAGAAGAACAAAAAGACAGTTTATTGTACTGTGTGTCCACACAAAAAAAAACATTCAATCCATTAACAACTACCTCTTTTCCAACCTTCACATTCCTCTGTTGAAAACCCACTAAATCTCCTTAAAATATTGATGGGTTGGTTAAAACAGATCTTGATTGATATATTTGATGCTTTTAGACATGCGCTTCTCAGGCTCTCCTGAGTACTTTGGTCCTCTTCCTTCTATACACTATAATAGCCACCAACTATGGGTGTCTGTTTTTTATGTATGTAAAGAGAAGATAAGAATATCTTTGTTCTCCAGAAAATATGCATCTAGACTTTGCTTGGTCATTGTGTGATGTGTGTGGGGAGAGATATTGGGGCAAGGGAGAAGGTTGATTAGGTTGGAAATGATGAGAGTGTGGAAGGCTACACAAACCGGTAACAGGTTGCTGATTCACCCCCCCCCCCCCCCCGATCACTGTTATTCTGAGGAAACAAGGAACAAAGGAACACTCCCTGCCCCTAACCCAGCTGCCCCTGATTAGTTCTTCTAGGTAGACACACTACACATTCACACCTGTTCAATCAGTAACCTGTTACCAGGTAGTTTAGCCTTCCACACTCCCATCATTTTCATCCTAGTCAATCTTCTACCCTTGCCCCACTATCTCTCCCCACACACATCACACAATGACCAAGTAAACCAATGACTATGATTGGGCCGCTGGTCCTTTACATTAACCTCCCTCACCTATTGTCTCAAGCATTTCCTTTAGTATGCAAGCTGAGCAGGGATCATAGGGTATTCAGTTCTTTGGATAAACGCAACATATATACGCTAGATTGATTACTTGTGGGCAGGGTCCTCAACTACTCTTCTATCTATATGTTTAAATCTATATAGACATTAACCATTCAGCTAATGCCACCAACCCATGTTGTCATGAATCCTCTAACAGTTGAAAGCCACTTGGATAAAAATTATATTAAATGTGAATAAATAAATAAAAATATACAATAAAAAATTGATCATATAAGTGGGATAATGTAGAAACAAATGCTCTGATATCTACACATATGGAGAACATAAACTGGTGAGTGATTGTTTAAACGATTGATAAATGTTCAATTTGTTCTAAATACTCACATAAAGTTAATGTTCCCTTCCAGAATATTCAGAGTTGAGATACACCAATTCTAACCATGAGGAATCTCAGTGACCTTAGGATTAGCAGCATATTAATCATGAAGAACCTCTAAGGTCTCTGCTCAACTAATTGTGACACTGATTCCCCTGTGTTGGGGAAGGGCTCAGTCAATAACGGTGTGAGGAAGATCACAACATTATTAAAATGTATAGTAAAATACATTGTATTAGAAAATTTTGATCAAAATCAGTTGAATGGTTGTCAGTTATTCCCTCTGGCAGAAATTTACTTCAGTCAGAAATAAGAATAATTGGCCTGATTGACTATGCTCACAGAACAACATAATAGTTCGTTAGATCCATTTTCTGTTTAAACAACAAAAGGCAGAGATATGTGCTGAATTACTTCTCATCTTTTTAAATATTAACATTTTTTGGGGGCCATTATTTAAAAAAATGCAGAGCTGTGCCTGTAATTTTGCACAGCTCTATAGATCAGTGTGCCTCATTTTCAGTAGATGTACAATCTGCTTATTTGGTAAGAAAATTGATTGAGAAGTGTAGTTAGAAAGGAACGAAAAGAATGTAATGAAGGATGATAAGCATAAAAAAGATAAATGAGGAGGCGGGAGTGGCCTGTTAATCTTGCCACTGCCATTAGGCATAGCTGTAGATAGATTATCGAAAAATTAGCCTACAGTTAAGACTTTAAAATATACAGTATGCAAAAATATTTAAAATTTACATTTTGATCCAAATTTTTTTGTCATCTCCTGGCATCATAAAGGCTGAGATCTACAGATCTAGGTTGTACTAAATATTTTATGGACTTAAAGGGGACACGGAAGGTTTCTGGATTTCACTAGGAATATAATATATGTATAATTTTACTTTTGTGTGCTTTATTTTATTAAGAAGTGCTTAAAAGCTCTGTTTTTTTTCTGCCTACAATCTTACATTTAGTTCCTAATTAGTTTCACCCCCTATGCAGCTCATGAAGACAGTGTACTTGGAAGTACAGGGTGTGCGTTATAATAAACAATTAGCAACATGCTGCTTCAGAGAGGTTACTGATTGGCTATTTTGAAACACAGCATGTAACAGCCTGCAGACCCAAACAGGTACAAATTGTATGATTTGACACTTAGAAGTGAAATCCAGAAACTTCATGTCCCATGTCCCTTTAACCAAAGTGGGTGAGTGCTGCCCAAGTACTAGGGAATCAATGTCATAGTTTATTGAATTTATACTGAACTATCATAGTCACAAATCTGTTTGTCGCAAAATGATCTAAATTGGTTAGAGATTGCAGCCTTCAAGGTATATAAATACATTATACAACAAACATAGTGGTTCCCAAACTCTTTCGGTTCAAGGCTACCTAATGTTTCAAGATTTTTCTGAAGCCCCCAAGTCAAACCATAGTTCTATATATATATATATATATATATATATAGATATATATATATATATGGTGCGATTAGTTATAAAAAAATAAACGCATATTATTACAAATGTTCTCACTCTCTCTCCGCTTCTCTCATTCTCTCTCTCTCTCTCTTTCTCTCACAATCCCCACATCTCTCTCCCTTTTCTCTCTCACCCTGCCTTCTTTCTCTCCCTCTTCTATCTCTCATACTCCTCCTTTTGTCTCTCCCTCTTCTATCTCTCACACTCGCCCTTCTCTCTCACACTCCCTCTTCTCTACCTCCTTTCTCTCTCTCTCTCACCCTCTCCTCTACTGGTCACCCTTAAGTGATACTACCATTGTCCCTTTAGTATATATTAGAATCAATAGACAGGTCAGTAAAACATTGTTCGGTCTATTGGTGGCAACAGGTAATCTTTCTATGCAGCCTTTTTATGTACTATAGCATTTATAACATTTAAGATCCCCAAAACATGCCCAGCACACATCCTGCTCTCTTGTGCTCACATCCCACAAACCCATTCACAGTTTTCTCCTTTTATTCATTGTCTCTTATGTACATTATGGATTTTGCCATTTTTATTGTGGCTCCAAAAATTAGCTAGATGTAATACATGGCCCATATGCCTTGGACCTAAGACCATGCCCATAAGGACTTTCACTTCACATTACCAGTAACCTGCTGCTAAAAGACAGTAGCAAGTTGTGTGTTACAAGCTGCAGAGACAATTAACTGACAGGATCTTCTGAACAAACAGTAAACTGTGAAGAGTAAGTAAGTTAAATATAAATATGACAATTACACTAAAGAGGATAAATAACCTCGGGCTCAATTACATACCTCCCATAGGATCTCCCATAAGGCTGATGTGGCCCTACAAGAGACTTTACTGAGTTAATACACTGTCAGGCAGACTAGCTCACGTAGGAAATTATCAGCCTCATTAAATTGGGGCTACATTGTAGAGCGTAGCCCATAACTCTAATTTTCTGTGTTACGGCTATTAAATTAGCCCCATAACATTGCTCGCAGTGGACTTGCGTGTTAACAGGCAGGACGGCTGAAAAATGGCTGTGTGCTGGGAAAAGTTGAACTTTGCACATGTAAATCCTTTGATCTGCCATGCCTGTAACCACTACTTGTTCAATTTAGCTATTAAATTACAACGTGGTCACTCGCAAGCAAGCACGTAACACGCAAACGAAGCCAAAAGGCCAATACGTCAAATACGTAGCACTTCGTAGACAAATAAAAACTCATTACTGTACATTTATGATAATGGAAAGTGATGTTAGGTCTTAGAATTAATAGCCCAACATTCTTAAGCCCACAAATCAGCCAAGTAAAATACTTTATTTCATGTTCATATTTTGTGTTATATCGATCCCTGCAATCAATGTGTTACGACATTTACTGTAACTCGCATGTAATAGAATATCATATTTACTGCTTTATTAATATTGCATTATATCTGGACTGTTGTTCCGATCGCAAACTGGAATTGAAGCACGTAGGACTTCAAAATCTACCCTCCCCTTTTTCAGTGATGTAACGCTAACAATCTCTTTCTCTATTGGCTGTGTCTAAACTCGTAACTACGTAATTGCTTAATTGTTTGCGTTCAAGCACGCAATCCCGACAGACGCGAACTGGTTTACGAAATAGCCTCTCTCACTCGCAGTTCTTTCTAATTTAATAGCAACGAAAGTAGGGCAACTTTTGACCCTGCAGCTGTTACGTGCTTCACGTTGGACTTACGATTCTGGAATTTATTATGGATATATGTACTTGTAGTCAATGTCCGTAAGGGAAAATACCTTAAGACAGATCACAACGGTCCTTATGCATTACGTAAGCAGTTCTACAAGTTTGACGCAGCGAATCAAAGACAATAAACACAGTAGTTCACAGCTGTCCCAGTCAAATTAAAAATGACTGTAACTATTGCTATATGGACTTGTTCTTTTCACTCAAAAATTTACTGTCAAAACGATAAGACAGAATTTTTGTTGAGGGGTTGGAAATGTATTTGTAGGGCAGGTGGGTACAGTGCCTTGCAAAAGTATTCACCCCCCTTGGCATTTTTCGTTTTTTGTTACCTCACAACCAGGAATAAACATGGATTGTTTGAGTATTTGCATCATTTAATTTACAGAACATGCCCACAACTTTAAAGATGTTTTTTTTTATTGTGAAGCAAACAACAAATAGGACAAAATAAGTCTCTATGAGCTTGCCACATCTTACCACTGGGATTTTTGCCCATTCCTCCTTGCAAAACTGCTCCAGCTCCTTCAAGTTGGATGGTTTGCGCTTGTGAACAGCAATCTTTAAGTCTGACCACAGATTTTCTATTGGATTGAGGTCTTGGCTTTGACTAGGCCATTCCAACACATTACATGTTTCCCCTTAAACCACACAAGTGTTGCTTTAGCAGTGTGTTTGGGGTCATTGTCCTTCTGGAAGGTGAACCTCCGTCCTAGCCTCAAATCACGCACATAGTCATACAGGTCTTGCTCATGAATATCCCTGTATTTAGCTCCATCCATCTTTCCCTCAACTCTGACCAGTTTCACAGTCCCGGCTGCTGAAAAACATGGGGATGGTGTTCTTTGGGTGATGTGATGTGTTGGGTTTGCGCCAGACATAGCATTTTCTTTGATGGCTGAAAAGTTAAATTTTAGTCTCATCAGACCAGAGCACCTTCCTCCATAGATTTTGGGAGTTTCCCACATGCCTTTTTGCAAACTTAAAACGTACCATTTTGTTTTTTGCTGAAAGTAATGGCTTTCCTCTGGCCACTCTGCCATAAAGCCCAACTCTATGGAGCGTACAGCTTATTGTCGTCCTATGTAAAGATACTCCAGTCTCTGCTGTGGAACTCTGCAGCACCTCCAGGGTTACTTTAGGTCTCTATGCTGCCTCTGTGATTAATGCCCTCCTTGCCCGGTCCGTGAGTTTTGGTGGGCGGCCCTCTCTTGGCAGGTTTGCTGTTGTGCCATGTTCTTTCCATTTGGTTATGATAGATTTTATGGTGCTCCTGGGGATCATCAAAGATTTGGATATTTTTGTATAACCTAACCCTGACTTGTACTTCTCAACAACATTGTCCCTTACTTGTTTGGAGAGTTCCTTGGTCTTCATGGCAGTGTTTGGTTAGTGGTGCCTCTTGCTTAGGTGTTGCAGCCTCTGGGGCCTTTCAAAAAAGGTGTGTATATGTATTGACAGCTCATGTGTCACTTAGATTGCACACAGGTGGACATCACATTTCACTAATAATGTGACTTCTGAAGGTAATTGGTTGCACCAGAGCTTTTTATGGGCTTCATAACAAAGGGGGTGAATACATACGCACATGCCAATTTTCTGTTTTGTATTTCTAAAAAACTGTTGTATGTATATATTTTTCTCATTTCACTTCACCAACTTAGACTATTGTGTTCTGATCCATCACATAAAATTCAGCAAAACATTAAACTTAAAGCTGTAATGTAACACAATTGGTTGAAAGTCAAGGGGGAGGGGGGGTTACTGGTGCTCTGTATTAAGTAAATGTGATTTAGCATCAGTGGGTACAGTGTTTAAGTGTGTGAGTGGGTATTTGTAACTGACATTGTGATGTAGATTAATGTATTTTAGAATTTATTGTGAAGAGCTGGGTTAACTATTAGAAAATATTATTTTCCCCTTCATGATGTGTTGGACGGGTTTCTGTTAAATGCTTCTTTAGCCTGTTTTTTCCGGCTATTGGAAGCCTTACATGTCTCAGTCTCATAGCTGTTCTTGCGGGAGGTTGAGTTTACACGTAAGGATTGGCTCATAGAGGCTTCCAAGAACATGTAGCATTTTTTGTAATCTCTGAGATAGTTTACACATAAAGGTTTGATCCCGCACAGCAAGTAATAGCTCTTATATGACTTTAACTCTCAAACTGTTTCCTTCAGTGGCCAAGTAATTAAAATCCTGGTGAGTTGTTAATCAGCAGGGTAGGCTAAGTGCAGAGCACCTCCATAAAATCAGCCCTACTCCAAATCCTTCCTTCATGTCAGTGATTCATATTTTATATATACAATATATTCACTATATACAATGAATAATGTATATTACCAAGTGAAAAACTACTACAATGTTCACGTTACAGTGTACAATATAGTATTTACAGATAATGTATGAATCACATTATATACTCACACTATGCCTAAATCACATAGTATACTGATGTAACTCGGATCTCTGATGAATAAAAATAATAATAACAGCAACAATACTATAGTTGCTAATATGTGGTAATAATAATACAGTGTAATACTTTAATAATAATAATAATACCTCTGCACTGTAATAATAAGTTACAGAAACTAGTATGCTCTTTCTTTTAATAAAACATAAAAACAAGCTTGTACAAAAAGCCTTGGAAGCCAGTGTTTAAGTATGGGTCGTCTGTAAGTTGGGTCGTCTGTAACCCGGGGACCACCGTATATATATTTTGCCCACCATATTATAAATGATTGTTGTGGTGAACTACCTACTCATAATTTCCACAACACAGGCTGAGATCCTGCTCCATGCTGATGATAGCCAGTAAGCTTGAAACAGCTGTACATGGATTGGATACTCGGCCTGTGTTTATTCCAACCTTGGCTTTGCATTAAAGCTGTGTAATACAGCATGCATAAGCTTAAAGGAGGCCATGATTGATAATGGCTAAGGAATGAAGAGCGAGGCATTTGTGGTCATATTTGAGTGTCCCAGCTCAACTTCCCAGAATGCAGTGTAATAACTGTTTTTCTCGGAACTCTGAGCTGGAAGCAGGTTTTTTAACTTGCTTTAGACATTCAGGTGTGAACACAGATGTACTTTTTATTTATTATATATATATATATATATATATATATATATATATATATATATATATATATATATATATATATATATATTTAGGAGCCAGGAAGGCTTTTGAGGAGTTAGTCAGGTGCTTTAGAGAAATATTTAGTAGCTAGCAATACAACATTTAAAGGCACAGTGTTCAGGCTCCAGGGAAATTTCTCTCTGTCACACACATATATACATACATACATATATACCTGAAAGTGAGTAGTTGCCATGCACTATTTATATTTTGTAGCAATGTTAAAGCTATATGTTTAATGCTGCATATATATGTCACACACTGTACATCACACATACACATTCTGTATTTTACATTTAGCTAGATTCCAGTTTACAGCATTTTCATATGTTTTAATATTTTGCAGCAGAGGCCTTCTGTAGAGTAGGCAGCTAAGGAGTTAATCAGGACAGTAGAAGAAGAGCTGTTAGAATATTCCAGTAGATAACATCACAGTGTAAATTTCGAGCTTCACTCTCTCCAGTCTCCAGAATGAATTATTCAGCCCTTATGCTGCTCTCTTAAGGAGACAGGATAAGATGCCACTCTTTCTAAATGACACAGCAGTGTAAACAGCTTGTCTTGTCCCAGTTTCCATCTCTGGTCAACAATATTCACATCTGAACCTAGCACCCATCTCTGCCTATCCTATACATTGCTTCAGCAAGATCAATTCTTGCACCCACCCCTGCTCCTTCAGAAGCACTCAATGGCCTCTTGTGACTATTTCCAGTCACATCCATGACCAGGAGGACATATTCTGTGTTTTGCTACCATCATCTATCTCTGGCAAACAGTACCATTTCTTTTTTTATCTGTCATCTCTCTCACACAAGATAGTACTGCATTGTCCATAGAAGATAAGCAAAAAGAGGCCAGTTAATAGCCTTAAGTGTGAGTCACTGAGCTGTGTTCACATCCTGTCAGTGACATGAAGGAACATCACAATAACTTCATGTAGTTAACTGTATATAATTACTATATATACATGACACTATTTATAGTTTTATTTATGTGCTAAGTACAAATAATATATGCATATTTTATATATTATTGTAAGGACATATTCATTATTATTATAATAGATATAACTATTTTGTTTACTGTATATAGTTAGGCTCAGTCGAGTCCGACTCTCCATGACCCTATGGTGTGCAGCATGCAAGGCACATCTTGTGTCTGCTTGGGCCAATCTATCATGCTGGAGTGGGTTGCCAGCTCCTTCTACAGTGAACCACATTTTGTTTGACCTCTCTGCTAGATCTGCCCACCTTGGGTGACCCTACATGGTTTAGCTCACAGCTTCATTGAGGTATACAAGCTTCTTCACCACAACATGGTAGTGATCCAGAAGGGGTTACTGTTTATAATGTATTACTATATAGAGACATACATTTATATAATTGATATTAAAATATTGAACACACTATAACATAGACTGCATACTATACCAAAAAATATGTAATACAACACATTTTTATACAGTCATATATGTAGAAACACACTATTTTATATAGTCTCCTAGATTGTAAGCTCTTCGGAGTAGGGACCTCTGTTCTGATGCACCTATTTTGTTTCATATTTGTATTACATTGTATCTGTATTTAGTTCGAATTTCATTACACCTTTGTAATTTGTTAATTGTACCCCCTGTAACTATTCTATTTTGTAACTAGTGCATCTTTATATAACAAATAGAATAATAATAATAATATTAAGCTAAAATAAAGAGACACACACTATACAAAATATTGTGCCTAAAATAGAAAAACAAGTGTTACATAAAAACTGTTTACCTTTATGTTGATATATAGATATGTATATATATATATATATATATATATATATATATATGTATTAGCAACATACACACCTGAGACACTTACCTGATAGGCGTCTAGCTGTTCATCAGTAAATATAGTTTGCTTATTGCCCATGATAGATGAGGGATCCTGGCTCTCATGAAATGCATCACACAGGGAGGGGCAGGAGTGCTTTCTAATGTATGCATTGGCATTTACACACAGGCAGATGGGGCGCAAATGGGCACAGCCTGCATTGGAGTGCCAGGATTTGAGCAGGGATGGGTTTTATGCAGGGTGGCCCGGATTTAGGAAGCATCCCTCAGAGAGTGGCACAGCTGGGCCTGGATGAGTGTTTCTGAGCAGGATGAAATGGAGGATGTGATGCTTGGTCCTGAGTGGTCAGCCTGCAGTCTCCAGTGTGTCTGCTCATGCTATATATGCCTTGTCCATGCATCAATAGGGACAAAGACACTCCCTCTGTAATGTCACATCCCTGCACTTCCACAGCACACCACTAGATGGCGAGCAGTCTCAGGTTATATCCAATGTTTTGGAACACAACTGTTTTTTTCTTGATTTAAACCTGACAAATGTGTTTTTACATTAAAAAAAATATTAAGCAAAATCTGTTTAAACTTCATTGAAACTAACAGGAAATGCATAGAGCATGTTTTAGTCTCCTAGTTAAACTTCTGAATAAGAGTTTGTGCTCTGAGACCTTTATTTGCAATGGAAAAACACACTGTGACACATTATCAAACAAACGTATTTCCATATTGCACAGCACAGGTTATTATATGGGAGCATATTTAGTAATGCCTAAACTTTAGTGAATAGCCTCACTGGAAAAAAAAAATGAGAAAATGTTCTCTTATTATAATATTTTATTTCTTATTAAGTGTCAGTATTTTGCATAGCATATATGTTATTATATTGAGCATAATTAGTAATTCTATAAGCAGTGGTGGAGCTAGAGAATGGAGGGCCTCAGTGCAAAAAAAAAAAAGCTTTTTTGCCCTAAACCCCCTTAGTACCAACTTACTCAGTGCTCCCCCAAAGACTTCTTCCAATAACAGTTCCTCTCCCTAAGACTCCATCCCATAACAGCACCCCTTCCCTTCCCTCCTGCCTGCGCAAAGCTCCTTTGCCTGCAGCATAGCGCCAGGACATGAGGGTGCGGGGTACTGGTGCAGTGCAGTACAGTGTATATGTATATATATATATATATATATATATATATATATATATATATATATATATATATATATATATATATATATATCACTATAATAGTCAGTGCATGTTACATTTGCAATGTTGGTCATGCTTCTGCGTCCCTCGCACAGCAAGGGACGCCTGCAATCCTCTCAAAGCGAGCCGTCAACGCACGCACAACTTAGGCTGCAATGGGCGCCAGTCCCCCCCCCCCCACCCACCCTCATGTCCTGGAGCTATGCTCCAGGCAACACCAGGCCCATTTATGAATTTTATGCTAATTTAGCTAAAGTTTTAAGGGGCATTCCTCCACAGTATCAAGTCCCAGAATAATGAAGAAATTTGCAAACATCAGG
This sequence comes from Discoglossus pictus, assembly GCA_027410445.1. Lineage (NCBI taxonomy): Eukaryota > Metazoa > Chordata > Amphibia > Anura > Alytidae > Discoglossus > Discoglossus pictus. Next base: position 233,241,077 of record CM050167.1, read on the forward strand.
GTAAGTTTAATAATGTTTATTTTGTTTTTTTCCAATATTGTCTAACAAAGCCAGTGTTGTTACAAACATTTTACTTAATAACATTTTACAATGTTTAAGAAGGAAGCACATTTAAAACATTTCCATTTTCTAAATTGAAAGGTTGTAAGAAGGTCTATAACAATCTTGATACAATAAACAATGCTGGTTGAGATCTTATGTTGCAAATAACAACACGAGTTTAGATCTAAAATATCAATGTTTCACAAAACATATTATAAAAATGGAAAGGAAATGAAAAGAAAGTAAAAAGTTATAAAAAAATCAACTTTTAACTTTAAACAAACAATAACTTGAACTTAAATTGATATGTGTCCTATTAGCAAATCGGAATCTTCATTTATAATCCAAATATCGTACCTGGTTTGAAATATTTTGGTATTTTTTCATGCAAAAAAAAAAAATGTTTTCATGCACTACTGATTCTCCTTTATCAGATGCACTCATAATCCATGAAACTTAAATATGCCTTTAAAAGCCATAAAAGCTGGATCAGTGGTGTGGCCCTTAATCGTCATCTCTCTTGTTCACAGAGGGCCTGCAAACAAGTCTCAGGAACCAGCAGCGATCCTCGTACATTACTGTAAAGCATACAAAATTAGTGACAATCTCTGGCCAGGTATGATATCAGCAGGTGCACCTGCAAGTGCCTGAAGGTACACTCTTGCATCACAAAAATATTGATTCAAAATCACATAACTGGGCTGAAGTATACTCAAATAAACTGTTATAGCAACAAAACTGACATTACAAGGCGGTGTGGAGACCTCTAACACATATTGAAACTAACGTGTTTGTTTTACTCTTTACAACAATTTATCAAAGGGGAAACATTTTGAGGACAAAGCAACTGTGGCTTATTAGCTTCCAAATCAATTGGATCCTATTGTTCAGCCGTTTGGCATTAAAACCCCAAAGCCAATTACTGCCCCAAATGGCTGCCAGCAAACAACTAGATGATGGAAACCAGTTAGAAATACACATTTTATTTAGAAACTCCTCAAAAATAGTAAAAACACAAATGAAGGTAAGCACTTTGCACTCTTATTACCACAGTGAGACAGTTCAGAAAGCCTACCAACTGGGTCTCTATTGGATAATTCTTCCACACATAGGAGTGATTAAGAGGCAAAAGCTTGCAATCTAATTCTACTCAGTATATATATATACCGTATTTATCGGCGTATAACACGCACTTTTTCTCCTTGAAAATAGGGGGCAAATGATGTGTTCATGTTATACGCCGATATAATGTTAAGGGCCGTGTCTGTTTCCCTCCCCCCTCCTCATCCTCAACCCCCCCTCCTCATTCTAAACCCCCCTCCTCAACCTAAACCCCCCTAAATACCTCCCAGCACCCGGTATATGCTAATGGCGTGACGTCACATGCACGCCGGGTCAAGAAGGAGCGGAGGCTGGAGCAGAAGCAGGTAAGTGAGGGGAAAGAGAGAGGGGGAGGTATTTAGGGAGGTTTAGGTTGAGGAGGGGGGTTGAGGAGGGAGGTTGAGGACGGGGTTGAGGATGAGGAGGGAGGTTCAGGAGGGGGGTTGAGGATGGGGGGGTTGAGGATGAGGAGGGAGGTTGAGGATGAGGAGGGAGGTTGAGGATGAGGAGGGGGGTTGAGGATGAGGAGGGAGGTTGAGGATGAGGAGGGAGGTTGAGGAGGGGGGTTGAGGTTGAGGAGGGGGTTGAGGAGGAGCAGAGATTTCTGAGTAAACTTTTGTAAAAACATATAGTATCCAAGTTTCTTTGTTAAAACAGTTGCTTTTACTGTCATTTTACGTTATTTACCTTATAAGTGTTAATAATATTAATAAAAAAAAGTTTCCTTTTTAAAATGAGGTGCGTGTTATACGCCGGTGCGTGTTATACGCCGATAAATACGGTATATTGTAATCTTTTTTTTACACGAATTGTTCTTCTTTTGTGACTATATAGCAGGGACATTAAGTGATTAGTACCAAAGTGAGAAGCTTATCCTATTTATTGGAATATAAATTACACACACACACACATATATATATATATATATATATATATATATATATATATATATATATATATAGATGAATAATCAGAGTATTGCAGTATATAGTGATACCTTTTTTATTGGACAAACATATTCATAGGTTTCATGACGAGCTTTCGAGAGCGTTCCTCTCTTTGTCAAATCAGAGTCAATACTGATTATAGATTCACAAATACAGCAAAAAATTCCAGGATTAATGTGTATATATATACACACATATACAGATAAACAAGATACAACCGAAAGCAAAAAGAGTAGAAATGCTCATCTGAGAATGGACAACACCTATAGGCAGTGGCGGCTGGTGACTTTTCAAGTTGGAGGGGCGACAGGGCGAAACATAGCCACTCCCCCTTTTTCAAACCACACCCATTTTTATAACTCCTCCCCCTGACGTCATAATGACCTTTATAAGCCCCGCCCAATGACCTTATGCTTGTAAAGCCCATTGAAATACATGATCTGCAATGCAGAAATGTCAAGAAGTAAAGTAACAATGTGTTAAATTCATTGGTATACAATATAGATTGAAAAAACTCATGTGACAAGACTACAGCAATATCATAATTGCACCTATACGTATTAACAGAAAAATTAAAGGAGTGACACCTACCTTTAGTCGGCTCTTCTTCTCAGGGTATTCACGTTCATTAAGTTGACCAATGAGTAGAAACAAATCTGCAGCCACATAGGGTTTGCACCTGGGGTTGAAAGAAAACAAGCAAATCAATCATACCATTCAAGAACAAAACCATACTTAAAAAACATTAAACGACCAAGTGGAACCATATAGGCCCCAAACATACCTTAGAAGACCAAGTGTGACTATATAGGCCCCAAACATACCTTAGAAGACCAAGTGTGACTATATAGGCCACAAACATACCTTAGAAGACCAAGTGTGACTATAGGCCCCAAACATACCTTAGAAGACCAAGTGTGACTATATAGGCCCCAAACATACCTTAGAAGACCAAGTGTGACTATATAAGCCCCAAACATACCTTAGAAGACCAAGTGTGACCATAGGCCCCAAACATACCTTAGAAGACCAAGTGGAACTATATAGGCCCCAAACATACCTTAGAAGACCAAGTGGGACCATATAGGCCTCAAACATACCTTAGAAGACCAAGTGTGACCATAGGCCCCAAACATACCTTAGAAGACCAAGTGGGACCATATAGGCCTCAAACATATCCTAGAAGACCAATCAGCACTGCATAGGCCCAAACCAGTGGATCTTGGGATTCAAGAAAACAACAACATTTCACTTCTGTTTAGACCACACAATAATCAATGTCAAACAAACACGTTGAATTAGCATATGGATAACCATATGAGCAGTAACGCCACGCCAAGGCTTCAACAATTGTTACTGACCATTCACACACCTTTCATAGCTCCTTCAATATGCACACCCACACACCATTCATACTTTACTTACCACTAGTTATTTTTGGTAGTGAGGTGGTGCCATTTCTGAGAACTTTACGTACCCTTGAAGGTGCCTCCAATTCCTTCAAACCAATGCATTTAACCGCTACAGGGCCATGGTGCTTTTTAATTACTTTTTTGATCCTCTTCAATGTGGAGAAGCATCTTTCTGGTTCTTTAGTAGTCTTCGTTGTTGTAAGCAGGATTCCTTATAGCTTCACTCACTCTGTTAAATTATGTAGATTAAATTGATGCTAAAGTTGCTGCAGAGCAACAGCACTTGTACAGACATGGAATTCTTGCTTCCTGTACACAAGTGACAGCTACCCTTGGAAGTGCCTCCAATTCCTTCAAACCACGCCAAGGCTTCAACAATTGTTACTGACCATGCACACACCTTTCATAGCTCCTTCCATATGCACACCCACACACCGTTCATACTTTACTTACCACTAGTTATGTTTGGTAGTGTGAGGTGGTGCTGCTTAACGCAGTTTATCTTTGCACACCTTGGGGGTATGCATTCTTCTTTGCTTCAATCACTTGTATTTTAATTTTGCACGGCGATCTTTCAAAGAACAAAACTTCTCAATGGTTTTTTCATTGAAGTGTGGGATCTCGGAAATCAGTTGCTTTTCCATTGAGAGCATCGCCAATGCATTCAACCGCTCCAGGGACATGGTGCTTCTTAAAAAGGTTTTTATCCTCTTCAATGTTGAGAAGCATCTTTCTGATTCTGCAGTAGTCATTGGTGTTGTAATCAGGATTCTTAATAATTTTACTGTCTCTGTGAAATCATTCTGCAGATTAAATTGATGGAAAAGTTTGTGCAGAGCAACAGCACTTGTACAAGTATGAAACTCTGTCTTCCCATACAGAAGTGACAGCTCAGTGCGTAATTGTTCCTTCTTCAGTATTGGATATGCTTGCACGGTGTCTTCCAGAGCTTGGGTTGGAAAGCAAGTGCCATGGGTTTTATACAAGTCACTTTGAACAAGTTTGGCACTGACTAGGTGATTTGAAAATGAAAATCGTTCTTTTGCATGAACCACCACTATGTCACATACCTCTCTTGAAAGTTGTCTCAAGGTTGAGATCTCCGCACTCCGTCTGTTGACTGTTAGATCGCTTGGCAAACTTGCTTCTATCTCTTCCACAGAATTCCGGATTTTCTGGATGCTGGCGACAAAGTCTTCTGTGACTTTTTTGATATAAACAGTATCCGTGTCTCGCTTCTGAAGCTGACTATAGAGGATGTCTACATGTGGCATTATTAAATGAAATAATTTAAGGAAGTAAAGGAACTCCCTGTCTTCCAGCATTCCAATGAAACCTGCGGCTTCCCGTATAGATGTTGGATCAAAGTTTAGACATGCTTCAATTGTCTGGAAACACTCAAGTAGCGCATCTCTGTTCTCGTAGATCACGTTCACGGTCCTAACGTTGAAGTTCCATCGTGTCGGTGCACCTCTTGGAAGTCTTCTACCAACTACCTCATCCAGAACTCCAGTCCTTTTTGGAGAGCGTGAAAAAAAAGATGGTATGCCGCCTATGTTTGAAAAAAAACCTCTAACTCTTCCAATCCTTGAAACTGCTTTCTCCATTATTAGGTTCAGTTGGTGAGCATAGCAATGGACGTAGTGTGCGTTCGGGTACACGTCTTTTATTTTTCTTTGAACTCCTCCTTGATCTCCACGCATCACACTGGCACCATCGTAGCTTTGAGCTATGAGTTTCTTCTTGTCTTCTGGCTCTGGGAGAACAGTATTCAGTGTTTCCAGCACAACAGCAGCAATGGAGTCTGCATCCGTTGATTTCATTTCCGTGAAGCCATCAAATCTTTCCACCACTTGATGCTTCTTGTCAATGTAGCGATAGACTACAACGCACTGTGTCCTAGCGGAAATATCGGTTGTTTCATCCGCTTGGATTGCCACAAACTGGGCTTCCTTAAGCTCTTGGTGAATCACTTCCTTTATAACTTCATGCATGCAGTCCAGTAGCTCATTCTGCACGGTTTTGGAAGTGCCCTTAAACACAGTTGCAGTCTTCAAATGCTGTTCCATTGCACTATCGATACTGCCAACCAAATCCACCAGGCCTCTAAACACTCCTGGATTTAGCGATGTTTCACTCTCGTCGTGTCCTCTTAATGCCAGTTCAAAGGCGCCACAAAAGCGAACACAATCAATTATCTTCGAAAGGATGTACCGGTTCTTAGCCACTTCTTCGTTGTGTTTTTGAATGCTGACTTGGTATCCTTGGTCCAGTTGAACAGCAATGTTCGCCTGTCCAAGCATCTCAAACTTGATCCTGTTATCCAAGTGAGCTTTAGAACTTTTGTGTTTTGCCAATTTGTCAGCTAGATGTTTGACGTCAGTCACTCCAGTTTTGGTCCAAGCAGCGTCACCACCAAATAGGATGCATGGGAAACAATATAAGGACTTCCTAGAAACGCTTCCAGAAAGCCAGTCGTTCTTCTTGTACCATTCAGTATTGAAATTACGGACATATTGCTTCCCTCTATCTCTTGCGATTTGCTGCAGATTTATCTCTGGTTGGTCAGCTCCTAACCGTTTTACTTCCACCTTCTCCTCATAGGTTAGGGTGGCGAAAGGCTTCACAAGTAGAGAGTCAATAGTATTCATTTCTGATATTGATACCAATAAAAGAAAGAGATCACGGTATATTAATTTATATTATGTCACAAAATTACTTAAAAATAACAGTGTGTTGATTTCATTGGTATACATTACAGATTGCAAACCCTCATGTGACAAGACTACATCACCATCAAATTTGCACCTATACACATGGACAGAAAATTAAAGGCAATGATACTCACCAACAGTTGACGCTCCTTCTCGGGGTATTCACGCCCAGTAAGTCAACCAACGAGTCCAAACAAATCTGCTTTCACAGATAGTTTGCACCTGGGGGGTGATAGAAAACAACAAAAAAAACATTAGAACGTTTAAGACCCAAACCGTAACGTTTGAAACCTTAAAAGAGCAAGTGTGACCATAACTTTTAAAACCTTAAAAGTCCAAGTGTGACCATATACTCACCAACAGTTGACGCTCCTTCTCGGGGTATTCACGTCCAGTAAGTCAACCAACGAGTCCAAAGAAATCTGATTCCACAGATAGTTTGCACCTGGGAAGTTATAGAAAACAAAAAAACAAACATTAGAACGTTTAAGACCCAAACCGTAACGTTTGAAACCTTAAAAGAGCAAGTGTGACCATATAGGCCCCAACCGCACCTTAAAAACCTTAAATAACAAATTGGGACCATATAGGCCCCAACCGTACCTTAAAAACCCTAAATAACAAATTGGGACCATATAGGCCCCAACCGCACCTTAAAAACCTTAAATAACAAATTGGGACCATATAGGCCCCAACCGCACCTTAAAAACCTTAAATAACAAATTGGGACCATATAGGCCCCAACCGCACCTTAAAAACCTTAAATAACAAATTGGGACCATATAGGCCCCAACCGCACCTTAAAAACCTTAAATAACAAATTGGGACCATATAGGCCCCAACCGCACCTTAAAAACCCTAAATAACAAATTGGGACCATATAGGCCCCAACCGCACCTTAAAAACCTTAAATAACAAATTGGGACCATATAGGCCCCAACCGCACCTTAAAAACCCTAAATAACAAATTGGGACCATATAGGCCCCAACCGCACCTTAAAAACCCTAAATAACAAATTGGGACCATATAGGCCCCAACCGCACCTTAAAAACCTTAAATAACAAATTGGGACCATATAGGCCCCAACCGCACCTTAAAAACCCTAAATAACAAATTGGGACCATATAGGCCCCAACCGCACCTTAAAAACCTTAAATAACAAATTGGGACCATATAGGCCCCAACCGCACTTTAAAAACCCTAAATAACAAATTGGGACCATATAGGCCCCAACCGCACCTTAAAAACCCTAAATAACAAATTGGGACCATATAGGCCCCAACCGCACCTTAAAAACCTTAAATAACAAATTGGGACCATATAGGCCCCAACCGTACCTTAAAAACCTTAAATAACATATAGGCCCAAAAAAAAAAAATATATATATATATATATATATAAATATAAATATATATATATATATATATATATATATATATATATATATATATATATATATATATATATATAAAAATTGATATCAATATATCACAATAAATAAATATATATATATATATATATCAAATATATATATTTATATATATATATATATATATATATATAAATTTATTTATTGTGATATTTTGATATTAATTTATATATATATATATATATATATATATATATATATAAAAAATTACACATAAATATACATAAACATATACATACAACAATATATATTAATTGATATTTATTATTTGATTAATTGATGTTCTTTATTACATGGTATATTATATTGTTCATGCATTTCTATTACACTTTATTTGTTATACATATTACAGTGCTATTTTTTGGCTATACATGTTACAGGATATTATCCTGTAACATGTATATCACATAAAATAGCCCTGTAATATGTATAATACATACAGGGTCAAACAAGTTCACACTAACCTTTTTTACCCTTACAGGCTTCCATACCTGCTTGCTGATTTGCTAATTTTTTAAAGACTCTCATTGGTTGAAATCGATGTCAATCAAAAATTTCAGCCAATCAGAGTCCTTCAAAAATTAGTATATATAGCAGACCGTGGGAAAAAAACAATTAATCGCGGGAGGGGCTCCTTGTAGGAGGAGCTCTTTTTAGTGTGTTGTTTTTTTTTTTTTAGAGCGTCGGTTTTTTTTTTTGGAGGCCTCTTTCAATGGGCCAGAATGGATGGATGGACAATGGCTTCAATCAAGATTGGATTATTTTTGATCATTGGCTTCAATCAACATGGATTATTTTATTTTTGATCATTGGCTTCAATCAACATGGATTATTTTATTTTTGATCATTGGCTTCAATCAACATGGATTATTTAATTTTTGATCATTGGCTTCAATCAACATGGATTATTTATTTTTCATCATGACTATATCCAGAGAGGACAGAAGGCCAACGCTGGAGGGGTCAATTTTACAGGTAAGTATGTGCTGTTGTTTATTTTATTTTTTATTAATGTTTGTTTAAAGCTGTTTATTTTTGTATACAATGTGTTGTGTTAATAACTGTACTAACAATGTGTGTATGTGCTGTTTATTTTATTTTTTATTAATGTTTGTTTAAAGCTGTTTATTTTTGTATACAATGTGTTGTGTTACTAACTGTACTAACAATGTGTTTGCTTACTGTGTGTTTAATTGTAATAATGTTGTTACTGTATTTTTTTTTCACTTCCCTTATTTTTATTTTATCTTTAGAAGTGACATGCACATATACATGCCTGTTACTTCTAAAAATGGAATAAAAATAGGGGGGGGGGGGGGGGGTAGGTAGTTGGTTAATGGTTCATCCAGGGTGGGGTCGGTCACGGTCAGGCGCCCATCGGTCGCCCATAGGCCACGACCAGGGGTGGCACAGGCCTCATGGGGGTGAACATCCACCCCCATGTGGCCTGGTCAACCCCGCTCACTGCCCGAATACCCGGGGTAGCATAGGCCGCATCGGGGTGGTGCCGGGGGCCCGGTGGTGATCGGGCCTCGGGGGTGGCATAGGGCGGCAACATGGAGGTCATCAGGGGTGGCACAGGCCTCATCAAGGGGGTGATCCGATCACCCCCATGTGGGCCTGTGCCACCCCGCTCACCACCCGACTACCCCGATCCCGTGATCGGTGTAATCCGGTGGTGGCATGATGGCATAGCTAGGCTAGCATAGGGCAGGCCTGATCGGGGGTGGCACAGGCCACATGGGGGTGATGGCTGGGGTCGTCGGTGGTAGTGGGTGGCTGGGTAGGTGGCACTGGCAGGCTAGGCAGGCATAGTGGGGGACTGGGGGTAACTGGTCACCCCTAACTTTTATTAGGGGCTACTAGGGGTTTTGGTTTGGCCAGGGGCAGGGGCAGGTGCAGGTGCCAGGCAGAGGCAGGTGTAGACTTACTGTGTTAGGCAGGCAGAGCAGATGAGTAGATTCAGCCAGGGAGGTCTCTCAGTCTCAGCGTGACCAGGGTCAGGAAACAGAAAGGGGGAAGGGACAGGGAACTGGTGGTTTTATTGACTGTATCAGTCAATCAAAATCAAACTCGAGGCTCTATTTGCTGGCGGGCGCTCAGGGCTAACGGTCTGGGTGGGTTTAGATTGATCACTTAGTAACTGGACAGCCTTCCATCATTGATTGGTCAATGATGGAAGACTGTCATTTATTAATTGATACATTTATGACCGCCCATGCATATCGTCACTGTGATGGTGGGCGGCATGCATTAACGGTCAGGGGGCCAGGCCAGGACTCATTGAAGAGAGAGAAGAGTCTAAAGGTTAGTGTACACAGTGTATAACTATTGTAATTTGATCACACAGGGTGCAGGCAGGGGGCGATAGATACACAGCATTAGTTAATGTAGCGCAAGGGTTATTTTAAAGTGACAGTGTCCCTTTTCTAACTTTAATTCATTTTAATACTATTTAGACTTGAAATGATGATGTACACCTTATATTTATTTGTTTTTGGGTTATACTAATACATTGTTGTGTTTTTTTTATTGCAGGGTGAAGAAAATATTTGGGGGGGCGTTTGCCCTGACGCCCCAATGGACGGGCCGCCCCTGCCTATAGGTCTGGTTACCTACTTAGAGAGCAACCTCTTTTAGCTCACTTGTGCCCTTCACAGGGAGACATATCCTGTAGTATATCAGTCTGGTCTCACTCAGAAGAGTGACCCAGACCCGAAATACCAGGCAATTCTTCCCTGAACAGGAGAAACAGCAAACCCCAGACGTATATTTCAGCTAAAAGAGGTTACTCTCTGAGTAGGTAAGCAGACCTAGAGAACAAGCCTACTTAGGTAATGTTCGTTCTCAGATGTGCACATCTACTCTTTTTTCTGAGATTTACTCACCTTATGGGTGATAGAGGGAACCAGACGTGGACTCCTTGCTTGATGTGCCTTAGGGAGCAAAGCAGCAACTCACTGATGAGGCCCACAGAGGCCGAAACATACGTACGTCTGGGGTTTGCTGTTTCTCCTGTTCAGGGTAGAATTGTCTGATATTTTGGGTCTGAATCACTCTTCTCAGTGGGACCAGACTGGTATACCTCAGGATATGTCTCCCTGTGAAGGGCACAAGTGAGCTAAAACAGGCAGCTCTCTGAGTAGGTAACCAGACCTATCAAGCAAAACTACTTAGGTGTTGTTCGTTCTCAGATGAGCTCCTCTACTCTTTTTGCTCAGATAAACAAGATGACACTGTTAGCAACCTATCCTAATATAAACCAAAGATCATTTTATCAATTAGATATACAAATAGTCATTTTCTGGTGGTTCTATATTCTTCTTTCTTGACATTCCTCTTTTTTAGAATCAACTACAAGGAAGCAGAAGGAAAACAAACTCCTCTAAGGTAGTAAGTTTGTAAAATGTAAGTAATACAAGTTACAGCCTCCTTAGTTTGTAATTGCTGGTCTCTTTCAATTTCCACTCCTCTTTTCCCTGTTTTCTCTGTGCATACTCTTGTTTTTTCATAGAAAGAACAGAGAGATTAAAGTATACAACATGTTAATACAATAAAATAAAAATATACAATAGCTTACATTTACCTTTAAAATCGATGCATCTTTGGTTGGATAGTAAGTGTCCTTTATATTCCAGGATGCACGCCCCCCTACCAGACCATCAGCACTGATTTTAAATCTCATATGCATCTTTGTATGAAAAAAACAGAAGTATGCACAGAAATAAACGAGCAAGAGAGCAATGAAAGTTAAAAAAAGACTACAACCACTAGAAATATGTAGTAAGTCCCACTGAAATGTCCCACAAGACAACGGACCAGGACAGTTTTCATATTTTTATGTTGTTTTTTTTACTTTCACTTGTTTTATTTACATTAAAAGATGTAAAGGAAAAATATACTGATTTCAAATTGTTGTTTTATAACAGTGAATAAAAAGATAGCTATTATGTGCCTCTATAATAATGTAACAAGGAAAATTGATTTGAAAGATATGAAAGTGTGGAAATATCCTCTTACATGAAATTTTAAGGGAGAGAGTGTAATTACAATGTAATCAGATATCAGAGATAAGGACACTAAGGCTATCCTATGTTTCAAATCTTCCTTTCTCTCTCAGAATATATCATGGCAGAGAGGAACAACCAGGACGACCTATCTTCCTTCCACCTATGGTGAAAAATAAAAATTAAGTTTGATCCTTGGACAAAGTCGCTATGATTAGTTTCTGGGATTATGAGTTTTAGTTTACTAAACTCTGTAATCTCTGCTGGAATGTTATTCCACATAACCACTACCATATTTGAAATTGAGTACATTTCTCCTTATCTTGGCTATTCCTAGCTTTAAAACATGGATAAGCCAAACCCCACTAGTTTGTTGGAGGTCTTTAAATTATACAACATGTATATAATATCCCATAAATATTATGAAATAAGATGCTAGGCTTGAAAGCGAGGTGAGATAGTATATTACTTGGTATTAGTACTTATTGGAGGAAGTTTCAACAGTAGGAGAGCAGTGTAAACTCAGCTGCTGTAACTCAATTCTGCTATATCATATGTGAGGGAATCTCCTATATCACCTGAACCCAAGTGGGTGGGGGAAGGACACCTAAATAATTCATACCCTCCCAAAGCACAATAAGTAGAAATGACACTGTAGAACTGATCTTACTGGGTCATCGCAATGATATCCTAAAGCCCTTATACTAAAGAATTACACTATGTACATCTCAAGCACACTTGGTGCAAAGTGAAAATGTAACCATTAACTGAACATATGCACACATTGAGGAAAGATGTTTATTTTTATTAATACACTAGCAACTTGGGACCTTGCGTGTTATAACAGCGCCACCACTCGTGTGCGTGCAGCCATCACGGCTCCTCCAGCGTTATGCACGCGCGCCATCTAGTGTGGTCCAAGATCTGTATGGGGGTCATAATTGGGGACCTGATCAGAAACATGGGAGATCAGAATGGGGGACCTGGGGGGGGGGGAGGAGGAGATCAGAATGGGGGACCTGGGGGGGGGGGGGAGGATATCAGAATGGGGGACCTGGGTGGTCCCCCATTCTGATCTCCCACCTCCCCCCCCAGGTCCTCCATTCTGATCTCCCACCTCTCCTCCACAGGTCCCCCACATTCTGATCTCCCACCTCTCCTCCCAGGATCCCCATTCTGATCTCCCAAGTCACTCCCCCAGGTCCCACATTCTGATCTCCCACCTTCCCACACAGGTCCCCCATCCACATCTCTCCAGGTCTTCCACCTCTCCTCCCAGGACCACGATACAGATCTCGGACCACACTAGATGGCACTGAAGACATGCGCGCGTGCATAACGCTGGCGGGATGCAATTGCTGTGCACACAAGTGCGATGGCGCTGATATAACACACAAGGTCTGCAACTTGCCCGTCATAATTGATGGTGTCATATGTTATGTTCATTTGTCTGTCCTGTCTCTCTCTGCCCCTCCATCCCTATCTCTGCCTCCTCCTCTCTCCCTCCCTCTCCATCTACCCCCCTCTCTCCACCGAGCAGCTCATGCACAATGATGCTGCTGCGCCGTGCATGCGCACATATGATGCAACGGCTCTTGTAATTTTCCATGATGCAGGTCAATCAGCTTGTAACGCCTGCGCAGAAGACATCTCGCCGGCGTTACTCACATTCGATAACTATTATAGTAGACTAGCTACTTGCCCGTCAAAAATGACAAGAGTAAAATTGTAAGCCAGGCAATGTTGTTTGCCACACCATGCGAGGCTATGGCCCCTCTGAGCACCTGCGGCACTCATCGCGAGCCTCTCCCCCGTGTACTTCAACTTTCCTGTTTTGCACTGATCACCTTCGGCGCTCATTGCAATCCTCTCCCTCTCGCGGTGCTCATTGTGAGGACTGCGATGAGAGCCTTGGCTCGCAATGAGCACCAAGCCTACTGTACGGGCTGCTCATTGCAGGTTTCGTTAACCTACAAGTTTTGTGCTTGGGAATGCCATGTGCCTCCTTCCACCATCTCCCCCCTGTCCCTTCCCTGTTTCTTTCTCCTCTGTGTGTCTGCTGAATGTTTGCATGTTACATGCTGGCTGCCATTGATTTTATTTTCAAAGTCCTGCGTGCCTGGTGTTGTTTCTATAAGTGTTACTGTCTTTGCCATCATGTATTTTCTAAGTCCTGCGTGCCTGCCGTTGTTTGTGTTTTACTGTTAGCGCTGTTGTGTATTTTCTAAGTTCTGCATGCCTAGCTTTGCTCAGCCTCGTAGTCATCCAGTTTCAGAATATGGCTCAAATTCGCTTGCAACCTCACTCCCAGACATCCTGGCTCTCCCCCTATGCTGTGTGTGTGTTATTATTTTTGTGAAATTATTTTGTTTTTCAGGTTTTTAGAGTTACACGGTTGCAGTTGCGACCCTCGCAGTCGCGTGCCTCAACTGCTTGCCTCACATTGTGAGGCGAGCAGTGCAATGAGTGCCTTTGGCACTTTGGCTCATTGCAGCCTAAGTCATGCGTGTGTCGACAGCTTGCCTCGCAAAGTGTGACCAACATCGTAAGCGTTCTCAACACTGACAACTATAATAGTGATTATCCAATAAGTGTGGATAAAAACAAGTTTTTCACCAAATGAAAACCTCAAACAATGCACCATTTTATCATAGGCAAGAAGAATGCATTTGTATTGAGTCAATGGTTTAATAGAGATCAGATAAATGGTGAAGGTTACCATAAAAATACTCTGATGAAACCCAGGTCATTGCTCTAAGGTACCATTGTGATATATTCAGACATTTGAATGGTAATCTGGGATAAGTGTAAAGGCCTCCAAGTATTGTATGATACATGAGAATATGCCTTTCCTGGGAGATAATTTTTTCAGCTCTAACAGTATATCTGGGAATGACACCTGCATTTAGTACAAAATCTATCGATAAATACAATATGAAAATGGAAGGCACTCATGGTACTTTTGTTTCCACGTGATCTGTATGTCATAAGTTAAAGCACCACTGTAGTCATATAAGTAAAATTAACTCTTGAACGTCACTTGTTTTTAACAGGCAATGCATAGATCTCTACATTTTTCTACAGTGCATCCGTACATTTCATTGACAGACAAGTATGACTCACACAGCTAAATTACTGCTCATTGGCTAATATGCGCAAGTACCCTCTTTCAGATGCAACTGAGAAGAAAACAGCTTGGCCCATCCAGTGCACATCTCCCATACATGGAGTAAATTTGCTCATATATTATCCTGATATTCTATAATCTGTTTGATGTCATCTTTAATTCTGAGCCTCTATTTTCTCTATGTAAAACACATGAAGATTCAGTTGATGTAGTTGAATCAACTGTGATAGACTGACATCTTCTATCCAATAAGCCATGAGGTGCCTGTAATGTTGCATCACCTACAATTACATTGTGATATTCTTGTAAGGTCTTTTCAATGCAGGGACTATATAACAATTGATTCTCTTCATTTAAACAGCTTATACCTTTGTACATCTAACACTGTAAAACATTATAAATCAGGAGTGTTCAAATTCGGTCCTGGTGGGCCGCAAACAGGCCTGGATTTGAGGATTTCCTTTCCGTGCACAGCTGAGTCAATCAGCATGACTGAAGAAGCTATAGTTTCACCTGGGTGCTGCAGAGATATCCTCAAGTCCAGGCCTGTGTGTGGCCCACCTTGGATACCCCTGACATACATAATTCTATAAGCATGCATACAGTGGATATAACAAGTCTACACACCTGTTAAAATGTCAGGTTTCTGTGCTTTAAAAAAATGAGACAAAGATAAATAATTTCAGAACTTTTTTCACCTTTAATGTGACCTATAAACTGTACAACTCAATTGAAAAACAACCTGAAATCTTTTAGGTGGAGGAAAAAAAAAAAGGAAAATAATGTGGTTGCATAAGTCTGCACACCCTCTTATAACTGGGGATGTAGCCGTGTTCAGAATTAAGCAATCACATTCCAAATCGTGTTAAATAGGAGTCAGCATACACCTGCCATCATTTAAAGTGCCTCTGATTAACCCCAAATAAAGTTCAGCTGCTCTAGTTGGTCTTTCCTGAAATTTTCTTAGTCGCATCCCACAGCAAAAGCCATGGTCCACAGAGAGCTTCCAAAGTGTCAGAGGGATCTCATTGTTAAAAGGTATCAGTCAGGAGAAGGGTACAAAAGAATTTCCAAGGCATTAGATATACCATGGAACACAGTGAAGACAGTCATCATCAAGTGGAGAAAATATGGCACAACAGTGACATTACCAAGAACTGGAGCTCCCTCCAAAATTGATGAAAAGACGAGAAGAAAACTGGTCTGAGAGGCTACCAAGAGGCCTACAACAACATTAAAGGAGCTGCAGGAATATCTGGCAAGTACTGGCTGTGTGGTACATGTGACAACAATCTCCCGTATTCTTCATATGTCTGGGCTATGGGGTAGAGTGGCAAGACGAAAGCCTTTTCTTACGAAGAAAAACATCCAAGCCAGGCTACATTTTGCAAAAACACATCTGAAGTCTCCCAAAAGCATGTGGGAAAGGTGTTATGGTCTGATGAAATCAAGGTTGAACTTTTTGGCCATAATTCCAAAAGATATGTTTGGTGCAAAAAAAAACTTTGGGGCGTTTTTCTTCAGCTCGAACGGGTGCCTTAGTTAAGATAGAGGGAATTATGAACAGTTCCAAATACCAGTCAATATTGGCAAAAAACCTTCAGGCATCTGCTAGAAAGCTGAACATGAAGAGGAACTTCATCTTTCAGCATGATAACGACCCAAAGCACACATCCAAATCAGCAAAGGAATGGCTTCACCAGAAGAAGATTAAAGTTTTGGAATGGTCCAAACAGAGCCCAGACCTGAATCCGATTGAAAATCTGTGGGGTGATCTGAAGAGGGCTGTGCACAGGAGATGCCCTCGCAATCTGACAGATTTGGAGTGTTTTTGCAAAGAAGAGTGGGCAAATCTTGCCAAGTCAAAATGTGCCATGCTGATAGACTCATACCCAAAAAGACTGAGTGCTGTAATAAAATCAAAAGGTGCTTCAACAAAGTATTAGTTTAAGGGTGTGCATACTAATGCAACCATATCATTTTATTTTTATATTTTTTCTTCCCTCTACCTAAAAGATTTCAGTTTGTTTTTCAATTGAGTTGTACAGTTTCTAGGTCACATTAAAGGTGGAAAAAGTTCTGAAATGATTTATCTTTGTCTCATTTTTTTACAGCACAGAAACCTGACATTTTAACAGGGGTGTGTAGACTTTTTATATCCACTGTACATACCAGACACATTGCATGTTCAATAACATATATTATTTCCTTGTATTTGTAATGCAGGGTTATTTATTTGATTTATTTTCTGACTGATTTCTGTATTATTTGTAAAGGGCCATTGAAGACATTGCTGTCTTTGTCGCATCTGAAAGAGGACATTTTAAATTTGAACAGTGTGTTTCCTTTTTGAATGTAGAATTGTCTTTGGGGGATTGCCCCTGTCAGCCAATTTGCAGCAACACAGCTGTACAAGCCATAAGTTTCTGCCAATGAGATATAGAGTTGTGCATACTTTCTATAGGTATAAATAAGTTTTACTAAATATCATGAAAAAGAGACTTTCATAATGTTTAGAGCATGTTCTTTTAAATAGATGATAGAAAACATTGCATTGCATGTCACTTTATATCCTGGATGGTTGTGGTTTGTTAATGATATAATTATTATCTGTGATGGTGTCCCCACTGCCTGACCTCTCAGCCCTTGTAAACACAACATGAGCTATAATATCAGCCAGCTGTAACTTCCTCTGTACTCCAGGTTAATCATTAAATGTGTATCAGGACGGTCAGTTCATAGTTTGGATTTAAATCAATCATAATATTGACAGACACGAAGAATAAAACATATCCAATAATTCCAATTTACTAGCTATATCTCCAGCCTCTGAGGAGCAGAAACACTGACAATGGAGGGTTTATAAACCAGGCACATTTAGGAGCAGCACCGTTGTTTTTTTGGAATGTGCTCCATGCAAGAATTATATATTCACCCTAAATAGCCTTGTTCCTGAGTGTCCAATGCTCCCTGTGTACATGCACATTGTGTCTATGTCACAGTACACAGACAGCCATCATGTCTATGTGCAGTATTATCCTGTCACGCAGATGGCCCTCTCTTAGAATGCAGGGCTTGTTTTCCCAGTCCCTGAGCTGTAGTATCCTGTCACACAACTAAGCCTCTCTCAGGATACTACTGCACAGGGACAGAGAAAACAAGCCTGAGAGAGGCCTAGTTGTGTGACAGGATACTACTGCAGCCTCAGAGAGGCCTAGCTGTGTGACAGGATACTACTGCAACCTCAGAGAGGCCTAGTTGTGTGACAGTATACTACTGCAACCTCAGAGAGGCCTAGCTGTGTGACCGGATACTACTACAACCTAAGAGAGGCCTAGCTGTGTGATAGGATACTACTGCAGCCTCAGAGAGGCCTAGCTGTGTGACAGGATACTACTGCAACCTCAGAGAGGCCTAGCTGTGTGATAGGATAATACTGCACAGGAACAGAGAAAACAAGCATGAGAGAGGCCTCGTGTGGCAGTATACTACTGCAGCCTCAGAGAGGCCTAGCTATGTGACAGGATACTACTGCACAGGGACAAAGAAAACATGCCTGTCACACAGCTAGGCCTCTCTGAGGCTGCAGTAGTATACTGCCACACGAGGCCTCTCTCAGGCTTGTTTTCTCTGTCCCTGTGCAGTAGTATCCTGTCACACAGCTAGGCCTCTCTTAGGCTTGTTTTCTCTGTCCCTGTGCAGTAGTATCCTGTCACACAGCTAGGCCTCTCTTAGGCTTGTTCTCCCTGTTCATGTGCTGTATTATCCTGTCACACAGCTAGGCCTCCCTTAGGCTTGTTCTCCCTGTCCATGTGCTGTATTATCCTGTCACATAGCTATGCCTCTCTCAGGCTTGTTTTCTCTGTCCCTGTGCAGTAGTATCCTGTCACACAGCTAGGCCTCTCTCAGGTTGCAGTATTATCCTGTCACGTAACTATCCTGTCACACAACTAGGACTCTCTGCCCCTGTGCAATATTATCCTGTCACACAGATAGACCACTCTCAGGTTGCAGGACCCATTTCCTCTTAAAGGGGCGGGACTTCCGGCCATGCGGAGGCGTATCATCGTGACGTCACTCGTGCTGTCTTCGGTGTAATCTGCATGAACATGGCCGGCACAACCTGGAGGTCACTGGTGAGACACGGGCTTTGTGGGGCAATAGCTATGGGTGTGGGGTAATAACATCTTAATGAGGACCCGCCATGAGCTGCTATCAGTAGAGAGGGGCATTACCAGCTGTACTGGGGCAGTTAGTGGCTGCAGTGTGCCAGGCAGGACTTGGGTGGGCGCCAGGCTGTGCCAGTCAGTGTTATTGGAAGTAGCCAGGCCCATCACTGACCTCTGGTAGATTTATAGCATGGTACACGTTATCCAGTACACTGTGTGATAGAATATACCTGGGTCACACAGCATCCTGCCCTAATACCATCACCAAGAGCCCATTGCATTGTACAGACTGGCACAGAGCCCTCCATGTGACTGACAGGCAAAAAGCATGCTCCAAACCTCTACTAAACCTATTCATAACAAGATTAGCTTCTCACCTGCAAAATAATGGGGTATTGTATCCTCCAAGTACTTGTATGTGTGTAACATAAGCATAACGAAAACACAATTACATTGCATAGTAACAACAATTCTATATATATATAATGTGTGTCATCAGAGGATTGCCGTATAAAGTACTTTTTTTTTTGTTGCTTGGAAAAACATTTTAGTTCAAAGACAAGCTTTCAAGAGATACACCTCCCTTTTATCAAGTCAGAGGCAAGGCTGTGTAAGATTTAACATGAGTATACACTATATGAAACAAGAGGATCCTAACAAGTACACTGACAATAGTGGGACAAAATATATTATTTTAGTAAATGAAAGCGAGGAATATAAATTAATGTATTATCTCAAAAAAGCACAAGCGCCTGACATCATTGCACATATTGCTTAGGTATTGTGTAGACAACCTAGGTTCTGACAGTGAAATAATATTGTTATTTTCATGTTAGATGTACTGGTGTGCTGTACATTTTATCCTGTTTTTATGTGTGTTCATATATAGATTATCCATGCATTTTCACTAATACCTAAACAGTTGAGATCAAGTAACTAGCAGAGGCATATCTCTGTTAACGGTATGTAAACTCATTAGTATTTAAATGCACACGCATGTATGTAAATACAACGCTGTTTGATGTTAATGTGGCAGTAATGGTAACTATAGCAATCTGTGTAGCACATGCAGTCTCTGTGGGCTGTCAGTGGTGCACAAACTGTAATAATTTATATAAAGAGCAGGCAGTGTTCTTCACAATATGCCCTCCAGCTAGGAGGCGTGTGCCAAGCAGCTCTTTATTCTGTAAAAAAAATCTTGTGGTGTATTACACACTCAGGAAATTGTTAATTGACATGAAGCTCCCTGAAGCCTCCTTTTTTTTTTTTTTTTAAATCTTAGTGCATTCCAGATTTTATGTATTTCAAAGTAAGCCCATCTTTAGTAGGTGTACGGATTGTGTAGGAGCACATAGGTAACCGGGCACCTAGGAGGTACATATGAAGAACATGGTCACACATTTAACAGACAGAAGGAGCAAGAAGTGTATAACCGTGCAAAAGGTTAGGAGCTAGAAGACCTTTTTTGGCACTGTGTCTAAAATTTTAAACTAAATTTATATCAATGACACACTACAATAAAGCACAACTTTTGATCGCTAATATGATCCAAAAAAAACCCTATTCTCTCTACTTTAAAAATAATTACTCAGGGTATCCTAATGCATTTCTCTGTCATTTTTTGAATAATTAGCTTTATTTATATCGGCTTGCAAAAATACTCTACTCATTTATATGCATGATTCAGAAATCTAAATAATAACTTATGCAAAATACCCATAATGCAATAATATACATCTATAGAGAGCTGCACCTATACCCCCAGATCTGGAGATATTGCGATAGATAAAGGGAATGTTGGCCCCCTTTTATTATAATCCTCAATTATACCCGATACCTTTGAACAATATGATTTTATTGTTGCACTACGGTAATGCCATAATCAGGGAATTGTGTGGGCTTATGTTCTAAATTAAGAATTTCTAGTGTCCATAATTAAGAAAAAATTATATGTTTTTTTTATTGACCTTAGCAGAGCTAGTTATAGATGCTTCCAAACCTGTATGACTGACATCTAGGAAGCAGCTGTAATCTCACAGGGAAATAGTGGGTGGCAAGACATTTTCAATCAGGTTAGCTCAGTAGAACACAGGACAAGTCTGTTATTGATCATATTCTTTGTAATTTTTTTTTATGAGGGCTGCATATGCTAGTGCAATAATTGTCATATTTAGGAGTGTTTGTTTCCTTTTATTAATAAGTTTGTTAAAATGTAAGATATGGGGCCCAAAAAAAGGAAACCTTAATTCTTGTCTGATAAAAGAGGCTTTTCCATATGAGAATAGGTTGTTAGCGGATGATAAAATATTTAGATAAACTACCTATTTTTTTATTGGACTATATTCAAATTTATCTGGGGGATCCAAGCAGCACTTGTCACAGTGTAATCATTATTAGACCAGGGGTAATTTACACAACACTTCTAGAATAAAACTTCAGATTTTTTTTATATTGCATAAGAGTATCTGCTTCATTTTATTTCTGTGTGATTACAGATCCGGTCCTTGACAGGAGCACTGGCTCCCTCCAAACATGCCAGCAGAGCATTTTCTAACCAAGTAAGTGACCCTATTCATGTAATATAAACAGTAGACTCTCAGTTGACCGGAACTCAAGCAACCACAAAAAAAAAATTAAATCCTGTATTTTAAATAAAAATTAAGATTTACGGGGCTCAACAAATGCCAGGAGGCATGTTGTCGTGCCACAAAATACTTGTAGGCTCCTAGATTATATCCTCTGTACGTCTCTGCAATTCAGTTTTACCTGGAAGCAGACAGGCATTAGTGACTGACCCAATGCAGTGTTGGCGTTACATTCCCAAGGTTCAGCACAGCACCCTCCAGCTAAACGTACCTGTGTGTAAGTGAGGAGAGAAAGCTGCTGCTGCTGCTGCTAGAACCGCCCTCACTGACAAATATATGTAGCAGAGTATCCTATGTGCAGCTAATCTAGGCCTCTTTTTTTATAGTAACTTTCAAGCAACTAGAAATGTAATTTATCCGTCATCAACCAATGCCCATGGGTGCCGGTTTAACTGAGAGTCTATTGTATTTGGTGTGTCCTGGCAATGTTGCACATAATTCAGAAGCAACTCAAATAATTAAAATACTAATTTCTTGTTTACAATTAGACTAATTCAAAATATCCTTTAGAAAATAAAATATGTTATTGCTCCCCAGCACAATTTTTTATTATCGTTTCTTTATAGTGCGCAGACAGATCATGTTAACATGTACCAGTAGATGCTTTCCCTCTTTCATTACCAATGTCTAATTCTGGTAATGCACCTTTTTGTGATACCCATACAGGTACAGACGGTCACTCTCATTCCTGGTGATGGGATAGGGCCAGAGATTTCCTCAGCTGTCATGAAGATTTTTGAAGCAGCCAAAGTAAGTATGAGGAGCGACAAATAAAAAGGAAACTTTAGAAATAATTGTTTAAAAATTGATGCCCCTTAGACCAAACATACAATCTGGTTGTATATATAAATAGAGATAAATTAAATATCAGATGATAAACAATGATAATATATATCAAAGGTAGTAACTTAGATGAAACAAAGTACCAGTTAGGTAAAAGTTAGTAAGTCCTTTGTATTGTATCATCAAAAATCCAATATTATAGATTATGTGGCAACTGCACAACCAAATTCCAGTGTCTCATTTCAGATATCTCCTATCTGAAGCTTGGGTGTGCCCCACAAGCTGGCTAAATGCCCTACAATACTTGAAAAGTGTCATCCACAACTATTAAGATATTGTGATTCCAAACCTAGTTTATATGAAAATCACAAAAAAAACACACAAAAAAAAAACACATTCACACAGCTAAAACCAACTTTAGCCTAACCCAGTTGGGAACCAAAAAGCTATTATCGTGATGTGGGCTATATGTAAACACCCATATAGTAGACCCTATTAGGCACAATTATCATGCTGAATCAATATATATATCTCAACAATAGTAGATATAAGCACCCTGACAAGTTAAACCCCTGTTTTGCCGTTATACTGGCTTTATCAAAGGCTAGCGAGTCTTGTCTGTGAATTATAAAGAAAAAATAGTTTTTGTGTACAAGAGATGATTATTGATATTGACATTATATTTTATATATATATATATATATATATATATATATATATATATATATATATATATATATATATAGTAGTACAAATAAGGAATAGTACATTAGTGACTCCACTTGAATGTCTAAAAATAAGTTGATAAAAACTTATTTCCTGCTCAAATTTCTCAGAAACACAGTATATGCGCTGCAAGCTGGGAAAACTGGGCGGGACATGCAAATGAGGCCACATAATGCACCATCACTCTGTCAATCCAAACCATTTTAAACATGGCTCCTTTAATGCATATGCTTACTGTATTTCACAGTTTTAGACATAGCAACGGATGGATTTTTCACAAACCAGGTCACTTAACCACATACAGTACTGTTTCACGGTTACTGCCGATCCTCAGTATGGTGTGAGTGCCTGGTTTGTGTGTTGATTGTTGTAAAGAGTATTTCTATACAGCAATTATTTCACATATGGTGGGCTTAGAGTGATAGAAGCCCTCCACCGTAAAAAGTACAGTAGTACTAATGTACTATTCCTTATTTGTACTACTGTACTTTGTACGGTGGAGGGCTTCTATCACTCTTAGCCCACCATATGTGAAATAATTGCTATGGTATTCATTTTGTGACCATATCCTTGTGCTATATGTAAAGGCCCCTATACAGTGGGAAGAAAGGAATGTGACTGCCATTAAAGGACCTGGAGGGAGGTGGATGATTCCCCCTGAAGCCAAAGAATCCATGGATAAAAACAAAATGGGTCTTAAAGGTAAATCACATATGTTAATTGTTTCTGTTTTGTATTGGATGTACATATAGTCTTATCTGTCCCTTATAGATAAACTCACCAGACATTTAGAAAAGTAGACTGATCCCCATGTTTACCATTGGCAGACTGAGATAAGTGACACCAACCGTCTGTTTTTTTCATGGTTTTATGATGATTGTGTTCATAAACTACATTCACAGCTCTACCTTTTTTTCAAGTTGACAAGTTATTTTCATCCGTACTTGACAAATTCTGAAGGCTTAGGGAGTCATGGCTTCCTAAAATTTTACTTCTGGCTCCTAACATTTTCTTTGGTTATCCATATATCTTTCTGCATATAGCCTTCCCTTGCTCTTTACTAGTGTGGTTGACTCTTAAAGTGACATGGTTGAAATTCTAAATATGGTATCATTTTCAACAATAGGTAACCACAAATACTTTATCAATTGAATGTTATTAGAAAGAATTGCATTTTCTTATAGCTAATTAACATTTGCAATCTGCAATTTATGTCTGTTTAGCCACTCTTCTGATCCATTCACTAAGGATGGAATGACATTTGTCTAATGGGTAATTATTGGCAAGAATTACCCCCTGGGACTCTGGATATATTGTGTTCAGGCTAAAGCGGAAGAAAATGAAGACTGATTCTGCCCAGAACCCAAGGGATATCTAGGCTGATATGTTTACTTTTTAAATAACAATCAGTATAAAAAATACTACTTACAGTTTTAAATAAAGCGACATTATAAACCTGCACTATATCACTTTGTTTTATACAGTTTTGTTTTATACAGTCAAGCATTGCTAAAGGATTTTGATGTGACTAGGTCATGTTCCAAGTAGGTTGTGAGAATGTGGGAGGATTACGCACTCAGACAAAGGCATGACTGCACAGTTCTGTGTCCACTTAAATAAAATATTACAATGTCTGTTTAACTCACAAGCATACAACCACCATTACAAATATGGGTTCACGATTTTCAAAAACTTTTCTAGGACATTTGTTTAGATGGTGGAAGGGCCTAAAGCAGTTCAAAAACTGAAAGATAACAGCAGTTCTTATAAATATCTGTGAAATAATGGTATAAGTTATAAATATGGTAGAAATGGTAAGAATTATTGGATCTAATCTGTTACATACACGCAGTCCGGTCAATGCTGTATACCCCTCCCACATTCCTGTCACAGCCTATGTTCTCTTAAGGTGGATTAATAGAGTTACCAATTTATATATATATATATATATATTTCTATATATATATATATATATATATATATATATATATATATATATATATATATATTCTCAACAAAGTTAAAGAAGCAGAAAGAGTGTTATACAGATGGGTTGGAGATCAGAATAGGGGGGGGTTGGGGGGGCACCCTGATGTCCAATTTTCCCACAGGAATCAAAGGGCATTGAATATAGTAATGCATACTGCTGACCCTGCTAATGCCTAATAAATACCCATTTGTGTATCACTTTGGTGAGGCCATGTTAAAAATTACATCAGAAATACAGAAGGGGATAGTATAAGTATCACAGGGGCAGCAATGTGTATTGTTGTATTAGATGTGTTCTGTTTCATAAATGTAAAATTCTATAGCACAATTATGCAAACATTGCAACCCCTGCGATAGCTTAGTAAATAACCCCCAAATATATTATTGTAACATATTTTACTAGTTGTTTATTTTGATACAAATTAAGCAATAAAATTGATTTAGCCCATATAAAGAATTTGGACCTTTCCTGTTTTGTGACACTGGCAGTCTCCTGTGGCCGGGTGCTCTCGTGTCCCAATGTACTCCCTAACACCCTACAACCCTTGCCGGCCCTAACCCTCTACAGTAGTTAGCAGGCCTAACCCTAACCCCCTACACCACTTGCCGGCCCTAACCCCCTACACCACTTGCCGGCCCTAACCCCCTACACCACTTGCCGGCCCTAACCCCCTACACCACTTGCCGGCCCTAACCCCCTACACCACTTGCCGGCCCTAACCCCCTACACCACTTGCCGGCCCTAACCCCCTACACCACTTGCCGGCCCTAACCCCCTACACCACTTGCCGGCCCTAACCCCCTACACCACTTGCCGGCCCTAACCCCCTACACCACTTGCCGGCCCTAACCCCCTACACCACTTGCCGGCCCTAACCCCCTACACCACTTGCCGGCCCTAACCCCCTACACCACTTGCCGGCCCTAACCCCCTACACCACTTGCCGGCCCTAACCCCCTACACCACTTGCCGGCCCTAACCCCCTACACCAGTTATCAGGCCTAACCCTCTACACCACTTGCCGGCCCTAACCCTCTACAGTAGTTAGCAGGCCTAACCCCTACCCCCTACACCACTTGCCGGCCCTAACCCCCTACACCACTTGCCGGCCCTAACCCCCTACACCACTTGCCGGCCCTAACCCCCTACACCACTTGCCGGCCCTAACCGTAACCCTGTAAATCACTAACCACATACCGGCAACAAAGAGACAGCTTCATCGGCGCAGTGCAGCATGCGTGCGTGCACATAACAGATGCACGTGTGGTAGCATAAAACAGGAAAGCACCAAGAATTTACAACCTCCTGTATGTATCTCTGCAAATAGCATGTGTGTGAAAATAAAAAGTGCAATGTCTATACATTGTGATTTCAATATCACTATCTTTGGTTAGCAATGCTAATCAACCAATGATTCCACGCTAGGCACATCTGCCCCCAATGAGAGTGTTTGTTTGACCCCAAATACATTGTATATCCCTCATTTAAGTGGAGGGTCCCCTTATACAGTGTGTGTATATCTCCCCCCCCCTTATGTCAGCATATCCTCTATATATTGATGCTGGGACCCCCTAATAGTGTGAACCTCTTATATTTGTGAAGAGACCTAATAGCATGTACCACTCTTTTTTTTTTATTTGTGCAGGGACACCATAATTGTTGAAAAGGTAACTTTAGTAATCCACCTTAAGTGCACACAGATTTGAGAGAGTGGTGGGAGGGCTCTACAGCACTTCAACATCGGGTTTCCCCATGCGGTTGTCAAACAAGCAAGGTCCGAATTACTTTTATGTAGGATAAACATTTTATACTTTTTTTTTTTTTTTTTCTTGAAGGGCCCTTGAAGACTCCCATTGCTGCTGGACACCCCTCTATGAACCTGCTGCTACGGAAAACCTTTGATCTTTATGCCAATGTGCGTCCTTGTGTCTCCATCGAGGGGTACAAGACTCCTTACACTGATGTGGACCTGGTTACCATCAGGGAAAACACAGAAGGAGAATATAGTGGGATTGAGCATGTAGTAAGTAGTTAGAACTTCACAGTCGCATGTCCCTCCATCAAAGTTGATCCGTGATCACAAGTATAGTTTGCATCCTGTGTAATTGCATACAATAGCTGGCAATGTTTTTATTTATTATGCAAACACAAAACTATGCCAAGTTTAAGCATTGGAGCTGTCAATTCAGTTCATTCATTAATTGTTTGCATAGATATGCTGTGGCGCTTAAACTATGTAAAATGCTACATATATCAGTTTTATATACATTGTACATAAATTAATGAAGCAAAGAAATTAAAAATGGATTTATTTGGTGCTAAAAAAGTTTATGGTCTGCAGATAAATATCACTGATCAATGTCAGGGCTGTGTAATGCTAACTTGTGTATTCTACAGATTGTGGATGGCGTAGTACAGAGCATCAAGCTGATCACAGAGGCGGCAAGTCACAGGATTGCAGAGTTTGCTTTTGAGTATGCACGGAACAACCAAAGGAGCACAGTGACTGCAGTGCACAAAGCAAATATCATGTGAGTTCTCGGTGTCCTGTCCACAAATCAATAACCAAGTGCTTTATAGAAACTGCATGCCAATGCACCTGACAGTGTATATCTAAGCCCTGCAATATTACTATAGAAAAGAGATCTTATGAGACTAATATCAATTGATAGGACATTTGAATTGTTAGAAACTGTACAAGGTATCTGCTCCATACCAAGTGTGTAGTCTCCATATAACATTCATCTATATCCAGTGTTTTACTGTTGCCACTGTATATCACTGATTGCATTGGTCATTCTATACAAATAGATACATTTCATATAATTAGTCTTCATATACGTACCTGAAGAACCGACTTTAGACCTGTATTGTTTTGCTAAATATTGATTTGCAAAATTATATTCTGACTTCATGTTTCTTCAGTAATTCCAGTGTTATAAATTGGTGTTTAGCTTATAACACAATGTTCCCCTTTTAGTGCCAGATACGGATTGTATATTAGTTTGACACGGTCAGTGTTGACTTGTATGCCATAGATGAGCCACATAATACAATGTGACCCTATAACCAAGTTGTGATTATGACCCGTTTACTGTTTCTCATTTCAGGAGGATGTCTGATGGGCTATTCCTGAAACAATGTCGAGAGGTTGCAGAGAACTATAAAGACATAAAATTCAATGAGATGTACCTGGATACAGTGTGTCTCAATGTAAGATAATCGCACCATTTTTCAGTCATATCTTCCCTAAATGCTCCTATACCCATTCCGTAGAGCTGTAACCTGACTGCTCTATTAACTGCTTACTATGGCATGTAAGGCACGTTTATAATTATTAGGTACTGTCCCAATTTCATTATTCTTTTGGTAACTGCTGATCTGTTTAATGGTCGTAAAGAGTTCATTAGGGTCAGGTGATCTGAAATATTCTATTTTCTTCCACAGATGGTTCAGGATCCTACACATTTTGATGTGCTTGTGATGCCAAATCTGTATGGGGATATCCTGAGGTGAGCAGACGCTGAAATAGCTTACCCAGTGATTTATACACAATGTGCTTGGGTAGTGTAGGGGAAGAGCTATAACTTTTGTTGGGTATGACATAATCTATTGAATAACCACAATGTTTTTTTTTATTACAGTGATCTATGTGCAGGGCTCATTGGTGGCCTGGGGGTTACACCGAGTGGAAATATCGGTGCTAATGGAGTTGCAATCTTTGAATCTGTAAATTTGTGTGATAGATCAATCTATATACACTCCAGTCATTGCTAAACATGCTATGTAATTTAGTCTGTGAAAGTTACAGGCAATTCTTATTATTTTGCATGTATTTGTTCAAAGTAATACTATCTATTACACAATGACACCTTTTTATCTATATAACATAAGATCACACCGATAACAATATTCTTATTACCATATATACTGAGGATGTGTTTTTATAGTCTCTAATTCTAACCGCTACCTGTAACACGTAGGTTCATGGTACAGCTCCAGATATTGCAGGAAAGGACCTTGCTAATCCCACAGCATTACTCCTGAGTGCAGTCCTGATGCTCCGTCACATGGGTCTACAGGAGTATGCCCGTAAGATAGAGAATGCCTGCTACGAGACCATCAAAGCTGGCAAGGTAAGGTGCAACCACTAGGGTGTGAAGTAAAATGTGTGGTATGGTAAATTTGAAATCATGGTATGTAACTGGATTTACAGTATTTTGGGGTAAATAAGATGTATACATTTGGGGTTAGTCCATTTTCTAAGGTTGATATTTATATAGGAACACTACATCCATCCTCCCCTGTCTCTGATCTGTTCCTCTTTTTTTTTTCTCAGCATTGATTGTTACTCTGCTTCTGACTTTATCTATTTCTCTCCAGGCTCTCACCAAAGACTTGGGTGGAAACGCCAAATGCTCTGATTTTACAGAGGATATCTGCCGCAGGATACGGGACAGTGACTAGCACGGTCCTGCAGGTCCCAGGCACAAGACCGGCCAGCCGACAACAAGCACGCACATGATATCCTGCTATTTCTGATTTCATGCATCCATATTTAACACCTTTTCTGCCAGAAAGGCCTGTAAGCCCATTTAATAAGGGGCAAAGTGCAGCCCTCTCTGACATTTGAGGGGGTTAAATGATTGTACTAAGGTGGAACGAAGTGTATATAATGCAGCACCAGAAACTCTAATGTATATAATGCAGCAAATTAAACTCTACAGTCAAAACAAAAAAAGCCTGCCAAGAATCAGTGCCTATTCAAGCCTCCTTTTAAAATATGAAACCTTAGACTGGGATTTATTTTGCCAGAGCTCAGTTTATATTTGTGTCTGGCGATGATGGATTTGGTTCTATACCTTCCTTCTTTAACATGGCCTTTATTCATTCTCCCTAATGGATGTCTGTGGGGTAGTATACTATTAACTTAGGGATTGATTGTTTGACAGAGCTTGTCAAGGGCATGGTTGAAATCCCGAAGACACAATATTATGGAGGAGAGGTACTGGAAAGGTGCAGCATTTCAAATTGGCCCAAAAAACATTTTCACACAGTGCAGCTTTAATGTATTGATGAGTGATTTTTATGTTTATTGAGCTAGTCAGTTTGGCTTACATATTATTTTCATGTTGACACAAGGTATGTTCTAATTATAAATCCCAAACAATAAAGAAGATAAGCAATTCATCGAACATACTTGTATGAACTTGGTTCATTCCCTAAACTATTTGTAAGTAAAACAACTCTCTGAAACAATTCTCTTTATTAATTTACTGAACTTTAATACATCTCGATACATCAATTATATCTCTAATTGATGTAATAGCTATAACTTTTTTTCTGCATATTTTTCATTTTGATTCAAATAACTCCTAACACTCCTATTATTAGATATAAACTATACATTATAACTTTCTCTATTGCTTCATATAATGCCTTTCTATATAACTTAGTCCTTTGGGTCTCCATATTGTTGACATCTATGACGACTCCTATTGGTGCAAATAACTACTCCATATTACTCCTATTCCTGCTTATAACTGAACGCTATAAAACATATTTGTCTATATAAGGAACTGCTATAATTCTATGAACTGTTCCTATAACTCCACCAATATTTCAATAACTGATAACTAGAAAATGCCTTCTATGCTTGAGACATGTTTGGGCAATGTTCCTCTGTCATGTCATTCCTAGAGGGTGCTGCTGTATACACTGTTCCTCATGATGTTAAAGCACAGTCCAAATCAGAACTCACTTGTACGAATGTCTATTTTTAAGCCTTATCGTTTTCTTTTCAGAACTCTATTTATTGTAATTCTGTATGTGAATTCATTCTGTTTTTGCTCCTTGGTTTGAGCTGTTGCTCTGTTTTTTTGCACTTATATTTTGCATTTTCATTAAATGTGACTGAAAGAGACTTCTTAACCTTTTGGTGAATACTTTTTTCAACATTTTTAATGGTAGAACATGTCACCTCCAGTATATAGAGAATTGCAATGAGATGGCTGCATTAGAAATGTGCTGAAGTCATTGTCATGTGCAGCATGATGTCATAGCTGTGGAATTTAAAGTGTAATGTGTAACAAAATATCTTGATAACGTTTAGAGCAGTTTCTATAGAGATCCTTGCTATGCATTATAGGATGTAGGTATCTACATCTTTACCAAATCACTTGATATATACATATAGAGATGGTAACAAACTAAGATTACTCTGTGAAGAGTTTGAAGTAGCACGCTACAAAAGAAAATTAAATATAAAACCAACAAATGTTTACAACTAACTCACTGAAGAATAACATTTTGGGAGATCTCAATATGGGAAAGTCTAAAATGTTTATTTCAGTGGACAGCAAATACATTGTATCATATCACAGTACATCATATTCATTTGCATAAACTCCTCTACAGTTGCTTATAAATACAAATGTATTTTTATTAATACTTCAAAATCTAACTTTAATAGAAATGTTTATGTGTGTTCAGGGCCGCTGATGGTGAAATATATGCTAGAGATTGGATGGTAGAAAGGCTGGAGGAGTTTTTAAACTAGTAGGTGGGGGGGAGGGACCAGCTATAAGTAATGGGGTAGAAAGTGTAGAGGGTATAAGGGATGAATTAACAACTCATAGCGGAGGAGATGGGGGAGAGGTAGTATAGTCAATAGGGAGGTAGTACTAAGTAACTCAAGTACAGTGGCAGGCACTTCAAAACTACAGGCTGATAACATAAGGTGTATGCTTGCTAATGCCAGAAGCTTGCCAGGAAAAATGGGAGAGTTAGAATTATTAGCAATTAATGAAAAATGGGATTTAATAGGCATTACTGAAACGTGGTGGGATGAATCTTGTGACTGGACTGTTAATCTGGATGGTTATAACCTATATAGGAAAGATAGAGGCAATGGTAAAAGAAGAGGAGGGATTTGTCTGTATGTTAAGCCTATAGTCAGAGAAGATATTTATGCTGGAACTAGCAGTAATATTGAATGTTTGTGTTTAGAGTTAAATAGTGGAGCATCTAATTCCAAAAGAATATCAGTAGGAGTATGCTATAAACCCCCAAATATAGCTGATAGTGATGAAATGCAATTATTGTTACAGATTGGAAATGCAGCTAAGCATGGGCAAGTTCTTTATAATGGGAGATGTTAATTACCCTGAAATAAACTGGATAAATGAGACCAGCAGTTCAGCTAAGGGGAGCAGGTTCTTGAGTACACTAAGGGATCATTATCTGGCCCAGGTTATACAAGAACTTACTAGAAATGAGGCTATCTTAGATTTAGTCATCACAAATAATATTGATATAGTATCAAATGTTGGAATAGGGCAACCTTTGGGAAACAGTGATCACAAAACAGTCTCATTTGAGATTGAATTTAAAAAAACAAAATTTCAAGGGTCCAACAAAAACTCAAATTTAAAAGGGCAGATTTTAACTGTCTAAGGGCAGCAATACAAAGTATAGACTGGGACAGAGAACTGGCAGGTAAAGATACTGAACATAAATGGACAACATTTTAAATCCTTACTAAATATACATACACATCGGCATATACCGTGTGGAAATAAAAGTAAAAGGAGTAAATCCCATCCAATGTGGCTTAACAATGATTTAAAGATCAAGATACGGAGTAAAAAACAGGCCTTTAAATTATACAAACAAGAGGGGACAGAGACTGCTTTACAGGAATACAAGGAAATCAACAAGTCTTGCAAAAGGGCTGTTAGACTGGCTAAAATAGAAAATGAAAAATTAATTGCAAAAGCGAGTAAGACTAACCCTATATAATAATGGGAAGAAGGTAAGTAAGTAAGGAAGTTATTGGAATATTACAATGTCACACAGGCCATCTGAAAATTAGTGACCAGGAAAAGGCAGATGAGCTAAATAGGTTCTTTTTTTCGGTATACACAAGGGAGGTATCAGTAGTTGGGACAGTGCAACATAATGGGGCTACACTACCTTTGCCAAATAATTGGTTAACACAGGAAGTAATGCAAAAGAGGTTGGAAAAAATAAATGTTAATAAAGCCCCGTGCCCTGATGGAATACAACCACGGGTACTGAGGGAACTGGGTTCTGTAATAGCCAAACCATTATATTTAATTTTTCAAGATTCACTTAACACAGGGTCTCTACCAGATGACTGGAGAAAAGCAGATGTGATACCTATTTTTTAAGAAGGGAGCAAGAGCAAATCCTGGGAATTATAGACCAGTGAGCCTCACTTCTGTAGTGGGGAAGCTTTTAGAAGGGTTAATAAGGGATAATATACAAGAATATGTCTATTTGAACAGGATTATAAGTAGGAGTCAACCTGGATTTATGAGGGATAGGTCATGTCAAACAAATCTAATTAGTTTCCATGAGGAGGTTAGTAGGAACCTGGATCAAGGCAACTCAGTGGATGTAGTCTTTTTGGATTTTGCAAAGGCTTTTGATACAGTGCCACATGGGAGACTATTGCGCAAACTAAGAGATACAGGAATTGCAGTAAATATCTGCTCATGGATTGAGAGCTGGCCAAAAGACAGGAAGCAAAGGGTTGTTGTAAATGGAACATACTCCGATTGGACTAATGTGGTAAGTGGGGTTCCTCAGGGTTCAGTATTAGGTCCTCTCCTTTTTAACATATTTATGAAGTACTTAGAGGTGGGATTGGAGTGTGGTGTCTCCATTTTTGCTGATGACACAAAGTTGTACAAGGTAATTAAATCAGATAGTGATGTGCTTTCCCTCCAAAGGGATCTACATAAAATTGAGGAATGGGCATCTAAATGGCAGATGAGATTTAATACTAATAAATGTAAAGTTATGCATCTGGGAAGGAAAAATAGCCATGCAATCTATAATCTTAATGGAGCAAATCTAGGTGTATCAGATATTGAAAAGGATTTGGGAGTGCTTGTGGACAACCACCTAGGTAACAGTGCTCAAAGCCAAGCAGCAGCTGCAAAGGCAAATAAAATATTAGCATGTATTAAGAAGGGTATACAAGCAAGGGAAGCAAGTATAATTATGCCACTATACACATCCCTAGTACGTTTGGAATATGGAGTACAGTTTGGGGCACCACTTCATAAAAGGGACATTTTAGAACTGGAAAAGGTACAGAGGAGGGCAGCAAAACTAATAAGGGCAATGGAGCGGCTAAGTTATGAAGAAAGACTATCCAAATTAAACTTATTTTCTCTAGAAAAAAGGCATTGAAGAGGAGATATGATTACCTTTATATAAATACATCGATGGTCAGTATAAAGATTTGTCAAGGGAGCTTTTTGTGCCAAGAGGTTTTCAACTGACAAGAGGACATCCCTTGAGGTTAGAAGTAAAAAGATTCCACCTTAAAGAAAGAAAAGGGTTCTTCACAGTAAGTGTGGTTAATCTGTGGAATTCTCTACCAGAGGAGGTGGTGACAGCGGATTTGATAGATAACTTTAAAAGGGGACTGGATTTATTTCTAATTAAAAAGGGAATTCAGGGTTATAATGGATAATTAGAGAGACAGTATTGATCCAGGGAGAAATCCGATCGCCAGTATCTGGGGTCAGGAAGGAATTCCTTTGTTTATTTTTTTCCCTTTGGGACGAATGGCAAAGTCTGACTTGTTTTTTTTTTCTGTTTGCCTTCCTCTGGATTAATTAATTTCAAAATAAAATAAAACATTAATTAAATAATTCATTAATTAACAACGAATTAATTGATATTGAATCTGCATATTGCAGATCAGAGAAGATCTTAAAAGGTTGAACTTGATAGACTGAAAGTCTTTTTTCAACCTTAATTACTATGTAACTATGTAAAATGGGGTACTGGTCCCAGGCCACTTGAGAGAGTGCTTATTTGTTTTCTGCCTTCACCTTCTCTTGACATTTTGGATTTGCAGTCTTTTTGCCCAGAGAGTAAAAGCAGAGATGGTGGTTGTGATAATAATTAAGCGTTATGACACAATATACATAATTACTTTTATAATTCAGAAGTGTGCCATAAAATTCAGAGGTATTTTCAGATTGTTGTACATCTCCAAAATGTGACCACTCTCTGCAAAGCCCACCTGCACTCCATATGTGTTAAGGTTAATGGCTTCAGATTTTTCATATAAGGCACCTGGTGGTAAGCTAGCTTTACTATACACTTCACTCCTTAAAGTTTAAACAAACTTTTTCTACACTATTAAAGATTGACTCACTACCTTCCATCTCATGTTTTTTACACTTTATATAGTTCTTCAATATCTTCCTTGTATTTCTCAATGATTGAATGTCGCTTTAACTTCATTGTAGGTCCTGAAAAAGAGAGGGCATGTCTTAGTTTTAGAATTTGGCACTGGATCAGAAGGTTAACAGAATCCTCTTCCATAGCTTGGATTTGATACTGAACCCATGCTATCTACATCCTCAAAAGGCTTATCAGTTTTAGGCATAGTCTACATGCCACAATTATTTGTTCACTTGTGAAAAACTTTTAGAACAATGAAATTGACCATGTTTTTATTTCACAAGAGCCAACCATTTAATACGGACCATTATGGCCCAGATGGCATGCTTCGTTTAATGAATTAATATGTGATAATTCTATCTTCTGCTGTGATGTGTTACAATATGTTAATGAGCTTTTCCTCATTAGAGGACTGTGTCGGTCATAAACCATTTGCAAATGTAAACAATATACCCCTTTATACCATATCTATAACTACATCATCTTGCTGTCAATGTCCACATCCATAGTAGAAAATAGCCTACATCATGAATAATTAGTGTTATGTCTTTATTTTAATAATTAATACAAGAAAATATGTTATAAACTGGAGTATTAATTAAACTGACACTTTTGTGGTCTCCCACTTTTGTGGTTCTGCAAATAATGTAAAGTGTAATTGGATAAGCTTCCAACATTTTACAGCTTAAATGCCAACATCATAATGGCCGAGCATGGATAATACTTCACTTAGGAATATAAATAACACAACTAGCAACTGTAGCAGAGCGTGAATGATATTCTCACCATATGTCTAATTGATTAACCATTCCAACATGGAATAAACATGGGTGTTGTTTAACCATGTTGATCCGAGCCAGCACTCTTGTAAATTAACCTACAGAGCACAATTTGCATGTACTATTGCATAGTATTTACTCTGAATTTGCAATTAAATTAACGTAAATATGTTCTGCAGTGGCAGAAAAAAATACAAATAACTTACAAGCAATATAATAGTATCATGCTTTATTTTTAACCCTTAAAGCCTAGTCTTTGAAAGCCTACTTTTGGGAATTATCGAACAGACTAATAAACAATTAGTATATGTTTTGCTCACCCATCTCTCCACCGGATATTGAGAAATCCTTGGGTAGGATTGTCCATTTCTGGATTCTCTGTGCATTAGAAGTAGCCTCTTTGTTCACCTTATCAATGCCCTCTTGAATGGCTTTATACACTGCCTGGTCCTTTAGTCCCACAATTTGTGACACTGTGGTGGCTTCGCTGCCAGAGTCTTGGCAAAAACGTATTGCTTCCTGGGTCAGATTATCTGTTGGCTCCAGGGTATCTGGGTCTACTGTGCTCTAATAGAGAAGATAATTGTATTATTGCCAATGTGATGTTAATACTTGGCTTTAGCTGTTAAGTACAATGCTTTTACCTTGAGGGTGAAGAGCATTGATAAAAATTTTCTCCTGTCCCCAATAAGAACTGCATTACTGACAATTGGCACATATCTCTTCACAGCATCTTCTATGAGGATGGGAGGAACATTCTCCCCTCCGGCTGTAATGATCAGTTCTGTCCAGACAAAAAACATAAATTGTTACAAATATTTATGTGAGACTTATCTGCCTGGTCTCTTGCAGCTAAATTATGCAAAAATATTAGTATTGGAATTGAAACTTCCATAGAAATAACGTAGAATTAATGAATATTACTTCATAAAAAGGACATTTTAGAGCTGGAAAAGGTACTGAGTAGGGCAACAAAACTAATAAGGGGGATGGAGGGGCTAAGTTATGAAGAAAGTCTAACCAAATTAGGTTTATTTTCTCTAGAAAAAAGGCATCTAAGAGGAGATATGATTATATTATATAAATACATCCAGGGTCAGTATAAAGATTTGTCAAGGGAGCTTTTTGTGCCAAGAGGTTTTCAACTGACAAGAGGACATCCCTTGAGATTAGAAGTAAAAAAGATTCCACCTTAAAGCTAGAAAAGGGTTCTTCACAGTAAGGGTGGTTAATCTGTGGAATTCTCTACCAGAGGAGGTGGTGACAGCGGATTCGATAGATATCTTTAAAAGGGGACTGGATTTATTTCTAATTAGGAAGGGGATTCAGGGTTATCCTGGATAATTAGAGGGAGAGTATTGATCCAGGGAGAAATCCAATCGCCAGTATCTGGGGCCAGGAAGGATTTTTTTTTTCCTTTGAGATGATTGGCTAAGTTTTACTTTTTTTTTTTTTTTTCTGTTTGCCTTCCTCTGGATTAATTAATTTATAATTTAAAAAAAAAGTTGATTAATAATTAACAACTAATTCATTAATAACTAAGCCTCATATTGCAGATCAGAAGAGATCTTAAAAGGTTGAACCTGATGGACTGAAATTCTTTTTTCAACCTTAATTAATATGTAACTATGTAATATCTGAGTACAATGCTGAAAAATAAACACCCAATGCAGTTCTCATATCTATATATGGAGTATTACAGTATATTGAGATACATTTTAGTTAGAGTAGCAAGCTTTCCAAGGTTGAACCAATACTGCTTAAGGTTGAAGATGAGTGCTGGAAATATACAGAGCAGAGATTCTGAGTAATAAGAAACCCATGTTGCACAGAAAAAGGGAATCCTAAATAATGTACTTGATCGATCAAGTGCGTTAGTTGTGTAGCTCTACACACAAGGTCCAAGACCAGATATAAAAGGAAAAATTGTTATCTCTCTATGTAACCATTGCCTTGTAAATCAGTTAGGGCTATAAATAACCACACATTTTAATAAAAAAAACCTGAGAGAGAAAGTGTCAGGATCAGAACAAATTATTATAATGTGCCAGAAAATCCAGGTCCATGTTAAGTCTTGTATGATCAGTATTAAAGCATATGATCATGTTCATTTAATTTGCTTCCTAGTGTGGATAAAATATATCATGTTTAAAGGGTAATTTGTATTAGGTAATCGCTTCTTGGATACAGTGTAACATTGACAGGCAATATGAAACTGTTTATAGAAGGCTTTCTTTACAAACGTTTTCTTACCTTTGATCCGCCCAGTCACTTGAAGGAAGTCATCTGCGTACATCTTTCCTAAATCACCTGAATGTAACCAACCCTCCTCATCAATGATTTCTTTGGTTTTATCTTCCATGTTTAGGTATCCCATAAAGACGGTCCTACCCCAAAAACAGATCTCTCCATTCCCTTCTGCATCTTTGTTAACCAGCTTTAGTTTGCACCCAGGGACTGCTTTGCCACAACTATAAAGAGAGTTCATGTTTCAGAGGGAGCAGGAAAACATTTTACCAAGCACTGCATCAACAATACTGCAAATTTAGTTTCAGGGTTAGTCACCCATTTCTATTAATAATGGTGCAGATTTGCACATGATTTTCATTACAGCATGTGTACCTTAGCTTAGAAAAGATGGCTACATATTTCTTTAAACCACTCACTTTGATATGGTTATAAGATTGCAGTTTAATGGTCTCCTAACAATGATGTATGATAAAAAGTAGTAAAACATTTAATCACTTTGTTAGACACCTCCTTTAATCTAATCCTTCAGTGAGCAGGTGTCTGACTGCATTATATAGCCACATAAATATGTAAATTGTATATATTTGTACATGTGTGTGCTATATGATCAGGACTAGATTTACATATCTGGCGACACGGGTGCTGCTGTGAGTAGGGGATGTGCTTTGGGAATGGGTCTTGGGGAGGGAATCTGGTATGGGAAAGGGTCTTGGGGCGGGGAATTGCTTTTAGAATAGGTCTTGGAGAGGGCATTTGTTATGGGAAGGAGTCTTGGGGCAGGAGCTGCTTAGAGAAAAGGTTTTGGAGAGGGATGTACTTTGGGAAGGCGTCTTGGGGAGTGTAGCTGCTTGGGGAAGGAATATGCTTTGGCAAGGGGTCATGGGGAGGGTAAAGTAGCTGCTATGGGAGGGAGACTTGGGGGGGGGGTAAGAAAATTAAGGGGGGCCAGTGGCTATGGGAGAAGGCTCTTGCTGGAAAAGGAGCCTCTTTATTAAGCGGTCGTCTGTGAGTGGCTCCATGGGTGGGGGAGAATGTGCCACTGAATGAATGGGCAGCAGGCGGAATGGCACAATGAAGTTTTTTTTGCACTAGGGCCCTCCTTTTACTAGCTCTGCCAATGATCATAATATATATATATATATATATATATATATATATATATATAAAAAAACTCATACTTGTTTATCCATTTCATAATATATAGCATAATTCCTTTTAAAGGTAAGTACAAGAGAGACTGTTTTTTACTTGGCTTGTTTGTTTTACTGTAGTGTAGCACATTGGAAGCTGCCACTTCATACCCACCTCCTTCATGGCACCTGGCTAGTCTATGTGTGAAACATCTACAAAATGTAATTTAAATGTACTGTTACGCAAATGAGGCAACTTTCTCAGGGAGATGCCCCTAGGCAGCTGCCTTATTTGTCTAGTTTTAACTCTGACCATGGATATGATGCAGCCTGGTTCCTAATCACGAAGGGATCGGGTAATCTAATTCTTATGAAGGGGCTTACATGCAGCTTTATCTTGAATCATATGATTTTGTGTCATTATGTAGGAGTACACCTAATGATAGTCATGTGGTTTGTGAGTCACTCTCATGTATAAGCATTGTGTCTTAATGACAATTATATGAACAGCATTTATTACCACTGGAAGCGATGTGTATGTGGGCTAGACATGCAGTGCGGTCCAGTTGTCTCACTCATCCCATATGCTTCATACAATGTAATATTGAGGCCCAGAAAGAACTCCAATGTATCTGTGGAAATCGGAGCTGCACCTGAGAAATGTTTCTGGCAGCGAGAGAATCCCAGAGCCTTGCGAATCTTGGACAAAACCAGGAAATCAGCCAAAGCTGGCAGGAGTGGCTTCAGCTCACCGCTAAAAAAGATTGCAGAGGACTATCTATTATTATATTTGTAATTCTCTAGAACTTTACAACTTACTCTCATTTATAACAAACGTATGTGCTAACCATATGTTAACTAAATAGGAAGCATAATATTTGAATTTGAAATAATTTCAAAGTACTTATTTCATACTTCCTGGGTGGGTTCAGGTTCCTTTCCAAGCTGACAGACATTGCCATGTTGAGCATCTTCCTTCGTACAATTCCAGCTTGTGATGACAGATCTTTAATCCTTTCCATGATTTTCTCCCAGACTCTTGGTACCCCCATGTGCGATGTGGGCTGAGCTTCTTTTAGTGTGTCCACAAGGGTCCCCTGTCACCCACAACATAAGCACATAATAAATGCACGCATTGCTGGTATTATGTGGCCTAGCTCACTATCTTTGTGACAGATTTTCTTCACAAAATAATCAGAGGAGCTCACTCTACATTTCAATTAATGTGCATCCTAAAATTCTAATTATAAATTATAAATTTATAAATTCTAATTATTGTTTGTAGAAAAATATTTTAAGTCAACAATGTATTTGTTCTTAAATTCTATAATATAAATATATATATATATAAATATATATATATATATATATATATATATACACGGTACCTTGCAAAAGTTTTCACCCCCTTGGCATTTTTCGTGTTTTGTTGCCTCACAACCTGTAATTAACATGGATTGTTTGAGGATTTGCATCATTTAATTTACAGAACATGCCCACAACTTTGAAGATGTTTTTTTTATTTTTTTTATTGTGAAGCAAACTACAAATAGGACAAAATAACAGAAAAAGTCAATGTGCATAACTTTTCACCCCCCTAAAGTCAATACTTTGTAGAGACACCTTTTGCAGCAATCACAGCTCCAAGTCGCTTTGGATAAGTCTCTATGAGCTTGCCACATCTGACCACTGAGATTTTTGCCCATTCCTCCTTGCAAAACTGCTCCAGCTCCTTCAAGTTGGATGGTTTGCGCTTGTGAACAGCAATCTTTAAGTCTGACCACAGATTTTCTATTGGATTGAGGTCTGGGCTTTGACTAGGCCATTCCAATACATTTACATGTTTCCCCTTAAACCTCTCAAGTGTTGCTTTAGCAGTGTTTTTGGGGTCATTGTCCTGCTGGAAGGTGAACCTCCGTCCTAGCCTCAAATCAGGCACAGAGTGGTACAGGTTTTGCTCAAGAATATCCCTGTATTTAGCACCATCCATCTTTCCCTCAATTCTGACCAGTTTCCCAGTCCCGGCTGCTGAAAAACATCCCCACAGCATGATGCTGCCACCACCATGTTTCACTGTGGGGATGATGGTGTTCTTTGGGTGATGTGTTGTGTTGGGTTTGTGCCAGACATAGCGTTTTCTTTGATGGCCGAAAAGTAAAATTTTAGTTTTATAAGACCAGAGCACCTTCTTTGTTTTTTACTGAAAGTAATGTCTTTCTTCTGGCAATTCTGCCATAAAGCCCAACTCTATGGAGCGTATGGCTTATTGTCGTCCTATATACAGATACTCCAGTCTGCTGTGGAACTCTGCAGCTCCTCCAGGGTTACCTTAGGTCTCTGTGCTGGCTCTCTGATTTATGCCCTCCTTGCCCGGTCCGTGAGTTTTGGTGGGCAGACGTTTTTTGGTAGCTTTGCTGTTGTGCCATGTTCTTTCCATTGGTGGTGCTCCTGGCGATCATCAAAGATATATTTTTTATTTTTTTTTATAACCTAACCCTGACTTGTACTTCTCAACAACATTGCCCTTACTTGTTTGGAGAGTTCCTTGGTCTTCATGGCAGTGTTTTCGTTTTGGGGCCTTTCAAAAAAGGTGTGTTTATGTAATGACAGATTATGTGACACTTATAGTGCGCACAGGTGGACATCATTTCACTAATTATGTGACTTCTGAAGGTAATTGGTTGCACCAGAGCTTTTTATGGGCTTCATAACAAAGGGGGTGAATACATACGCACATGCCAATTTTCTGTTTTCTATTTCAAAAAATAGTTTTATGTATATATTTTTCTCATTTCACTTCACCAACTTATTGTGTTCTGATCCATCATATAAAATTCAGATTAACAAAACATTGAATTTAAGGCTGTAATGTAACAAAATAGGTAAATACTTTTGCAAGGCACTGTATGTATGTATGTATATATATATATATATATATATATATATATATATATATATATATATGTTATTTTAGGTTTCCCTTTTAGATGTTAAAGCAAAAAAGCAAAATACATTTGAATTCAATGAATATTGTTTACCAGTCAAAAACGGTAAATATGAGAGCTTCAATCACGTACAGTTTTAAAAATCTCAATACTTTAAGGCTGTTACTCACAGACCTTTAAGGCATCTGGACTGGCAAAGTAGACATGTTCTCCCCATTTAATACCAGTCCATAGGTCATATATCTGGGCTGCAATGTGACTAAGAGGGAGGTAGCTGACTATGGTCTCCTGCTGAATCTCTGCAGGAATCATTTCCCCCGCACGGCTTGCATGGGCAGCTGTCCAAGTAATCTGTTGGGGACATAAAGAAAGTAGGAATAGTAAGGAATCTGCTTCATACATCTCAGTGGTGGAAGACACCTGAGGTTTACACATTTTACATTCCCCTTACATTGTCCTGACTCAGCATTACTCCTTTTGGGTTCCCAGTTGTACCCGAAGTATAGATAAGGACACAGCATTGGTTGGGCTTCTGTGAGCTGATGATGTCATCTAGCTGAGAATCAGGGATGTCATTTCCCAAGTCCATAAATTCTTCCCACTATAAAAAGTTATAAAAACACAATTTGAATGGGAAACCGTAATTCTAGGAGTTGGTGATAAGATTGCCACCCCAAACACCTGTATTCAACATAGAAGATTTGCACATTATAATGTTTTGTGCGTGAAAAGCAAGCCACAAAATAGTTTAAAAAAAGACCACCTTTATTCTTCTATAAACAGCATTGGCAACAATGTTCAGACTTTCTTCTTTTGGATTGAGACTCGTATATCAGGGAACATCAACAGTCAAGTTATAAAGATATAAGGAGAAATAATGTATTGCCTCTAGAACAGTGGTTGTCAAAAATGTGTTTTCTGCATTTCCAGAAACTCCAGTATTTTACAGTATGCAGCAAAAAAAAAATATATATACCGTATTCATGTCTGTAACCTGCTATTTTGAATGTGTGATGAACAATTATGGGAGTTCGATGTTCTATAAACATGGATTAAATGAGGAACAATGAATGAACTGTTAGAATAATTGAAGGTATACAACTTAAACTGGTGCTGATATGAATTCACAACTATTATATTCATCTACTGGTTTTTGCCCAACAGTTGAGGGCTAATAACAACCATGTAGTTGATATTCTACATGATGTAGAAGGTGTATACTGAGCCTCATTTGGACTTGAAGAGACTCAAGAAATATTACACACCTTTGCTGAGTGTGATAATCAATGTTTACTAAAGTCAGACAAAACAACAGAAAAATGTAACTGGTGTTCATGAATCCATTCTTGAGGTTTTTTTTTCACTGTATAAATGAAGGCGTTTTCATCCTGGAATATGGAAATACCACAAATGAACAGTATTTACATCATAGGGTGCACCTGGTCTTGTAAATTGGCCTCATATTCCTTGATTGTTAAATGAAAATGCAGCAATCACCAGACCAAATTACTCCAAATGACATTATAGGTGACCAAGTTTATCAGGTTCAGTTCATGCACTGTTTACACTAGGTTATTCATCTTTGTGAGTTGGTTTTGGATACAAGAGATTTCCAAATGGCAGTCCTGCCATAAATTCCAGCTTTGTGAAGCTCACATCAAACATTTTTTTTTTTAGACTGGGTCACAGATGTACTAATTAAATTATTTGTTAATATGTGAGGATGTACTTTTGGGGCATTTAGCAACTGTCCTGTGTCAGTCTGTCCCTGTCAGTGATCTTTGACTTACAGCCACTGTTCTTCTTTGCTGATGCAGTTCTTTCTTTTTTTGGCATTATGCTATCCGTATTTTTGAAGCTCTTCCCCTTAAATGGCCAGTTTACAAACTTTTCATATTCAACCCTTTTTTTTTTAGTTTACAGTTAATTACCTTTAAAAACACTTGTAAGAAATAGCATTAAATCAAATTTTTAGCCAGAAAATGTAATTAAAAAAACACAGTTTACCTTATTAATGGCTACTACTGCTCTACTTCCTACTTCTTTCTTTGTCCTAAGCACTACTAATAGGAAGTGGAAGATTTC
The DNA here is from genome assembly GCA_027410445.1 of Discoglossus pictus. NCBI lineage: Eukaryota > Metazoa > Chordata > Amphibia > Anura > Alytidae > Discoglossus > Discoglossus pictus. The sequence goes on from CM050167.1 coordinate 233,285,589, forward strand.
AGCTGCAATAACATTAAATGTGTTAATTAATGGCAAAATAAAATTAGGTTTACCATAAAAACCACTTACACTTTAACTCATTAAATAATTTTGCGTTTTTTGTGAGCAGCATAATATCAACAAAGGAGTGTAGCTATTAGATATATAGACGTTAATGTAGCAGCACACATTTTACTTGCAGTACACCTACAAATCTACACAGTGGCTAAGTGAGCCACAGATTTTACAGTCAATGCAGCCAGTCAGTCCTTGAAGTGTATCATCAGTCAGCCCATGCATGTACCGTATTGGTCCGAATATAAGCCGCACCCGCATATAAGCCGCACCTGTAAAATTCAAGGGGAAAAAATAGAAAAAAAGAAAAAAGATAGTACTCAAATATAAGCCACACCCTTAAAATTGGAGAGAAAGAGACAAAAGTCAATTAGATTCAGGGAATAAAATAGTGATTTTATTTTACCATATACTGTACCATATACGGTTTCCAGTATTTGGAAAACATTATACAATAACTCCTTAGGCAGGTTGTCAATATTAACATCAACAGAAAGTTAAGGTAACATCAAACATAAGGTAACAAGTAAGGTAACAAGGAAACTGTTTACTTAGGTCAGGCAACACATTTTAGCATAATTGGTCTATTCACAGTCATCACTGGCGTCACTACTGACTTCGTCAGAAGTATTCACTTCATCACTGTCACTGTTTTCTTTATTCTCCTCCCATAGCAGTTGTCCTCGCTTTCATCCAATGCATTTGACACGCAGCATTTTTTGAACCCCCTGAAGATGGACTTAGATGATATACTTGACCATGAAGTGAGAATCCATTGGCACAGAAGTGTCACTGACGGCTTCTTAATCTTGCCAGATGGTGTAAGAGTATGATCCCCTTCCCGAAGCCAATCTGAATACTGCTTGCGTAGGTTGTCTTTGAACGGCTTGTTCACAATGACATCAAGCACTTGTAGCTTTGAAGTCATGCCACCAGGTATAACAACAAGGTCTGTCTTCTGTGCAGCAACTTTAGTCTTCACTTCAGGAGTGACCCTTGAAAGCATCCAAGACTAGCATGGCTCTCTTAGTGAGCAGTGCTCCAGGTCTGCAATTCCAAACTACAGACAACCAGTCAACCATCAGTTCAGTTGTAATCCAGCCTTTTTCCTGGCAACTAATCACTAAGCCCTCGTCGAGTGCTTCGTCGAAGAGCCAGACCCTTTCTCCGCATAAAACGACGGCACCAACCAATGCGTGCACAAAATTCCCTCTTATTTATTTTTAAGGTTTTGCAATTTCTAAGGCCTTCAGCTGGATTACTTCACGTGAAAGGCATCTCATCTTTTCTCATATCTTGCATGTAGGAATAAACCCCAGATTCAAGTTCTGGATATTTGCCATGTTTTGGTCCCCTGAAAGATTTTCTGGTGGAAACTGAATTTTTCAATTTCTGCTCTGAGGCAACCCAACGTCGCACATTGGATTCATCCCATCCATATTTTTTTCCAACCTCTCTGTTGCTTGTTGTTTTTGCATAATTAACAACTGCAAGTTTGAAACTTTCATCATAACTACACCTCACTCCTTGGCTTGTTGATGCTTTTCTCTCCAAGTGATCAGTCATTGCAAGAAACAGGCTTTCTAACATGTACTGTAACTTCTTTTGCAGGTTACAGGCCTTACAGGATGTTAGAATCACTAAAACTGGAAATCACTATACAATTGCTACAATGCAGTCTTAAGCATGCAAATCGGCACCCTTAACTCGCAGTCGCGCAAATCAACAGTAATTTTACATTTGTGAATCGCAATTCAATTGCTACAATGTAGTTTCAAGCACGCAAATTGGCACCCTTAACTCGCAATTGCGCAAATCGACAGTAATTTTACATTTCCAAATATAAGCCGCACGCGTAACTCGCAAGCTCGCAAATCGCCGGTAATTTTTTTGCGATCGCAAATATAAGCCGCACCTATAACTCGCAAATGCAAAAATCGGAAAAAAAGTGCGGCTTATATTCGGACCAATACGGTATATTTTTTATGGGGTTATATGAATTATGGAGAGTTCTGTTCTTTTCTTTTTTTTAAATTGTAAGGCCAAAAAAGTTTTCTTCTTTTGCAAGTTTGCAGTTGATCCCTACCAGTTAGGGGACAACTTCATAGAAATGTGGAAATGGAGCATGAATGTGCACAGGAGTGACCTCTCCGGGCTCCTTCCTATCCACTTTTGAGCTCTGGGTAGGGAGGGTGGGCTAATCTGAGGAGTTAAAGGCATATTCAATTGAGGTGAGTTATGAATGCATCTTGTAGGAAAAATGTTTGCATAGAAAAAAACAAACGATTTTTGCAAAAAAAAATGTTGACAACCCCAGAAACGGCCACTGCGCTATAGGGTTTGATTTAGCAAAATCAAACCTAAGCTTATGCGCAGGTGTGAGCCGATTGGCTTTTCAGCCAATCATCACAGAGCGGTGACGTCAGCCATGATGTCAACTTTGCTTCCGATTATCTCGTAGAAGAGCTCGGAGGCCATTACTGGAGGAGTAGGGGGGCGGCAGCAAGCACAAGTGTGTATGTCTGTGTGTGAGTGAGTGTGTGTGAGAGTGTATGTCTGTCTGAGTGATTGTGTGTGTCTGAGTCAGTGTGTCTGTATGAGTTAGTGTGTATGTCTGCGTGAGTGAGTGTGTGTGTGTCTGAGTGTGTATGTCTGTCTGAGTGTGTGGGTCTGTGTGAGTGTCTGTGTGAGTAATTGTGTGTGTGTGAGTGTGTGCGTGTCTGTGTGAGTGAGTGTGTGTCTGTGTGAGTGAGTGTGTGTATATCTGTGTGAGTGTGTGTGTCTGTGAGTGTGTGTATCTGTGTGAGTGAGTGTGTGTGTGAGTGTCTGATTTAGTGTGTGTTCTGTGTGAGCGTGTGTGTGTGTCTGTGTGAGTGTGTATGTCTGTGTGAGTGTGTATGCCTGTTGGTGTGTCTGTGAGTGAGAGTGTGTCTGAGCGTCAGTGTCTGTGTGAGTGTCTGAGGGGGTTACAGGGGCAATTCACTGGGGCTGGGGGAGGGGATGAGAGCAATTCACTGGGGCTGGGGGAGGTTAGAGGGCAATTCACTGGCGCTGGAGGAGGCGATGGGGCAATTCAGTGAGTGCGTGTGTGTGAGTGAGTTTGTATGTCTGCGTGAGTGAGTGTGTAGGTCTGTGTGAGTGAGTGTGTATCTGTGAGAGTGTGTGTTTGTCTGTGTGAGTGTGTGTCTGTTTGAGTGCCTGTGTGAGTGAGTGTCTGTGTGTGTGAGTGAGTTTGTATGTGTCTGTGTGAGTGTGTGTGTCTGTGAGTGAGTAAGCGTGTATGTCTGTGTCTGTGTGAGTCTGTATGAGTGTGTATGCCTGTGAGTGAGAGTGTGTCTGAGTGTGATTGTCTGTGTGAGTGTCTGGGGGGTTACAGGGGCAATTCACTGGGGCTGGGGGAGGTGATGTGGCAATACACTGGGGCTGGGGGAGGTCATGGGGAAATTCACTGGGGCTGGGGCAGGTGATGGGAGAAATTCACTAGGACTGGAGGAGGTGATGGGGCAATTCTCTGTCTGTGTGAATGTGTCTGTGTGAGTGAGTGTGTGTGTCTGTCTGAGTGTGTGTGTCTGTCTGAATGAGTGTAAATGTCTGTGTGAGTGAGTATGTATGTCTGTGTGAGTCTGTGTATGTCTGTGTGGGTGTGTATGCCTGTCAGTGTGTCTGTGAGTGAGAGTGTGTCTGAGTGTCAGTGTCTGTGTGAGTGTCTGGGGGTTACAGGGGCAATTCACTGGGGCTGAGGGGGGTGATGGGGCAATTCACTGGGGCTGGGGAAGGTCACTGGGAAATTCACTCAGGTTGGGGGAGGTCACAAGGCAATTCACTGGGGCTGGGGGGCAATTCACTGGGGCAGGGGCAGGTGATGGGGACAATTTGCTGGGACAGGTGATGGGGGAAATTCACTAGGGCTGGGGGAGGTGATTGGGCAATTCACTGGGGCTGGAGGAGGTGATGGGGCAATTCAATGTCTGTGTGAATGTGTCTGTGTGAGTGAGTGTGTGTGTCTGTGTGAGTGAGTGTGTATGTCTGCATGAGTGAGTGTGTGGGTCTGTGTGAGTGAGTGTGTCTGTGAGTGAGTGTGTCTGTCAGTGTGTGGGTCTGTGGGAGTGAGTGTGTATGTCTGTGTGAGTGTGTGTGTGTGTGTGTGTCTGAGTGAGTGTGTATGTCTGTGTCTCTGTGAGTATGTATGCTGTGAGTGAGAGTGTGTCTGTGTGAGTGTCTGGGAGGTTACAGGGGAAATTCACTGGGGCTGGGGCAGGTAATGGGAGAAATTCACTAGGGCTGGGGGAGGTGGTGGGGCAATTCACTGGGGCTGGAGGAGGAGATGGGGGCAATTCACTGGGGCTGGGGGAGGTCACGGGGGAAATTCACTCAGGCTGGGGGAGGTCCCAGTGCAATTCACTGGGGCTGGAGGGCAATTCACTGGGGCAGGGGCAGGTGATGGGGAAAATTCACTAGAGCTGGGGGAGGTGATGGGGCAATTCGCTGGGGCTGGAGGAGGTGATGGGGCAATTCACTGTCTGTGTGAATGTGTCTGTGTGAGTGAGTGTGTGTGTCTGTGTGAGTGTGTGTAAGTGAGTGTGTATGTCTGTGTGAGTGTGTCTGTGTGAGTGAGTGTTTGTGTCTGTGTGAGTGAGTGTGTGGGTCTGTGTGAGTGAGTGTGTCTGTGAATGTGTGGGTCTGTGTGAGTGAATGTGTATGTTTGAGTGAGTGAGTGTGTATGTCTGTGTGTGTGTGTCTGTGTGAGTGAGTGTGTGTATCTGTGAGAGTGTGTGTGTGTGTGTCTGTGTGAGTGTCTGAGTGTGTGTGTCTGTGTGTTTCTGTGTGAGTGAGTGTGTATGTCTGTGTCTCTGTGAGTATGTATGTCTGTGAGTGAGAGTGTGTCTGTGTGAGTGTCTGGGGGTTACAGGGGCAATTCGCTGGGGCTGGGGCAGGTTATGGGAGAAATTCCCTAGGGCTTGGAGAGGTGATGGGGCAATTTACTGGGGCTGGAGGAGGTGATGGGACAATTCACTGTCTGTGTGAATGTGTCTGTGTGAGTGCGTGAGTGTGTGTGTCTGTGTGAGTGAGTGAGTATGTCTGCATGAGTGAGTGTGTGGGTCTGTGTGAGTGAGTGTGTCTGTGAGTAAGTGTGTCTGTCAGAGTGTGGATCTGTGTGAGTGAGTGTGTATGTCTGTGTGAGTGTGTGTGTGTCTGATGGAGTGTGTATGTCTGTGTCTCTGTGAGTATGTATGCTGTGAGTGAGAGTGTGTCTGTGTGAGTATCTGGGGGGTTACAGGGGCAATTCACTGGGGCTGGGGCAGGTGATGGGAGAAATTCACTAGGGCTGGGGGAGGTGATGGGGCAATTCACTGGGGCTGGAGGAGGAGATGGGGGCAATTCACTGGAGCTGGGGGAGGTCAGGGGGGAAATTCACTGAGGCTGGGGAGGTCCCAGTGCAATTCACTAGGGTTGGAGGGCAATTCACTGGGGCAGGGGCAGGTGATGGGGGAAATTCACTAGAGCTGGGGGAGATGATGGGGCAATTCACTGGGGCTGGGGGAGGTGATGGGGCAATTCACTGGGGCTGGGGGAGGTGATGGGGCAATTCACTGGGGCTGGGGGAAGTCACAGGGCAATTCACTGGGGCTGGAGGGCGATTCACTGGGGCTGGGGGAGGTGACGGGGCAATTCATTAGGGCTGGGGGAAGTATTACCTGGGATGTAGATAAAACAATCAGTGAATGATGGGCCTGCAATTTGTCTGACCTCTCTGCTATGACATGTCCATTTTGGGTGACTTTACATGGTTTAGCTCACAGCTTCACTAAGGTACACAAGCCCCTTCACCACAACAAGGAAGCAAACCAGAGGGGCTATGGGAGATTACTCATAGGTTCTTTTCATTTTTGGGGCACTTGGAAAGACTTCAGAGGTTACCTCAGCAAGATCAGGTATAGTTAAGGGAGGTATCTTATATGGTTTTGTAAAATAGTTATGGCACAGGCACTTAGGGCTTGCGATAATAGGATATTTTGAGCACTCAGATGGTATGTCTTGGAGGTTTGATTTAGGTGTTTGATGTGATAGCTTCTTGGTGAGTTATGAGTGAACTTACATAGATTTTTAACTATAGGAGCAATGGAATGGAGGCCATGGTTTGCAACTTGCATAAAGAATTGCAGTGACATCAAACATGTGCATGGCCTTTAAACATGCCCAGAGCAATCACAAAGATATGTACAGTGCATATTTCAGCATCATGTGCCCTTTTCTGTGTATTTTGATAAAAAAAGGTTTGACATGAACTTTGATATATTCAAAGGGAAAATTGGTTTTCCGGTTAAAGGCATATGTAAGTGAGCTGGATTATGAATGCATCTAATAGAGGATAATTAGTAGTGTATAAAAACATAAGTTATATAGAAAAGTTCAGTTTACTTACAAAGTTATTTGCACAAAAGTCAAATCCAGCTGTTCACACCCACAGGACGTTTACATAAGCCGGGTACACACAGGAAATACAGCAGGGTATATATTTTGACCTTTCTGGTACAGAGCACAGGAAGTAACTGTTGCAGTTCTTGTACTAAGCACGCCAGAAGCCACTGAGGTGAAGAATGATACAATGTATTAGCATGATGCTGAATTTGAATGTTATGCTAATTCCGATGGGATTTTCTAGGGGTGTACACAATTACATGCAAATTCCAAAAAAACATAGGAAATGTTGCTAACTTCAAGGTAAGCTAATTAATGTTTATTTCGGGATATTTACATGCAAACATTTTTTTTCATACACTACTAATTCTCCTCTATCAGATGCATTCATAATCCAGCTCATTTATATATCCCAGATATTTGAAAAGGCAATTGCACTTTGGGATATCGGGGTGCCTCTATGTACTTCAATATGCTGCTAGCAGTCAAAACCTAAACTGGCAAGTTTATCACATGGGGTGTGTGTGAATTCATCAACAGGGAATGGATTTGTATTTAAGTAGGGAGTTGCCTGTGGATGACATATTCCAATACCTTGCTTGGTAAATCTGGGGCTCTGTCTTTTTAACAAGTAATACAGAATTGTATTTATGACGTGCATACTGTTCCGTACATTTTTAATTAATCAGATGCCCTCTAAGGGTTTTCGGATTCAATACATGGGAAACGACACATTAACTCCACTCAGCACCACCTGGTGGTCAATAATTGCAACATTTAGAAATATTTTTCCCAATAACATGACATATTGCAGATTTTTAGTAGAATAGAACTTATAAATTAGCAATATTACAATTTAAACAAATATAACATCTTCTTTAGCAGATGCTTTTTCATGTGATGTTTTGTCCATCCTTTTCTGAAAATTGCATCAAGATCACGCCTGTGATCATTTAGGTTGTGATGGAGACTCATCATCGATAGGACACATCAACTGAGAACCACTTGTTTAGTGAAAGTGTTCCATAGAATAACATAATAAATGGATGTTTCTCTCGCTGAAGAGAGGACTCATCTTATTGCAAATAGCCTCTGAATCACAGTATTTGAGAATGGATGGGTGACTATTAGTGTAGGGTAGTCATGCTTGAATAAGTATGTGCTCAGCAAACCTATTGCTTATATGCCAAGGGGCAAACTTGGTACTATGGTCCCTGGTGGTTTGCAAATTCAAGTGTTAAAAAATAGTCAGTGACGTGTACATTCCAGACACCACCTAATTAAATTGCTGTTAATTTATCTCATTTTTAATTCTGTATTCTTGCTTTCCATTTGTTTTTCCTCTCAGACCTGACATTCCCTTATTATATATGTATATCTGTTCATTCTTACATTATTGTTTATAAGATTAAACGACAACTGATTTGATTAGTACATGCACTTACATGCTGCGTAAATAAATATACAGCACTACTTACTGTGTATAAATCTGAGCGCTTCTCCTGCAAGCTGCCTTTATATTGAACAATAGCTTTAAGGTGTGGTAACTTCTCCCATATCTATAAGTGATATAACAGAATAATTAGTGTATAGAGCACACGCTGTATGATATTGGTAAGGAAGATGTAATTGTACTAGAACATTTGAAGGTGAATAGTTTGCTTATTTTTAAGGATATAACCATTGAGAGTAACCTAATTTGATTTTCAAACCTTTTGTAATGTGGAAAATGTAACATGAATGTTTAAGTAAAAGCAAGTTATAATACATGATATGGATGAGGCTCCATGCTGTACCTGTAGGATTTTCTCCAGTTGTTTCTGATTTTCAACCACTATAATGTTGGCTTTGCAGTCACTGGCGACATAGTGGCAAGCTTCAGGGGAATTGGTAGTATATATCCCTGTAGTGATCGCCCTGAAGTTCAGTATAAACAGAAATATATAAATATATTTAAAGTAAAATTCTCTCTTTCAGTGTTTTGTTTAATGTATTCAACTACAATTTTTTCCCCCTTACCACTATGTGAAAAATGTATTGGTACTATACACATTTGAAACAAATGACTTGTGACCTTGGGAAACCCACTTAAAACATGGCTTACCTTCTACTCAACCACTTTGTAAGGAATTATTTTTACCTAGCACATTTATGAGTAACCATGCTATAAGAAATTTTATGTCCCTTAGACTTATATGTGTAACCCATTTAAAAAAAACTAACCTCCTTCTCATTCACTGGACATCATCACTCTAAGACAGCTGCTCTCCACCCTTCTGGTGCCGCAACCCCCCCCCCCCCCCCCCACCACAAAATCGTCCCTCCGTGGCGACCCCCAACAGCAAAACTACAGACCAGAATAGACAAAAAAACACATCCCAATGGCTCCAGGCTACCCCCGGCAAATCGTCATTCGATCCCCGACGGGGGCATGACGCACAGGTTGAGAACCACTGCTCTAAGACCTCTTGGCAACCATGTGATACCACCCTACAGTATATAATACTTGACTCCTAGGTATTCATGCTCTCATATGTTTCATGGAATTCACTTACCCAGCAAATATGGTTCCTACAGCTGATATAAACCATTCTGGTGAGTTAAACCCAAGTATTCCAACACTATGGAAACGTTCAAGTCCAAGCTGCAAATATAAATAGCCAGTATATAAAAATGGCCCTATTTCAATGACAAGTTAAAATAGTCGATTCTAGGTAATTGGTATTGTTACATGTGAAACAAAAAGAAAGAATGTGAGTGGGAGGCCTGTTCTCTTTTGTGTGAGTATAACAGAGCAAGTCTATATATATAGAAAATTCCAAATTTTTCAATTTTCCAAATCATTCAAAATAGCAAAGTGTTTGACTTAGATGTAATTCTGATTGTACAACACAGTGAGTGCAAGCGGCAGGGTTTGTACCTATAAAAAAAATATGTACAATTAATGTTGTATTTAACATATGTCCCAATGTATTGTCCCATCTGTGACCTGATATTAGACACTTACTTTTAAGAAGCTTTTGGCTGCTTTGCGGGACAGCTTATAGTAGTCAAGAAAGGTGATATGTTCCCATTTGCCATTATTCTTGCTTGACATGGCTTGCAGAGCTCCATATTTATCCACACACTCTAGAAACATTTGATGCACAGTGACAGGACTCTGAGAGCAGGAGGAGTCGATCCGGAGCTGGACAGAACCATCTGCAGCTGTGGTCCATAACATCTCTGTGAAGCAGAGAATTACAGGGGGATGTTAGTAGCCTACGTGAGACTGACACATTAGCCATGTTACTAGTTTGGTTACGTTGTTCACCAGTGTAATTAATCTATTGATGTATTGAATATGTCTATTATTAAAGAACCACAGGGGTCATTTTTATTCCATATGGATTTTTGAACTACAAAACTCAATAATGTGAAAAAAATGTTGTTAGAAAGTAAAAAAGTAAAAAAAATAATAATTACAATTACTTTGTATTTTTAACTTTCTATATACAATTATTCTTCACTATAGGCTTCCATTTTCTTTATTAAACCTGTTTATTTCAGGTTTTGCTCAACTGGGTGTGACCTAGTAAAGCAATGAGCAATATATCTGACACCTTCCCATTATGCAGAATTCCTGTGTATTCAAAGTCTCCTCCCACATCAGGAAGCTGATCACTGAAAACTAAAATGGCAGCTTCATAACTGTATCATTGCACATACATAGAGGCTGTATTATTTATTTTACATTTACAATAACATGTTCATGTGTAGTTCTTTAAAAGGGTCTAGTTTTTTTTTTTACGTTGGTGGTCATTTAAGCTACTTTATTTCTACTATATAAGGGTCTGATTTGTGTTATAGAAACTGAATTTGTGTGGGTAGGCCCTGTATATTGTTTATGTTAAAGGTCATTAAACACTCATAGGGCCTCATTCAATTGCGATTTGGCCAATTGAATAGGGCTCTATATAAGCAGAAGTTTTGTATCCAAAAGCAAGGTCTTCACTAACTAAAAAGTTCTGAAAAAAATATGCTCTGTGCTTATATAGAGATCTATTCAATTGGCCAAATCGCATTTGAATGAGGCCCACACGCCAATAGATCTCTTTGCTACTAGGTAGTATTTGAAACATGTCATTATTAGATCACTTTGGTGCTTCAATACCACAGGCAGAATAACGATAGTTTGTTTACAAGTAACTATATTCTTTACCTTTGGGCGTAACAGGATCATTTAAAGACTGATCTTCTACACCCGGGGTATCCATTGGCTTTTTAAGTGGATCTGTGGATTACATGTAAAAATCATATTTATGTATGTTTACCAAAGATAAAGCAAGGCAGACACACCTAAAAAACGACTTCATTTTGAAGTCAATGTTATGTGCCAATAAAATCATCAATTTCCCTATTCAAAAAGTGCTGGTAGAAACAGTACAAAAATGAATCCTGCACAGTAAACTGACAAGAGCATTAAGTGGCAATTTCCATGTTTGTGTATAGGAAGGCTGGATCACTTCAGCTTTAATATGGTTTAAACTAGAGGAGAGATAGAGATGCAAGCAATTTCAGCTTCAAAATCAAGCCAAGTCGTTTTGAGCTGTCAGCCTCCCTTTATTAATGAACTACACAATCCACTCCATTCACATGCTCACTGAAAGTATTATTATTATTATTATTTCCTTTATTTGTAACACACCAACATATTCCGTAGCGCACAGAGGTAAGTTCAAGTCGCAACAATATTAACACAATGGAATAAAATAATGGAGGGTGATGTCTTTGTACACAGTGCTTTCCCTAAAGCACTTAGCAGGAGTAACATAAGTTACATAACTTATTCGTATCAATATTGCAAATTAAACATTAAACCAGTTCAACTCTTCTATGTGGCCATCTTGTCACTCAGAGTCCAGTTAAGCATGGGGAGTGGAGATTAGGTACCAAGTGTACTCATAGAGTTAATAAGGTATTTACATGATAGGACATAGTCTTACACTTAACTGTGATAGGGTAAACAGCAGAGCTATCAGCCCTGAGGTATTGAAAAAGCTGATATGAACCGCAATATTCTCTGTTAATAATGAATTACGTATTACTCATTGTCACTGTGACGAAGTGCCCTTCGCCACTTTGGCTTGGAGAGGACTGTTGGCCAGCCTCCTGCCCTGCGACTATGGCCCTGGTACATGTTGCCCTGTAAACACAGTATTCGGCCATACCAGAGTGTATGTCACTCATTCTGGCCCTTTACATACAGGGGGGTCATTCGGTACTTGCCCTGTGTAAACCATGATACCACAGAAAGCTATGCCATGGAGCCCATTCATATAATGAAAGACTATGGGAAAGACTTTAGCTCCATGGCAATTGAACTGTGTGAAAAGGATCTGAGCGCTATTCGGTAGTTTTATGCGCTCAGACCCCAGCTGTAACGGAACTCATCACTGTTTTACCCTGTTTTATGATTATTTAATTCTTGGTTAAAATATGATCACATTGCTGTACTGTAGAAATGTTGTTTTATGTTCTACAGAGTATATTGGCTCAGAATATCAAAGCGACTAGGCTAATAGATAATCCTGTTACAGATAAGAAAAGTCGATTGTATAAACTGTTTTCATTCTCAGATAAGAACAAAGAGGGCTGATCTAATTAATGTCTGATTGTATCCAAGTTGCCAGGGAGGTGTGACTCACCTATTGTCCTATATGTGTATTGTGTGGGGGATATGTGCAATGTCTGTGTGTTATGTGTAAAAACATACTTTTACTAACTTTTGAACCCCTGGTCTGATTCATGCCATTTTTGTATATGTTGTTCCCCTGGGTGAGAGATATTGAATGGTGCGGGACTTAAAGGCGTACCCCCTGTATTTGGGGTACATCCAGAATGTGGTTAAAATTGTGTCTGTTTTAATTGTGTTACCTGTTATCTGAGGGGAGGAGACGTGGGGTTTGAACCATGCAGATAATTGGCTGTTGTGATAATTATGTGGGTGTAGCCCTTCAGAGGGCAACATTGCATAAAAGGAGATTCCCTGTCATTAAAATTTAGTTCCTCTTGACCCTTCAAAACGTAGCCTCGTCTCGTTATTTGAGGGGATCGCTATCATACTGGGGATTGCTATGCTTCTGCATACTCCCTTGAGCTGTAACTACTGAACGCTTGTTCCTGTCGTACTATCCTTGGAGTCTGTGGTGGTTTTGGTGTTCGGTGCAGTGCTTGTAGGCCTCGACGCAAGCTAGGACGCATCCATCAACGGAGGTACCCGGTCGGGGTACCAGTAGATCCGTTACATTGGTGGCAGTGGTGGGATGGCGTCCTAGTAAGAGGAAAAGCAGCCCGGAGACACTGGTAACGTTTGGAATTACAAATTGAGGGCAACGCTAGTATCTGTACAGCGCCCCTGGCTACAGCAGGATGGAACCGGCTAGTTTTCGTACAGAGTTCCATGATGAGGATGAGGAGGAGGCCGCGGACTACAGGGATGCAGACAGAAAGGAACTCTGGTATGATGCCCTGGAAGATGCCCAATGGCGGCGAGGTGAGAGTCTCGACAGTGATGAGCAGCGGCTACAGAAGCGTGTGGCGATGCGGATGTATCTATTGGGAGAGCAGCCCCTGGATGAGTGGGTGACAAGACTAGAGACCCTGGTACGGCGAGAGATCTGGCTAGACAACGCATACCAGGCCCTCTGGTGGCATACCATTCGACTTACCCCCTGGACGGCTGAACACGACTTACCGGAGGGAGATGACTATGATGGCCCGGGATTATTATGGGATGCCTTGGAGGACGACATTGATCTTGGCAGCACGGAGGAGTCTAGGTTTTGGGACATCTACGACTACCGGATGGGCATGTATGTCTGGGATGACGAAGGCGAGGTGAGCAAAGACATGACCCACCTGGTAACAATAGAGTGGGAGCTGGAGCAGGACTACCAACACCTGCTCAGCTTCGTGCAGCCCCAACCTACTCGACAAGCAGAACCAGACTTCATTGACTGGTCCTGGGATGACCTCCAGATGGCAGGTAGAGATGGGACCAAGGTCTCTCTACCGGCCCTACAGGGGGCAGAAGGTGTCGTCCTTCCCCCCCAGCGGCAGTGTGAACCCCAGGGGGCAGAAGGTGTCATCCTTCCCCTCCAGCGGCAGTGTGAACCCCAGGGGGCAGAAGGTGTCGTCCTTCCCCCCCAGCGGCAGTGTGAACCCCAGGGGGCAGAAGTTGTAGTCCTTCCCCCCCAGCGGCAGTGTGAACCACAGGGGGCAGAAGGTGTCGTCCTTCCCCCCCAGTGGCAGTGTGAGCCCCAGGGGGCAGAAGGTGTCATCCTTCCCCCCCAGCGGCAGTGTGAACCCCAGGGGGCAGAAGGTGTCGTTCTTCCCCCCCAGCGGCAGTGTGAACCCCAGGGGGCAGAAGTTGTAGTCCTTCCCCCCCAGCGGCAGTGTGAACCACAGGGGGCAGAAGGTGTCGTCCTTCCGCCCAAGCGACAGTTTACCCTGACAAGGGGAGACACCAATCTCCCAGACGGCGCAGATGGGACCGTGGTCTCTGCGCCCACAGCCTGTCCAGATCCCCAACTACCCTCACTGGGACACCAGGAGGAGGGGGTAAGTACATATTCCCTTCCCCAGCTAACTTCTAATGTGGCCCCAGGGTTAACAGAGGAAATGTTAACCCCCACTGACTGCCACGTTTCCCTGGCTACTGAGCTGGAATATGTCCCAAGTACCCCAGCAGAAGAGCTGGCATCAGGGCAGAGTGCCGCTGGCCTCTGCCCCTCAAGTCCCCTCAGTGTGTTGCCCCATCACCACAGCGAAATACCCAGGTGCCGTAACTGTTTGTTGTGGGTGGGCTGCTCTTGCACTTTGTTGTTGTGGGGGGGCTGCTCTAGCACTGGTTTATTGTGGGTTGGTGGATCGTCTAACGGAGGCACGGACCGGCAGAAGGTCAGGTGCCTGGTTAGACTTCCCCCCAAAGGGGAGATGTGTGACGAAGTGCCCTTCGCCACTTTGGCTTGGAGAGGACTGTTGGCCAGCCTCCTGCCCTGCGACTATGGCCCTGGTACATGTTGCCCTGTAAACACAGTATTCGGCCATACCAGAGTGTATGTCACTCATTCTGGCCCTTTACATACAGGGGGGTCATTCGGTACTTGCCCTGTGTAAACCATGATACCACAGAAAGCTATGCCATGGAGCCCATTCATATAATGAAAGACTATGGGAAAGACTTTAGCTCCATGGCAATTGAACTGTGTGAAAAGGATCTGAGCGCTATTCGGTAGTTTTATGCGCTCAGACCCCAGCTGTAACGGAACTCATCACTGTTTTACCCTGTTTTATGATTATTTAATTCTTGGTTAAAATATGATCACATTGCTGTACTGTAGAAATGTTGTTTTATGTTCTACAGAGTATATTGGCTCAGAATATCAAAGCGACTAGGCTAATAGATAATCCTGTTACAGATAAGAAAAGTCGATTGTATAAACTGTTTTCATTCTCAGATAAGAACAAAGAGGGCTGATCTAATTAATGTCTGATTGTATCCAAGTTGCCAGGGAGGTGTGACTCACCTATTGTCCTATATGTGTATTGTGTGGGGGATATGTGCAATGTCTGTGTGTTATGTGTAAAAACATACTTTTACTAACTTTTGAACCCCTGGTCTGATTCATGCCATTTTTGTATATGTTGTTCCCCTGGGTGAGAGATATTGAATGGTGCGGGACTTAAAGGTGTACCCCCTGTATTTGGGGTACATCCAGAATGTGGTTAAAATTGTGTCTGTTTTAATTGTGTTACCTGTTATCTGAGGGGAGGAGACGTGGGGGTTGAACCATGCAGATAATTGGCTGTTGTGATAATTATGTGGGTGTAGCCCTTCAGAGGGCAACATTGCATAAAAGGAGATTCCCTGTCATTAAAATTTAGTTCCTCTTGACCCTTCAAAACGTAGCCTCGTCTCGTTATTTGAGGGGATCGCTATCATACTGGGGATTGCTATGCTTCTGCATACTCCCTTGAGCTGTAACTACTGAACGCTTGTTCCTGTCGTACTATCCTTGGAGTCTGTGGTGGTTTTGGTGTTCGGTGCAGTGCTTGTAGGCCTCGACGCAAGCTAGGACGCATCCATCAACGGAGGTACCCGGTCGGGGTACCAGTAGATCCGTTACAGTCACCATTAACATGCATGCAGGCATATATGATAATAGTATCTGTGTGAGGCGAGCCGTGTACGGCGCAGGATTTAGGTTGCATTGTGATGGTCGCAACTGCGAACCAAGTGCGTAAATCAAAAAAAAATTTGAACGAATATAATAACACACTCGCAGGCAGCACAGGGGAAGAGCCAGGAAGCCTGGGAGTGAGGTTGCAAGCGATCTTGAGCCATATTTGTGGTTTTTTGCGAATCTAAAATCGTCTAAGAGACGCTCATTGCGGGCATCACAATGAGCAACGCGAGTGGGAGAGGCTTGCAATGAGCAAGCCTCTGTGCTGTCACTCTCAGCC
This sequence comes from Discoglossus pictus, assembly GCA_027410445.1. NCBI lineage: Eukaryota > Metazoa > Chordata > Amphibia > Anura > Alytidae > Discoglossus > Discoglossus pictus. The sequence continues at coordinate 233,301,570 of CM050167.1, forward strand.
TCTCTCTCATTGCGCCCTCTCTCAGTGCACCCTCTCGCTCTCTCTGTGCGCCCTCTTTGTGTGTGCGCTCTCTCTCTGTGCCCTCTCTCTCTCTCTGTGTCCTGTCTATGTGCTATGCCCCTCTCGCTCCCTCCCTTTCTCTATCCCCCCTCTCTTTCTCTCCCTTCTCCCTTTCTCTTTCACCCTCCTCTCTGCCACCCTCCATCTCTCTACCTCTCTCTCTGCCACCCTCTCTCTCTCTCCCTACCTCTCTCTCTCTCTGCTTCCCTCTCTTCTTCCCTCCTTCTCCCTTCCTCTCTCTCCCTCACTGTCTCTCTGCCTTTCCTCTCTCTGCTTCCCTCTCTCTCTCTCTCTGCCTCCCGTCTCTCTCTGCCTCCCTCCCTCTCTCTCCCCTCCCTCTCTTTCTCTCTCTCTCTTGGTTGCATAAGTCTGCACACCCTCCTCTGGGCATGTAGCTGTGTTCAGAATTAAGCAATCACATTCCAAATCGTGTTAAATAGGAGTCAGCATACACCTGCCATCATTTAAAGTACCTCTGATTAACCCCAAATAAAAGTTCAGCTGCTCTAGTTGGTGTTTCCTGAAATTTTCTTAGTCGCATCCCACAGCAAAAGCCATGGTCCACAGAGAGCTTCCAAAGCATCAGAGGGATCTCATTGTTAAAAGGTATCAGTCAGGAGAAGGGTACAAAATAATTTCCAAGGCATTAGATATACCATGGAACACAGTGAAGACAGTCATCATCAAGTGGAGAAAATATGGCACAACAGTGACATTGCCAAGAACTGCAGCTCCCTCCAAAATTAATAAAAAGATGGGAAGAAAACTGGTTTGGGAGGCTACCAAGAGGCATACAGCAACATTAAAGGAGCTGCAGGAATATCTGGCAAGTACTGGCTGTGTGGTACATGTGACAACAATCTCCCGTATTCTTCCTATGTCTGGCCTATGGGGTAGAGTGGCAAGACGAAAGCCCTTTCTTACGAAGAAAAACATCCAAGCCAGGCTACATTTTGCAAAAACACATCTGAAGTCTCCCAAAAGCATGTGGGAAAAGGTGTTATGGTCTGATGAAATCAAGGTTGAACTTTTTGGCCATAATTCCAAAAGATATGTTTGGCGCAAAAACAACACTGCGCATCACCAAAAGAACACCATACACACAGTGAAGCATGGTGGTGGCAGCATCATGCTTTGGGCCTGTTTTTCTTCAGCTGGAACTGGGGCCTTAGTTAAGATAGAGGGAATTATGAACAGTTCCAAATACCAGTCAATATTGGCACTAAACCTTCAGGCTTCTGCTAGAAAGCTGAACATGAAGAGGAACTTCATCTTTCAGCATGTCAACGACCCAAAGCATACATCCAAATCAACAAAGGAATGGCTTCACCAGAAGAAGATTAAAGTTTTGTAATGGTCCAGCCAGAGCCCAGACCTGAATCCGATTGAAAATCTGTGGGGTGATCTGAAGAGGGCTGTGCACAGGAGATGCCCTCGCAATCTGACAGATTTGGAGTGTTTTTGCAAAGAAGAGTGGTCAAATCTTGCCAAGTCAAAATGAGCCATGCTGATAGACTCATACCCAAAAAGACTTAGTGCTTTAATAAAATCAAAAGGTGTTTCAACAAAGTATTAGTTTAATGTCGTGCATACGTATGCAACCATATTATTTTATTTTAATATTTTTTTCTTCCCTCTACCTAAAAGATTTCAGTTTGTTTTTCAATTGAGTTGTACAGTTTATAGGTCACAATAAAAGTGGAAAATGTTCTGAAATTATTTATCTTTGTCTCATTTTTTTACAGCACAGAAACCTGACATTTTAACAGGGGTGTGTAGACTTTTTATATCCACTATATATATATATATATATACAGTGCCTTGTAAAAGTATTAACCCCCTTGGCATTTTTCGTGTTTTGTTGCCTCACAACCTGGAATTAACATGGATTGTTTGAGGATTTGCATGATTGAATTTACAGAACATGCCCGCAACTTTGAAGATGTTTTTTTTTTATTGTGAAGCAAACAATAAATAGGACAAAATAACAGTCAATGTGCATAACTATTCACCCCACTAAAGTAAATATTTTGTAGAGCCACCTTTTCCTGCAATCACAGCTCCAAGTCGCTTTGGATAAGTCTCTATGAACTTGACACATCTTACCACCTTGCAAAACTGCTCCAGCTACTTCAAGTTGGATGGTTTACGCTTGTGAACGGGGATCATTTAAATGTTTTCCCTTAAACCACTCAAGTGTTGCTTTAGCAGTGTTTTGGGGGTCATTGTCCTGATGGAAGGTGAACCTCTGTCCTAGATCCAATCACGCACAGAGTGGTACAGATTTTGCTCCTGAATATTGCTGTATTTAGCACCATCTTTCTCTCAATTCTGACCAGTTTTCCCAATCCCGGATGGTGTTCTTTGGGTGATCTGATGTGTTGGGTTTACTCCAGATATAGCGTTTTCTTTGATGTCCGAAAAGTTCAATTTTAGTCTCATCAGACCAGAGCACCTTCCTCAATACATTTTGGGAGTCTCCCACATGCCTTTTCGCAAACTCAAAACATGCCATTTTGTTTTTATCTGAAAGTAATGGCTTTCTTCTGGCCACTCTGCCATAAAGCCCAACTCTATGGAGGGTACAGCTTTTTGTCGTCCTATGTACAGATACTCCAGTCTGCTGTGAAACTCTGCAGCTCCTCCAGGGTTACCTTAGGTCTCTGTGCTGCCTCTCTGATTAATGCCCTCCTTGCCCGGTCCATGAGTTTTGGTGGGCGGCCGTCTCTTGGCAGGTTTGCTTTTGTGCCATGTTCTTTCCATTTGGTTATGATAGAATTGATGGTGCTTTTGGGGATCATCAAAGATTTGGATATTTTTTTATAACCTAACCCTGACTTGTACTTCTCAACAACATTGTCCCTTACTTGTTTGGAGAATTCATTGGTCTTCATGGCAGTTTTTTGGTTAGTGGTGCCTCTTGCTTAGGTGCTCAGCCTCTAGGTCCTTTCTAAAAAGTATATGTATATGCAATGACAGATCATATGACACTTAAATTGCACACAGGTGGACATACTTTTACTAATTATGTGACTTCTGATGGTAATTGGTTGCACTAGAGCTTTTTATGGGCTTCAAAACAAAGGGGGTGAATACATTCGCACATGCCAAGTTTTCTGTTTCTAAAAAATTGTTTTATGTATATATTTTTCTCATTTCACTTCACCAACTTGGACTATTGTGTTCTGATCCATCACATAGAAATTCAGATTAACAAAACATTGAACTTAAGGCTGTAATGTAACAAAATAGGTAAAAAGTCAAGGGAGGTGAATACTTTTGCAAGGCACTGTATATATATATATATATATATATATATATATATATATATATATATATATATAAATATACAGTTGCAAGCAAAAGTATGTGAACCCTTTGGAATGATATGGATTTCTGCACAAATTGGTCATAAAATGTGATCTGATCTTCATCTAAGTCACAACAATAGACAATCACACTCTGCTTAAACTAATAACACACAAATAATTAAATGTTACCATGTTGTTATTGAACACACCATGTAAACATTCACAGTGCAGGTGGAAAAATGTGAACCCCTAGACTAATGACATCTCCAAAAGCTAATTGGAGTGAGGTGTCAGCCAACTGGAGTCCAATCAATGAGATGAGATTGGAGGTGTTGGTTACAGCTGCCCTTTCCTATAAAAAACACACACCAGTTCTGGGTTTGCTTTTCACAAGAAGCATTGCCTGATGTAAATGATGCCTCACACATACGAGCTCTCAGAAGACCTACGATTAAGAATTGTTGACTTGCATAAAGCTGGAAAGGGTTATAAAAGTATCTCCAAAAGCCTTGCTGTTCATCAGTCCACGGTAAGACAAATTGTCTATAAATGGAGAAAGTTCAGCACTGCTGCTACTCTCCCTAGGAGTGGCCGTCCTGTAAAGATTACTGCAAGAGCACAGCGCAGACTGCTCAATGAGGTGAAGAAGAATCCTAGAGTGTCAGCTAAAGACTTACAAAAGTCTCTGGCATATGCTAACATCCCTGTTAGTGACTCTACGATATGTAAAACACTAAACAAGAATGGATTTCATGGGAGGATACCACAGAGGAAGCCACTGCTATCCAAGCAAAACATTGCTGCACGTTTACAGTTTGCACAAGAGCACCTGGATGTTCCACAGCAGTACTGGCAAAATATTCTGTGGACAGATGAAACTAAAGTTGAGTTGTTTGGAAGAAACACATAACACTATGTGTGGAGAAAAAGAGGCACAGCACACCAACATCAAAACCTTATCCCAACTGTGAAGTACGGTGGTGGGGGCATCATGGTTTGGTGCTGCTTTGCTGCGTCAGGGCCTGGACGGATTGCTATCATCGAAGGAAAAATGAATTCCCAAGTTTATGAAGACATTTTGCAGGAGAACTTAAGGCAATCTGTCCACCAGCTGAAGCTCAACAGAAGATGGGTGTTACAACAGGACAACAACCCAAAGCATAGAAGTAAATCAACAACAGAATGGGTTAAACAGAAGAAAATACGCCTTCTGAAGTGGCCCAGTCAGAGTCCTGACCTCAACCCGATTGAGATGTTGTGGCATGACCTCAAGAAAGTGATTCACACCAGACATCCCAAGAATATTGCTGAACTGAAACAGTTCTGTAAAGAGAAATGGTTAAGAATTAATCCTGACCGTTGTGCACATCTGATCTGCAACTACAGGAAACGTTTGGTTGTAGTTATTGCTGCCAAAGGAGGTTCAACCAGTTATTAAATCCAAGGGTTCACATACTTTTTCCACCTGCACTGTGAATGTTTACATGGTGTGTTGAAAAAAAACATGGCAACATTTAATACTTTGTGTTTAAGCAGACTGTGATTGTCTATTGTTGTGACTTAGATGAAGATCAGATCACAGTTTTTGACCAATTTATGCAGAAATCCATATCATTCTAAAGGGTTCACATACTTTTGCTTGCAACTGTATATATATATACACACATATATATGTATATACACACACAAATATATATATATATATATATATATATATATATATATATAGACACAGACGCACATATTTATATATTTATTTTTTCAATATATTTTATAAATATTTTATATATGTACTGTGTTGAGGTTGGAGGGGGTTCAGGAAGTGCAGGGGTCCCATGGACCTCCCAGATTTAGTTTTGCTCCGCCACTGATGTGGGGTATATACTTTACTCACTCTCGGGCCAGAGTACAGAAATAATTCTTGCTCCATGTATGAGGCCTATCTCCTTCTCCCCTTCACCTGTGCCTATTCCCTTTACTCATAATCCCCAATCAATGAAAAACAGCAAGAGGAAGCCAAACATTTATCCCACACTCTTCCCACTCTAAAAATGTCCTGATAGTTATTCGATATACAAGATTGAATCATGTGGACTACGCCAAATGTATTACAAAGGAACTCTCCTGCGACTACTCCAAATGCATTACAAAGGGACCAGCGATGCAACAAATACAAACAAAAAATGTGGCTCAATCCAGTCTGCTGAAACATTGCAAACATAAGACTTTGGGTTTAGACATGTATATGAATAGCACAGGAATCTACAAACATAGATAAGAATAAACCAATGTACTTAGGTTTGACTAGTAGTTCACAATACAGAGGAAAATGATGGCACAGGTTACAGCTCCATTCACTTGGGGAAGCCCTGTCATCATCAGTTCTGATGGGAGTGTGTAAAAATCTGAACAGCTCAGGGCACAGGAACTCTCACTTCTGGGTGGCACTCAAGGTACACCCCTTCTGCTCACACTTTATATAATACTAGCGACTTGCCTGTCAAAAATTAAGGAGCAATAAAATTTGAAGCCATGGTAATGCTGTTTGGCACACAATTTTATGCTTTTTCTACTCTAAGGAGCTTCGGTGCTCATCGTGACTCTTGTGTCCTTTGGCTCCTCTCTCTATTTTTTAAAACACTAATTAAGGAATTCATTGAATAATAAATTAATATAGTTTACCTTTTTTTGTATTGATATATGTAACAATCAATAGCCTGAAGAGGTAACAATCTCTTTTTATTATCCTGCAGCATATAATGTCCAGTTGGACTGTTGCTGGCCTGAGGAGATAGTTTTATGAATGTCCCAACTGTGCATTAGGAATAGGCTTCGTGCGTGAGAGCAAACCGTTGGTTTATTTGTGTAAAGCGCTACTTTAGATGCGTCATTTTGTTAGCTGCAAGTTAGTGTTGTAACATGGCGTCGTTAGTCTTTGTGCTACGCGGTTCACAAGCATTTCCCGTCCTTTGTATTTTGTACCTCGTGTGGGTGAGAATGGTACGTGGCTGTCAATGTTTTGCACGGTTCAGGGTCTTGTAGCATCGTTTTCATTTTTTTTTTTTTTGGTGCCATTTTTTTTCTCGGTTGGCCGATTTTCGAGTGCTGAAACTCAGCAAAATCAACTTAAATTTGCGTGGAACCTCACTCCAAAACATCATTGCTGCCCCCACGTGCTGTGTGTGATTTTTTTGTTGTTGTATTTTTTGTGTTTTTCAGGTTTTTTGATTTGCGTGTTTCGGCCGTTATCCTCGTATTTTTCCTGTCTCTTATTTTTTTTCCCAAGTCCTGTGTCTCAAAGTTTTTTGCTTTGCGTGGTTTGGGTGTTAACTTCATATTTTTCCTATCTCATATTTTTTTTTACTTTCCTGAATAATTATGTATTTTAGAACCAGCAATAAATGTAAAATGCTGAATACCCAGAATAATTTTATGTGTCCTTCATCTGCAACATAATTACTTGTAATGTTCCAAAATAGCAACATTCAGCTTACAGTGAGAAGGAATGTACAGTAAAAAATAAATTAGACCACCTCTTTTCTATGATTTGGACCAGGGCCAGAAACTAAACCACTCCACTACAGTAGGCAAGGGTTTAAAGTGTCTTGATGGTAAAAGCAAGGCATTTTAATTTTGGGGTGTATTGTCAGGGTAGATGATGTATAGATGATTTTAGGCATTTTTTTCATTGGTCCTTTGATTCACCCACCATTCTCCTGTGAACACATTTAGGGTATTTGTGGCACTGGATATATTTAATTATGATGTAATTAAAATTACAGCCAAATATAAAATTAACAATATTAGCCACCGTACACAAACAAGCACACCAATGAGCTCACTGGATCTTGTTGCAATTTATTCTGACTCAGTTATCTATAAACAAAAGGTGGCATCATCACAGATCTCAGCATTTATTTGAATCCTATTATATAGATGAATATAAGGAGCTCACTGAGGAAACAAGTTCTATTTTAAAAAATATTTAAAAAGCCAGAGTTAGTGCTTTTCATGTTAAATCTAACTTTTAGTTACCAGCAAAAAAGTAAAGCCTAAGCCAGAAAATGCAATTTAAAAATACAGTTTACTTAATTAATGACTGCTGCTGTACCCCTCTCCACTCCCCTCAATGTCCTAAGCCATATCGAAAATAAAATAAAACATTATCTGAAAGTGAGCTAAGTTATTAATGCATCTGATAGAGGGAAATTTATAGTGTCTGAAAAAAATTGTTTCCATGAAAAAATTCCAAAATAAACAGTTAAACCGTTAGCCTGAAGTTTGCTGAATTTCTTGCATTAGCAAACTGTTTTCTCTCACTGTTGACACCCCCTGAAATTTCCAGGGAATATTAGCATAAGTAATACATTGTATCGTTTTGGCCTGGGGATTGTGCAGGCATGCTCAGTTAGCACATGCTTTCAGATACTTTCTTTTCCTTTAGCCAATCAGCAGCTTTTATATTGGGTAATTTTTTTTTAATGAAGTACCCAAGATGCGCAGTGCCATTGCAGAAGGTGTCTACATCACCCCCAGCATATTTGTATTTTTCTACAGATTGTATTTATAACCCATCTCACTTGCATATACCTTTAATTAGTCATGATGGGTAACCTGAAATATGCTCTGTAGTATAAGTGGATATAGCTACAGAAACTCCCTACATCTCCAAAGTGAGCATGCTCCAGGTTACCAAACCTGCCTATTTAATGTTATATCAGTTGAAATGTTGGTTCATCATTTCAGTAGAGCTGAGGACAATTAGAGTGACAGGGAGGGGTACAGTGGTGGCAGTTAATGGGGTAAAATGTGTTTTTAAATTATATTTTCTTGCTAAAGATTTGCTTTGCTGCTGTTTGCACAAGTATTTGTAATGTTAGCTATTGGTGGACAAAAAATATATTTAACATGAAAAGAGCTTACACTGAACCATTAGCACTAGGGAGCACTAGTTTAAGGGCACAAGTGGAGCTACAGCCAGTGCAGCTGGTACAAGGCACAGAGGCCCTGGCCTCTGATGGGCCCCCTGTGCCCTGCGGACCTCCCTGTGGACCTCCCGCAGGTCTCTTGTGGCCCCTGTGGTTCCCCTTTGGCCCCAGTGGACCGCATGCGGCCCATGTGGCTCCCGTGCTTCTTCTGTGGCCCCTGCAGCCCTTTTTGGCTCTCAATGCCCCAGCATGTTCTCTGTGGCTACTGTTGCTCCTGCGTCCCTCCTGTGACCCCCACAAATCTCCTGCGGACACCTGCAGCCCTTGTGGCCCCCACAATCCCTCATGGCCCACTACCGCCCTTGGCAGGCCCCCGGGCCCCCCTGTGGATCCCCTAGGCCACCTGTGGTCCCCTTTGTTCTTGTGGGCCATCATGGCCCCCCACAGCCCTCTGTGGCCTCCCTTAGGGGCCCCCACTGTTCCCTTGTGGCCCCACAAGTCCTTAGTGGCCTCTGTGGTTCCCCTGTGGCCCCTGTGGTTCCTTAGTGGCCCACACAGGTCCACTGTGACCTCTGCAGGCCCCATGTGGCTCTTATGGGTTCTCTGTGGCCCCTGCAGGTCCCTTTTGGCTCCCGCTGGCCCCGCATGTTCTCTGTGACTACTGTTGCCCCGGCTGCCCTCCTGTTGCCCCCACAAGTCTCCTGCGGATCCCCTGTGCCCCTTGTGGCTCCTGTAACTCCTCATGACTCACTGCAGCACATGGGGCCCCCTGTAACCTCCCTAGGCCTTCTCCATTCTTGTGTCCCCTTCAGACCTCTGTGGCTTCCCTCAGCCCCCTGTGGCTCCCCGCTGCAGCATGTGGCCTTCCTAGGCCCCTTGTGGCCCCATCAGTCCTTGTGGGTCCCTGTGGCCCCTTACAGACCTCTGTCACCCCCCTGTGGCCCTGCTGACCTCTGCAGCCTCCCTCAACCTCCTGTTGCCCGTTGCTGACCTCTGTGGCCCCCTCTGACTCCTGTGGCCCCCCTCAGACCTCTGTGGCCCACTCAGATCTCTGTGACTCCCCTCGGACCTCTGTGGTCCCCTGTGGCCCCCCTTGGCCCTCTAGTCTGCCCCCTGGAAGTGGAGTGCAGCATTGGGCAGGTAAGGAAGTATTTATATAGGTGTATATATATATATATATATATATATATATATATATGATCCTTTATTTATAACGGCCAACATATTCCGCAGCGAAATACAGGGGTTAGGTACAAGTAAGTATAAACAATAACCCCACAATGAAAAATAATGGAAGACCCTGTTATTGAGCTTTCAAAGATTGAAACCCGCAAACTTACATTCTAAAGGGTGTGGGTGAGGTACAGGAGAGTGAGAGATGCATAGTGAACTAAAGATGAAAGGCTTTTTTGAATAGATGTGTTTTTAAAGAGATTTTGAAGGATTTGAGGCAGGAAGATAGTCTGGTGGAGCGAGATAAGGAGTTCCAAAGAATTGGGGCAGCACGAAAAAAGTCTTGAAGACAGGAGTGAGAGGAGGTGATGAGAAAAGGAGGAGAGAAGAAGGTCATTAGCAGAGTGAAGAGGGCGGGTGGGAGTGTATTTTGGAATGAGAGCAGAGATGTAGGAGGGTGCACTATTGTGGAGGGCTTTATATGCTAGGGTCATGATTTTGAATTTTATTCTAGAGGCTATGGGAAGCCAGTGGAGTGCCTGACAGAGAGGTGCTGCAGACACTGATCATTTAGTATTGTAGATAAGTCTAGTGGATGCATTCAAAATGGATTGGAGTGGAGACAGACGGGTGATAGGAAGGCCAGCAAGAAGAGTGTTGCATTAATAGAGGCGAGATATGATGAGAGAGTTAATAAGAATTGTAGCTGTGTCTTGTGTAAGGTAGTGGCGTATTTTGGATATGTTTTTTAGGTGAAAGTGACAAGATATTGTGAGTGATTGAATGTGAGGAATGAAAGAGAGGGAAGGGTCCAGTAGGACCCCAAGACAGCGGGCCTGAGAGGTGGGAGTGATGATGACATTGTCAACAGTGAGAGATACGTGAGGGTGGGAGCTGAGGAAGAGGGTGGAAAGATAAGGAGCTCTGTCTTAGACATGTTGAGTTTAAGTTGACGGGCGGACATCCATGAGTATATGCTCGAGAGGCAATTGGCAACATGAGCTAGCAGAGAGGGGGATAGTTCATGTGCAGAGATGTAGATTTGGGTGTCATCAGCATAAAGATGATACTGAAATCCAAAAGATTGGATAAGGGCACCAAGGGAGGATGTATAGATAGAGAAAAGGAGGGGGCCTAGGACTGAGCCTTGGGGTACACCGACAGTTAGAGGGCGAGGAGATGAAGAGGTGCCAGAGAAGGAGACACTAAATGTACGATTTTCTAGATAAGATGTGAACCAAGAGAGGGTAGTGTCACGGATGCCAAGACAGTGGAGAATTTGGATAAGAAGAGGATGATCAACAGTGTCAAAGGCAGCAGAGAGATCCAGGAGAATTAGGATAGAGAAATGACCCTTTGATTTGGTGTTGAGCAGATCATTAGTAACTTTTGTGAGAGCTGTATCTGTGGAGTGTTGGGGCCGGAAGCCGGATGGGAAGTGGCCAAGGAGGGAGTTGGAGGAAATTAATTGTGTAAGGCGATTGAAGACAACGCGCTCAAGTAGTTTAGAAGCCAAGGGAAGTAGAGAGATAGGGTGGTAATTAGATGGAGAAGCTGGATCAGATGAGGGTTTCTTAAGAATGGGTGTAATTGTGGCTTGCTTCAAAGGTGATGGAAACTTGCTAGTATTTAAGGAAAGGTTGAAAAGATGTGTGAGAGCTTGGATAAGTATGGTAGAGAGGGGGGATCAGCTGTGATGGAATAGGATCATGTGGACAAGTTGTGAGACGAGAGGTTGATAGAAGATTACCAACTTCATCCTCCGTTATAGGGTCAAAGCAGTTTATTTATATATAAGTGTGTATAGCTGTATATATAAATGTATACGTGTGTATGGTATATATATATATATATATATATATATATATATATATATATATATATATATATATATATAGAGAGAGAGAGAGAGAGAGAGAGAGAGAGAGAGAGAGAAATAGATGGGTGTGTATATATACCTTATATATATAGGGCCTCATTCTATTAGCGGCCGTAAATCGGCCGTAAGGCTGCGATTCCTTGCGGGGGTTCAGTTAACTCGCAATTCTATTATACGGCCCCGCAAGGATCTCCTTTTACGGCCGGCCGCATATCTTGGAACCGGCCGTAAGCTGTGAAATATAAAAACTCAAAATAAATTCAAGCCTGCACTGTACAGCTCTGTAAATGCTAGGGATCATATTGGGGGACATGAGGATTAAAAGGAACCCACTCTCAAGCTTGCACATCAGCCCAAACCCAAGTTCAAATTAACTGTTTATTTTCCGGATGCGGCGTGGGCGGGTCTGAGGTGCTCCAAGCACTCTGGACTTTTTACATGGATATTTTACGGATATTAAAAATAAAATATTTTACGGATTTGAGTATAGGATAATTATGTGCTATTTTTTCTAACACCTAAAATCCCTTTATATTCTTCTCAAAGTGCAGGATGGCTTTATTTGAGCTATTTTATGTGCTTAATTGGTGCTAGCGGGACCTCTTTCCTGCAAGTAAGCTGCGGCTCGTTTTTAGCCTTGCAGAGAGGTTTCCCGGAGCAATTGAATTGGAAATAGGAATTTCTTACGGCCGAAACTCTTCCGGACGTTTTAGATCAAAGGATTTCCTCTGGCGCGAGCGGCCGCAAGAGATAGCAAGGCACCGGCCGCAAGCCTGCCGGAGCCTCCGGCCGTAAGGGAATAGAATAGCCGAATAGCTTGCGGCCGGTCCTTGCGGCCCCGCAACGGCTGCGGCCGCTAATAGAATGAGGCCCATACTGTTTAAGGGGCACCATAAAACTACATAGAAACAGAGCCCTGGGAACTCCTGGGATGTATTATGCTTACACAACTAATCTGGTTAATTGCATGCAACCTATCTCAAAGGGTGTGTATTTAATTTCTAAAGTTACATATTAGTTACCTGCTCCAAATAACAATTCCACATTTATTAGTTCATTTTTATAAGGTTTATTTTCTGCTAATTGGCCTTTTTAATATATACTTTTTTTGTGTTTCAGTATGCAATGATTTGGGACAATGTTATATTAATTTCCCAAATTGCAAACATTTGGAGATTTTCATCTATATAATTGAGACTACTTTTGTTTTGTCACCATATGACAATTTTATGTTATTAAAGGGACACTGTATGATTGGCTCTTTATGTTAATATAGCATACAACCTTCATTTATGTATACTTTAAAAAGCTTTCTTATCATGACAGCAAATACATACTTTTACATACAATTATTTCTTGAAAGTTGCAAGCCCAGTTTCAGACATCAGTAATCTTTGTGAAGTTCTCGGATCTAACACAAAATAACGACGTATGCTGTATTTATTGATTTTTAATACCTACATGCTATTCTAGTCTATATTCAGACACACTTTATGTGCAGAAGGCCTGTAAACAAGTGCAAGAGGATTAATGCAATTGATAATTAATTTGGTGACCTTAAAATATGCTACTATTTGTCCATCTCTATTAAGTTTTTTCACTGGTTGTATGATATAAAATTTCCTTCACAAAAGACGAAAGAGATTTCCAATGTATTTACAGTCATGACAATGATTAAAAAGGTAGAACATTAGGTGCAAGTGCTAGCTCACTTCACTACTACTGAATGTGATGTGGCAACAACCCTCTTAGGCCCATCAAGGAACCATTGTGCTTATGTGGGCTACATTATAATGTTTTTCCTTAACCCAGTGTCTCATTGTAAATAATAAGCTCTCACAGTGTCAGCCTATTGAGTAGAACACTAAACAGGACCAGGGTGCTGCACATAGGGCTTGATTACACGGCTCCTGTAAGGAATCTCGGGAGTAAACTTCTCATCTGGAGAACTGCATATATGATACATTAAACCATTGGTAAACTCATACAAGTAAACTCTACATGTGATCAATACGTATTAGCTGTTCCCTGCTGCTACAGGAGCTACTGAACATCCTACACATTTGCTTTGCGAGTTCTCACTGTGAGACAAATCCTTACATGAAAGCTCAAGCTCCCACAAGAGCAGATAAAACCCTCACAAGAACATTTAGAAGACACTTAAGGAGTAGAAGAAGAATAAAGCCTAAACAAGCATTTTTTCAGGACACTAAAAACATAAAATTGAAGCCTACACATCCTAAATGGTTAATTCAGCCTATACAATTATCCACTATAATAATTAATAAGTTGTGTGTAACGCCTGTGCAGTACTCACTGAGCAGACGTCACACATTGCTGCTAAATATTAGCAAGAGCTGTCAAAGTCGCGCATGCGTAGTTGTTTCACAGATGCGCACAGAGAGATAGAGCAGAGAGAGAGAGAGTGGACAGAGGGCACAGAGAGAGGGCACATAGAGAGAGAGAGAGAGGACACAGAGAGAGAGAGAGAGAGAGACAGAGGCCCCAGATAGAAATAGAAGGCACAGAGAGAGAAAGTTCGCACAGAGAGAGAGAGTGCACAGACAGAGCACACACACACACAGAGGGGGCACAGAGAGAAAAAGAGCACAGAGAGAGAGAGATTGCACAGAGAGCGAGAGGGCACACAGAGAGAGAGGGTACAGAGAGAGGGCAGAGAGAGAGTGCACAGAGTGAGAGTGACCGCACAGACAGAGCGAAAGAGAGCACACACACAGAGAGTGGACGCAGAGAGAGAGAGAGGGCGCACAGAAAGAGAGAGAACACACACACAGGGGGCGCAAAGAGAGAGAGAAGGCGCATAAAGAGAGAGAGAGGGTGCACCAAGAGAGACAGATGGCACAGCAAGAGAGACAGCTTGAAGAGAGCCACACAGACAATTGAATATAATATATGATACCGTCATTTATGATGGGCATGTAACTAGTACTAAAGAACGATCAATTAAATCACACTGTCAACTACAAATGCCTGCTCACACAATTAAAGAGAGACACCCCACTAAAGCAATGATTAATACAGTGTCCCAGAGGTTGATGGCTACCCACCTGAACCCCCCCCCCCCCCTCACCTGTGTAGCCCTTTCCATTTAACACAGTGTAATAACTTAGAAATGAACATATGATATGTGTCAGAACTAGAATGATCATGTGCAAGAATAATAAACCAAACTAATGTCATGTTCTCTCATAAGTATACAGTGCTACCCCGCGCAGTGATGATTCGCTATGGCGATGTTTCCGGGGGCCAGACCCCGAACAGCGCTAAATCTCGCAATAGCGTGCTGCGGCATTTATATCCCAGTTTAGCTCGTTTTTTTCCCGCCATATCGCTATTCAGCGCTATGCCGAAGGAACCCATATACTGTGCTAAACGGGGTATAACTGTATTGTATATTAGATGTTGTATATCCTTCTCAGAGAACAGGTCATTTATTAGGTATGGATAGCATGTTGATTTTTTTTTAATCAAAACCCTATATGTTCTTTTTTTCTTCTCTATCTGGCCCTTCCGACAAAACAAGCCAATTTACCTTAATACAAAGTATATCATCTTGTACATCAACTACTTACGTGTATCCAAGATTCCAACTGAATGAAACTAATATCTTGCTTCAATAAGGGATGCATCCCAAAAGTTTGCAAATTATTAGCCTGAAATCTCCTATCATATAGCATGTGATGAAATATTCAGGTCATTTACAAGATTGTTATGTATTTTGGCAATGAAAGAATAAGTGGCCTGATGTTCAGCAGAATGAAATTAAAGTGACAGAAAACTCCTATATTCCCAATCATTTATCTAAACAAGCACGTTTTACACACTGCAGAAGTATTTTATTGCATGGAAAATGAATGAACTTCAGCCCTATTAAATTCGCAGCCCGTAAGTGCAACGTGAGACCTGCAACGGCTGCAGGCTTGAAATTTGGCGGAGTTGCAGAGCTATTATATTAGAACAGGCCGTGGGTTACGGGATTGAGACGCAAATTTATCAACCGTTGGATGTGCGGCTGTGAACGTGATCAATTAGTCTTACAGGGTTCAATTACGAGTTATGATTGGACCCACATTCCAGATATAATGCAATATTAATAAAGCTGTAAATATGATATTCTATCACATGTGAGTTACAGTATATGTATTAACACATTGATTGCCGGGATCGATATAACACGGAAATCAAACATGAAATAAAGTATTTTTCAGGGACAATTTGGAGCTTGAAAATGTTGTGCTATTTCAATAACATCACTTTCCCCGTTTAAAATAAGTACAATAGTGTGTTTATTTGCATTTACAGTGCTACGGATTGGACTTTATTAGCAGGTCCTCTCTATCACTTCTTGGCCTCTGGGCTCCATTTACGTGTTACGAGGTTGAATACAAGTGAAATTGTAGCAATTTCATCGCAGGATTAGAAACCTAGCGCTTACGGGCTTGAGAGAACAAAGGATTTGCGGCCACGAAGTTTCACGTCCCACGTCCCGTAGGCTTTTTTCGCTCCAAACCCGCAGATCAGCATTGGTTTGCTTTACGGGGCCAATTTAATAGCTGTAAGTCTTACGGGCTACGGTTTTACACAATAGGGTAATTTAATAGGGTTGCCGGTTTTTAGAAAACTAACATTAAAACAAGTCAAAAGAGGAAATGTATTGGTGTCTCCTCTAAGTTAGCCTGTTAAATAAAACACATTTGGAAGAATGTCTTAGTTATAATAGTAAGATATAGTAATATTACAAACAAGTTTGAATGTGTAATGCCAAGGGGAGCAGCCTTTTCTGTGCCATGCAAATGAATGTTGCAAAAATGCATAATTGAAATGTATCTCACTGCAACTTTAACCCTCTCTGTAACTGGAAGAGAGGGATAGTCACCTCCAGTTTAGTTCCTTGCTAGGAAAATATACACATTTAAAATCACTCTTAATACTGCTACATATTTGGCAAATATTACTTATTGGCACTAATGAATTCTTAAGTCAACAGAATGCAGATAAACATTTATAGAAAAAACATCCAAAGACAAATTTATGAGTTCAAGGCATTTGCAAGTAGCTAATAGAATTGGGCCCCAGGTGTTTAAGTTACTTCATGCATAAGCAGTCTATTATCCTTAGACAGAATATCATTTTGTTTCTAATGAGCACTATGTTTTCCAATTAGGCTTTCTATAGTCTTAAATACTAAAGCACCACTCTCAAGTCATAGTCTGAATCAGACTTTCCAATCAACATGGAAAACCAGTTACTCCTTCTTAACCCAGTAGTTGTCACTATATTACAATTGAACTAAACTTCCCTATTTATCCCACCTAGGGCCTTATTCAATTGCTAAGTTTTTGGCATAAGTAGCCGCAAGGGGAAGCCTCAAGTTACTTAGCTATTCAATTGGCTTACGTTTGTGGCCTCTGATCGGGTTACGAGCCTCGAGCTGCAATCCCTTGCGATTAGTTCAATCGCAGCTTACTTCCGGCAAAGCCTTTGATCTTCCACAGCCGCAAGAGTTGCAGCCGCAAGCTATCCCTATTCCCTATTCAATTCAGCCCTTAAATGGCTAAACGTGAACCACAGCTTACTTACACCAAATAGGTCCCGCAACGCTCTTACTTACAAAACGTGGCACTAATTAAGCAAATAAAAAAGATATCCTTATTAGAAGTGAAATTGATTTTATGTCTTAGAATTAATACCTGTTGGGCGCCGCCACGGCTTGGAAGGTTTTGTCGGGGGTTTGCGGCAGTGGAAGGGTTGCGAGCCGCTGGTCTAGGAAATAGGTGATAGCAGGCTGGAACTATTTGGCACTTAACAATAAAGTGCAACTACTTATAGCCCTCAATCAGGGAGCCTCACTAAAACTCCCATTGACAAACAACTATCCCTGTTGGTCTAGCTAAGGTTCTCTCTACCTGACTATAGTTTTGCACACTAACATGTGGTTTTATCAAAGGTAAGTTTTATATGAGCTATTTAAGAATGGATGGAGTAGGGGAGGAATAATGGCGATTTGTTCGCTGAGTGGTGGATGTAGATAAAGTACAGAGATGTAGAGTACAGAGCACCTTCCTCCTCCTTACCATAGTTTCACTATAGGCTTCTTGCAAGTATACTTCCACCCCTGCTCGCCTTACTCTGTAACCACCGCTCCTGCCTTGAAAAATAAGTATGACCATCATGGCAGCTTCCATGCACTAGTGGATGCTGCTAAAGTGAAAATGTTCTCTGAGCTGCATGTATGCTCATGCCTTAAATATTTGCTAATGTTGTTAACAAACAATAGTTTTTGATAATCTATAAACTGAGGTTGTTGAAAGGGGTGTTTGTATTTCTTTCAGTTATTTGTGAGTAGACACACTAAGCATTCCTACAGTCCACCACCAACACACTATTGAGTGCCACGTACAAGGCCCTTTGAGGGGAAACTGGTTAACCATCACTGTATTGCACATGAAACCTGAGACAGTCTGCTCTAAAAAATGTGCTTCCTTGCCCCCCCTAATGTGCAGCCTGTGTCTGTAAGAGTCAATGTGCAGCCTGTGTCTGTAAGAGCCAAAGTGCAGCCTGTGCCTGTAAGAGCCAGTGTGCAGCCTGTCTGTGCTTGTAAGTGTCAGTCTGCTTCATGTGTCTGTAAGAGCCCCAGTGCAGCCTGTCTGTTCCTGTAAATGCCAATCTGCAGCCTGTGTCTGTAAGAGCCAATGTGCAGCCTGTGCCCATAAGATCCCAAGTGCAGCCTGCCTGTTCCTGTTAGTGCCAATCTGCAGCCTGTGTCTGTAAGAGCCAATGTGCACCTTGTGCCTGTAAGCACCAATCTGTAGCTTGTGTCTGTAAGAGGCCAAGTGCATCCTGTGCCTGTAAGAGACAATCTGCATCCTGTGCCTGTAAGTGCCAATGTGCAGCCTGTGTCTGTAAGAGCCAAAGTTACAAGCAATAATCTATCTTCTCCTTCTCCTCCTCTACATCGCCACAGTCTCATTTGGCCCTCAAGTCCTCTCAATACAGTTAAAATGAAGTTAAATTCTAAGTTATCTGATTTAATTATAATTTTTTCTTTAGGCCTGTTTATTTTTAAGGTTTTGTTACAAAAACAACACCATCAGTTTTAACAAAAATGTAAAAAAAGTGGAACTGATTATTTCAATTTATATTGATTCCTATGGGGAAATGCTTGTTTGGAACTCAACCTATTTGGAACTCATCCTGCTGTCCAGAACGGATTAAGGACGAGAACCACTGTATATATATATATATATATATATATATATATATATAAATAAAATAACTTTTCTATCAGTTTCTCATTATATTCCCGAGATTCTCTTCCATAAATATCACTTTTTACTGAAGTTGACACAGCTATACTTTTTTCGATAATGTTCTCATTTACTTCAGGATTTGTACTAATGTCTAATAAAAACGTATGTATGAATTTGTTTCATCAAAAAACACATGTGGACTATTTGAGGAAAAATAATATTTGATAAATGTTTCCTAGGATAATAAAGCCGCTTGTTTTTATTTATAGTTATTTTATTTATCCTCACCAATAATTAAGTTTGGATATCTGATCAATTATAAAATGAATTGCTCAATGTAAACAATGTCAAATGTCATATGCATAAATGTTTCATAGTGCAATAAAGATGTTTGTGTTTCTTTATTTCTTTTAATTATGCTCGCCAATAATCAAGATCTTATTTCTGATCAATCATAAAATTAATTACTCAGTGCAAACAATGTCAAAGTTCTACATTTTCAATCATGCGATAAAAAAAAAAAATTCAAACAGTACACAAGATCTTTGTAGGAATATTGAGTACTGCAAACGTTCAAATTATCTGTTTATACTGTGCCAGTGCACCCAGAGTCTAGAGGTATTTGATAACTTGACAGTGTAGTTTTCTGATATACCTCAATTAGAGATCCTGACTCTGATGCATAATTGCATTATCTGCCTTATTTAAAGTTATTTCTAACCTTTTGCTGCACTCCTTAAGAGATGGTCTTTAAAAGGCATAATCTAAACATTTTAACTTTCTTCTATAATGCCATATAGTGGCAGAGCTATTGAATGGAGAGACCCAGCTCAATTACATGGCTACTGTAGGATCTTCCTCAAAACTCATACATTGCTACAAGAGCTACTGCCTGGCTCCCACAAGAAAAACATAGTAAGATTTACTTACTTGCACCAAGGTTTTTTTTCATGTAGATCAATAGTGTGTACTCACAATTTGACTCACGCATAACTCCACACCAGCACTAAGGAATGCTTCCAGCAGCCCTACCATTCTCCTATACATCCATCCATCCAGCACTAAGGAATGCTTCCAGCAGCCCTACCATTCTCCTATCCATCCAGCACTAAGGAATGCTTCCAGCAGCCCTACCATTCTCCTATCCATCCAGCACTAAGGAATGCTTCCAGCAGCCCTACCATTCTCCTATCCATCCATCCATCCATCCAGCACTAAGGAATGCTTCCAGCAGCCCTACCATTCTCCTATCCATCCATCCATCCAGCACTAAGGAATGCTTCCAGCAGCCCTACCATTCTCCTATACATCCATCCATCCATCCAGCACTAAGGAATGCTTCCAGCAGCCCTACCATTCTCCTATCCATCCATCCATCCATCCAGCGCTAAGGAATGCTTCCAGCAGCCCTACCATTCTCCTATACATCCATCCATCCATCTATCTATCTATCTATCTATCTATCTATCTATCTATCTATCTATCTATCTAAAGCTCTAAGTAAGGGGTTAAATAAGAAAACACTATAATGCAATCCACTGTGGTGCCCAGGGTGCGATTGCACCCCCTCTAACCCCTCCTCAACAACCATGTTCCCATACATAATATACCCTATGGGGTCCCAATGGACCCACATGATGCCTCTATCTATAACTTTAGGGTACTTATGGACCCCCCATGGCACTTAACATTAGCCCCTTTACCACGGGCT
Source organism: Discoglossus pictus (assembly GCA_027410445.1). NCBI lineage: Eukaryota > Metazoa > Chordata > Amphibia > Anura > Alytidae > Discoglossus > Discoglossus pictus. The sequence goes on from CM050167.1 coordinate 233,321,903, forward strand.
CTCGTTGGACCCTCATGGTAATTTTACTTAAATTGAGTGAAATAAAAAAGAATTACAGAAAATAACAAAAAAATACAATTTAAATAAAACAAATATTATTATAATAAATTTAAATTACATAAAATAAAAAACATTTTATCTTAGGGTTAAATTATATATTTTCCTTATATGAAACGAATGTGTATATAGATAACTAAATTCAATATTTCTTTCACTAATGCTATTTTTGCATGAATATTTCTATTAATTTATTACAGCCTATTATATTAAATTTTTAATTATTATCTTACACTTTTATAATTTTTACCTGTTTTTGTATTTTTCTTTTAACTCTTTTAAAGTTAGGCAATCTTCTGTTTGTTTAAAATCCTTGTGGATATAATGCTGTTCATAAGTCCATAAGGCAGAATGCAGCCAGACACTGTAATCATTCCCAAGGTTAATGCAGATACAGGACTTTGTGAATACGTCTCAAGGCTGAAGACGGATGTTTAAAAATATGCTTTTACGCCTTCAACTTAGCCCCTATTTTTTTGCCACGACTGTTTTATTTAATTGGACATGTGAGGAATTTCAATGAGATTTAGGTTCTTTTACATGCAAATACGACCTTTCTGTGCAGCTTGGCCAATCAGTGGCATGCTTCAAGTTGTGGAGCTCTGTGCCTTTCTGTAAGTCATTGTGTAGTGGGAAAAAAGAGACACAGTAGAATTAGGATGAGATTTACAATTCTGAACAACCAGATCTTTGTGAGACTTTAAGGCTTACCATCTACCCCAATACCCAACTCTGAAACACAGCCAGAAATTCTTAGCTGTACAAATACAGCCATTATTAGGAGGGGAAGCTGGTGGAATTTGGGGGAGTGTTTTTCTCTGGCTAATAAGGAAAGAGGTAACAGTGCAAACAAGAATGTATCAGAACTGGAAAAAACAGGGATCATTTAATTTAAAAGTAACAATGTAACAGGTTAAGTAAGTGGGCAGTGGAATCACAGATAGTCTCATACACTTAAATTATGTTAAATATAATATATATTACATTTTAAACATGCAAGTATGTTTTTTCTCATGGAAAATTAATGATTTAAGGGTTAGAAATCCAATGCTAAAGGATACCAAAATAATTGCATTTTTTTTTCTGTGCTGGGCCCTCCTGGGGTCTCTCTGTGGCGCCAACATTATATATATATATATATATATATATATATATATATATATATATATATATATATATATATATATATATATATATATATATATATATATATATATATATAGTGTGTATATATACAGTGAGGGGAAAAAGTATTTGATCCCCTGCTGATTTTGAACGTTTGCCCATTAAGAAACAATCAGTCTATAATTTTAATGGTTAGGCGTTTTTTTTAAATTACAGACAGAATAACAAAAAAAAAAAAAAAACATGAAAAATGCATGTCAAAAAAGTTGAATATTGATTTGCAGGTCAATGAGGGAAATAAGTATTTGACCCCTTTAACTTAGTACTTGGTGGCAAAACCCTTGTTGGCAATCAGAGGTCAGACGTTTCTTGTAGTTGGCCACCAGGTTTGCACACATCTCAGGAGGGATTTTGTCCCACCCCTCTTTGCAGATCCTCTCCAAGTCACTAAGGTTTTGACGCTGATGTTTGGCAACTCGAACCTTCAGCTCCCTCCACAGATTGTCTATGGGATTAAGGTCTGGAAACTGGCTAGGCCGCTCCAGGACCATAATGTGCTTCTTCTTGAGCTGCTCCTTTGTTGCCTTGGCTATGTGTTTTGGGTCATTGTCATGCTGGAATACCCATCCACAACCCATTTTCAATGCCCTGACTGAGGGAAGGAGGTTCTCACCTAAGATTTGACGGTACATGGCCCCGTCCATCATCCCTTTGATGCAGTGCAGTTGTCCTGTCCCCTTAGCAGAAAAACATCCCCAAAGCATAATGTTTCCACCTCCATGTTTGACGGTGGGGATGGTGTTCTTGGGGTCATATGCAGCATTCCTCCTCTCCAAACACGGCGAGTTGAGTTGATGCCAAAGAGCTTGATTTTGGTCTCATGTGACCACAACACTTTCACCCAGTTCTCCTTTTAATCGTTCAGATGTTCATTGGCAAACTTCAGACGGGCCTGTACATGTGCTTTCCTGAGCAGGGGAACCTTGCGGACGCTGCAGTATTTCAGTCCTTAACGGCGTGGTGTGCTACCAATTGTTTTCTTGGTGTCTATGGTCCCAGCTTCCTTGAGATCATTAACAAGATCCTCCTGTGTTGTTCTGGGCTGATTCCTCACCATTTTCATGATCATTGAAACCCCACGAGGTGAGATCTTGCATGGAGCATCAGACCGAGGGAGAATGGCAGTTATTTTGTGTTTCTTCCATTTGCGAATAATCGCACCAACTGTTGTCACCTTTTCACCAAGCTGCTTGGCGATGGTCTTGTAGCCCATTCCAGCCTTGTGTAGGTCTGCAATCTTGTCCCTGACATCCTTGGAGAGCTCTTTGGTCTTGGCCATGGTGGAGAGTTTGGAATCTGATTGATTGCTTCTGTGGACAGGTGTCTTTTATACAGGTAACAAGCTGAGATTAGGAGCACTCCCTTTAAGAGAGTGCTCCTAATCTCAGATTGTTACCTGTATAAAAGACACCTGGGAGCCAGAAATCTAGCTGATTGATAGGGAATCAAATACTTATTTCACTCACTGAAGGCTCAAAGCGAGGCGAGCAGTTGAGGCATAGGCTCTCATTGCCCAGCAGTTGAGGCATTGAAGCATGCAGACTTAGGCAGAAATGAGCACTTTAGCAGCCGCGCAGCACTTAGGCTGCAATGAGCACTGAAGGCGCTCATTGCAGCCAGCAGAGCCATCACACATGCGACCTCAGGGAAAAAAATACGACCTCGGAAAAATACAAATTGAATGGCAGAGCCGCGGACATTGAAAAACACAAAAAACAAGAAAAATGATAAAAATAAATAAAAACACATTCACCCACAGCACATGGGGAGAGCTAGGAAGCCTGGGAGTGAGGTTGCAGGCGATTTTGAGCCTTATTTGATGTGTTTCGTCACTCGAAAATCGGCTAAGAAAAAAATAGCGGACGAAAAACATAAAAAATTCTGATACTGGATGAAAACGAGGCTGAGCAAAGCCAGGCACATGGGACTTAGAAAATACACAACGGCAAAGAGAGTAACACTTACACCAACAACGGTAGTCAACACTCGCCACACAAACATTCAGCAGACACACAGAAGAGAAACACACAGGGAAGGGATGAGTGGAGATGCTGGAAAGATACACATGGCATTCCCAAGCACAAAACTTGCAAGTTAATGAACAGTACAGTAGGCGGGAGGAAAGTTTTGCAATAAGTCAATTCACAGCTATTACATAAACAGGCTTAATCATTTAATCACTTATTAACCCCCTACTCTCTTTTCAATTTCTTGCCAAGTCCTTGTTTCCTCCTTTTGATTACTTCCCTTTTTGTTCCATTAATCCCTTTAGAATGTAAGTTTGCAAGTTTTCAGTCTTGGAAGGTGCTTTGGAAAAAGCACCATGTATGTAAGATACAGGGCACTCCACTTTTTGCCATGTAATATTGTATTTTTTTTCTTTGTACTTAACCTTTGTAGCCCTACTGAATATGCTGATACGTTACAAAAACGCATAATAAAAATAATAATGAAAAACTAATTTCTTGAACTGGAGATAGACGGAGCAATTGAACAGATTTGTTGTATGTACTCCAGTATCTTTGCTAAGAAAACTGTATGAATAAGCACAACCACAGACATAACTATATGCCACTGGAAGATGAGCCCCCTCTGGTCAGATGGGGCTTACCATATTACTTGGGAAGAGCAGTGGGCGAGTAGAACCAGATCTAATGAAGTGGTTGGGCCAAGTCAAGAGGACACCCAGCTGCAAATATGTCTGGAGAAGAAAAGAAAGTTTGCTGCTGCAAAGAACAATTCAGCATAGGAACCTGGAACATTAGAACATTAGGACTATGAGCCAAGGCAAACTGGACATGGTCAAACATGAGATGTAAGGATTAAACATTCATATCCAGGGAATTAGTGAACTTAAATAGACTGGAATGGGACATTTCATATCAGACCAACAGATATTCTACTGTGGTCAAGAATCCAAGAGAAGAAATAGAAATAGGTGGCCAAAGCAGTGCTTGGTTACAATCCAATAAGTGACAGAATTATTTCAATTTAAATTCCAGACAAGCCATTTTACATCACAGTGATCTAAGTCTGTGCTCCAACCATGGATGCTGAAGATACTGAACAACTCATAGATATAACAGCAAGAAAATATGTTACTGTCCTCATAGGGGACTGAAATGCTAAATTAGGGAACCAAAAAATACCTGAAATAACTGCCAAGTTTGGCCTGTCATTAACAAATGGTACAATTATGTCAAAATCTCTGGTCATAGTAAACATACTATTCCAAAAGCCTCAACGACAACTCTACACATCAACATCACCAAATAGACAATATAGAAATTATATTGACTATATACTTTGTAGTCAAAAATGGAGGAACTCTATACAGTATTATTGTTGTATTACTGTATTATTTTCAATGATTCCCTCACAACTAACATCACCACTCTCTTGGCCCAACTGTCTACTACTGCTGCCGCTGGCATCTCAACTTTAGCGCAAATTCCAAATACGCGCCGACTACAGCACGCCGACAGCAGCACGCAGTTGTAAAGTGGACGACAAATGGGCCCCCGACGAAAGGGCACAAGTGCTAACACCAGGAACCCTTCTAACCCTTACACCCCGCAGGGATAATGCCAGGACTGTAAGGTGAGATGCTGGAGCGCAGAAATATTCTACTAAAAGGGCAGTGATGGAGTGGGCATGGCTGCAACTGTCTCACATCTTTTCTGTTCTTCCTTTCTGTTCTTCTCAGCATATTTTCCAGTTTGCACATCTCAGGAGAGCGTAAGTGAAACGAACAGCAGCATGGAGGATTCAACAGGGGCATTTGGGGAGAAAGTGGCGTGAGAGCTGGGACAAGGTAGCTAGATGGAAAGTGGGAAAGATCCAGCAGGATAAGAAAGTAGAATGAGAGATGAAGAGTGAAGGAAAAGAAGGGAAAAATGAAGCGAACCATGTAGCAGCAGTGTTTGATTAATGATCTCAGCAGACCTGGGTACAGATATATGACCTGAAGCCATGTTTGTACACAAATATGTTATTAGCCACTCTGATTAGTGGCCTCAGCAGAACAGAGTACAGCTATATGTCCTGAAGCCATGTATTTACATGTATGGTATTAGCCACTCTGTTTGATTAGTGGCCTCAGTAGACCTGGGTACAGCCCAGGCTGCAGAAACTTGTTGCGGTGACTGTTTTTCCTGCGATGTATTAAGCGTGCTCACTACTCACCTCCCCTCTCTGCAATTCTGGGGTTAAAACATGTAGAGAAAGCCAACAAGGCCCTCACTATTGACACTCTGCTAATTTCTGATGAACTATTCAGGTAAGTGCAGTAAGGATGACATGACTGGCATATCTCCTTCTGGCTTAGACTTCCTTAGCTGTCTCTTCTTCTCTCCCTTCATACTCAGCCACTACTATCTTATCTTCTCCAAAACCATAATTGTTCTGTTCCTCTGTTCATCATTCCCCACCATGGTTTTTCTGTCTCCCCCCACCCATACCCTCTGTATCTCTCTTCCATTCCCTTTTGCTCTGTCCCATGAACGTATGTCTTCTATGCTCTCAGTCTCCACCTTGGTCTCACTGTCCTCTCTCTCGATCTATTTTGACTCTTCCCCCATTTACTTACGAATACAAACCCCTGGTTTCCTCCTTTCCTTCTTTTCCTCTACTGAACTCCTCCTCTCCACATTCCTCTCCACTCTTCTCTCTTGTACCTCCATCCCACTCTAGCAATGTTTTCTCCCAGACTCCAGCTGTCTCACACTCATCTTTTACCCTCCATTTCAGGCATCAGGATGTACCCACACGCAGTCGATATGTGAGACTGGTGGATAGTGTGAGGGATGAGGAGGAAGATAGAGAGAGAGAGAGAGAGAGAGAGAGAGGGAAGAGATATATAGAAAGAGGGAGAGGGGGAGGGGAAGAGAGAGAGAGAGAGAGCGAGAGAAGGGAAGAGAGAGAGCCTAACCCCAACTTAACACCCCTAATCGCACCTTACCTCAAATCCTGCGCGCAGATGTTGGGCACGCTATTTACGGGCGTGCTGTTGTCTATGCGCGCATGTGTCTGCGCGCCTTTTTGTCAGCGTGCATGTGTGGTGCACTCTAAAGTCGAGCTACCGCCGCTGCTTCGATTTTCTATCCCTTTGTCTGTAAATTTCCACATGACCTTTCTCCTCCATACCTTGCCATTCCCACCCTATGCCCAATCCATCTTCTGTTCTTTCTTCCTCCATGCACCTCTTCACTAGAATAAACTCACTTCACATATAAAAGTCTCCCAACCTACACACATTTTACACCTCCATGCATCTCACTGCCCAACCCTGATACAGATTCTCTCGCCCTACTTATCCTAATCTGCTGGTTTAACCTGATTTTTCCTCTAGTAGATTACACTGTTTGAGTAGTCATTCCATACATCAACCTATGCTCAGTTTATGTTGTTCAGCTGTATATATATATATTTTTTTATTTTTATTTTTTTTATTTTACATAAAATTAGACATTTATACATTTATCCAAACATAAGAAAACAAAGGAAAAGAAGAAACAGAAAATATATATTTGTTTTTAAACAATACTTTACATTTTTTATAAGTATACAATCCATATCTCATCTAAATGAATCAGTTATAATTTTACCATAGCCATGGTGGGCTATAACAAAAATAAGTTGTTGATTCATGAATGGTTTCTATAAATTACCCATAGTTCATAACAATTTAAGCATTACATTAGCAATGTTAAAAAAGAAAAAAGGGAAAGGAAGGGTTTCCTGCCTCCACACCTTAAACCCAACCCTCGGGCCGTTTCTAAACTCGATGGGACGGACATGTCACACCTTTTCCTGAGGGGTTTTATAGGAAGCACAAAGATGAGAGGGAAAATAAATAAATAAATAAATAAATAAATATAATAAAAATAAATAACCTTTTCCTTATATCTGTCCCAAAGTAACCAATAGTTGGTATTACCTTCTCTAGTTGGAGAGCTAAGGTCTTCTAAAGAATCTAATTCTAGGAATCTATTACTGTCCACTATTGCTTCTATTAATGACAATGATGGAATATTAGGACCCTTCCAATTTTTTACTAGCAGCCATTTGGCTGCCATCAGTACGTTAATCGCCTCTAATTTAGAGATAGGATGGGAAAACACATGAAATAAAGCAGTTTCAGGCAAAAAGGAAGTTATAGATATATTTGTGAAAATGTTTTCCCAAAATGTTTGTATGTTTTTACAGCTCCACCAAATATGGAGTCGGGTTCCTTTATTTGGACATCCCCTCCAAAACAAGCCATCAGATTCATTTTTTTAGATTTTTTCCAGTGAGCTAGGGACTAGATACCACATTTGATGAATTTTAAAGTATGTTTCTAGCAAATAGCTGATTTTAGTGTTTTTTTGTCTGAAACAAAGCCTTATACCATCTATGCTCGTCCCAGCAGCAATCAAACTCTGCTTCCTATTTTAATGTTGATGGTGTCTTGAGCCTTTCTTTAGAAGAACTAATTACTCTTAGGCAATTAAAGATCGAAAAATGGGGATCTCTCAGGACCATATTTTCTAACTGAGTGGTGTCCCTCAATTTCCCCAAGTTGTAATCTGAATGAGAAATACTAAGGTGAAAAGTTGAATAATTCAACCACTGAGATGAAGCAAGATTATTGTTTTCTTTTAATTTCTCAAATGGTATAAATTAATTCTCATCATATAGGTCTCTAAGATAGATAAGTCCCCATTTGGACCAGCATTGTTTAAACCAAGGAGGAAACAACAATTCCAAATATTTCAAGGGGGTAATTACAGATGGAAATGGCAGAAAGCCATACTTCAAATTGCTTTTATGCCAAAGTTTCCAAATTGATTGAACGACTGGGGGCAATAATAATCTGCACTTTCTCTCTAATTTTAAAAAAAATTAAAGACAAGGTTGCAACAGTACAATATAGGATAGCAGGTCATCAAGGACACATACAATATGTAACAACATTGCCTGGTCCAAAACAAAGATTATTAATTCCCATAGTGTATCAATAAACTGTCAAATAACGCTACACTGTACATAAATAAAAGTTTGTGACCTTTTAACCTATTTCTTGTCTTCTTTTTTTTTTTCTGTTCCAAACAACTGTTATTGCGAATAACCGGTTAATATATTAACACAGATCGTTCATCCATAACATATCCATAAGATAGGTACTGTTTTTTAACAAAAGTAAGATGTATACAAGTAAATAACATTTTAACTTTAATTATTGCAGCTTTCTTATCTATTTAATTATTTTTCCCTCTATTCAAACTACTTACGTATTAGAGCACGATCCAGTATATCTATAATCTTATAGAGATCCTTTTGAGGAGGGGAAGAAGAGAATAGAGAAAAGAGAAAAGAAAAACAAAAGGGAGGTACGGAAGAGAACTTGCTAAGGAGAGGTAGAATTTGTTTAAGAGTTGTTCCTCATAAGATCAGCTCATATTTTATCATTATGTCCCTGCATATTTACCACCCAATCTTGAGGATCCATGGATCCCAACACGAGGCCCATTTCTTGTATGACCGATCCAATTCAGCCGAAATAACGCTCATGTCATATATGAATTTAAGTCTGTTTAGAACTACGCTATATGTAGGTACCTCTGATTTCCAGGCCTTAGCTATCGCAATTCGAGTCGCTACAAATATTTGATGTGATAGGAGTATAGCCTGTTTACTGAGGCCTTCTATGGGCAGGCCTAATATGGCCTCCATCGTTTTTTGGGGAATCCGGCATCCCCATAGTTTCTCTAAGATTTCATAAGATTTCAGCCAAATATGGGCAATTTTGGGACACTCCCATAGAACATGCCTAAGGGTGCCCATGTCCGGACATCCCCTAAAACATTTTCCATCTAACGAGGGATTGGAGATTTTTAGCCTTATTGGCGTTAAATACCATCTCATAATAGTCTTATGACTATTTTCCCTTAGAATTATGTTCAATGAGGAACTTGTGGCTTGTTTGTGTATCCTACTCCATTATATATCAGTTAGTTCCATGTCAAGTTCTGACTCCCACGAATATTGGTGATGCAATCTGAGTTGCGTTGACTGCTCAATTAGGTAATTGTAGATTATAGAAATGTTCTGTTTACCATTCGCATTGTCTAGACAGCATTTCTCAAACGGAGTGGTTTTAGCATTGGCATTCAGTTTAGTTACTTTGGATATATTGGCGTGCACCTGAGCAAGATTAAACCATTCTCTTATTGGTAGATTATGCACTTCTCTGAAAGTATCTACTGACCATCGCTGGGTCTTTCTCAACATATCGGCAACCAATGTAAATTTATTTTTTATCCATCACTCAAACTGCAATAGCCTATCCCTTAATATGAGTCAGAACTGCAATGGATTGGGTCATACAATTGGTCAAAGAGATATTACCCAATTTAGAGTGCATACTAAGCCATCCTACCTGATGGATGTGTAAGCCTCTGTCCTCAAAAATATTTTTTTCTATCTCTACCAATATTGGCAGCTGTTCTTTGCCATACCACTTGGTAATTTGGGCCAATCTGGCAGCTCTGCAGTAATGCAGTAGATCTGGTATTGCCAACCCCCCCCCTAGATCTGGGTGCCCTCATGGTCGTCTTGTTTATTCTAGGTTTTTTACGATTCCAGATGAAGCGAGAGATTGCCCCTTGTATAGCCAGGATGTCTTTAGAGCACACGGCCGTTGGGATGGTACGGAATAGATATAGCAGTTTGGGCAATATACTCATTTTAATGGCATGGATCCTCCCTAACCACAAAATTTTGTATGTGGACCATGTTGTAATATCATTAAGAAGTTTCTTTATAAGTGCCGGATAGTTCGCTAAGTAGGTCAATTTAGATTGCCTGGAAATAAGAACCCCCAAGTATCTAATATGGCCTTGTGCCCATCTAAAGGAAAAATTCCCTACTATTTGGGTTTCCAATTGTTTCGGTAAAGAAACTTTTAATGCTTCACTTTTACTTGAGTTAATTTTGAAGCCAGAAATGCTGCCAAAGAGCTCAAGAACATGAAAGAGGTTAGGGAGACTAATTAAAGGCTCAGTGATCGTAAGCAGGACATCATCTGCAAATAGGCTCAATTTGTGTTCTGTCTTTTTCACTCTTACTCCCTTAATATTTGTATCTTCCCTTATTGAAGTGGCTAGGGGTTCAATACACATCGCAAAAAGGAGAGGGGATAAGGGACAACCTTGCCTTGTTCCTCTTGTGATTTTAAATGTTCGGGATTTAAACCCCTGGTAAGCCACATATGCTATCGGGTCTGAGTACAGTGTTAGTATGCCCTTCACTAACTTATATCTTAATCCAAACTTATGTAAAACCCTAGTCATATATGCCCAATCTATCCTATCAAAGGCCTTTTCTGCATCCAAAGAGAGCAGCATCAAAGGCTTATTTTGGAGGGATGCTACATCAAGTAAATTTAATATGCGTCTGGTGTTATCTGGCGCTTCCCGACCTTGAATGAACCCAACCTGGTCGGGGTGTATCAAGCTTGGTAGAATCTTGGACAACCTATTCACTAAGATTTTGGAATAAAGTTTAATGTCACAATTGATCAGTGATATAGGCCTGTAACTTTTACATTGGGACGGGTCTTTCCCTTCCTTGGGTATTACTATTACTTTAGCTTCCAGAAATTCTGCCCTCATGGGTTCACCTGACAATAAGTCGTTAAACAGTAGTTGGAGATGCGGAGCCAACACATCTATGAATTGCTTATAGTAAAAATTTGTAAAGCCATCTGGGCCTGGTGCTTTATGTGGTTTTGTTTCCTTTATAGCTCTCTTGACTTCACTCAAATCTATGGGGTTGTCTAATAGATCCGATTGTTCATCATCAAGTTTTGGGAGACTAATGGAGGAAAGGAATTTATCAATTTGGGATATATGGCCAGTCGAACCTGAGCGAGCAGGAGCTGAGTATAGGTCAGCGTAAAACTTTTCGAATGCTTCTGTAATGTCATTTGGCTTATAAACAGTCTTTTCATTATCTACCCTTAGTTTGGGGATAAAGGAGTCTGCCCTCTGTTGGTTGAGCTTTCTGGCTAGCATTTTATCTGGTTTGTTCGAGAACGTAAAGTATTGAGATTGGGTCTTTTGTAATATGGTCACAACCTTTTTACGCAGAATACCCTGTAGTTGTTGTTTAAGTTTATGTATTTCAACTTGTGTCCCTGGGGGTCTCCTGGATAGCGGAATAGCTTGCAGGGCTGAAATTTTGTTGTTTATAGAGTTGATTTGGGTTAACTCTGCTTTCTTCGCCAGGGAACCAACTTGAATACATTTCCCTCTTATTACTGCTTTATGTGCAGCCCACACCCCCCTATTGGGTACCTCACCCCCTCCATTTAATTCAAAGTATTCTACTATGGTGGCATATATTTTATCTTTTGCGTTCCCGTCATTTAACAGGGCTGGGATAAGCGTCCACGAAGAGGAGCGTCCTTTGGGCAGCAAATCATCTAGGGAGATGCATATCGCGTCGTGGTCAGAACACGCAATGGGTCGAATTTTTGCTTCCTGTAGGTTTGGGGTTAGGTGTTGCTGGATTAGGATGTAATCTATGCGAGAGTATGTGTTATGTCTAGCCGAATAATGAGTGTATTCTCTATCAGAAGGATGGAGCGCTCTCCAGGCATCAAGCATGCCATGGTTGTTGAGCAACAATTTGAGGGATTTTGTAGCGGTAGGGATTACCAACGGGTTGGCGAAACTTGACCTGTCTTTTGTTTGATCTAAAACTGAATTCATGTCCCCCCCCAGGATCCATGTTGATTGTTGCCATTCAGACATCATGTCTGATATCTTAGGAAAAAATGCGGACTGTCCCGTGTTCGGAGTGTATACGTTTAATAGTGATATTTTGCGTTCATTGACCGTGCCTTGTACCAAAATGAATCTCCCTTCCGGATCTCTACGTTTTAGCGTGTGTTGAAAATTCAACCTCTTATGTATCAAAATGGAAACTCCCTTTTTCTTTTCGGGGGCTGTAGAGTTAAATGTTTGTGTGAAATTTTTTCCCCAATATTTTGGAATAGAATTTTTTTTAATATGGGTTTCCTGTACCATAACAATATCCAGTCCCATACGACCGTATTCCCCTAGGGCAACCCCCCGCTTCAACCCCTGAACATTGTGGGATGCAATATGTAAGGCCATGATTCACTACCTGCACCAAGCGTCCGATGTGAGGCCCAAGTACTGACGTGTTGATTTTCCCCTTATGGTTGCTTACCTGTAGATTCTTCTTTTTGGAGCGTGTGGTACGCAAGGTACCTCACCCAGCTAAGACAGTTTAGATCAGGTAGATAAAGAGGGTAGGAAGAGGAAGAGAAAAAGTCAGAAAAAGGCACAAAGCGGTTGTAAAAACCAACAAAAGAAAAAAAAAACAACAGATATTAACAGACTGTATAAAGATAAGTTTTTCCTGCTTCCTTTCTCCCCCAATTCAACACTTCAGTAGTACTATCTATAAGTAAGTAGTTATAAAAAATATACCTGTAAACAAATATATATACACAAAGCTTTTGTTGAGATTTACTAAATATGTATATAAATCTATACACAATTTAAACTTGGTTGAGGAGAGCTCCTAGCTGTCCTCCTAGAAACCAATGGTGAGGCCCCCGGTATCTTTTCAATAAGATACCCAGGAGACTCGCCAGATCAAAAAAACAACAACAAATAAATAAAAACAAACAAACAAATAAATAAACAATAAAAACAAGCAAAAAAGGAACAAAGAGTAATAGAACAAATTTACTCAATTGACCCCCTCTGGGGCACATCTTTAAAGAACCATTAATTATTAAGTGACTATAACCATGTAATTGAAAACTGAATAGTGAATTATTTCTTTAACAGACCCTTAACTAGTCCTGATTCTGGTACCTTGGGAGATTCAGTATAGTTGCATGGGTATGTAAGCTTATGCAGGATTAAAGCTATTCTGTCTTAACTGCTTATCTAATATTAACCTTGAGACTGTAGCGTTAGCATTTGTGGTTAAATAACCCCTACATTACTTTACATCAAAGTTATAGGGCATTGTCCTCATTTAAGAATGTCTTTCCTGCTATTTTGTCTCCCACGACCGAGAAAAGGAAAAAAGTGTTAGGTTAAAGCAACCTCAATGTCTCTGCTGTTGCGCTTTAGAGCGCCTGTAGGGTCTGGCATCCGGGCGTTGAGTTGTTCCTCCAGGTTCGTGCACCTGAATATTCCAGGACGTTAGCAGCGTCATTCCCTCCTCCACATCAAGAACAGCATGGGTCTTTCCATCCTTCACAATGTTCAATTTAAAGGGAAAGCCCCAGGAATATCTCCACCCTTGTGCAAGTATGGTCTCTAGAAGAGGTTTGAAGGTTCTTCTTTTATACAGGGTGGTCGGGGTAAGGTCAGCATACACACTCGGTTGACGCCCTGCACATTCTGGTATACCTGGTCTTGCTGCCTTCATAAAAAGATATTTTGTGGTGTAGAAGTGGAATTTAGCGATAACGTCTCTCGGCCTTTCTCCCGCCACCGGGCGTCCCGTCAGTGCTCTATGGACGCGGTCAAGTTTAAAGGCATCCTCTGCTAAGTTTGGCATCAGGTATTTGCAGAGATCTAACATGTAGTTTGGCAGATCTGTGATCGATTCTGGGAGATTTCTGATCCTGACGTTTTGACGGCGGGAACGATTCTCCAAATCTTCCTGTGCGTACTGGAGTTGGTTCTGTTAGTCTCTTAGGGCCGACATTTCACCTTCTAATTGGATGTGTGCGTCCAATAGCTCATTGTATTTCGTTTCCAGGTCGGTCACCTTTGAGTCTACTGCTTTTATCTCACCTTTGAGTTCTGCCGCTACTTTTTTGATTTCTCCAGTGACCTGTTCTAAAAGAGGAGATTAAGTCTTTTAGATCCTGGATATCTGCTTTCGTACTGTGTGCAGTGGGTTCCATATTAGACGTCTGTATGCGTTCGGGAGATGAGGGTGGCTGTTGAGCAAATTGAGTTGGGGTCCTTGCTGTACAAAAGTACTGTATTGATTTAGCCGCCCTTCTCGTTGAGGTCCCAGCCATTCCTTTATTGTGGCTTATAGACATAAATATTCACTGTTTTTGTCTGTTTTTGTTACGTCACTTTACTGTAGGTTGTGCCACCATACCTGGGGGATGGGGTTCGTTTACATAATGAGCATAGTATTAGTCTCTTGCATCATAAAATATGGTCGTTTGTGCGCTGCCAATATGTTGTTAAAGGCTGAGAGTCTTTGAGGTAGGGGACACCAGACCCCTTGGCTAGCAATATATTGTAATTGTATCGCAATGATATAGGTATTTATAGCACGGCTTTAACTCTCAGCTGATGCTGCATATAACAATGTTTCAAGGTATATCCTCTTGTCTCCCAGGTGGCAGTGTTGTATGATGTTAGATGCAGTTCCAACCCAGGCCCATTCAGATAATAGAAGAGACTTTCATGAATATGGAAATCATTGATCTCCAGAAATGAAAGACAGTTTGGATATAAATATGAATCCTATATCTCCAGGTTGAGGTCTTTCAGTCTGTTACTGTTCATCAAATATTTTGGCCACAAGATGGCAGCATTGTACTAGTTTTCTTGCAGAGTGAAAATGTCAATTCTCTTTATAGCAGCAATGCTCTTGCTTATATAATAGGGTATGGAGCAATTGTATTGCTTATTAGGATATCTCAAGTAAAGCACATCCCATGGGGGTCACCTTCTATCCAGGGCCTTGACTTAGGGGCTTCCACTCCCTTCTCAATGCCAGTTATATGTCTGGTTGTGTAAACCCCAGGCTGCTCCCCTGCTCTCTCTGGGGCCCCCCTCTTCGTTGGGCTGAGGTTGTGATGTGGTGTCTCACCTCTACTTCTTCCCGATTAGACAGGTTGGGCTCTGGCGGGTTGGTTCCGCTGTCCTCCGGTCTCTGTCTGCAGTCCGGCCACCGTGACTCCGCTACTCCTATAGCGTCTGTTGCTGTTTCCACTCCACTTTCTCTCTAATTTTTTGATCCAAGGGAGAGCTTTCAAAGTAACCTAAGTAATCAATGAGTTTTCCTCTTGTAAATATTTTATTTTTTTGTTTTAGTCTCTAAAAAGCTAAAACAGATGTTTTGCTTTTATAGCTTCATGATAGGCAAAGATCTTAGGTCAAAGATAATCCCCCTTTAGAGAAATGTCTTTTGTAACACTTCTTTACTTCGTGATCTTTTTCTTTTGAGAATTAAAATTGTCAAAACCCCTCTGAATTTTTTTCTCAACAGTGAACTTCGGGATATAAAGTGGGATGCTTCCAGCAAGTATGTAATCTTAGGTCAAGACTACCATGTTTAAAGCTGCAGTGTGAACTGTCTATGAGAGGTTCAAATGATTTCCAATTAGCAAGAATGCTACTTACTTGATTAGAGATGCTTTCAAGGTTTCTCTAGTGATATTTGACTTCAGATCAGGGGTAAAAATCAACACCTACATGATTGAAAGTATTAGATTCCAATCAAAATCAAATTTATTTTTCAAAGTTATTTTGGAATTAAGATCAAGGTTGAAGTGCAGTATATTAGTCTTAAATGAGTTTAATTTATAATATGAAAATTTACTAAAAAAATATATTTTAGACAAAAGTGATATATGGAGCTTAATGGATTAGGGACAACCATTACAATGTCATCTGCAAAAAGTGTAATTTTACTTTCTATAGATCCCGTTTTAATTCCCTTGATGTCAATATCTGCTCTGATAATTTGTGCTAAGGGCTCTATATACAAAACAAACAAAAGAGGGGACAGTGGGCAACCCTGCCTTGTCCCATTTGCTAGTGGGAAAACAGCTGAGTAAAAGCCGAAACCAGATACCCAAGCTTTGGCGTTGCTATATACTGCTTTAATGGCCTTACGAACAATATTAACAAAAACTAATTTTAATAGAACCTTATCCAGGAAGACCCAGACGACCCTGTCAAATGCTTTTTCAGCATCTAATGACAGGGCCACTGCTGGAATCTTCCCAGATTTAGCAAAAGCCAACAGATCCAATGGCTTCCTAGTATTATCTGAGCAATTCCTATTATTGATAAAACCTGACTGGTCAAAATCAATAAGATCTGGAAGTAAAGGTTTCAAGCGTTGATAAAATATACTCGTGTAAATTTTAATATCAGTATTAAGTAAGGCAATAGGTCTATAATTTATAGTATCCGATTTCTTCTTGCCCTTATATAATAATTTTAGATGTCAACATTTCGGGTGGAGCTACTCCAGTAGTCATAATTTCATTCAAAGAGTTAGTAAGTTAGTACCAAAGATGGAGAAAAGATTTTATAATTAGCATTTTCAAAGCCATCTGGTCCTGGGGATTTATTTGTAGAAAGACACAAAATAATTTCCTCAGTCTCCTTTACAGATATTTCTTTCTCCAATAAGCTTAATTGTTCGCAAGAAATTTTGGGGAGCTTGGTTTTCTCAAGAAAGTCCTCTATTTTTTTGATTGTTGGCTTTACAAAATTTGCTTCTTTTTCAAGATTATACAGCGAGTTGTAATATTGTGCAAAAGCCTCACCTATCTCCCAAGGTTTAGTAAGTATTTTGCCATTTAAATCTATAATTTTCCCTAATCTTCTTTGGGACTGAGAAGGATTTTATCTATTGGCCAATAATTTCCCACTTTTATCACCATAATGGTAGTAATTATGTTGTTGTTGCCAGATTCTTTTATCAATTTGTTTTTGAGTGATTTTTCTTATCTGGCTTTGTATATCCAAAACCTGTTTTGCCACTGTTTCTGTTGGAGATTGTTTATTAATTTGCTGATATTTATAAAGGAGTAAATATAGAACTCTCAAAGATGTACCTTGGGCTTTCTTTTTTTGCTGCTGCTATGGATATTAAAAGTCCTCTTATTACTGCCTTGTGTGAATTCTACAAGGTGGTGTATTTAATAAAAAGAATGAATCAATTTATTTTTTAAGCCTGTCTCTATCATCAGAAGATTTGAATAAAGTAGTGTCCATTTTTCTAATTTTTGCAACAGCTATCTCGTTGTCCAATAAAAGGATAAGGCTTGCATGATCTGACCATTCTAAGGGACTGATTTCTATCAAATAACTGATCGTTCAGAGTGCCTATCCAAATGATAAATCTAGCATTTTTATCCAACTCCCAAAATTCTTCTTTAATATTCAACTTATTATTAAATAATATTGCTACCCCCCTAGATTTAGTCTTATAATTTGCTGATATACACTGGGGATAGATTTTGTTGGTAAAGGAGATCCTGTTGTCAGTTCTCCAATGGGTCTCTTGTATGCATATCAAATCTGCCCCCTCTTTCTCAAAGTATCTCATGCTGTATATTTCAAAACAATGATGTACTATTTTATAAATATGTGAAAATGGATAAAGGAGCTATATACAGATGTAAATAATTAAATTATCTTCACTGGAATTAGGATTAATTTATCTTTCCACCACAACAGGTATTACACTTGTTGCCCTCATCTCTTCCTCTCTTGCTCCACATTTACCTTTTATTCTCTTCTGTACATCTCCTCTTTTTCTCTCACCTTCATGAACTTCTTATTGTGCTCTTCTCTCACCTTCCCCCATTTTGGAATCTCATCCATTTCTTTCAGTCTCTCCCTCACTGTCTCTTATTCTGGCAGCTGAATGGAAAACTGCACTAACACAGCCATATCACAAAATAAATAAATCAAATATACATAATCTTTAATACAAGCAAAATGTGCTTTTGCATAAATTGTTTCATGGCAAAGTCTACTAGTATACTTGCCCACCATTACAATGATGGATAAATAAAACCAAAATATTTACTTGACTAGATTATATTCTACGTAACGCATCATATATCATAACGTCACTTTCTCATTACAGCTTATCACCCATTATCCTTCTTTTCCTTTCTTTTTTCTTCTGCCTGAAACTTCACCGTGCCACAGCCACCTTCTTCACTTACTTAGACTGTCCAGTAAACATCTCACCTGCTATTTTTCCTTAACATGCCCATTATTTTCTTTAGAATGTAAACCTCTCAGAATTAGGATTTCAGCTTGTTCCCCACTATCAATTTTTAATTCAGTGATATATATTTTTGTAAATATGCTGCATATTTGATGCTCACTTGCTCAGTCATGTGAAAATCTCTGTGGCCCGTATGGCTACAGCATCCCAGGCATATTTGGCTGCAACTGCCCCTCTGAGCTCCCCTCAAGCTCATGTTCATTGTTTCAAAATCTGAGCTTTAGTGTCATTATTAAACCTTCTAGTGAACAATTTGGCTTGATTTCCTCTAGTATGGATTGATTACATCTACTTGCAGTCCAAGTGACACTAAGCAGTTTTTCCCACCCGCAATTCAAATGGTTCAATTCTCTCCCCTTTTGCTCTCACTTCCATGGCCATCCCACTCATTCAGTCTCTCCTCCACTGACTCTTTGTTCTTCACTACTATTTTTGCTTAACTTTGCCATAATTTCCTTTACAATGTAAGCTGTTCAGAATGAGGGATTACAACTCATTCTCCCCACCATCAGTTTTAAATCAGTTTTGTTATATCTTGTAAATAGGCAGTATATTTGTTGTTCAGTCATTCAGTAGTGTGTGACTCTCCGTGGCCATATGGACCTCAGCATGCCAGGCACATCTGTCAGCCACTGCCCCTCTGAGCTCCCTCAAGCTCATGATCATTGCTTCAATTAAATAATTTATCCAACCTTGCCTATGCTCATGGGTGTAGGAGCCAAAGAAAATATGTGGGGGATACCGCATATAGTATAAAAATACCACACAACTGCTTCTCTACACATAAACACATACATGAAAAATCTGGGGGGGATTTGTCCCCATCGCCCTCCCAGTTCCTACACCTATGCCTAGCCATCCCTTGTTCATGTGATTCAATCTTTTCTGCATTCTTAGTCTTCTCTAGGTAATCCTGTCTTCTCATGATATAGCCACAATATTTGAGCTTTAGCCTCATGATCAAACTTTCCAGTGAACAGTTGGGCTTGATTTCCTGTAGTATGGGTTGACTGTATCTTCTTGCAATCCAAGGCACTCTAAGCAGTTTCTCCAGCACCACACATCAAAGGAGACAACTGTGATCAGCCTTCTGTATGGTCTAGCTCTCACAGAGATACACTGGTATATATAAACTCTGTTTTACTGCCTAAAATCAAACAAATATTAGCTGCTTGGCTCTGCCCTCTGAGGCTCACAAAGACAAAGAGGGCCCTATTAAATTCGCTAAGTTGCAGTTCAAGAAACCCGTAAAGGAGCCCGCAAAATTTACGGCTATTAAATTGGCTTTTTTTAGCTACATTCAAACGATTTGCTGTCAAAAACTGAACTCTGACTCAGCTAAGCCTTTGATCTTTCAATCCCGTAAATGTAAATGTTACAATCGCAAATTGCTATAATATTGCTACAAGTCCTCAAGCCCGTAACTGTTTTCACATCTGTAAATGGCAAATGTAGCCAAAAATCCTATGGATACTAGAGAGGATCCACAAGGGGGGTTAAACTCCTGTCCATCGCACTGTAAAAGCAAATATAAACACACTACTGTATTTTAAATTATAGGGAAAATGATGAAAGGTAGTAAAATTAATAGCACAACATTCTCAAGCTCACAAATCTACAATAATTTTTTTTTTTTTTATGTTTCATTTCTGTGTTGTATTGATCCCGGCAATCAATGTGTTAACGCATATAATAGAACTCGCTTTGACTAGAATATCATATTTACTGATTTTTTCATATTGTTTCATTTCTGGAATGCGGGTCCGATCAACTCGGACTTCAAAACCGTAAATGATTGAAATGTAACCCCCATGTTTTAGTGACGTAATGATGTCTCTTTTACTATTGGCCCTGTCAAAACCCGTAACCACGGTTTGAAAAATGTATCAAGTTTACGCCCCGAAATGCTATTGCCAAAGCATGGTTTATGGGTTTGTATTCCGGCCAAGTACTTGCAGCCTTTTCTAATTTAGTCGCTCTATAACTCCAGCAAATTTCAATGACGGCCACTGCAGGCTTGGAATTTAATAGGGACCAGAGTCTGTAGTACTGGGTGTGTAGTGTATCAGACTAACCAATAAGTTACCTTAAAGATCTTCCTTAATTATGTACCATACTATTTGTATTTGTATAGATAAGTTGTAAAAAACACAAAATAAATAAAATATTTTATATACAAAAATACCAGGTGAAAGCAATTTATCTGAGTATATTACAATTGTTCTCAAATGTGATTTTTGTAAGTTTTAGAGTGGTATATGCATCAGATCTGGTGAAACTACTGATATGTTGTATTATTTATACATATTAAGTAGTCTAAGCAAATGACAAATACATTTTACATACAGATACGTAATGCAAATGTTTATAAAATGAATTAATGTAGATTTAGGTGTCAGTTAAATGACCAGTATAAGCACCAGATAAATGATTGTGAGTATCTAGTTCACCACTTGTTAGTTCAAGAAATGTGTGTTTATAAATTCAAGAATAAACAATAAATGGATTTAAAATGAATGCTACCTGCTTTGTGTGCTGAGTCTGTCTCCACCTCCCTGCTGTCAATATGGTTTTTGAAATCACCTGGCAGCTGCTTAATTATTCAGTAGATATTATACTCACCTGGGCTCAATCAAAGAGAGCCTGAATTTACAAACCAAAAAGTGCTGCAATCCTGGACATAACGATCACCCATTACAAAATAAAATGACAGACACAGTAAATCAGTTTCAAAAGTTTACTGAAAAATGATCAATTTACAATAAGCATGGTCAGCAAAGTAACAAGGATCAATATAATCAATGTGGTGCATATTGATCGCAAGGGGTCAAGAGGCTAGATAAAAATAAAATAGGAAGCTTAACCAGACCCTAACATTATAAAAAAAAGTATAGCACCAATGCAGTATCATCTGTCAAACCATAATATTAAAACAGAGCATATTGTTTATTACTAATCTCTATAGTCACTATGAATTAGATAGGACATCTTGTAAAAGAATATGGACATAAGAAATTTACTATTGTTGAACTCTTATAATATTGTGTCAAACAACTTGGAAAGCCAATCAAATACAGAGTGATACATGGCAGACATATGTAGACCTGTCTTTGATATATCATTTTAACATGATGATATGCTGCAAGATAAAAAAAACACATATTGTCGGTTAATAATCTATGACCATTGGTACAATTTGTGCCGCCCGTTTATTTTATGACTTCATGTAGTTTGTCTTTGTTAGTGAATCACATGATAATGCTAAGAAGCATGATATTGATATATCAAGTGGATATTAAATATATATATATATATATATATATATATATATATATATATATATAAGTTTCCTGGGTTTCAAATGTTTGGTAAGAAACAGGCAGTGATTATCAGAAAATATCTGTTATATAGATAAATTCAGTGTACTTACAAAGTTATAGGCAGGAAAGTAAAATCCAGTGGCGGCTGGTGACTTTTCAAGTTGGAGGGGCGACAGGGCGAAACATAGCCACTCCCCTTTTTTAAACCACACCCCATTTTTATAACTCCTCCCCATGGCATCATAATGACCTTTATATGCCCGCCCAATGACCTTATACTTGTAAAGCCCATTGAAATACATGATCAGCAATGCAGAAATGTCAAGAAGTAAAGTAACAATGTGTTAAATTCATTGGTATACAATATAGATTGAAAAAACTCATGTGACAAGACTACAGCAATATCATAATTGCACCTATACGTATTAACAGAAAAATTAAAGGAGTGACACCTACCATTAGTCGGGTCTTCTTCTCAGGGTATTCACGTTCATTAAGTTGACCAACGAGTAGAAACAAATCTGCAGCCACATAGGGTTTGCACCTGGGGTTGAAAGAAAACAAGCAAATCAATCAGACCATTCAAGAACAAAACCATACTTAAAAAACATTAAACGACCAAGTGGAACCATATAGGCCCCAAACATACCTTAGAAGACCAAGTGGAACCATATAGGCCCCAAACATACCTAGAAGACCAAGTGTGACCATAGGCCCCAAACCATACATTAGAAGGACCAAGTGTGACCATATAGGCCTCAAACATACCTTAGAAGACTAAGTGTGACCATATAGGCCTCAAACATACCTTAGAAGAACAAGTGTAGACCATAGGCCCCAAACATACATTAGAAGACCAAGTGGAACTATATAGGCCCCAAACATACCTTAGAAGACCAAGTGTGACTATATAGACCCCAAACATACCTTAGAAGACCAAGTGTGACCATATAGGCCTCAAAACATACCTTAGAAGACCAAGTGTGACCATAGGCCCCAAACATACATTAGAAGACCAAGTGGAACTATATAGGCCCCCAAACATACCTTAGAAGACCAAGTGTTGACTATATAGGCCCCAAAACATACCTTAGAAGACCAAGTGTGACCATATAGGCCTCAAAATATACCTTAGAAGACCAAGTGTGACCATAGGCCCCAAACATACATTAGAAGACCAATTGGAACTATACAGGGAGTGCAAAATTATTAGGCAAGTTGTATTTTTGAGGATTAATTTTATCATTGAACAACAACCATGTTCTCAATGAACCCAAACAAACTAATTAATATCAAAGCTGAATATTTTTGGAAGTAGTTTTAGTTTGTTTTAGTTTTAGCTATTTTAGGGGGCATATCTGTGTGTGCAGGGTGACTATTACTGTGCAAAATTATTAGGCAACTTAACAAAAAACAAATATATACCCATTTCAATTATTTATTTTTACCAGTGAAACCAATATAACATCTCAACATTCACAAATATACATTTCTGACATTTCAAAAACAAAACAAAAACAAATCAGTGACCAATATAGCCACCTTTCTTTGCAAGGACACTCAAAAGCCTGCCATCCATGGATTCTGTCAGTGTTTTGATCTGTTCGACCATCAACATTGCGTGCCAGCAGCAACCACAGCCTCCCAGAAACTGTCAGAGAGGTGTACTGTTTTTCCCTCCTTTGTAAATCTCACATTTGATGATGGACCACAGGTTCTCATGGGGTTCAGATCAGGTGAACAAGGAGGCCATGTCATTAGATTTTCTTATTTTATACCCTTTCTTGCAACCCCGCTGTGGAGTACTTGGACGCGTGTGATGGAGCATTGTCCTGCATGAAAATCATGTTTTTCTTGAAGGATGCAGACTTCTTCCTGTACCACTGCTTGAAGAAGGTGTCTTCCAGGAACTGGCAGTAGGACTGGGAGTTGAGCTTGACTCCATCCTCAACCCGAAAAGGCCACCCACAAGCTCATCTTTGATGATACCAGCCCAAACCAGTACTCCACCTCCACCTTGCTGGCATCTGAGTCAGACTGAGATCTCTGCCCTTTACCAATCCAGCCACAGGCCCATCCATCTGGCCCATCAAGACTCACTCTCATTTCATCAGTCCATAAAACCTTAGAAAAATCAGTCCTTGAGATATTTCTTGGCCGCAAGTCTTGACGTTTCAGCTTGTGTGTCTTGTTCAGTGGTGGTCGTCTTTCAGCCTTTCTTACCTTGGCCATGTCTCTGAGTATTGCACACCTTGTGCTTTTGGCACTCCAGTGATGTTGCAGCTCTGAAATATGGCCAAACTGGTGGCAAGTGTCATCGTGGCAGCTGCACGCTTGACTTTTCTCAGTTCATGGGCAGTTATTTTGCGCCTTAGTTTTTCCACACGCTTCTTGCGACCCTGTTGACTATTTTGAATTAAACGCTTGATTGTTCGATGATCACGCTTCAGAAGCTTTGCAATTTTAAGAGTGCTGCATCCCTCTGCAAGATATCTCACTATTTTTTACTTTTCTGAGCCCTGTCAAGTCCTTCTTTTGACCCATTTTGCCAAAAGAAAAGAAGTTGCCTAATAATTATGCACACCTGATACAGGGTGTTGATGTCATTAGACCACACCCCTTCTCATTACAGAGATGCACATCACCTAATATGCTTAATTGATAGTATGCTTTCGAGCCTATACAGCTTGGAGTAAGACAACATGCATAAAGAGGATGATGTGGTCAAAATACTAATTTGCCTAATAATTCTGCACTCCCTGTATAGGCCCCAAACATACCTTAGAAGACCAAAGTGTGACCATAGGCCCCAAACATACCTTAGAAGACCAATCAGCACTGTATAGAGCCCAAACCAGTGGATCTTGGGATTCAAGAAAACAACAACATTTAATTTCTGTTTAGACAAACACAATAATCAATGTCAAACAAACACGTTGAATTAGCTATGGATAACCATATGAGCAGTAACGCACACGCCAAGGCTTCAACAATTGTTACTTGACCATATCACACACCTTTCATAGCTCCTTCAATAGGCACACCCACACACCATTCATACTTTACTTACCACTAGTTATTTTGGTAGTGAGGAGGTGCCATTTCTGAGAACTTAACGTACCCTTGAAGGTGCCTCCAATTCCTTCAAACCAATGCATTCAACCGCTACAGGGCCATGGTGCTTTTTAAATACCTTTATCCTCTTCAATGTGGAGAAGCATCTTTCTGGTTCTTTAGTAGTCTTCGGTGTTGTAAGCAGGATTCCTTATAGCTTCACTCACTCTGTTAAATTATGTAGATTAAATTGATGCTAAAGTTGCTGCAGAGCAACAGCACTTGTACAGACATGGAATTCTTGCTTCCCGTACACAAGTGACAGCTACCCTTGGAAGTGCCTCCAATTCCTTCAAACCACGCCAAGGCTTGTTACTGACCATGCACACACCTTCATAGCTCCTTCCATATGCACACCCACACACCGTTCCTACTTACATTACCACTAGTTATGTTGGTAGTGTGAGGTGGTGCTGCTTAACGCAGTTTTATCTTTGCACACCTTGGGGGTATGCATTCTTCGTTGCTTCAATCACTTGTATTTTAATTTTGCACGGCGATCTTTTAAAGAACAAAACTTCTCAATGGTTTTTTTCATTGAAGTCTGGGATCCCGGAAATCAGTTGCTTTTCCATTGAGAGCATCGCCAATATCGCATTCAAACCGCTCCAGGGACATGGGTGCTTCTAAAAAGGTTTTTATCCTCTTCAATGTGGAGAAGCATCTTTCTGATTCTGCAGTGGTCATCGGTGTTGTAATCAGGGATTCTAATAATTCACTGTCGAAATCATTCTGCAGATTAAGTTGTGCAGAGCAACAGCACTTGTACAAGTATGAAAATCTGTCTTCTCCATACGAGAAGTGACAGCTCAGTGCGTAATTGTTCCTTCTTCAGTATTGGATAGCTTGCACAGTGTCTTCCAGAGCTTGGGTTGGAAACCAAGTGTCAGGGGTTTTATACAAGTCACTTTGAACAAGTTTGTGGCACTGACTAGGTGATTTGAAAATGAAAAACTTCTTTTGCATGAACCACCACTATGTCACATACCTCTCTTGAAAGTTGTCTCAAGTTGAGATCTCCGCACTCCGTCTATTGACTGTTACATCGCTCGGCAAACTGCTTCTATCTCTTCAACAGAATTATGGATTTTCTGGATGCTGGCGACAAAGTCTTCTGTGACTTTTTTGATATAAACAGTATCCGTGTCTCGCTTCTGAAGCTGACTATAGAGATGTCAACATGTGGCATTATTAAATGAAATAATTTAAGGAAGTAAAGGAACTGTCTTCCAGCATTCCAATGAAGACCTGCGGCTTCACGTATAGATGTTGGATCAAAGTTTAGACATGCTTCAATTGTCTGGAAACACTCAAGTAGCGCATCTCTGTTCTCGTAGATCACGTCACGGGTCCTAACGTTGAAGTTCCATCGTGTCGTGCAACCTCTTGGGAAGTCTTCTACCAACTACCTCATCCAGAACTTCCAATCCTTTTTGGAGAGCGTGAAAAAAAAGATGTATGTCGCCTAGTTGGAAAAAAAAACTCGAACTCTTCCATCCTTGAAACTGCTTTCTCCATGATTAGGTTCAGTTGGTGAGCATAAGCAATGGACGTAGTGTGCGTTCGGGTACTACGTCTTTTATATTTCTTTGAATCTCCTCCTTGATCTCCACGCATCACACTGGCAGCCATCGTAGCTTGAGCTATGAGTTTCTTCTTGTCTCTGGCTCTGGAGAACAGTATTCAGTGTTTCCAGCACAACAGCAGCAATCGAGTCTGCATCCGTTATTTCATTTCCGTGAAGCCATCAAATCTTTTCCACCACTTGATGCTTCTTGTCAATGTAGTGATAGACTACAGACGCACTGTGTCCTAGCGGAAATATCGGTTGTTTCATCCGCTGGATTGCCACAAACTGGCTTCCTTAAGCTCTTGGTGAATCACTTCCTTAATAACTTCATGCATGCATCCAGTAGCTCATTCGCATGGTTTTGAGACGTGCCCTTAAACACAGTTGCAGTCTTCAATGCTGTTGCATTGCACTATCGATACTGCCAACCAAATCCACCAGGCCTCTAAACACTCCTGGATTTAGCGATGTTTTCACTCTCGTCGTGTCCTCTTAATGCCAGTTCAAAAGCGCCACAAAAGCGAACACAATCAATTATCTTGGAAAGGATGTACCCTGTTTCTTAGCCACTTCTTCGTGTTGTTTTGAATGCTGACATTGGTATCCTTGGTCCAGTTGAATCAGCAATGGTCGCCTGTCCCAAGCATCTCAAACTTGATCCTGTTATCCAAGTGAGCTTTAGAACTTTTGTGTTTCGCCAATTTATCAGCTAGATGTTTGACCTCAGTCACTCCAGTTTTGGTCCAAGCACGTCACCACCAAATAGATGCCATGGGAAACAATATAAGGACTTCCTAGAAACGCTTCCAGAAAGCCAGTCGTTCTTACTTGTACCATCAGTATTGAAATTACGGATATATTGCTTCCCTCTATCTCTTGCGATTGCTGCAGATTTATCTCTGGTTGTCAGCTCCTTTTTACCTTCCACCTTCTCCTCATAGGTTAGGGTGCTGAAAGCTTCACAAGTAGAGAGTCAATAGTATTCATTTTCTGATACCAATAGAAGAAAGAGATCACGGTATATTAATTTATATTATGTCACAAAATTACTTTAAAATAACAGTGTGTTGATTTCATGGTATATCATTACAGATTGCAAACCCTCATGTGACAAGACTACATCAACATCAAATTTGCACCTATACGCATGGACAGAAAATTAAAGGCAATGAATACTCACCTACAGTTGACTCTCCTTCTCGGGTATTCACGTCCAGTAAGTCAACCAACCAACGATCCAAACAAATCTGCTTCCACAGATAGTTTGCACCTGGGGGTGATAGAAAACTACAAAAAAACAAACATTAGAGCGTTTAAGACCCAAACCGTAACTTTTAAAACCTTAAAAGAGCAAGTGTGACCATATAGGCCCCAAACGCACCTTAAAAACCTTCAAATTCCAAGTGTGACCATATACTCACCTACAGTTGACTCTCTTCTCGGGGTATTCACTGTCCAGTAAGTCAACCAACGAGCCCAAACAAATCTGCTTCCACAGATAGTTTGCACCTGGGAAGTGACAGAAAACAACAAAAAAAAACATTAGAACTGTTCAAGACCCAAACCTTAACTTTTAAAACCTTGAACGACCAAGTGTGACCATAGATAGGCCCCAACCGCACTTAAAAACCCTAAATAGGCCCCAACCGCACCTTAAAAACCCCTAAATAACAAATTGGGACCAAATAGGCCCCAACCGCACCTTAAAAAGCCTAAATAACAAATTGGGACCATATAGGCCCCAACCGCACCTTAAAAACCCCTAATAACAAATTGGGACCATATAGGCCCCAACCTGCACCTTAAAAACCCTAAATAACAAATTGGGACCATATAGGCCCCAACCGCACCTTAAAAACCCTAAATAACAAATTGGGACCATATAGGCCCCAACCGCACCTTAAAAACCCTAAATAACAAAGTGGGACCATATAGGTCCCCAACCGCACCTTAAAAACCCTAAATAACAAAGTGGGGACCATATAGGCCCCAACCGCACCTTAAAAACCCTAAATAACAAATTGGGACCAAATAGGCCCCAACCGCACCTTAAAAATCCTAAATAAGGGGGGCGTGGCACTGGGCAAACTGTGCAAGAACGTGCCACGCAGGAGCTCTGCTAGAAAGAGCTCTGTAAAGCCCGAATTTTGGGCAAAATACTACCCTCAATTGGCCCCAACAGTCACTCCAAACCCCATCTGCTCTCATAAAGGAGCATTTTGATATGTGACAAAGTGGGGTCAGAGCACGACTCCGGGAGCTGCGGAGATCTGGCCTACAAGGGGCCTGTGAGGCTGCTGCAACGCTGGTCGCAGGGCTCTGGAGACCCCCGATCCAGTGCACCCGGGCCCTGAAGGAGCAGGACAGCACTGATAGCCTGGGTGCTCCGGTCCACTAAGTCTGTGGCTTCGGGAGGACTGCCGGCGGAAGTGGAGTGTTCGGGGCGGAGGCGGCGGGAGCTGCCCCCGTGATCCGGGACATTGAGCTGACCCCTGTACCCTGGAAGCGGCCTGGAGGCCCTTTACCCGCCTGAGTAAGGTAGGAGCGGGCAGCAGAGGGGGAGCAGGCACAGCTGCGGCAGGAACCCGGCGGAACCGCCATCTTGGGGCGTTGGCCCACATAAACACCCGGGGCAGCTCTTCCCAACAACAAGGGGGGGGGGGGGTAACATCACCTCCTAGCCAGGCAACAGCCACCCATGCTATCTCTGGCAGGGCTGTACCCCTTCTTGCCCAGGGAGGGAGAGAGAAGCCTTAACAGAACCCAGCACAGAGGCATCAAGGCAAGTGTGCCCTCTATTTTCTGCTGCCTTTTTATTGCTGCCCCACTCAAGTGGACTGTACAGGAGGACCTGTGTAAGAGGTAATTGAAGTGGGAGTCTCACTGGGACCATTTCTCATAACCCTTGCTCCTTTTTACAAGAGCCTGCCTTTACACATTACTTAATACTATCTTTATATGTCTTCAAGTGAATGCACAGGACTGTTGAATCCATAAGGGTCTGTGTAATGATTGTGTAAGTGCATTCTGTCCATGGACTGTGTTGAACTGTTTGCATATCTTTATCTGCTACTGCCGCCTGGCGGCCATTGGGAGTACTGCAGCAAGACTTTGGCTATCAGTGAATAACAAGCAGGCGAATACAGTACTTTCATTGAGAGTAGAGCTGGTATACCAGCCGCCGCATGCTGCACGCAGAGTTCAACAGTATCTTGCCTTACTCAAATTGGCACCTGAGAAGCTACGATCATCAAGTTGGCTCCAATAAGCTGACGCAGTATCCTGGAATTTGTTGGCAATCCTGACTCTCATTGTCATATAGAGATCGCTTCAGGAGTTCCTGGCAACTGCTGGACCTGACTGAAGGGCACGCCCCTACCATGGCTAAGAGCTAAATGGGGACATATTCAGCAGTTCTTCTAGCAGACATCTTCCTTACACATATGGAACTGGCATACCACCCTTGGCGGAGGCAATAGATGGTTGGGCCCAGCGCTCACTGCACTAGCTCCTCGCACCCTGCATATTGATTTCACAGTGGGAATTTTGCCGACAGTTTCAACCTCGAGGCCAAGATGCCGAAGCCCAAGCGAGCCACCCCGGCCAAGGGGTATACAGGATCATTTCCCGCCAAGAGCGACCCAGCGTCCACCCTTGGCAGACTCTCTCTCTGAACGCTCTGAAGACTCAGATCAGGAGGGGCGGCCCCAGGGGACCACCATCAGCAATTAGACCTATCAGACAAGGCTGTGGCTACGATTGAAAGACTCTTGGCTAAGGGATTGATCCCCTGAGACAGGACCTGAGGATTGGGCCAGCGTACCCAACTTTTGGAAGATATGACGGACCAATTGGCGGACGCTCAGGAAAAGGACAGGACATCGATAGCTCAAAACACTTACCAGGTTTCTGAACTCGCAGATAAGATAGAGGATCTAGAAAATCGCTCGCGCCGCCACAACATACGCATCCGCTGCATACCGAGAGCCATACAAGATCTAACCCAATACCTAAGAGACACTGTGGCTGCAATTCTTCCTGATCAGGATGAAAGCATGTGGGAAACTGAGCGAGCTCATAGGGCTCTAGGAGGCATGAGGAGTCCGGATGCTCCGAAAGATGTCATTGTAAGATTCCTGAGGCAGCAAGCTAGAGATCACTCTACTCTCGGCTACAAGGAAGCTGCACACTGTTAAGGGCCCGGACATCTCCCCTTTGCAGATTTATGCCGACCTGTCCCCTGACACCCTCAACAAAAGGAGGCTAATGAAACCGGCTCTTACAATCTTGCTTCACCACAAAATTCAGTACCGATGGAACTTTCCATTTGCCCTTTCCTTCAATTTCAAGGGTACGATTTACACTACACGTGCACTGGAGGACTGCTTATCGGTGCTACATCGCTTGCAGCTTTACTCTGGGGAACTGCAGGAACCACGGCAAGAGCAATCTCAACCGCCTATCCCTAAGAGACAATGGACGTTGGTGGCAGCCCAAGTCCACAGTGAACACGCTTCCCCTCAGGGGGGAATGAAACTTACTCTGGACAGTGCAAGGGGTCAGGGTGCTGGACACAGGGCCTGCACGGGGGGATGCTAGTCAAATGGCTGACCCAAGGGCGAGCTCACGTCCGGATTAGATCCTACCTGGAGCGGACTTTCATACCGAAACTCTTGATGCCAAATAGAATGTTAGATGTAAACCTATTTTGCCTTAAGATTTGATTCAAAAGGTTGTGTAGTTTAGGTTTATAAGCTCATCATTGATTGTACAGCCTGCTGGATTGTGTTCCCACCTTAAGTGGATGAATTCTTCTCCTTGCTTCGAGTCTTGGAGGAGGAGTACTAGTTAAAAGTGATTGTTATTTCATGTTTTTAGGTTCAACAACTTCGTAGTTATAGCCTTAGAGAACTGCTTACTGTGAACTTGACACTGTTTATCTGCTTATTTAAATGTTTTTACCTTAATGGCCTAAAGCTAACACTATTCTTTTCTGCATTTAAATCTCTGTTTGAGGGCTGGACGACATCTCAGACAGCTGCTATCCGACTCTCTTGGCAGAAGCTGGCTTTCCGGGCTCCCTCCCGCCTTGCTTCGTATGGCACCAGCTATCAGGTAATGACACACACAGCTAGGGTCTTACTCTTATCTTGCAATGGCTACCTCTAAGTATACTCTGTTAACCCATAACGTGAAGGGATTTAACTCCCCCTTTAAGAGGAGGAAAGCCTTCCACATTTTATAAACAAACACCAAACCGGCAGTCATCTTCATGCAGGAGACCCACTTCTCCCAGGACAACAAGCCTACATTCTTGCACAAGGAATATCCCACCTATTTCCTGGCCACTCTTCCCACTAAGAGAGCGGGGTGTGCAATTCTGCTACATAAAAACTTTCCTTTCCAGGTAGAGAACACAAAGATAGATGGGGAGGGTAACTATGTTCTGGTGACTGGCACGATCGGAGGGGTTAGAACTACACTAGTCTCCCTGTACTCTCCTACAACCTCTCCCTACGCGGTTCTAATCTCCTTATTGAAGAGATTGAGTCTCAAGACCTGGGGAGACTGATAATTGGGGGGGATCTAAATCTAACTTTAGATCCGACTTTAGACAGGTCGGGGACCCCTGCTAGTTAGTAGGTTTTCCAACAAAATAAAACGGATTAAGCTTCTACTTAACAGATTGGGGGTTGGTCGATGCCTGGAGGGGGGCTTCACCCAGGGGATAGAGAATATACATTTTTTTCTTCAACCCATTTGACTTACTCTAGGATTGACACTTCCTTACTAGCACTCTCTATACGACTCGATCTTAAAATCGGAATTGTCCCTGCCCCTGGTCGGATCACTCCCTGGTACTTTATTGAGGTGGACTTGGGGCCCTAATTTACGACCCCCCTATACTTGGAGAAGTGAATTGAGTCCCTGTTATCTAACCCAAGTAGCAGGGAAACAATAGCCAATGACTTAAGGGTCTTTTTTGAGACTAACGTCCTCCCCTGAGACCGGAGCCGGCT
This sequence comes from Discoglossus pictus, assembly GCA_027410445.1. Classification (NCBI taxonomy): domain Eukaryota; kingdom Metazoa; phylum Chordata; class Amphibia; order Anura; family Alytidae; genus Discoglossus; species Discoglossus pictus. The sequence continues at coordinate 233,354,212 of CM050167.1, forward strand.
GGCTTTGGGTCACCCATAAGGCCTATATCAGGGGAACCTGTATTAAACTGGCCTCCTCCCAGAGAAAAGCTCTTAGGCAGAAGGAGGCAGACCTAATGGCGGACATTAAGAGACTGGAGGGGATCAAACCAACATAATCCCTCTTCTACGGGACGTAAGGCTATTGATAAAACCAGGCTAGAGCTTGACGGTATCTGTCACATCGTACTGTGAACAGGCGATGAGAAGGACAAAACATCTTATTATTGGAAGGCGAATAAGCCAGATTCTCTTTTATGCTAGAAGGGCTTAGCAATACATTTTCACAACATAGAACCACTCAGATTAGGATGGCTGATGGCCAAATCTCATATAGCCCCTAATGACATTCAAAAGGCATTTTCAAAATTTTTATCAACAAATTTACTCCTCCCAGTCCTCATGCAGTGAGGCAGACATACACTCGTTTTCTTAGGCACTCATGACCTTCCAGTGTTATTAGATCACCATCTGCTGACTTGAATGCGGAGGTTCTCACGAGGAGGTTAGAACTACTATCCAAGGTCTCAAATTAGGTAATTCCCCAGGGCCGGATGGCTTCACAAACCTATATTACAAAAAATTTTGAACACTTGCTTACCCCCTATTTAACGCTCCTCTTCAATGCCATATTGAAATGGAGAAATCCATGCCCCCTGAACTAAATCATGCTGATCTAGTTGTGTTTCCTAAAGAAGGTAGGGATAATCTAGAGATTAAAAACTATCGCCCTATCTCGCTGCTTAATGGAGATGTCAAGATCTTAGCCAAAATTATGGCTAACCGTATATCTAAATTTTTTACCAGACTTAATCCATAAGGATAATGCGGGGTTTATCCCTTTCAGAGAAGCAGGGGACAATGTCAGGAGGGTCTTAAATTCTCAGTATGATAGCACATAAAACTCATACTCCAATGTGTCTTCTAGGCTCTGGACCATTGAAAAAGCTTTTGATACGGTCGATTTGGCCGTATTTATATAAAATACTTGACAAGTTTGGATTTTAGGGGATCGCTTCATTAACTTTGCTAAGGAGCTACTATAACTCCCCAACAGCCAACTTGAAGCTGCCAGGAGAGCGCAGGGCAAATATTCATATTCAAAGAGGGACCAGGCAAGGTGCCCACTCTCACCACTACTATTTGCGCTTGCCATGGAACCTCTTGCACAGGCGATTAGATCTCATGCAGGCATATTTGGGATTCCAGTGGGTCATCAGCACTTTAAATGCTCTCTTTTTGCTGACGATATATTATGCACCTTGACCAAGCCCCTTCAATCGATCCCAACTCTTATGTCAACTATAACCGAATTTAGTAATATCTCAGGTCTTAAGCTAAATGTAGAGAAAATGGAGGCAATGGGGTTGGGTATGGCACAATCGGAGATTTACTCTCTCAAATCTGACTATAATTTTGTCTGCCCGCACGCCATGTAAAATACCTAGGAGTCAAACTTACATCTAATATAGCTGACCTATATAAGGCTAATTTCCCGCCTATATACAAATCTTTGACCGATGACATGCAGAGATGGACGAACTACAACATTTCTTGGACGGGCCGCATAGCGGCGGCTAAAATGAGCATTCTACCCAAAGTTCTGTATCTCTTTCGAACATTCCATCTCAATTTCACCTACAGACCTTGACAGGTTCCAGAATAACATGTTTAGGTTTATATGGGGAAATAAACGCCCTCGTATCTCTAGACAGGTGATGTATAGCAGAAAAATAGAGGAGGACTTGCTTGCCCAAATTTAAAGCTATATCTTAAAGCCGCTCAATTGGCCCACCTTCCAGGGCACAATCTAAAACACATCAACCAGCCTGGGTTTTTATGGAAAACCATCAAATGTTCCCCCACAGTTGGGATAAGCTGATATGGATCCCAAAAGAACTAGCCCCTTTCACAACTCATCAAAATCCCATAATTTCACAAACCCTTCGTGCATGGGGGTGGGCCAACTCTAAATCCAGGCGGTTACTTTCTACAGACTATCCCCAAATGATGTCAGTCATGTCTTTCCCACAAATCCTGGCAGACTCGAATGACATCTCTAGATTCTGGTGGACTTCTAGAAACTTGGACCGCGTAGGGAGCTGGTTTCTGAGCGATAGCTTGCTGACATACGACCAATTCTGTACAACCCACGACCTACCTGTCATAGAATTCTATAATTATTTGAAAATTAGGAGCTGGGTCAGTAAGAGCTCAAGAGAACTTGGGCATCCTAGGGCCTCCTGGATGTCCGTTATATGTAAAAGTTTACCCCTTACCAAGGGTATTCTGGGTTCACTTTACGACACCTTTCTTAACTCCACAAGCGACCAAAAACCCAGGATTTTATATAATGGGAGAGGGATCTTGGGGTGGAGTGGGACTGGGGTAAATGGTCAGAATCCTGCTCCAATCTCTCTAGAGGTTCTCTTAACTCGGCCTTACTGGAGACGTCCATCAAAGTTTTGCATAGAGTCTACTGTACACCTGACAAATTACAGAAATTCAAACCGTCAGAAAGCAATAAATGCTTTAGGGGGTGCCAAAGTATAGGGGATCATATACACACATGGTGGTCATGTCCATCCGTTCAGAAAATTTGGGGGCAATTAGCCCAATTAGCCTCCGCACTTTTCCACAAGGCAGTTACGCCCTCAATGGAGTCTTGTCTGCTAGGGATTCGTGTTACGGATTTATCTAAAACGCAGAATAAACTATACCAATTAATGGCGTTAGCTACTAAGACACACATAGCCAGGAGTTGGAAGAAAGAGACTCTTAACTTTACGGAGGTGATTGGTAAGATCAATCATTTACTTATAAATGAGCGGTTAACTTATGTCATACTAGACGACATTACCCAATTCCAAGCAATTTGGGATCCCTGGTTGGCTTCTTCATTCAGTATTCCCTTAGTATGACAACATATCATATCATACAATCTCTACACTTTGGCAAAGGAGACCTGGTGGAGGAGCTGGAGGCGAGGGGGGGGGTCCGGAAATCTACTGACGGAGCGGTGGAGTGGGTGTCGGCTGTACTGGGATGTCTTTAACGAGGTATGTGTTGAGTGCTCTTAGGGGTGGATATACTAGATTAAGCTCTGTACTTTATGTGAAGATAGCAGTGTAATGGTCTAGCTAATTAATCTGATAATTATAGCATTCTCTTTTTATTTGTGCTCATTGGACGTTTTATCTTGTGTTGTTGTTCTCTTTTTCTTTTCTGATTTTTTATTTTTATTATTTATTTTTATTTTTATTTTATTTTTTTCTCTCTTTTCATTCTGTTATGTTATTTCCATTGAAATGTTAACTGTGACTCATGTAACCTTAATAACTAAAAAAGGAAAAATGGAAGGCCTAGTCAGTTTATGATGGGAAAATATTGTATTGTACATGTTAGTATATCTTAACTGACTAATTACAGTTGTGTTAAATGTTTATTGTGCATTGCCTTCTAATAAAAGACTATTTAAAAAAAAAAATCCTAAATAACAAATTGGGACCATATAGGCCCCAACCGCACCTTAAAAACCCTAAATAACAAATTAGGACCATATAAGCCCCAACCGCACCTTAAAAAACCCTAAATAACAAATTGGGACCATATAGGCCCCAACCGCACCTTAAAAACCCTAAATAACAAATTGGGACCATATAGGCCCCAACCGCACCTTAAAAACCCTAAATAACAAAGTGGGACCATATAGGCCCCAACCGCACCTTAAAAACCCTAAATAACAAATTGGGACCATATAGGCCCCAACCGCACCTTAAAAACCCTAAATAAGAAATTGGGACCATATAGGCCCCAACCGCACCTTAAAAACCCTAAATAACAAAGTGGGGACCATATAGGCCCAAATTGTAAAAAAAATATATATATATATATATATATATATATATATATATATATATATATATATATATATATATATATATATATCTCAATTGATATCAATATATCACAATAAATAAATATATATATATCAATCAATATATCTATCAATCAATATATATATATATATATATATATATATATATATTATATATATAAAATATATACATATATAAATATATATATCAATATATATATATATATATATATATATATATATATATATATATAAATATATAAAAATATATATTGTGGCAGAGCGCCCCCTTCTGGCGGGGTTTGCGTCCTGCACTTTCTTATCTCTTTTTCCCAGGGAGGAAGACACAGCAGGCTTGTCAGATTTTTACTGCTGTTTATTGGGTAGCATAAACAGAACAAAATAACAGTGCTTGTATTCAGCGATAAAATAAAACCCTACATAAACGTGCTTACTATACTCAGGAACGCCCTGACTATATCCTGCGCAGCTTATCTGTGACAGGGAGTGCCACCTTGTGGCCAGGATGCAAACAGTCTCTTATTTGTGATATATCGCCACCTTGTGGCCAGGAAACATGCAGTCTCTTATTTGCCTTTTCCTCTGCAGCTTCTATCAATTGTTTGTGAAGCATAGGGCCCTTGTCACCCTCTTGTAATGAGGAACTCTTACTCTCACTCTCAATGCACTCTTCTTCTCCCTGGGACCTTTGTAATCCTTCTCTGGATACAATGAGAATAATATGCATTGGCACCAACCTTTTACCCTTATTCCTCCCGGCTTCTTAGGGATGGTGTCTTCAGATAATCCTATCTCAGTGGAATATCTCCAATATGACAGAGGTCTTCTCTGTGCGCAAACTCTGGAACTCCCGCAGCCTTCCTGACTGTCTCGCTCCAGCACAAATCCCAGCTCTCTGGATCCCAGAGGCAGCTGAGCTGTTCAGGGCTTCCTCCTGCAACACACACAGCCCACGGCTCTTAGGCCCAAGCCTAAGTGAGAGAAACTCCACCCATCTCTCTGCTGCTTTTAAAGGCAGTATCCAGCTGGGTTTCCATTTAGCCTCTGATAACTGTCTGGATTTAACTCTTTCCATTCTCAGGGGAGAAGTCTTATAGAGCTCTCTTGTGACCCCTAATGGCACTCCATCACATATCCTCCCCCTCAGCTCAACACCATGTAGTTGAGCTACATGAGCCGAGAGGCCGAAAACGTTCACTCGTAACTTTATCTTCCCCTTGTCTTCTCGTTTACGGGGCTCCTCTTCATACGGCTTAATATTCTGTGGTGTAACTATGCAGTATGGGCTTGGGTCTTGCTCTATCTTCTTGAGCTCACTAGCACACGTACTTCCATGCGTCAGGAGAACTTTCCCTTCTTCAATTTCTTTTAATAGGACCTGCAGTTCAGATAATTCTGCAGAGAGCGATTTGGCTGTATCATTTCTCTCACAACCGGTTTCTTTCACATAATCTTTATAACGATTTTGCCTTGAGTTCCTTACTCTTATGTTTCCCTTCTTCCAAATCTTTTTCTGCTTTCTGGGCAGTAGGTTTGTCCTCCTCATCAATGGGTTTCTTTTCAGGTTTACGTTCTTTGAATTGAACGGCCTTGACAGAGGGACGTGAAATTCCCGGCGACCGTCTTAATGTCCGGCCTATGCTTTCCTCTGCTTCAGGCTCCTCAGCTTCTGCAACTGCGGAAACCACAAATAATGCGTCACCTCTCTTCCTCTTGTTGGAGATCCTGGTTGTCAGTTCCTTCCCTTCTGTTCCACTGTTTTCATCTTCAGGTACTAACTTGGATCTATGCTTATTTCTTAAACCTGGAGCTTGCTTCTCTGGTTTTGAAGACTTCTCTACTTCTGGAGTTGCAGCTCCATCCTCTGTCAATTGAGACTCAACTACTGAGTTTGCTCTGTCAGTCTGCTTGCTCTCGTTGGGAGGTAATTTATCTTTATGTTTATTTTTTGAAGTACTTGTTTTCTTCTCAGTGTCAAGTGATTTTGTCTCCTTTTTTGTTGATGTTTCAGGTTGCTGCTCTGTATCACACTGATCCGCTATGGTTGGTGAAACCTTTGTTTCCCTGCTTTCTTCTGGCTGATCTATCACAGCTGACTCCATAGTTTGCTTTGCACCACTCTCAACTTTACTAGATGCTTCTTTGCCTACACTCGCTCTCTCTTTATTAGAGACAGAAATAATGTCTTTCTTTTTCTCTGTCTCTTCATCCTTGGCACTGGTTTTGTTTGAATCAGTCTTACGCAGCTCTTCTTTTGAAAGTACTTTTTGGTTTGATTTTTCAAGAGATGAAGTAATGTGATCATTTCCAAGATCTGGGGATTTTTCTAAATTCTCTGAGCTTGAAAGCTTACTGTTCTCTTTGAGGTTATGTAGACTTTGGTTTACGTCACTCTCTAAGAGATCTTTCAGATTTTTCACAGTCTCTTCCATAGCAAGCAATTGTTCTTTTAGGTGAAGGTTTTCTTTTGTCATTACCTCCTTCCCAGAGATTCTCTGTTCATAGAGCCGTAACTGGTTGTCCTTCTCAATTAATTGCGTCTTTAGAGACTCCATTGTGGCTGCGTGAGTCTTACTTTGCGCCTCATTCTCAGTGTACAGATTCTGGCATTCAGCAATTAAATCAAGGATGGTTGCATCCCGTTCTTGCACTTTAACTGCCAACTCTGATTTTTCCTTTTTTCGCTCCTCGGATGTGGCCAAACTTGATTGAAGACCTTTCTCCAGAATCTCAACAGCTTGGTTTAAAGAGTTTAATTCTTGTTCATTTGTGGATTTGTACTCATTAAACACATTAAGAGTTGACTCTCTCTCACCAATCACCTTATTGTGCTCTTCCATTAACTGAACCATCTGCTGGGCCTCGCTCTCCAATTCTCTGGTGAACTTTGCTAGCTTGTCCTCAGTTTGCTTCAATATACTGCTTAGATTGTCCACTTTGTGGTTGAGTCCAGCTATGTTTTGTCTTGCTGACTCTTCATTTCTTTGCATGTTTTCAATCACCTGCTCCGTCTGCCTCTTCTCATCTTCCACCCGATATTGGAGTCCCTCAAGCTCCTTGTCCTTTTGCGTTAATACTGTTTTCAGCTTGGAGTTTTCCAGTTTCAATGTGGTTATTTGACAAGTCAGCTGCTCCTCTTGAGTTTGAGCCGCTTGGTCTTGTCTCTCCTTCTGTACAGTGTTCTCTGAAAGGGATGTCTGCAGATTGGTAATTATTCCCTGTAGCTGCAGTTTCTCAGAACCAAACCGGGCTCTCTGGGTTTCTAGTTCTGCATTGGTAGAGCTCTTCTCTTGTTCTAGCTTGGTGATCTAGACTTGGAGGGCTGTACACCTAGCAGTGATTTCAGCTACTTCCTGGGTCAATCCTTCCATCTTCAGGATGTCCCCCATGTTTTCCAGCTTAGACTTGGGAGTATTCTTCCTCTGCTTCCAAATTGGCATCAGTTTCTCATTCCTGTAGGACACTCTGTAGTCCTCAAATGCAGGCATCCTCCGCCATTCAGGAATATAGTCTGGCATCATCTTTACCTCTCGCCGGTCTGGTTTGGTATGACACATCTCCAGGCTCTGCATCATATGTCCTGTCTGGGACAGTGTGTACTCCTTGAGTTTTTCCGCATTCCGGTCAGCCCGTTTCTTTTCTCTGTTATAAGCAGCTTCCACTTCTCTGAACTGGTTTTTTATCATCTCTAAGTCGGATGCACTTTGCGAGTAGTTGGCCTTTTCCACTTGAAGTGAAGACTCAAGGTCCAGGATCCGCAACTGGATAACTTCAGAGTTAACCTTAGACTCCCGATGGGCTGCCCTTTCCAATTCGATATCTTCTTCCAGTCTTTTTACTGTGTGTGCTGCTGTCTCCAGTTCCAGAATCAGTCTCTCCTCTTTCTCACGACTGTATTCCAGCTCACTCTTCTGACGTGAGAAGTTATCCATGCAGACATTTTTCTCTGCTTCCATTTCATGTAGCTGCTTGTGCAACTCTTGAACCTTCCTGTTTTGGGACTGGATAATAGATTCCATTTCTTTCTTCATCTTCTGCTCTCTCATCTGAAGCTCCTCAATCTTGACTTTAAATTGTCCTTGGAGCCTTACAAAATGCTGTTTCTCCTCCTCTAAGGCCATTCTGTCTGCACTAGCAGGCTCTTTTGCTTTCTCAGCAATATCTGTTACTGTCTCTGCAGTTTCTTTTGTGCACTCTGCATTCTCATCAGCGGCTCCTGCCGTCTCTGTGGCGGCTCCTGCCGTCTCTGTGGCGGCTCCTCTGTCAGCCCGCCAGTTCCTTGCTTGTCTATCTTGGACAATATCACCAAATGACTTCTCAACGCCAAGCTCCAATGGGGTGTCCATAATATTTGGATGGAAATCTCTCCTTGTCATGCCAGTCGCACCTTTCTCGTGTGGTTGAAGTATAGGAGCACTTCTCCGGCTAGCTTGTTGCACCCCCAGCGCCTTTATGCTGGCTGTAAAGTACGCCTTCTGTTCATTCTGGGAGTCTTTCCTCATCCTCTCATCAGGGAACTCGTACACTGGCCTGTGGTAGAGATGGGCATGCTCCTCTTTGGTATTCCATCTTCTATCATCAGATTTTTCCCACAGACAGGTAGGGGCCTGTCCAAATTGGGAGACTTCCCCTCGGTACTGTAACTTCTCCTTATTACAACTCAGGTTCTCTTTGTTCTTATATTTCTGGGTACTGATTCTCTGTGCTCTGACATCCCGGGTAACTCCAACTCTGGCAAGGATCTCAGCTTTGAGGTCATCATAATTTTCTTTCTTTTCTTCATTCAAGCTCAGATAAGCTTTCTGAGCTTCGCCCGTCAAATACGGGGCAATGAGGCTGGCCCAGTACCGTTTGTGCCACGCCTCCCTAATGGCTGTTCGCTCAAAAATGGTGAGGTATATGATAACATCATCATCCTCTGTCAGCTCCCAAAGAATTTCATTGGCTCTAGCTCTGGCCGAATCTTTTCTATAGTTGTCCAGTATAGCTTCATTCTGGGCTAACTGGATGGCCCACTTTCTAGTGAACTCTTGATGAGCAGCTGTGGCCTCTCTCATGCGGATTGTTTCCTCCTCTGCTTGTCGCTGCTGTTCCTGCTGTTGCTGCTGCAGTTGCTGCTGCAGTTGCTGCTGTTGCTGCTGGTGCTGCAGTTGCTGCTGTTGCTGCTGTTGCAGCAAGGCCTTCAGTATATCCTCCATCACTGTACTGTACTGTGGGCTGTCTTCTTGCACTCAGACACTTCACAATCCCACCACTGCCACCAGTGTAACAGGGCGCCCCCTTCTGGCGGGGTTGCGTCCTGCACTTTCTTATCTCTTTTACCCAGGGAGGAAGACACAGCAGGCTTGTCAGATTTTTACTGCTGTTTATTGGGTAGCATAAACAGGACAAAATAACAGTGCTTGTATTCAGCGATAAAATAAAACCCTCCATAAACGTGCTTACTATACTCAGGAACGCCCTGACTATATCCTGCGCAGCTTATCTGTGACAGGGAGTGCCACCTTGTGGCCAGGATGCAAACAGTCTCTTATTTGTGATATATCGCCACCTTGTGGCCAGGAAACAAACAGTCTCTTATCTTTGTTATATCGCCACCTTGTGGCCAGGAAACATGCAGTCTCTTATTTGCCTTTTCCTCTACAGCTTCTATCAATTGTTTGTGAAGCATAGGGCCCTTGTCACCCTCTTGTAATGAGGAACTCTTACTCTCACTCTCAATGCACTCTTCTTCTCCCTGGGACCTTTGTAATCCTTCTCTGGATACAATGAGAATAATATGCATTGGCACCAACCTTTTATCCCTTATTCCTCCCGGCTTCTTAGGGATGGTGTCTTCAGATAATCCTATCTCAGTGGAATATCTCCAATATGACAGAGGTCTTCTCTGTGCGCAAACTCTGGAACTCCGCAGCCTTCCTGACTGTCTCGCTCCAGCACAAATCCCAGCTCTCTGGATCCCAGAGGCAGCTGAGCTGTTCAGGGCTTCCTCCTGCAACACACACAGCCCACGGCTCTTAGGCCCAAGCCTAAGTGAGAGAAACTCCACCCATCTCTCTGCTGCTTTTAAAGGCAGTATCCAGCTGGGTTTCCATTTAGCCTCTGATAACTGTCTGGATTTAACTCTTTCCATTCTCAGGGGAGAAGTCTTATAGAGCTCTCTTGTGACCCCTAATGGCACTCCATCACAATACATATACGCATAAAAAATACACATAAATATACATAAACATATACATAAAACAATATGTATTAATTGATATTTATTATTTGATTAATTGATGTTCTTTATTACTTATTATATTATATTGTTCATGCATTTCTATTACACATAATTTTTTATACATATTACAGTGCTATTTTTTGGCTATACATGTTACAGGATATTATCCTGTAACATGTATATCACATAAAATAGCCCTGTAATATGTATAATACATACAGGGTCAAACAAGTTCACACTAACCTTATTTACCCTTACAGGCTTCCATACCTGCTTGCTGATTTGCTAATTTTTTAAAGACTCTTATTGGTTGAAATCGATGTCAATCAAAAATTTCAGCCAATCAGAGTCCTTTAAAAATTAGTATAAAAAGCAGACCGTGGAAAAAAATCAATTAATCGCGGGAGGGGCTCCTTGTAGGAGGAGCTCTGTTAGTTTGTTGTTTTTTTGTTTTTAGAGTGTCGTTTTTTTTTTGGTGGAGGCCTCTTTCATTGTGCCAGAAATGATGGATGGACAATGGCTTCAATCAAGATTGGATTATTTGACCAGTGGCTTCAATCAACATTGGATTATTTGACCAGTGGCTTCAATCAACATTGGATTATTTGACCAGTGGCTTCAATCAACATTGGATTATTTATTTGACCAGTGGCTTCAATCAACATTGGATTATTTATTTGACCAGTGGCTTCAATCAACATTGGATTATTTGACATGGGCTTCAATCAACATTGGATTATTTGACATGGGCTTCAATCAACATTGGATTATTTTTATGACTATATCCAGAGGACAGAAGGCCAACGCTGGAGGGGTCAATTTGACAGGTAAGTATGTGCTGTTGTTTATTTTATTTTTATTAATGTTTGTTTAAAGCTGTTTACTTTTGTAATAATAATGTGTTACTGTTTACTGTATTGTTTTTTCCTTACCTTATTTTTATTTTATCTTTAAAAGTGACAGGCACATGTACATGCCTGTTACATCTAAAAATGGAATAAAATTAGGGGGGGGGGTGTTAGGTAGGTAGTTGGATCAGGGTGGGGTCGGTCACGCTCAGGCGCCCATCGGTCGGTCGGTGACCGCGTAGGCCACGATCAGGGGTGGCACAGGCCTCATTTGGGTGAACATCCACCCCCATGTGGCCTGTGCAACCCCGCTCACCGCCCGAATACCCCGATCACCGTGATCGGGGTAATCGGGCGGTGTCATCATAGCATAGGCCGCATCGGGGTGGTGGTGATCGGGCCTTGGGGGTGGCATAGGGCGGCGACATGGAGGTGATCAGGGGTGGCACAGGCCTCATCAAGGGGGTGATCCGATCACCCCCATGTGGGCCTGTGCCACCCCGCTCACCACCCGACTACCCCGATCACGTGATTGGGGTAATCGGGCGGTGGCATGATGGCATCGCATAGGGCAGGCCTGATCGGGGGTGGCACAGGCCACATGGGGGTGATGGCTGGGGGTGGCACCAGGCATTGCAGGACTAGGGTCGTCGGTGGTAGTTGGTGGGTGGCTGGGTAGGTGGCAGGCCAGGCAGGCATAGTGGGGTAACTGGTCACCCCTAACTTTTATAAGGGGCTACTAGGGGTTTGGTTTGGCCAGGGGCAGGGCAGGTGCCAGGTAGACTTACTGTGTTAGGCAGGCAGCAGAGCAGATGTGAGTAGATTCAGCCAGGGAGGTCTCTCAGTCTCAGCATGAGCAGGGTCAGGAAACAGAAAGGGGGAAGGGACAGGCAACTGGTGGTTTTATTGACTGTATCAGTCAATCAAAATGTAAATTCGAGGCCCTATTAGCTGGCGGGCGCTCAGGGCTAACGGTCTGGGTGGGTTTAGATTGTTCTCTTAGCAACTGTACAACCTTCCATCATTGATTGCTCAATGATGGAAGACTGTCAGTCATTAATTGATACATTTATGACCACCCATGCATATCGTCATTGTGATGGTGGGCGGCATGCATTAACGGTCAGGGGGCCAGGCCAGGACTCATTGAAGAGAAGAGAAGAGTCTAAAGGTTAGTGTACTAGTGTAATATGATCACACAGGGTGCAGGGGGCCACAATATAGATACACAGCATTAGTTAATGTAGCGCAAGTGTTATCTTAAAGTGAGAGTGTCCCTGGGAATATTTTACTAACTTTACTTCATTTTAATACTGTATTAAGACTTGAATGATGATGTACACCTTATATTTAATTGTTTTTGGGTTATTAATAATACATTGTTGTGTTTTTTTATTGCAGGTTGAAGAAAATATTTTGGGGGGCGTTTGCCCTGACGCCCCAATGGACGGGCCGCCCCTGGTAAAATCCATCGTTTCACACCCACAGGGAGCTTACATAACCAAGTACACAAGGAAAGCAGGCAGGTATAGAGTTTGACCTTTCAAAGGAACTACTTTCTGCAGGATGGAATCACATGGTTGGGTGGGGCCCGAGCTCACAACTAAATCAGAGCACAAGGATAGAGAGAGATATAGACTACATATCACAGGCTGCTTTACAACACAGCTAGTCTCTGCTTTCTCCTGAATGGCCAAAACAAATTATGAATTTTATGCTAATCTTAGTAGGGATTTTCAGAGGTGTCAATTAACAAAAGTCTTGCAAACTGAAAATATTTAGCAAACAGCAGAGTGAGATTGTAAATGTTTTTTTGTGTGGTATTTTTTCATGCAAAAAATGTTTGCATACACTACTGATTCTTCTCTATCAGATGCATTCATAATCCAGGAAACTTAGATATACATTTAAGCCTTTGTTGCAGTCAACTCTATCTTCCTTACTGACCCTCTCTTGACAAAACTAAAAAAGTTCCAGGGGGTAAATAAGGAACTTGGTCCTGCTTACAATGCTTGATGGTTATCTGATTAGTGCTGCTCAAGTAATACATGTTTCAGCCAGATGTCTGAGTCGTAAAAAGTAAATGGGCTATGAGAAAAAAACACATAAAAGAGTCATGGCTTCCTAATTCAAAAATGACATCCACATGACAATATAGATGCCCCTCAACTAGCAATATAAAACCAGTCACTATCACAGATCTCATTCTGAACATACACAAATACCTCAAACATTACACAATGACCCAAATCACCACTACTAAATCAAGTCAAAATTATACACATTATAACATTACTAGATAGATCACTACAGGGAGTGCAGAATTATTAGGCAAATGAGTATTTTGACTACATCATCCTCTTTATGCATGTTGTCTTACTCCAAGCTGTATAAGCTCGAAAGCCTACTACCAATTAAGCATATTAGGTGATGTGCATCTCTGTAATGAGAAGGGGTGTGGTCTAATGACATCAACACCCTATATCAGGTGTGCATAATTATTAGGCAACTTCCTTTCCTTTGGCAAAATGGGTCAAAAGAAGGACTTGACAGGCTCAGAAAAGTCAAAAATAGTGAGATATCTTGCAGAGGGATGCAGCACTCTTAAAATTGCAAAGCTTCTGAAGCGTGATCATCGAACAATCAAGCGTTTCATTCAAAATAGTCAACAGGGTCGCAAGAAGCTTTTGGAAAAACCAAGGCGCAAAATAACTGCCCATGAACTGAGAAAAGTCAAGCGTGCAGCTGCCACGATGCCACTTGCCACCAGTTTGGCCATATTTCAGAGCTGCAACATCACTGGAGTGCCCAAAAGCACAAGGTGTGCAATACTCAGAGACATGGCCAAGGTAAGAAAGGCTGAAAGACGACCACCACTGAACAAGACACACAAGCTGAAACGTCAAGACTGGGCCAAGAAATATCTCAAGACTGATTTTTCTAAGGTTTTATGGACTGATGAAATGAGAGTGAGTCTTGATGGGCCAGATGGATGGGCCCGTGGCTGGATTGGTAAAGGGCAGAGAGCTCCAGTCCGACTCAGACACCAGCAAGGTGGAGGTGGAGTACTGGTTTGGGCTGGTATCATCAAAGATGAGCTTGTGGAGCCTTTTCGGGTTGAGGATGGAGTCAAGCTCAACTCCCAGTCCTACTGCCAGTTCCCGGAAGACACCTTCTTCAAGCAGTGGTACAGGAAGAATTCTGCATCCTTCAAGAAAAACATGATTTTCATGCAGGACAATGCTCCATCACACGCGTCCAAGTACTCCACAGCGTGGCTGGCAAGAAAGGGTATAAAAGAAGAAAATCTAATGACATGGCCTCCTTGTTCACCTGATCTGAACCCCATTGAGAACCTGTGGTCCATCATCAAATGTGAGATTTACAAGGAGGGAAAACAGTACACCTCTCTGAACAGTGTCTGGGAGGCTGTGGTTGCTGCTGCACGCAATGTTGATGGTGAACAGATCAAAACACTGACAGAATCCATGGAGGCAGGCTTTTGAGTGTCCTTGCAAAGAAAGGTGGCTATATTGCTCACTGACTCGTTTTTGTTTTGTTTTTCAATGTCAGAAATGTATATTTGTGAATGTTGAGATGTTATATTGGTTTCACTGATAAAAATAAATAATTTAAATGGGTATATATTTGTTTTTTGTTAAGTTGCCTAATAATTATGCACAGTAATTGTCACCTGCACACACAGATATTCCCCTAAAATAGCTAAAACTAAAAACAAACTAAAAACTACTTCCAAAAATATTCAGCTTTGATATTAATGAGTTTTTTGGGTTCATTGAGAACATGGTTGTGGTTCAATAATAAAATTAATCCTCAAAAATACAACTTGCCTAATAATTCTGCACTCCCTGTATTATCCTAGTACATTCTTCAGAGTAATTGCTTTTTTTACAATTACATGCAGCAGGGTCATATCAATGCAATAGATAGGCTGGCACTATCAAAGAGACAAACAGTGTCATATCTTAGCATATTCTGACCTGAACACTAAACATTAGAAAACACCCTGAGTAGTGGGCCGAATACTCACAGATAATTATTTTGGGGATTCCGGGTACATAATCAGAGCCTGAGGCCTAACATTACATAATAATGAAAGACAAATTGTCCCAGTCCTTAAAACACATCTCATGTTCAATGTAATAGCCCACATGGGCGAGGGTCCAAAAAAAAACAAAGTCCATGAGTTCAGTGGACTGTGACAATATGGTTTTGGGCCATACAGGGCCCTTGCTTGTAGGGTTTGAGCCCCACTCTTGTCCCAAAAATCAGTCATAACAACAAGTTGTGCTGCTCGTACTTTGCAGGGTCTCAAGCCAGTTTGTGTTGAACAGCTTGGAAGTGCCGGCCTCAATGGTGAAGGAAATCCTGCTCCTCAGTAGTGCTTCCCATTTATTACTATATAGTACTTCACCTTGGCTAGACTACGACTGGCGACTTCCTCCCCTATCCCATTTCATAGTGTAGGGCCCCTGCCCTCCCGCACCTTGGCCCATGCCTGTCCACCCCCCCTGGGCCCATTCAGACTCACCAGCCTCCTTTCCCATTCTGCTGCTTAGGGGGATCTGAGAATTCTTTCTGGTTCTTATTTCCTCTGCCTGTGCGTCTTTGTGTTTGGGCAAGGAGTAAAAAACTAATTGCCATAGACAAAAATGCAGAGCAATTGCCCCAGTGCATTGCACCTTCCCCTGGATACACACACAGACGCACTCACATAAATATCACTAACAACTGCTTAAGACAGGAGATTTTTTTAGCAGTTGGTAAAGTGGTCTGAAACTATTGAAGTTGTTATCTGCGGGAAAACTGAAAATTTTGAGACCTAACATGGAGCCTTAAGGATATTTTGTCTATATTTTTCAAAATATGATCTTTTGAAGAACTATCCTTGATAATGGGCATATTATATTCATTATATTATAGATTTATTGTGCACAGCCATTGCATACATTTTGCTGCTTCCTCAGATGGAAAAGGGCTTGTAAAATAAATACTAAGTGTTGCACTAGTCCTATAGGATTCTTCTTTGGTCTGGTCCCACTAGTAGAGCACTTGAAGCACATTTTCTAGTTGACACTTTTGTAGCAAATTTGCTTGGCAAGTCTCTAGCAAGAGCAAGATTGCTGTGGCAAGCATACAGCAAAAGCACGGCAAGTTTGTATAGGGTCTATTCACTAATAAGTGAATAGGCAAGTAGAATTGCAAAATCTAGCCACAAATATATTGCTGAACTAGAAACATTCCTATTCAAATATTTCTATTTCAGCTATTTCAGCCTAGATTTTTCCAGTTCACCTCGTTTACAGTGCTTTACAGTGCTGTCTTGAATTTATATTTGCAGTGGTCTGAGTTTGCGGGCTTTAACCACGAGTCACGGGCTTGCGGGCATGAATACGGAGTTACGGGCTGGGAGGTCATTCAAGTATGTAGGACTGCAAAGGGCTTACTTTCAAAACATAGCACCAATTAATCAAATAAAAAAGTCATCCTATACTTTTATTAAAAGAGAAAGTGATGTTAGATCTTAGAATTTAATAGCACAATATTCTCAAACTCTCAAATCAGCATAAATAACTACTTTATTTCATGTTCAATTCCCGTCATTAAGTCTGACGGGCTTCATCCTCCAAGGCCAGAGGTTGGATTCAAAAGTCCTACGGGCTCGGAGGTTGAAGCCCGTAGGACTTTATGACGAAAATTTAATATGAAATAAACTATTTATATTTGCTGATTTGAGAGTAGGGGAATGTTGTACTGTTAATTCTAAGACCTAAAATCACTTTCACTTCTGATAAAAGTACAGGATGGCTTTTTTATTTACTTAATTTGTGCTACGTTTTGTAAGTAAGACCGTTGCAGGACCTCTTTGGTGTAAGTAAGCTGCAGCTCGATTTTAGCGAATTACGGGCTTGACGGAAGGGTGATCGTAGCATTTGAATAGCAAATTGTGATTTCTTGTGGCCGCAACTTTTGCGGCTGCGCAAGATTAAGGTCTTTGACAGAAGTAAGCTGCGATTGAGCTAATCGCAAGGGATCGCAGCTCATGTTTTGTAAGCCACTCGGAGGCCTCAAATTGAATGGTTAAGTAGCTTGCAGTCTCCCCTTGCATCTAGTTATTCCAAAAAAGAAGCATTTGAATGAAGCCATAATAATTTAAGCCAGTAAGTTTACTTGTGTGAATGTCATATTTTAAAATTTTTTTATTTCATACATTACCTGATAGACTATTATTTAAGCTTATTACACTAATATCCCAGGTATAATAGTAAAGTTATTTATCTTAGGTATTGTTATAGACTTATGTATTATCTCAGGTAATATATTCATTTGCAAATAAAAAATAATATAGTTAACACTTAAAATATGTTTTTAACTAAAACTGACTATTTTATATGTTTAACAACATTAATTTAACAATTTCTTAATTATCAGTCCATTTATTAGTTACAGCACATGAATACAATATTTTGTATACAATTGTGCTCGTTGTATGTAAATCTGAAAATCAAATAAAAATGTTTTGCCATTACTGACATGGATAAATTAATCTTCCTTCTTTTGTTAAATGCGGAAAAAAAACTGCAAACCTCCACAGTGCATTAAAAAAATGATCAACATAAAAATATTCATAAAAATATTTTAATAAAATCAATACATAACAAAGCATTAATCTTACAAACAGTTACATTTTCATTAGGTTGAACATTTGCCAAACATGAATAAGAGCATTTACCAAAACATTACTGTGACAACCTGTATGTTGAATGGGGTATGATAAGAGCCTATTGCCCAAACCTCTCCCCACAGGTGTGCCCGGTTAGTTTTACCTCTGTATAGCAGGAAGAATTTTCAGCCCTTAGGTTATACTGAGAGGTGTCTGTGGTCTTGTATAGAATAAGGATCTTTCTGAAAAGAACTTACTCCAGGAACCAGCATCCAGCATCAATAATGAAATTCACACATTAATTATCTGAACCAGTTATAACAACATCTTTATTACTGAAACAACAGATATATTTATATCACACTCTTAGCAACAAAAGGCCAATCAATTCAAATGTGCATTCATGGTTACCTTCTAGCTCTTGTTATCACCCATTGTTTTCCCTTTCCACCGCTGTATTCTTGGTAGGGGGTAATTACACACAATAGACATAGAGACACCGGGCTAAGGGCTT
The DNA here is from genome assembly GCA_027410445.1 of Discoglossus pictus. Taxonomy (NCBI): domain Eukaryota; kingdom Metazoa; phylum Chordata; class Amphibia; order Anura; family Alytidae; genus Discoglossus; species Discoglossus pictus. The sequence goes on from CM050167.1 coordinate 233,372,398, forward strand.
GTGATAATAGAGAGAGAGACTTGTGTCATATGACTCGTAAGAGTCAGTTATCTTCCTAATCTGGTTAATAAGGAATTAGTTTAGTACTAAGAAATATTGGGCATATACAATATTTCCCTTGTAATTGCTAGCCCCCAGAAGCACAATATAGACATACATCCCATTACTCTTATCATGTTCTTACGCACACCCCAACTATGAACATGGGTACCATAGTATGGGCCCAGTGGTACCCAGGCAATTTCCACTATCCTATGCTCCTAACAGGCATAACAAGGAATAGCACACAAATCACAAGTTCCCCAATGTTAACCCATCTCAGTGGGCCCCTTTCCCCTGGCACAATAAGCCTATCTTATAAGACTGAGGACATCAGTCTTTATTGCACAGCTTGTACCTTGGCATGCTACAGGCGTGACAATTACTTCACATACAACTACAACGGTAACAGTCAAAGAATAATTACATTTTTCAAGACAAAAAAATACGTGTTAAAACGTAGCTCATAATGTAGCTTTCAAGACTTAAGGCTAATAAAGCCTGAGGAGGGGGTTGAGGAGGGGGGGGTTGAGGATGAGGAGGTTGAGGAGGGAGGTTGAGGATGAGGAGGGAGGATGAGGAGGGAGGTTGAGGATGAGAAGTGGGGTTGAGGAGGGAGGTTGAGAAAGAGGAGGGGGGAAGAGACACAGGGAAGGGAGAGGGGGAAAGAGACACAGGGAAGGGAGAGGGGAGAAGAGACACAGGAGAGAGAGGGGGACACCAGAAAAGGGCAAACAAGAGGGGGACAAAGAGGGCACAAGAGGGACACAGGGGGCAGCACATTTCCCACCCTCGGCTTATACTCGAGTCACTCATTTTACTCAGTATTTGTGGTAAAATAGGTGCCTCGGCTTATACTCGGGTCGGCTTATACTCGAGTATATATGGTACTCATCTTTTGCACTGTATATGATTCCACAATTAGACCAATTACTGTATTAAAAATGCACATTAAGTCCAACTGTAGCCAAACTAAAGGGATAAACCTGAATTTAAAAGCTTACCAGTTTGTTTTTCAGAGATTTGCTTGTTTTCAAAGCATCTTCCATTTTTTTTTAAGTTGTCGAAAAACTTCAGGGCTAGAAGACTAAAATTCGATGTGTTATCTTCTTCTGCTATAGGTACATGTGCTACTTGTACATGTGCTATGGCTTCCAATCTTTCCTCTATTTTTTTTAAAGTCTCCCAGGTATGTCCGCCATCCACTGCAGAACAGCTGCCCATTTTCGATCCTCTCTTGCTGGAGCTAGAAAGAAAAAAAGAGGGGAATAATATTACAGAGAGCAACTTTAAATACCCTATTGTAATTAATGTTCTCTTTCCATTTGACCATGTCAGAAGGTGACAGCTAAACTATGTTTTCCTCCTTTTATTCAGCATACAATTTATGCAAACTACATCAATATTTGACCGTTTCAACACAAAATTGTGTTTAGGTTTAGCCTTACATCAAGGTAAAACATTATACAGCAAGCATATTGCTTTAAAATACAATTATTGGGACCAAATGAAGAGTACATGATCTTTTGCAAGTAGTGTGGAAATGAAGCAGACGATATAACTTGTGTAAAAGACTTATTAAAACATTAACACAATAAAAAATATGGCTTTACAAGTTCTGTACATGGCAAACAAACATAGAAAAAAATATCTGTTATACAAACTGAACTGAATAATGTGAAATGTGCTGCAAGTCTTCTTGAACAGGCACAAACGACTTTTCGTCACCTAAATGACACTGTATGTCCTCACTGTATCCATAAGGATGTCCAGCATGACCGAAAACCTCCCCCGCCGTCGGAACGAAGGTGGATCCTGAGCCAGTACTGAGGGTCATTGGCTCCGGACTCAGGTAAGTGACATGGCCGGACGTTGGGTTGATGGAGGGGCCACTATAGGGAGCTATAGTGTCAGGAAATATTCCAAATTGTGCTACACCAATGTAATATTATGTTTAGTTACTCCTTGATTTATATTCTCCCTGAACTCTATATCAGAACTCATAGTTCCCATTCACCTCTCTTCACACAACCCCCAAACTAATTATAAAATGTCTGCCAGCACCATAGAAAGAAAAGCTGGTGCTTTCCCCTTTTATGCTAGCACACGTGCACGTGCATCTGTTATATGAACGCATGCATGCTGCACTGCCCTGTGCACATGAAGCTGTCTCCTTGTGGCCGGTAAGTGCTTATGGTCTTTTGGGTTAGGTTTAGGAAGGGGTGTAGGGGTTAGGGGCTTAGGCACTTAGTTTTAGGGAGTTAGGGTTAGGCTAAGAGGGTTAAGAGGTTAGGGTTAGGGCGTTAGGGCCAGCAAGGGGTATAGGGGGTTAGAATTAGGGGGTTAGGTTTAGGGTTAGGGCTGTGAAGTGGTGTAACGGGTTAGGATTAGGGTTAGGGCTGGCAAGCGGTGTAGGGGGTTAGGGGCTTAGGGTCAGGGGGTTAGAGCCGGCAAAGGGTTTAGGGGGTTAGGATTAGGGGGTTAGGTTTAGGGTTAGGGCTGGGAAGTGGTGTAGGAGGTTAAGATTAGGGTTAGGGCCGGCAAGGGGTGTAGGGGAGTTAGAGTTACGTCCGGCAAGGGGTGTATGGGGTTAGGGCCGGCAAGGGGTGTAGGGGGTAAGGATCTTAGGGTTAGGATTAGGGGGGTTAGGTTTACCATTAGGACGCAAGCGCACCCGGGAATAGGAGGCTTCCAGTGCATGCACGCGCGCACGAAAAGCTTACACACAGCAATGAGATGGAAATTCAGCACCTCTATCTGACCTCTGTGTTGGGATGTACACATTGCACACAATATTTTGAAACTGAGGAACTTGCAGCAGACTTGCAGCAAATTTGCAAAGCCAGTTGATAGAGACTTGCTATAAAGACTTTAAGCAAATGTGCAACAAACTTTTGAAGCTTGACAAGTCTAACAATAGCATAGCAAGTCATTTTCAAACTTGCAGCTCAATTGATTGCTATCTGGGAGTAGCTCTTACAGGCACAGGATGCACATTTGCTCTTAGCGGCTCAGGCTGCCCATTTTCTCTTACAGGCACAGGATGCACATTAGCTCTTACAGACACAGGCTGCAGATTGGTACTTACAAGCACAGGTTGCACATTGGCTCTTACAGACACAGGCTGTAGTTTGGCACTTACAGGCAGAGGCTGCAGATAGGCTCTTACAGACACAGGCTGCATATTGGAACTTACAGGCAGAGGCTGCACATGATCTCTTGCCAACACCGGATGCACTTGGGCTCTTGCACAGACAGCATGCAGATTGGCTCTTACAGACACAGGCTGCAGATTGGCACTTACAGGCAGAGGCTGCACATGGGCTCTTACAGACACAGGCTGCATATTGGAACTTACAGGCAGAGGCTGCACATGATCTTTTGCCAACACCGGATGCACTTGGGCTCTTGCACAGACAGATTGGCTCTTACAGACACAGTCTGCAGATTGGCACTTACAGGCAGAGGCTGCACATGGGCTCTTGCCAACACAGGATGCACTTGGGCTCTTGCACAGACAGGGTGCAAGGTGTCCTGAGCGAGTCATCTTCAATTGATCAGTACTGAGCAATCGTCAAATTCCAAGCAATTTTTCCCTCTGTGAGACGCATCGAGTACAGAAAACGACGAGAACCAGTGCAAAGAGGAACTGAGGTACCGCTGTACTGTATTTATTCTTTACTTTCTAAAACATTTTGCGTATTACCTAACAAATATTGTTTAATAAGCTTTGAGGACATGAGATATTGTAAATACTAGATGAGAATTAGCAAGTAGTATTTATAATCTAACTAGTAATTTGCCCGCCATAAATGACAGTATCATAAAATTGTATTTTGAATTGTCTATGCTGTCTCTCTATCTCTCTGTCCTGTCTCTCTCTTCATCCTGTCTTTCTCTCTCACTCTCTGTTCTGTCTCTCTCCTGTCTATCTCTTCTCTCTCTCTTTGTGTCTTGTCTCTCTATCTGTCCTTTCTCTTGCTCTTTGCCCCCCCTCTCTCTCTTTGTTTTGTCTCTCTCTTTCACTCTCTCTCTCTTTGTCCTGTCTATCTCTCTGTGTGTCCTCTCTCTCTGTCCTGTCTTCCTGTCCTATCTCTCTTTGTTCTGTTTCTCTCTCCCTGTCTTGTCTCTCTATCTGTCCTGTTTTTCTCTCTCTCTGTGTCCTGTCTCCCTCTCTCTATATTCATTTTTTCTGTATCTCTCTCTTTCTCTCTATCTGTCCTGTTTTTCTCTCTCTGTGTCTCCCTCTCTCTCTATATATATATTTTCTGTATCTCTCTCTTTCTCTTTATCTGTCATGTCTTGCATTTGGCTCTTGCACAGGATGTGGGGTGTCGCGAGTGCATCAACTCCCGTGCAATTGATCAGTCCTACAAATTCAGTACCGAACAAGCGCTGAGTTCCAAGCAACTTTTCCCTCTGTGTGACGCGCAGAGTTACAAAATCTTTATCTTGAATTGTCTATGCTGTCTATCTCTGTCTCTCTCTCACTCTCAGTTCTGTCTCTCTCTGTGTCCTGTCTCTCTCTCCTCTCTTTCTCTCTGTCTCCTGTCTCTGTGTCTTGCCTATCTCTCTGTGTGTCCTTTCTCTCTTTGTGTGTCCAGTCTCTCTCTCTTTGTTCTGTCTATCTCTGTGTCCTTTCTCTCTCCATGTTCTGTCTCTATCTGTCCTGTGTGTCTCTCTCTCCGTGTCCTTTCTCTCTCTACGTGTCCCAGTGTCCTGTCTCTCTCTCTCTCTCTGTCCTGTCTGTCTCTCTCTGTGTTCTGTCTCCCTCTCTCTGTCCTGTTTCTCTCTCTATATATATTCTGTATCTCTCTTTCTGTTCCGTCTCTCTCTCTCTCTATGTCCTCTCTCTCTCTTCTCTCTTTGTCCTCCCCCTCTCTGTCCTATGTCTCACTCTCTGTCCTTTCTCTCTCTCCATGTCCTGTCTCTTTTTCTCTTCTCTCTGTTTGTCCTCCCTCTCTCTCTGTCCAGTGTCACTCTGTGTCCTTTCTCTCTTTGTGTGTCCTGTCTCTCTCTCTCTCTTTGTCTTGTCTTTCTCTTTTTGTCCTGTCTCTCTTTCTTTGTCCTGTCTCTCTCTTTATCTTCTCTCTCTCTCTTTGTTCTATCTATCTCTCTGTCCTTTCTCTCTCCCTGTCCTGTCTTTATCTGTCCTGTGTGTCTCTCTCTGTGTATTCTTTCTCTCTCTCTCCCTGTCCTTGTGTCCTGTCTCTCTCTGTCTTGTCTATCTCTCTATGTGTTCTGTCTCCCTCTCTCTGTCCTGTTTTTCTCTCTATATATATTCTGTATCTTTTTGTCTGTCCCGTCTCTCTTCTCTCTTTGTCCTCCCTCTCTCTCTGTCCTGTGTCTCACTTTCTGTCCTTTCTCTCTCTCCATGTCCTGTCTCTTTCTCTCTTCTCTCTATTTGTCCTCCCTCTCTCTCTCTGTCCAGTGTCACTCTGTGTCCTTTCTCTGTGCTTTCCTGTCTCTCTCGTTGTCCTGTCTCTCTCTTTCTGTGTCCTTTCTCTCTCTCTTTGTCATCCCTCACTCTCTGTCCTCTCTCTCTCTCTGTCCTGTGTCTCTCTCTCTGTCCTGTGTCTCACTCGATGTCCTGTCTCTCTCGCTGTCCTGTCTCTCGCTTTCTGTGTCCTCTCTCTCTCTTTGTCATCCCTCACTCTCTGCCCTCTCTCTCTCTGTCCTGTCTCTCTCTCTGTCCTGTTTTTCTCTCTATATATATTCTGTATCTCTTTTTCTGTCCCGTCTCTCTCTCTCTCTCTCTCTCTCTCTCTCTCTCTATGTCCTCTCTCTCTCTTCTCTCTATTTGTCCTCCCTCTCTCTCTCTGTCCAGTGTCACTCTGTGTCCTTTCTCTGTGCTTTCCTGTCTCTCTCGTTGTCCTGTCTCTCTCTTTCTGTGTCCTCTCTCTCTCTGTCCTCTCTCTCTCTCTCTCTCTCTCTCTCTGTCCTGTGTCTCTCTCTCTGTCCTGTGTCTCACTCGATGTCCTGTCTCTCTCGCTGTCCTGTCTCTCGCTTTCTGTGTCCTCTCTCTCTCTTTGTCATCCCTCACTCTCTGCCCTCTCTCTCTCTGTCCTGTCTCTCTCTCTGTCCTGTTTTTCTCTCTATATATATTCTGTATCTCTTTTTCTGTCCCGTCTCTCTATCTCTCTCTCTCTCTATGTTCTCTCTCTCTCTTCTCTCTTTGTCCTCCCTCTCTCTCTGTCCAGTGTCACTGTGTCCTTTCTCTGTGCTTTCCTGTCTCTCTCGTTGTCCTGTCTCTCTCTTTCTGTGTCCTCTCTCTCTCTCTTTGTCATCCCTCACTCTCTGTCCTCTCTCTCTCTGTCCTGTGTCTCTCTCTCTGTCCTGTGTCACACTCGATGTCCTGTCTCTCTCGCTGTCCTGTCTCTCTCTTTCTGTGTCCTCTCTCTCTCTTTGTCATCCCTCACTCTCTGCCCTCTCTCTCTCTCTGTCCTGTCTCTCTCTCTGTCCTGACACTTCTGCACATGCATGCTTCTTCTGTGATGTCCCGAGTCTACTAACAATGCTCTATCTGCAGTTATTATATGAGATATGCTGACAGTTTGCTTCAAAACTTTGCTATGTGTTTGTTTAAACATTGTATATACACTTAAGGCAAAATAAACACTTGGCAGGAAAAACACTGGTAAATGTACACACCTGAAAGTAAGTATGCATTGTTATTGTGACTTCTCAAGAGGAATTTCCAAGATGTTAGATAAATACTTTTTTCTTACACTTCCTCAAAACTTCAGGTTGTACATCACATTGTCTCTCCCTCAGTGTCCCTGGACTCACCTTGAATATAGCCATTCCAGTTTAACCTCCTTTGGAACATATCTTTTGAGAGCTTGAGTTGCAATGACTAGATAGAGTCTTATAAGTGATCACACAGAGTTACTGTTTCTTTGATATGACTGACAACTGACACAGGTTGAGAACTTCTTGTCACCAAAACTTCTTTATTATAAAGGACAGTTTTACCTAAACACAAGTTGCTCTTATAGGTATATTAGGTGCTGTGAGTTGATGAAGAACACAGAAAACTGAATGTAACTATCACAGCTCAAAATTCAGCAGCAGTTTCATTGGACCATGACCTTGTTTTTGAACCTTTGACCCAATCAGCTGAGCATTTTGTGAGTCACTGACAAAAATTAAAATTTGTTGTGTTTTGTCCGAAGAGCACTCTGGTTCCACTCATATTCCAAAGGCAAAATCACCTATTTTTCTTTCCAACACATTTACTTGACCCTATTGAAAAGAACATAAACCATGCCATTTTCCCAGCTTGTCATGCTTATATTAGTGTTATTCATCCATGCTTTTGATATTCCCTCTTTCTTAATAATCTTAGCAATGTCACATTACACCTTGATCCTCACAATTCTGCCTAGAGTTCCTATTTTGTTTCTGAGAATTTCACTTCATTTTTATCTTTCCAAGAAACCTTTTCAATAAGGAAATACAGTTATGCTCAAAAGTTTGCATACCCTGGCAGAAATTGTGAAATGTTGGCATTCATTTTGAAAATATGGCTGCTCATGCAAAAAGTATATATTTTATTGAAGGATAATGATCATATGAAGCTATTTATTATCACATAGTTGTTTGGCTCCTTTTTAAATCATAATGATGACAGAAATCACCCAAATGGCCCTGATCAAAAGTTTGCATACCCTTAGTTCTTAATACTGTGTATTGCCCCCTTTAGCATCAATGACAATCTTTTGTAATAGTTGTCTATGAGGCCCCTAATTCTTGTAGGTGGTATAGCTGCCCATTCGTCTTTGCAAAATGCCTCCAGGTCATTCAAAGTCTTTGGTTGTCTTGCATGAAACGCAAGGTTGAGATCTCCCCAGAGTGTCTAAATGATATTAAGGTCAGGAGACTGTGATGGCCACTCCACATCCTTCACCATTTTCTGCTGTAACTACTTGAGGATCAACTTGGCCTTGTGCTTAGGGTCATTGTAATGCTGGAAAGTTCAAGAGCATCCCATTCGCAGCCTTTGTGCAGAAGAATGAAAATTATCTGCCAGTATTTTCTGATAACATGCGGCATCTTACCATCAGTTTTCACAAGAATCCCTGTGAACTCCCCCCCCCCCCAAAAAAAAAATCAGTGAGCCACCACCATGCTTCGCAGTGGGGGTGGTATTCTTTTCACTATAGGCCTTGTTGACCCCTCTCCAAACATAGCACTTATGGTTGTGACCATAAAGCTCTATTTTGGTCTCATCACTCCAAATTACTGTGTGTCAGAAGCTTTGAGGCGTGCCATGGTGTTGTTGGGCATATTGTAACCAGGCTTTTTGTGGCATTGGCGCAGTAAAGACTTCTATCTGGCAACTCAACCATGCAACTCATTTTTGTTCAAGTATCGTCATATTGTGCTCCTTTACACAACCACACCGTCTTTTTCCAGAGCAGCCTGTATTTCTCCTGAGGTTACCTGTGGGTTTTTCTTTGTATTCCGAACACTTCTGGCAGCTGTGGCTGAAATCTTTCTTGGTCTACCTGACCTAGACTTGGTATCAAGAGAGCCCTACATTTTCCACTTCTTAAAAAGTGACTGAACAGTACTGACTGGCATTTTCAGGGCTTTGGATATCCTTTTATATCCTTTTCCATCTTTATGAAGTTCCATTACCTTGTTACGCAGGTCTTTTGACAGTTCTTTTCTGCTCCCATGGCTCAGTATCTAGCTTGCACAGTGCATCCATGTGAGAGCTGACTCATTGACTATTTATACACAGACACTAATTGCAATTAAAAAAGTACAGTAAGTGGCAAGAGGATTTATTGCACAAAACAAATGATTTGGAGAAGAATACAAGAGTATACATATGCTGCACACCGGACACCTTTCCTGGTCCCTACCGCCCATTAGAGAGCGATTCAAGCTTTCATGGTGGGGGTAATCTCTAGGTGGCATAGCTGACAAATGACGTCATACACCAGAGACCCCCAGCAGCACACTAGGTTGGTTGGAAAGCTGGTGAAAATGCCTAGGAGAAGCAGTCAGGACGGGATCACTATCTAGTAAGTACAGGGTGATACATTGCTACGGTCATATGGTTTATGTAACCAAAAATTAGAGGGTAAATTGAGTTACTACGGCACTGGTGGGCAGTGAGGAAATTTTACCATCAAAAATCAGTGAGGCATAGCCATCTCCCTAGATGCATTTCTTTGTATGCCTTTCTGTAGTCAAAGAGCTAATGTCTCAGATGACACAAGTGCAATTATAAAGCATGCCAATCTACACATAGGCCACCGTTCAATTGGCCTAATTGTAATTATTGGACCCCGTAATGTAGCCCGTAAAAGTTACTGATATTCAATTGGCCTCTTCTAGCTAGTCAAGTTACAGGCTCACACCCTTTGATTGTCAAAAACGTAACTCTGTTCTATCTCCTCCTTGGATGTTTCAAGCCCACAATTGTTAACAGTACTAAAAATGAAAAATCCATATTCAATTGCAACAATTCAATAAGCCCACAATTGTGTTCAATCCCGTAAATGGCAAATGTATCAAAAATGTCTACAAGTACTAGATAGGACTTGCAAGGGGGTTAAACACCTGTTCGTAACACTGAAAAAGAAAATATAAACACACTACAGTACCTTAAAATACTGGTAAAGCAGTGAAAGGCATTAGAATTAACTAGCGACTTGCCCAACCAAATCCTTTTGCCACACAATGCGAGGCTCCCCCCCCCTAACTTGTGGGCCCCTGAAGGCGCTCATCGCAGGCCTCTCCCCCCTCTCTTCTTTACGGGCCTGTGTCTCTTTCCCCCCTCTCCTTCCCCTGTGTCTGTTTCCCTTTCTCTCCCTCCCATGTCTCTTTGCCCCCTCTCCCTCCCCTGTGTCTCTTTCCACCCTCTCCCTCCTGTCCCTCCCCTGTGTCTTTCTCCACCCTCTCCCTCCTCTGTGCTCCTGTTTCCATTTACGAGTGTGAAACCGTTTGCGTGCTTGGGAAATGTATTTGGGTTTCCGATTTACGAGCTTGAAAAAAATTACCGCTTTACAACCGCCATTTTTTTCCTCGCCTAGCCGTTCTGAGACCGGCCAAAAACGCAAATTAAATAGCAAATTAGCGTGCAACCTCACTCACAGGCTCCCTGCCTCTCCCCCTGTGCTGTCTGTGAGGTTGTAAGCTACTTTTCTAATCAATTGTTTTTTTTTTGGCAGCCCCTGAACGGCTTTTGAGTTACGGGCTTGAAAAAATAGTTGCTGTTATTTTTTTTTAAGCCAAGCCAGTCACGTACGAGCCTCGTGATGAGACCCTTCTTCGCTCATTGCAGCCCCATCAAGCAAATCACGTACGGGCCTCGTGATGAGTCATATTTTTTTTTAAGCCAAGCCAGTTACGTACAAGACTTTGGAGCTCATTGTAAATGTGCAACCCCTAACTTTTAATATAGCGTTACCGAGAAACTTGCATATACGACAACCATTATATGTGATTGCACAACAGTCTCAAGCTCGCAAATCTGCAATAATATATTTTTTTAACGTGTTGAATTGATAACAGGCATCAAGGAGTTAATACATATCAGGCCACCCACATGAACTAGACCAGTTTATTTATTTATTTTTATTTATTTTTACTGATTGCAGATTGGATTTCTAAACACTAATAAATTGTAGTCTAAACTCCATGTTTTACTGACATCATGAGGATTGGCTCAATTACTGTTGGCTCTGTCAAAATTGTAACTTACGGAGTTGCTAAACTGATCATGCCCTGAATTGCTACGTACGGGTTCATGGTTTACGGTTTTAGGCTTTAGCCCTGTAATTGCGGTCTTGAGTCAATTGAACACAGCCGGAATTCTAACAAATTTCTAACCCGCAAACGGAACTCTGTCCTATCTCCACCTTGGATGTTTCAAGCCCACAATTGTAATTACGGGCATTGTAATTACGGGCTCGAAATTGAATGGGGGCAATAGTGTTTAAGGCTTTGAGAAATATTTAGTTAGAGACCAATCAATTTTTATTTTATTTTCTGTGTTCATCCACATAAAGGCAAATAAAACTTGTTTAAAATTTTAGCCCAAACTTTAAATGAGATCCAGCAGCTCATAATAAGTTAATGAGATCCAAATTCACACAAATCTTTGCTATTCATTTGCTGGAAGTTTCATATATTTTAATTAAAATGTGTTTAAAATTTAAAATGTGTGAATTGCTGATTACATTGAATAAAAAACTAAATTATGAATATGCTATTCAAATGTTTTGATGCCAGTTTGAATTTGAGTATCTTATACAACTGAATATATTTGTTAATAATTATTTCCTGAAATAAAATATTTCCTTCTGCGTCTAAAAACCCCAGTGGCATGTGTACTTAAGATAATGAAGCTGTCTTAAAATGATACCTTAAACCCTGAATATCGAGCCAATCTGATTTCATATTGTTTATTTTACAAATATGTATGACTCACATTAAACCATTTTTAAGAAGTGTTGTTATGTTGAAGTGTATGTTAAAATTAATGGTTCTGCAGAGAAAACAGAAGTATATTGTTAAACCTTTCAAATAAATTAAATGGTTAATCATTTTAGAGAAGGATAGGTCATGCTCTGAGATTGGAAAGTGACCTGTGAGTTTTTGAGGTAAAACGACAACTTTACAGAAGTGCAACTTTACAGAAGCAGTGGCTGTTCCATACACAATTATGTATTAATGCCAATGCTAATGTACAGAACAGTACATATTACAGTATATATTAAGGTTGACCAAATGTTTAGGGCAGTGCTAATGATACATTTGCAACATATTTTTTTGTAAAAGTATCATATCATTTTGACATTCTGTATGTATACATAAAGGCATGAGCAATTGTCTCTCTAAGGTTGTGGTACAGGATGACTAAGAGAAAAGGATGAGTAGTAAATGGTTAGAGACAAACATGTCTGACTAGGCATATGGCAGCATAAACATAAATACATCTTTGGAGAATTACCTCTCTAGTGAAGATGTGGGTCTAACTTGTGACATACATAAGGCTAAAAGAAACATATAGCCCCATTGAATTCGGGCTACGTGTTAAAACGTAGCCCGTGTTGTAGCCCGTAGGAGTTACTGCTATTAAATTAGCCTCTTAAACCTACCCGCAGAAGACTTGCGGGTTAAGATGCAGAACGGCCGAAACATGTCTACAGAACGTTGAACGTGGAACTTCGCAGCCCGCAAATCCTTTGATCTGTCAAGCTCGTAACTGTTACGTTTTAATCTAGCTATTAAATTGCTACGAATCTCTAAGGATGCACTGGCTTCCAAACCTGTAACTGGCAAAAGTGTGCCAGAATGTAGCGGGTTCAAAATAGGACCTGCAAAGGCTTTAAAAGCCCTTACGTATGCTGCCGGAGCAACAAAAGAGACCCCTCCTTCTGCCCCCAAACCTCCCTCCGGCCCCTAAACCTCCCCCCTGCTCCAAAAGAAATCCCCAGGCTAAAAGGGTTCCGACCAGGACCCCCGCGGCAGTTAAATAGTTAACCCCTGCCGCGGGGTACTTCAAGTACCCAATGGGACGCCCGCAGTGTCCCTACATAAACCCTCGCTGCGGAGCGCTGTTAGAAGCAATTTTTTTTTAATAGAATTCAGGATTTTTTTTGAGGGGCCTTTCCTGTCCCAGAAGCCTGAAGTCAAAGGCATTGAGGATCACCGCTGGAGGGGCATTTTGGCCAGGTGAGTAGACTATTTACCCTTTCTTTTTAACAGGTTGTCAGTACTGTAATGTTATGTTTTTATTTGTAGGTATTTAATGAACGTCTGGACTTTGTTGGAGGGACCTTTCCTGGCCCAGAAGGTTGAGGACAAGGGCATCGGGGATCACTGCTGGAGGGGCATTTTGGCCAGGTCAGTGGACTTATTAACCCTTTCTTTTTTTACAGGTTGTGAGTCTTTTTTTTAAATTGTGTTTATTATTTTATGTAGTCTTTTATTATTTTATGTGTAAGACTTTTTTTATTTTCTGTAGTGTTTTTTTAAATGTAATTAGCAGTTTTTTATTGTCTGTACGTGTTTTTTTATTTTCTGTACTTAGTGGGTGATTAGGGATTTCATTGGGGGTTAATAGGATATGGTAGTGAGGGGTTATTAGGGGATTAATAGGATAAGGTAGTGTAAGGGTTATTAGGGGTTAATAGGGTAGGGGTTAGTAGGATATGGGTTAATTAGGTACAGTTAGGGTTTATTGGGTACAGTTAGGGTTACTTAATCTGCAATAATAAATAAAAAATGTTAACGTTTTGTTTCCGTGTTATATTGATAACAGGTATCAAGGAGTTAATACATATCAGGCCACCCACATGAACTAGACCAGTTTATTTATTTATTTTTACATTTCTGGATTGTGAGTCTGATTGCAGATTGGATTTCTAAACACTAATTAATTGTAGTCTAAACACCATGTTTTACTGACGTCATGATGATGGTCTCAATTACTTTTGGCTCTATCAAAATTGTAACTTATGGAGTTGCTAAATTGATCATGATCATGCCCTGAATTGCTATGGCTTTAGCCCTGTAATTGTGGGTTTGACTAATTGATCATGTTCACAGCCGCACATGCAACGTGCTCAAGAATGATTTACGGGATTGCGTCTATGGCCCGTAGATCGTGTAACTCTTTAACTCGCCCAAAATTTTAAGCCTGCAGGCTTTGAAGGTGTCCCATTGCCACTACAGGCATCTAATTTAAAGGGGCTGATAATATGATAAAGATCAATCAGGGTCCATGAATGTAAACTAGACTGCAGACTAGATGGTTCAAGTCTTTCTTTTCTGGGGTCTGTCATGCTTCTACCTGTCTTTCAGATTGTATTGGAAATATATTTTGGTTCTGGTGGCCATGTTGTTCTGTTCTGATACAGCAGTTTTTACATATTTACCTGGGAAAAGATACAAATGATGGTAAAATAGACCTGTTACAGGTAAACATGGGTATTTAATAAAAGCGTCTGTTACTTTATGTATAATTTTTAATAGTCAATGTGATTTGAAGCGGGTTAAGTTAAGAAACGCATTAACAGCCCCACCTATTTGCAGAGCATTTCTTTATTTATAACTTATTTACTTTACTTGACTTCCTGGTTCCATTCCACAGAGGATTTGAATCAAGACGAGACTTTAACTCTAGTATCGATTGAGGACGTAGACACAATGGACCTGTCTAAAGTCAAGTGGACATCCAAGGAGTACACTCTGCAGGAATATGTTTCCAAATATATTGAGTGCTTCCCTGGCATCATTAGAGTCACGGAGGGATTCCTAGGAAAGCAGGAAATAGACAGCCTTAGCTCCAGCACGGTAAGAACAAATTACAGTTCCTTATCAGTAAGAATCTAGGATCAGTCCTTGCATTCAAAAAAGCATACTTTACATTACATTATTGTGAGATGCATTATTATTTTCTCCTTGTGGAGGTGTGAATCGTTAGTTGAACATTATTAATTAGCCTTATTATTAACAACCACTTAATCTTTCTTACAATCTTTTATAATTTACAGGTCAAACAGGTGAATGTGTGCCACTAAATTCTTTTTTAAGAACCAGCAATTGGGAATTACATTTTTTTTTACATCATAATTGGGATTTTATCTATGTTCTTTTAGGTTTGTAAAGTACAGATATAAGGTAACTCTCTAAGTTAAAATAATAACACAGCAAATAGCCTATAAGGAGACCTTGTAACATTGTAGTGAGACAAAGGAAGAGTGTATAAGAGAAACCACTTTTACCATACCACTGTAAAGCATGCTATATTTAGTCATTCTGATAATTTGTCTAACGATCTGAAGAAATAATTGACATGATGTATATTTCCAAACATCTTTTCCAGGAGTGTCTCTGGTGTATATTTGTGTTTTAGAGCAATGTGCACACATTTTTGCATTTTTGGATCTACAGCCTTATTAAATTGCGATTTGGCAAATTTAAAAGGGCTCTATTTAAGCACATAGCATATTATTTTACAGAAGTTTTTAGTTAGTAAACTTCTATCCAAAAGCAAGGTCTTCACTACTAAAAACTTCTGTAAAAAAATATGCTATGTGCTTAAATAGAGCCCTTTTAAATTTGCCAAATCGCAATTTAATAAGGCTGCTAATATTAGATATTGTGGTCAAGTTGCTCACAGTTAGTGAATAACAACACTAGCAATTTGTAGTCTTCCTCTTTGAATAATTTTAAAAGATCTAAGGACTTAAAGCAACATATGTTGAAGGATTTAACACCATTCAGATTTAAACATACACATAAGAGGAGTTGTGGGTCATGTCCAAGAATGTACAATTTACAGTATTCAGGGCTGGCTCTACCCCAGTTGGGCCATCAAGAGTATACAATTTGAGCCAAAACTGAGCGCCCTGCCATGTAGCAATCATACATGTTTTGCCTTATTTTTTTTTTTTTTTTCAGGCTTTTAGCTGGTATTTTACTGCTTTTTGATTTAGCTTCCATGTTACTGATATATTCATATAAAACTGCTTATCATTATAGTACTAGCGAATTGCCCGTCAAAAAATGACGGCAATGAAATTGTAAGTGAGCTAATGCTGTTTGGTGTATAATAATGAAATATGTAATACATTACTAAATGAATATACTGTAGCTATTTTGAAGCATTGTGATGAAGAGCTGGCAATCTGTGTTGATGTTGCTGCAGCATTAGTGGTGTGGAGCTGCTGTGTAAGCATGCTGAAAGTGTGCACTGTGTGGTATGAATATCCGTAGGTCGTTTGTTGCGTTTTGCGAGTTTGTTGTGGTGTTTTGCGAGTTTAGAGTGCTGTAGCCTCGTTTTCGTTTTGTTCGGCGGCCATTTTTTCTCTCGCTTAGATTTTTTTTTAGTCTCTAAACTGTTTTATTTCGATTAAAATCGAGGTGTAAGTTGTATTTTTGAGGTCCTGGGGGCTTCCTCTTGGTGTAGGTAATGTTTTTATGTATGTGCTGTGTGTATGTATTGTGTTTT
The DNA here is from genome assembly GCA_027410445.1 of Discoglossus pictus. NCBI lineage: Eukaryota > Metazoa > Chordata > Amphibia > Anura > Alytidae > Discoglossus > Discoglossus pictus. Next base: position 233,388,416 of record CM050167.1, read on the forward strand.
ACATTTTGTAATGTTCGCGAGTTGCGTCCGAGTGTTGCGAGGCCGTAATGTGTGTGAACGTGTGTCGTATGTTGTTTGCGAGTGTCGTAATGTGTCTGTCGTGCTGTTTGGTTTGCGACGTGAAGTTTGCGAGGGCGCTCCATGCCAGCAACTGAGACCCTCGGCCACTGCCCTCGCTTCGCGAGGGCCGCAGCTCGCTGCGCGAGCCGCGGCCCGAGCCCGCAGCGTTAGCAACAACTCGTACGCTCACAACTATATATGTGATCTCTTTTCTTTTACATGTAAATATAAACCTTAACCTTGACTTTAATCACACTGAAATTGTACGTAATTTTTCCAAACAACTCAAGCAGGTTTTTCATTTTCCCTGTACCTGTAATCTATATGGGGCACAACATCTATGGTCTTCCCAGGGTGCCAAATTGAATTGAGCAGGTCTTGACAATATTTAGCACTTACAAGTCTGCAGATTTAGAGGTCTGTGATGGTCCTGTTTATAAACTTACATAGTAATGGATGTCAAATGAAATTATTGGAAAAATAATCATACAATGATATTAACATTCTTAGTGTTAGCCCACATCCAAAGCATCAACAGTGTAATACAAGAGGTCCTCACACAAGGAGGACCATATTTATATTGTGGCTATTAGTCACAGGAACCTAAGATACCTCTCTTTCACACATATTCCTTGTCTATATTTTTTGTTTCCCCCATTTATACAGGACATATAACAAGGAAAATATTAATCAAATTCAGATTTAATCCAGAGAAATAAAGGGCTTTGCTTCTTTGTGGTCAGATTACTTTAATATTGCTAGATTTACCAGCATGTTAAACTTAAGAAGTGTCAATATATTTCAACAGACATTAATTGTGGGTAAACTTGCTGATAATTATCCAGAACAATGTGACTGCTCTGTGTCTAAGAGAGAAAGCGCATGCTAAGGTCTCTGAAAACACTCTTGAAGCCATGCTGCCAAACCTGTGTGTGTGAGTCTAAAAAAATGTATGTTCATCTATATACAGATTGTATTACTAATCAGTTGTACTACAGGTGAAACCCTATTGTATGACCACTATAGAGACCAGATAACAACTTTGTGAAGAAATGTCAGCACCTCAAGGGTTAAATAGAGTGCATGCAATTGTGTGCTACTGTGTGAGTGTAAGACACTGGGATTTCATATAAAGCTCCAAGGTTTATTAAGCATTAACCAGACTAGAATAAAATCCTGGATAAGCCTGCTACTGTATAGATAAAGGCACAGGAAGGTTCTCTTTAATGTGCATGTATAAGTGGCAAGGCTGCTGCATTAACTACTCTCTCCATCTAAATAACCAAGAATAAGTCACTGCATTATGTGATCACCCTAGAATCTCATAACCCCTCTATATGACACTCTCAACTCCCCACAGGCAGAACTCTTGAAGAACTATCATGGAAGTTATTGTATCACAAATTGAACCCTAGGTTTTCCATGAAACACAGTTTGGGGTACACTGTGAAGACCAGCAGTTCAGATCTTTGTATCTGGAAATGAGATTTAACGAGTAACTTCGGGGGTGAACTTCTTCCCATCCAGACCTCATGTATCCAGTGAGTGCTCTGTTCAGTCAATTTAGCATTTATTCCATATATCTGCTCAGTCAAGTGAACTCTATCTATCATGCATGGGCAGTCCACTATGAGTGCCCTCTGCATTTTACAGGCCCCCACTGTGCCTCTGCACTTCATACTCTCTTAAGCCCTTGATACTTATATAACAAGGTTTTATTTAATGTTATTATAACATTATAAATCAAGAGGCCTGTTCACAGTTTAACAGGGACTGTTTCTAAAACCATTCCATTTCTGAATTATTGAATTATTATTCTACTAGTGACTTGCCCGTCAAAAATGACAGACACAGACAGTGTTTTGGTCGTCTGAGATCGCTCGGCGCTCGTTGCAAGCCTCGCGCTGAGCGCCTTTGGCGCTCATTGCGAGCCTCTCAGTTGGTGTATTTTTTGTTATCAGAGGCGCTTTTGCACTCATTGTAAGGTCCGCGCTGATCTCCTTTTGGTGTTTATTGCGAGCCGCTCCCCTGCTGTACTTTGTGTCCTATGAGCACCGTTGGCACTCCTTGTGAGGCGCGCCGTGAAGGCCTTTGTCGTTTATTGCGACACTGTGGTGTTGTATTTTTTTTTCTGTATATGTATTTTTTCATGATAATTAATTAATGAAATTATAAATTAATATACTTTACCTATTTGTAATTAGTATATGTAGCAAGCAATGTGCTGAAGAGCTAACAATCTGTTTTGATGTTCCTGCAGCATACAATGTAGGTTTGCAGTGTTCTGTAGCTGAGGTGTAAGTGTCAGCAATGTGTGAAGTGTGTAGTGTAAATAGGCTGATTGCGCAAGGGGAAACCGTTTGTGTAGCTGTGTACTTCCGCATTCTGTAAGTTAGTGTTGTAAAATGGCGGCAAATGTGTATGTGGTACCCGGGTGTGGATGATTTAGCGTCCTGATGTAGCCTCGTTTTCATTTCTCCGGCGGCCATTTTTTCTCTCGCTTAGGGGATTTTCGAATGCCTAAACTCTTGAAATTGGACTTATATTTGCATGCAACCTGACTCCAAGACGTCCTGGCTGTCCCCCCTTGCTGTGTGTAATGTTATTTTTTTATTTTTGGGTGTATTTTTTTTATGTTTTTTGCTGTGCGCGGTTTGGCCGTTAAGTTCATAGTTTTGCAAGTTCGTAATTTTTTTTTATACGTACCGCGGATCCTATTTTTTTGTGTAAGTTCGTATTTTTTTTTTATAAGTCCCGCGGCTTGTATTTTTTTGTGTAAGTCCGTATTTTGTCATTGCGTGTTATAGTTTTTTTTTCAAAGTCCCGCTTCTGTGGCTGTTTGTAACTGCTGGTGAGGCGCCGTAGAGCCTCTACCTCCACAAACGCGAACCCGCAAGCGTTAGCAACAACCCGCATTGCTGACAACTATATATGTGATAGATTTCATACATGATGTTCTAAGTTCAAATGTAGGAGGTGCAAATAAACATAATAATAACATAGTTACATAGTTACATAGTTACATAGAGCCTCATTCAATTGTGAGTTGGCCAATTGAATAGGGCTCTATATAAGCACATAACATATTTTTTATACAGAACTTTTTAGTTACTGAACTTCTATCCAAAATCAAGGTCTTCACTAACTAAAAACTTCTGTCAAAAAATATGTTATGTGCTTATATAGAGCCCTATTCAATTGGCAAAATTGCAATTGAATGAGGACCATAGTATTTAAGGTTGAAAAAAGACTTTCAGTCCATCAAGTTCAAACTTTTAAGATCTCCTCTGATCTGCAATATGCGGATTAACTATTAATTAATTAGTTGTATAAAAAAAAAAATAACTCCCTCCCGATCCCAGACACCGGCGACCGGACTTCTCCCTGGATCAATACTGCCCCTCCAATTATCCATGAGAACCCTGAATTTCCTTTTTAATTAGAAATTAATCCAGTCCCCTTTTAAAGTTATCTATCGAATACGCTGTCACCACCTCCTCTGGTAGAGAATTCCACAGATTAACCACCCTTACTGTGAAGAACCCTTTTCTTTCTTTAAGGTGGAATCTTTTTACTTCTAACCTCAAGGGATGTGTACTTGTCAGTTGAAAACCTCTTGGCACAAAAAGCTCCCTTGACAAATATTTATACTGACCCTGGATGTATTTAAATAAGGTAATCATATCTCCTCTTAGATGCCTTTTTTCTAGACAAAATAAGTTTAATTTGGTTAGTCTTTCTTCATAACTTAGCCCCTCCATTCCCCTTATTAGTTTTGTTGCCCTCCTCTGTACCTTTTCCAGCTCTAAAATGTCCTTTTTATGAAGTGGTGCCCAAACTTGCAATTCCCTGGCTTCTATACCCTTCTTAATACATGATAATATTTTATTTACCTTTGCAGCTGCTGCTTGGCTTTGAGCACTGTTATCTAGGTGGTTGTCCACAAGTACTCCCAAATCCCTTTCAATATCTGATACACCTAGATTTGCTCCATTAAAATTATAAATTGCATGGCTATTTTTCCTTCCGAGATGCATAACTTTACATTTATTCGTATTAAATCTCATCTGCCATTTAGATGCCCATTCCTCAATTTTATGTAAATCCCTTTGGAGGGAAAGCACATCACTATCTGATTTAATTACCTTGCACAACTTCGTGTCATCAGCAAAAATGGAGACACCACACTCCAATCCTACCTCTAAGTCAATAATAAATATGGTAAAAAGGAGAGGACCTAATACTGAACCCTGAGGAACCCCACTTACCACATTAGTCCAATCGGAGTATGTTCCATTTACAACAACCCTTTGCTTCAATCCATGAGCAGATATTTACTGCAATTCCTGTATCTCTTAGTTTGCACAATAGTGTCCCATGTGGTACCGTATCAAAAGCCTTTGCAAAATCCAAAAAGACTACATCCATTGAGTTGCCTTGATCCAGGTTCCTACTAACCTCCTCATAGAAACTAATTAGATTTGTTTGACATGACCTATCCCTCATAAATCCATATTGACTCCTACTTATAATCCTGTTCAAATAGACATATTCTTGTATATTATCCCTTATTAATCCTTCTAAAAGCTTCCCCACTACAGAAGTGAGGCTCACTGTTCTATAATTCCCCGGATTTGCTCTTGCTCCCTTTTTAAATATAGGTATCACATCAGCTTTTCTCCAGTTATCTGGTAGAGACCCTGTGTTGAGTGAATCTTGAAAAATTAAATATAATGGTTTGGCTATTACAGAACCCAGTTCCCTTAGTACCCTTGGATGTATTCCATCAGGACCCGGGGCTTTATTCACATTTATTTTTTCCAACCTCTTTTGGATTACTTCCTGTGTTAACCAATTATTTGGCAAAGGTAGTGTAGCCCCATTATGTTGCTGTGTCCCAATCACTGGTACCTCCCTTGTGTATACCGAAGAAAAGAACCTCATCTGCCTTTTCTTGGTCACTAATTATCAGACGGCCTGTGTCACATTGTAATGTTCCTATAGCTTCTTTCCTGGCCTTCTTCCCATTAATATACTTAAAAAAATATTTTAGGGTTAGTCTTACTCTCTTTTGCAATTAATTTTTCATTTTCTATTTTAGCCAGTCTAATCGCCCTTTTGCAAGCCTTGTTGATTTCCTTGTATTCCTCTAAAGCAGTCTCTGTCCCCTCTTGTTTGTATAATTTAAATGCCTGTTTTTTACTCCGTATCTTGATCTTTAAATCATTGTTAAGCCACATTGAATGGGATTTACTCCTCTTACTTTTATTCCCACACGGTATATGCCGATGTGTATGTATATTTAGTAAGGATTTAAATGTTGTCCACTTGTGGTCAGTGTTTTTACCTATCAGTTCTCTGTCCCAATCTATACTTTGTATTGCTGCCCTTAGACAGTTAAAATCTGCTCTTTTAAAAGTAAGAGTTTTTGTTGGCCCCTTAAAATTTAGTTTTTTTAATTCAATCTCAAACGAGACTGTGTTGTGATCACTGTTTCCCAAAGGTTGCCCTATTCCAACATTAGATACTATCTTAATATTATTTGTGATGAGTAAATCTAAGATAGCTTCATTTCTAGTAGGCTCTTGTACAACCTGGGCCAGATAATGATCCCTGAGTGTACTCAAGAACCTGCTCCCCTTAGATGAACTGCTGGTCTCATTTATCCAGTTTATTTCAGGGTAATTAAAATCTCCCATTATTAGAACTTGACCATGCCTAGCTGCATTTTCAATCAGTAACAATAATTGTATTTCCTCACTTTCAGCTATATTTGGGGGTTTATAGCATACTCCTACTAATATTCTTTTTGAATTTGCTGCTCCGCTATTTAACTCTACCCACAAACATTCAGCTTTATCATTAGGTCCACCATAAATATCTTCTCTGACTATAGGCTTAGATTCAGGCTTAACATACAGACAAATCCCTCCTCCTTGTTTACCATTGCCTCTATCTTTCCTAAATAGGTTATAACCATCCAGATTAACAGTCCAGTCATGAGATTCATCCCACCATGTTTCAGTAATGCCTATTAAATCAATTTTTTCATTATTTGCTAATAAATCTAACTCTCCCATTTTTCCTGGCAAGCTTCTGGCATTAGCAAGCATACACCTTATGTTATGAGTCTGTAGTTCTGAAGTGCCTGCCACTGTACTTGAATTACTTAGTACTACCTCCCTATTGACTATACTACCCCTCCCCACATCTCCTCCCCTATGAGTTGTTAATTCATCCCTTATATCCTCTACACTTTCTACCCCATTACTTATATCTAGTCCCTCCCCCCAAAGAGGAGACACCAAAGAGGCCAAAAGAAAATGAGCACCTTACATATACATGCTCACTTTCTCTTGTCCCCTAACATTAGGTATATTACCCCTCTGCTCTTAGTATGAATCATTTAGTATGCTGAAGAGTGTAATTAAAAGACATCTAAAGTGTCTTATAATATTTTGTAGTGAACTTTAAAATAAGTGATTACAGCATTTGATTTTTAATTAATATTAATTAATATTCAGTTTTGTTTTAATGACGACAGGAGTTTTGTCTGAGAGGAATGGAAAGAACTATAGACTCAAATAAAATCTCTATTCAGTTCTGTTGAAAAATGACTCTCTAAATGGAACATTTGACATCTGAATGCAATGGAAGAGTAAGCCCTCATAGGATAACCCTCCAGCTCCAGACTGGCTAGCTGTCTAAGTTGGAAATGCCCATGACACAAGCTGTCAGCTAAATGTACCATTTTCTCTACAATTACTTTATATCACTGCCTTGCAAAGTTATTGAAGTTGTTTGTTTGTTACATACTTCACAAGCATTTAAACAGTGAGTCTTAACCTGATCATGTGTTTTCACATAAATGGACACAACATTTTCCTCATGTAATATTTTTTCTGATCAGTCCATACTGTATATTAATTGAACATATATAGGATAGTGCTGTAAGTTCTGAAGGAGATAGTCAATGTGACAGCATTGCTTTTTGTGGTTACTGATGCACTTAATTGTTTGTCACGCACATAATTACTAGCTTGTGGTGTTTCAAAATATGTGTGTAAATTTAAAATAAAGCAATTCCATGGTTTAAAGGGCCATTTACCTCACTGTACGTGTTCTTCATCGTGTGAAAGAGCACAAGATTGTTTGTTAAAATGATCTATTTTTAATTACACTAAGAAATAACAAAATCTAAAGTTTTAAGCCTCTGTTTACATACAAAGTGTATCCTGCCTTCTGACTGTTACATGAGTAATAACAGATAGCAGAGTCCTGTATGTGTTTTGGGGAAGAGAGTTATTGATTGATTGCAGTTTTTCCCTGGACTCATGAGCTGCATGGACCAGTCAACCCATAGCTGGTTGGCTGTTGAAAAGCCACAGCATGTGGACAGTCAGTTAGAAATGTAAACAAATATTTAATTTTTTTTGACTTCTCAGTGAAAAGGGCACATATTTAAAAAATTCTTAAAGTATTTCAACATGCATTTAGGAGATCTTTACTGTGAAGTGGCCCAAACTGTGATGAATTAAGTTGCCCTTTAACTTTGAATGGTGTTTGAATCTTGATGCACACTGCGATTGATTTGTGTCCAGTCGTTCTTAACAGGTGCACTTAGGCAGTGGTATAAATCTGATTCCTGCTCTCCACATCTCTTGTTATGCTTAGTGATGCCATGGCCTTTGTTATTGTGGTTACAAATGGAAACCCTGATTTTTGTTTTGTCAGAATAAAGTTTTAATGTATTAACCCTATAAAGTGAACATAAAGAGTGAGTAAAAACTGCCATCATTTAATAAGAATCTAGCAGATATGTGGAAGTTGTTGTAGGGGCAATGGAACATAATGTCTGTTTAAAAGTGGTGAAATATCTGGTTTAATGAGACTGGATATTGCAGTGGGACCCATGGATTGCCAGGTTTCATAAAAAATGTTGTTGGATAGGCTGAGAAGGTGAGGATTGTTATGGAATGTTTTCTAAAGAGGGATTTGTGAGAGTTCATTGTGTTCACATACTCACCAGGAATGGTAAGTCATTGGCAACCAGTTTCTATGAATGTCCCTTCTGTTAACTATTCATGGTCTAATAGCTGACAATTTTATTTTGTTTCTGTTGAACAGGTGGTCAGAGTCCATTCTTTGTATAAACAGGTGAGAGTTGTTGCTGAATCCAAAGGAGGGAAGTTATTCTCTCTACCTTTTAATTTGAAAAGTCTACAATTCTTGGTACAAGGTCCTATCCCAGGTAACTAATTAATAATCCTTACCACTCTTATTAAGGTTACGGTACTTACAACTTTACTGTTTATTAAACTTTAGCTATGTTACAGCAATTGAATAATGATCAAACTGTATGCAAATATTTGTGTTGTGGTCAAAACTTGACCAAATAAAATGGGTGCAGAGCTCCCCCCACTGGGCACAAACAGGATTATCAAAGTATATGGTGTGTGGTCATTTCTGCTTTCCAAAACTGAGCGACTGGGCAAATTCAGTTATATAGTAACTCTACTGTTATAATAAATTAAATGAAAGAATATATTATGAAAAGAGAATGTATCCGTTATAGAGCCATAGCGGATTAATCACTGAATATTTTTTTTCTATATAGTTCCTGTGATGCAAATCCCTATGACACTGGAAATAATATTATCCAAATATAACCTCCCTGTGACTGTCCGCTCTTCAACGGTGCTTTCGTTCAAGGAGAAGGGAGACTTGCAATCTCAAGATGAATTGCTGTCTGAGCTGACAATACTAGACACTTATGAGGAAAGTTTCTTACTGGGGCATCCTCTTGACAGAGGTGAATATGTTCTAACTACACATTTAAAAGTGATATGGCTGCATGTATATTTAATAAGCACCTGGTATTATGTGTGTGCATCAGGTATTGGTAATATATTTCACCTAAAGGATGGATAGCACTTCTCCCATATTGTATACATGAGTGTAGGGATGAAGATATAGCAAGGGAAAGGATAGTAATAGGTGAGGAGGGGGGTATGCATATCTGAATGGATACAGGGCAGCAAGAACACTAAATACTTTTATCTATTAGATATCTGTATTACCTTCTTGCATGGAAATATGTACACTTAAATTAACTTACAAAAGGAGGTTGATTTCCTTTTAAACAGCGTTAAAATTGCTATTCATTGTACTATCAATTTCTCTCTGCAGTAAATCATTAGAAAATTATTTTATGCTCAGTATGCTAATGTGCATCTTGGGGTACTTGATAAGGGTGTATGAAGGGTCTAACTGCCAGATAACATTACAGGTCTTTATTTGGCCACTATAAAGACAGGCAAGCAGACTGTACTCCTAATTAGCACATCAGAACAGCCAATTAATATGAGTGAGCCATGCAACAACATAGATTCATTCACATTAGAAAAACTGGATAAAATAAGAAATAGACAGATTTCCATGCTAAGAATAACCTAAAAAGTAACTTGATTTTGGGATGACAAAGTCCATTTAATTATCTGTAATACAAATGCAACATATTGTGCTTAAATGTTAGAAACATATAAAATCAGCTTATATAATTAGTCAGGTCTGAGAAAGATGCCTCATAGAATTAAACATTTGCATTGATATTGGTTAGACAATCAATATATATATATATTGCTTTGCTTTGTTTACCTGATAAGCACACAATTATTTTATTTCTTCAAAACATCAGATTTCACACCGATGTGGCTAAATCACGTTATGTCTCTGTTTAGTTGGCCTATTTGAAGCAATATCCTGGTGCACATTTTCTTAATATTATTTGAATGTCTTAAGAAGTTATTATAAAACACACTCAATTAAATAATGTGTTTTTCATTTTATTTTATTTAATATAAAAGGGAAGTTATTAATTCAAGAGCCCATTATAATCCCAATGTACATGAAGGAGCTCAAACTGGTATTAGCCATTGGATATGCTGATGGAAATGATGATACTTGGAACAAGATATGTCAAACGTTCAAAAAACAAGTTGAAATTGAAGGGAATGTTACACAGATCATGTTGGAGGGTAAGTTGTGCATTGCATTATTAGTAGGGAAGAACACAAAAATACATTGAAACTAGTAATAATGGCAAATTGTCACAGGTGCAGAAATATATAATGGAATGTTTATACCTCATCGGAACATGCACAATTGCGTCCACATAAACACACGTCAGGACAGGGTCTGCAAACGTTTATATCTAAAGAGCCAATCCATGTCAAATGTGAGAACAATAGCTTTAAAAAGAGCTTGTATATTTGACCATCTGGATAACCAAGTTATTATAATATGCAATTAGAACATTGAGAGAAGTTTAAATGTTATTGTTCTAGCTTATTTTACATTTTATTGAAGTAAATAAATAGTACATTTGTGTTCACATTTGAACGTCTAATATAAGTATTTCCTGCTCAGAATTTTGAGAAATACAGTTATTGCACTGCATTCTGGGAACCTGTGCAGGGACATGCAAATGAGACCACAAAGGCTTCACTCTTGTTATCTAATACCATTTTAAACATGACTCCTTTTAAGCATATGTCTGCTTTATTACACAGCTTTAAGCAAAGCCCAGGGTGGATTATGCACAAGCAGGAAACCTACCCACATATTGCACAGTGTTGAGGTTTATTTCTCTCATCAGTGTTGGGCTGGTTCCTAGCTTGTGTAGTAGATTTTGTGGGGAGGTAGATTACCACAAAAATCATTTAATTTATGGTGGGCAAAAGAGTTTTAAAGGCCCTTCGCCATACAGTAGTACAGTATACATTTGAACGTTAAAAATTAAAGTCCATTTAAATACATCTGAGTAATATAGCTACAGCAGAAAACTCAATAATATATTTGCCAAAATGTATTAGGGCATACAGTACTTGACTGTATGACTTACTAAATGTTTTCAAATATTTTATGGAGTGCTTTGTTGTTTTACTCAGATGCATTTAAATGGATCTGTACTGAGACACATTTGGCTCTAGAGTCATAAGCTACTGTATCTTGCCTTAGTTTTTTCTAGATATTTCATAAAATGAAATAAGCTTGAAGGAACCATTTGTGCTACTATAGGAAAAGTGTGTTTCCACTAAATCACATTTTTCTGTTAATAGAGCACAATCAAATGAATCAGTAATTTAATAGTGACATACAGTCTTTTGCCATGTGTACCCCACAGAAATATTTCTCTTGGATAAGCAGCACCTGACTCAACAAGAACCCAGATATAGCACCATTGAACCTATATACATTGATATCAGTGAGCTTCAAAAGAACCAGAGGGTGCAAGTAGGGAACAAGGCACAAGTGACTGTGGCTCAGAAATCAAGTGCGCAAAAAGCAGATGACAAGCCAGTGGAATATGTGGGTGAGCCATTCCAGCCAAAGCCTCCTACATACAGACAGATCACTGAAATTAGTGACATCCCATCTGACCTTCATGGTTTGAACATAAGACAGGTGTGCGACTGTCTGGTTCTGCTCAATATGAATCAATATGTGAAGGCCTTCCTTGCAGCCCAGATAGATGGAGATCTTTTGTATGACTTGGATCGTGAGATGATGATAACCTGCCTGGGGATGAATGGACTTAATGTTGCAAAACTGCTGAAGTTCAGGAACGGATGGAGGCCCAATCTGCAATGGTAATTAACTCATATATGATCCTACAATGTTCGATGTCATTGGCAAACCAAAAGGGGCAGGTGCTAGTGCTATACATATTTTACGCATATTTTGCGTCTCCTATGCTCTTCGTATACCCTGGCCCTGTTGTCAAGCACTTGCATTCTTTCAAGGCAACCCTAACCTTATTTCTGATTCATCCGGTGCTGTCTGTTTGTTCCCTAGCACCCCCGTCTCCCTTCTTCTCATCTTACTTCAATTATTTTACTTTAAATCTTGAATACTACCACCTTCTTCTCTCCTCCTCACTGTGACATCCACATTACACCTTACAACATCCACTCCTTAGTCATTGACTCATCCCTTTTTCAATATTCTTCATCTCTCACTTCGCCTACTTAGTGTCCCTCCTTCACTTCTGAGCTGCTCTTTCTTACTTCCCTCCTTCCTTTTCTTATATCATTTCCCATCTTCTCTTTGTCTTTCATCCCACTTTCCCTTGTTTTTATCTTTCACATATAGTTTCTTATTACAGTACAGGGGGGTTATTATTATTATTATTATTATTACAGTATTACACTGTATTATTATTACCACATACAAACCATTATAGTATTTTTATTATTATTATTATTCAGGGATCTGAGTTACATACAAATCAGGAACATAACTCATCCCTTACCCAGGGACCGCATGTAGATACATGTCTTTTTATTTCTAAGTTATATATCAGTAATATTCCACATTTGTATATATATATATATATATATATATATATAGGGGGGGGGGAGACATTAAATGGAATAAATCACATACATCATGATTCCTTTGACCTGAGTTTTCCATGTATTGTGTTGGACAATGGAGGTCCTCCATATGAAGTAATCTATGTAGTATGTATACTTTCAAGCCTAGCTGTAGTATTAACTTAAACAGTTGATGATAAAACCATTAAAAGTAATAAAAGCAATTTATCCTTTTAAATGTGCCATAATTATGCAATACAACAAAGATACCCAATAACTGTAAGTGACCAGAAGAGCAAACATCTCTGTTCATTCATTGTGAAAACTTTTCTTGTTGGTTTCCATAAAATGATTCTTGAGTAATCCAAAATGACCGTTATAAAATACCATTAACAATAGCATGTAGGATGATCCACATTCTTGGTTCCTGGAAGGTTATTTTATCCGTTTCTGATTGCTCAATGATGTTGAATGTTTTGCTATAATGATCTTGAAGTGATCTTAAACTGGAATCTCTCCTTCAGCATTAAGTGCTTGTTTTCTTATGACTGTAATAGTAACCTATACAGAACTGAAGTTTTCCCTTCTTCTATGCCTTTTAGAACTCAAGTGAAGTTACAGATCACTACATTTTCAGATTCTCCAAGCAATACACAGAGAGATATCTACCCATACCCATATCCTTAAAGTATGAAAGGCATTCATCAAGCTTCTAGAAAGACACCAGCATGGATTAGGAGAAATCTTCATACAGGGGCTCAAGGTCTTCTTCAAAGGATTCATGCTATTCCTCTTGCTCAGCATCTGTTTTACAGACAATATGTTCTTCTACAATAGTTGGTGCATCAGAAAATGACCAAATAACACTGTTTAATAGTTGGATCCAAAAAGTACAATAAATATAAATATAACTTCAGGCCTTCTTCTGTTAACAGGGGTAATGTTGAGTGATATATACAAAAGCAAAAGCTATCATTAATTTATTTTCACTGAAATGTGGCACAGTGTGTTTGTACTTCCAGTTATGATTAAACGTCTAACTTGATATGCAATAAATTGAATGTGGCTATTGCAACTGTACTGGCTATTGCATATTGAATTCTCCTACTACAATGAAAACACCCCTCCACCTTGTTATAAAAGTTATTTTTGACATTTATCCAACAGTAAATAATTATTTCAGGAATATAATTGTACAATCATGTTAGAATGTTCAGTTTCATTTAGAATCTCAAGCTTTTCCTACATTTTCACCTTTTTGCTATTTGCTGATCAACTTCATTACTTTGACAACATTTTAAAATGCACAAGGCTTTGCTGCTTAACTCAAAAGTGATGGTGTCCTGTGACTCCTAAGAGACTAGCATTTTGTGGAATCTGTGTAGTTTAGAGTAACCCCCAAAGCACTGCTTTTTGTGTGTGCTGCACTATGTGAAGTTTAACTTACAAAGTAATGTTTGCAAAGCAATCCATATGATGCTGGTATTATTAGTTCCAAAGGTTTAAGGGGAAAACATATTGTAGCATTTAGAGTGTAGCATGACTAAATTACTATTGCACTAACAATCTATTAATGTCAAAATATGGTACATGTACAATTGGCACTATGTGGCACGAGCAGTAATGGCACTAATGGCTCCAGTGCTACTTGCAATTTATTATATGGCATCATTGCTAATGGCACTATTTTACACCAAGTGCTTATAAGACATAGCCAATGACAACTATATTTTGATTGCAAACACATTTGTGTTCTTTGTTATTTATAATGATTAACACATTGTTTGGGAAATATTTCAACATCTTGGTTGGCATTATGTAAAAAGGTACAGTTATATTTATGGGGTGTTTGCAATATTACCAATGTTTGAGTGTCTCGTTTTGTCATGATGTGTATTGTATATATGTTTTTTTGTTTTAAGCTTTTTCAAATTTGACCTTGGTTTTACTGTGCCATGTTATATTCTTAGTGATATATTACAGAATATATTCTTTCTCAGAACTTTATCTGTACAGTAACAGTGTTTATACGTTTTTCACAGGTTGCACATTATCTAAAAAAATTGAGGAGCTTGCTGGATTTGAACCCCAGAACTGTTACACTGCAATCAGATGCTATATATATATATATATATATATATATATATATATATATATATATATATATATATATAAAGAGAAAGAGAGAGATAATTTTATTGTATGCAATAACTTTCATAGCACTGAAATATTTAAGTACTATGCAGTATAATATGCATTCTTAAATTCTGTCTTTTTGTTGATATTTAATTTAGTCTTGATGATTATGCTGTTTTCAGTGCTATTTTCTCAATAGGGTTTATTTACAAATGAAAAGTGTTTATTTATTTCATTAGACAGCGACAAATACAAATTTGTTGCTGTCCAATGAAGTAAAACATTTTCATGTGTAAATAAACCCCATAGATGTATTTAGTCAATATTGATAGAATTAATCACTAATGGTATTTTGGTTTCCTGGGAGACTTGTCTAGTTTTGCAATACCGTTTTTTTTATTGAATCACAATAAAGTATATCTAAATGATAACAATATCTCAGTATTTTCATATTATATTCCATTTCAAACCATACACTTTGTCAATCAATACACACCAGTTAAACAATATGTTACACACACACACACATATATATATATATAAATATATATATATATATATATATATATTATTTTTAAAGTAAATGTATACTCCCTCTTACCTCCACTGATTCCCTTCTTTTCCAACCTGAAATTCAACCCCAAGTAAACATTTTACTGGGATACAAAGATACCATACAGGTAATAACTTTACCAAATAAATCACATGAAAAAACTATTTTGTTTTATATGCAACTAGTTGAACTACTGTTCAACTAGAATTGTTTTGTTGCGTGCTGAGCCCAATGTCCCCATCACAATCTAGATAATTAAATGTCTATCCAAGGTGCCCAACTCTACCTTATATTCCAAGGTGCTAGCTAATTTCTCCATCATCATGGTGTGATCAATATGATGAATAAGATGAGGAAAATGCAAATCCTTCAGTAACCATTTAGATGCTATAAATAGCCATGTGGCTGCAAATAGAAAATCAGCTAGTGTTAGGGAAAATATCTTATACTCACCCCACTCACAGGCATTACACCAAGAAAAAAACATAGTCCCTTGGTTAGTTCTCATTATTAGAATTTTTTTGAAAGGAGATTTGAATTAGCAGCAAATACATCCAAAATGTCTGCCACTAATTCACTCACCGGACTGCTACTAACTGAAAATCAGCAGACATAGCCTTTTATATTGTTTACATAACAATGAACTAATCCATCTACCAACATGGCATTTCCCTCCAACAACCAGTCACATTTTTTCACATATAATATCCAATAGGTAATCTTCATGTGCAGATCATGCAGTTAGTACATGCCCCTAGATGCACACAACACATTTGTCAGATCTGACATCATGATCATCCTTGAATCATGGCCTTGTATACGAAAGAGAAAACATATTATGTTATGACTAAAAACATGTGTACTAGTCTCTAAATGAAATAGGCAAGTAATGGGTCAGATGTATTTTACTATTTCATACCTAATACCTTGCAATTGGAAAATGACTGGATCACAACTTAATATCCTAGCCATATATCACACTAACTGGAAAGAGTGCTGATTGTATATATATATTATATATATATATATATATATATATATATATATATATATATATATATATATACACTAGTTTGGCTTCACCTTTTGGTTCTATGGGAATAAAAAGACAAAGTCAGAGATGCTCATCAGAGAATGAACCAACCTTAATAGGTTAGTTCTATGGCCATGATAAGCCACTCTGAGAACAACCTCTTTTAGCTCACTTGTGCCCTTCACAGGGAGAAATATCCTGTAGTATATCAGTCTGGTACCACTCAAAAAATTGACCCAGCCCCGAAATACCAGGCAATTCTACCCTGAACAGGAGAAACAGCAAACCCCAGACGCGTTTCTATGGGAATAGCCAGATGAAAAAGGCAGTTCACTCGATCTATATGAATCTCTGACTCTAGTATTTAAGATAATATTCTGCTAACCTTTTCCCAAACATCCTTAATTATCGGACAATCCGAAACAAGGGCCCCTAATCAATTAAGCATTTGTAGGTTACTAGAACCTATAATGTACGCCATAAACTATGGTAATTTGCTATTAAATTGGCGTATTTTAGCAAGCCTCAAACGATCTGCAGGTTACAGGCTGATAATCACTGCGGTTGCCAAAATCGTAACTCCAACCCATCTAAGCCTTTGATCTTTCAAGCCCACAAATGTTACAATCGCTAAAATTGCAAATCACTGCTACATTGCTACAATTCCCCAAGGCCGCAATTGTCTTCAAAGCCGCAAATGGGAAATGTAGCCAAATACATTGCGGGTTCCAAATGGGATCCGCAAAGGGTTTACAGACTAGTTTGTAATATTGCAATATACCATTACAACACACCAGTGGACTTTAAAGTATGGGGAAAGCAATGGAAGACATCAGAATTAATTACACACCAATTCCCAAGGAACAAAGAGGCCTTAAAAAATATTTTATTTTATCATATGTTGGAATGGTCATGCATATGCCAATATGAAAAGTGTGGCTGCAAGATGCAAGCAATTAAAGACACACTACCTAATTAAATTGCAACACAAAAATACAGAGGCTATTATGTGGACCCTAGAAATACAAAGATAATACTATATACATCTCACTCATCAGATCTATATTGGGAAAAGAAATAGTGGCCAAATTACACCAACACATAACATATATCAAGTACCATTTTATTTTTTGTTGTTTAGTCCTTTAGCCGTGTCCGACTCTCTGTGACAATATGAACTGCAGCACACTTAGCTATGTCTCTGTCTGTGCTTATCCACAAGGTTTGCATGGCAAAGGTACTGGAGTGGGTTACCAGTTCCTTTTCCAGTGGACTGCAATTTGTCTGATCTCTTTTATGACCTGCCCACCTAGAGTGACCCTACATGGTATAGCTCACAGCTTTATTAAAGTACACAAGGCCCTTTCACCACCACAAGGTAGCTGTCCAGAAGGGGACCAGGGGAACATACACCACACTAATCTACTCTAACCCATCAGGAAGGGCTGCAAACAGCCAACTCATCTCCATCAGGGACTATCTCTGCTAAGCCATCCTGGAAAGTCCCTCGCCATTGATGGTGGCCATGTGCCAAGATATATACCCATTATCATTTGATGAAATCCCATCACATGTTTTGCTATGAATCAATTCACATTATAACCTGTCATATTGTTATCAGGCCTTCAGGGAAATGTTGATACACCACAGTATTATAAATTGGGCCCTTTGTGTGTATTAGCCCTATATTTTTTTATTATTATTATTATTATTATTATATGTATTAATCTATTGTACAGTAGCTAGGGCTCATTAGTTTACTGATATAGGAATGTGACACAAATTTGATGTATGTGGATGTCCCATAACCCCAACCATTAAAAACACAATGACACAGTGAGAACGATATAACAAAGCTTTATTTCATACACAGAGCACACTCAGAAATGTAGAAGACTGTTCATTAATATCATGGGTGTGGTGCAGGCGCATCTCAGAAGGGCAAGAGGCTTTTGGGGAAAAAGTGGGTATCTAAAAGGGGTAATGTCATAGTCTAGAATAATCAGGATGCATAGCACCCACCAGGGTCACATGTGGCTACTACACCACTGCAACCAGAATCTGATGAAAAAAAGGATTATCAGAAATCACTCTATTTAATTGAAGTAACCAGTAATGTGCATAGCACTTACTTTTGGTTATCATCTGCTCAATTAAACAGACACATAAACATTTGGACTATCTCACCCAAACCAGTTTCACACATACAGTGTGTTCCTAAAACAAAAAAAAGGCGGGGGAGGATAAAAGAATAACACAACAAATATGCATGTACTGTACAGTACAGTGCTAATTACTGTAACTGTAACAATATACCAACTCACCTGATTTTCATCTGCAAGCATTACTGACCATTAGCTCTAGTTCTCGGGATATTTAATTGGCCATGACCGTTAATAATGATGTGTCATCTCACAATAAATGCTTAGCTGTGATCAGCGTCAGTGGTCAAGGTGTACTATCACCTTCTCAATATGATATTGTTCATCAACATTGATATCACATCCATCAGCTATACAGGTGTTAGCACATGTTAAAGGATACTCATGATATCAGCAATATGGTAAAATACCCATTAATACGGAGAGGACAAGCACCCAGATTCCCTGTTACTAACATCAGACTCAAGAATCTGTTCTTATACTGATATTGAGGAGAGAATCACATGCTTCACTAATGCATGTATTAATGCTGGCTTTCATTAACATGCCATTGTGAGACTTTGAAAGTCCACCGCCATAGCGGTATTAATCTACATTTAAGCTAACAACAATCATGTCTTAGATATCTGGCTATATGATAGCTTTAATATTGTGGGAGCTACATGTTAAGGGGTGGGGGTGGGGGCTGTTACCTGAGAGGCACTGGGAATATCTTACAATTACATTGTTTCTTTGACAATGCTTGCAGCTGCAGGAGATGCATTCATAGTCCTGAATTGTACCTAAAACAAAACTAAACTAAAACATAACACCTGCAAAGTACGGCCTTAAAAAAGATAGGGACTGCAACATTTCTTCTCAACAGCATTCATGATGGAAAGTAGCTATTTGTGTACAAAATACCACCATCAAAACAGGACATGATCCTATACTCTGTAGCCAGGCTAGATTATGTTAATGTTTGGACCAATAGATTGCAACTGAGGAGTGCTGTTGAGAAGGCAAACAAATATGTGCAGCCTGGCTACATAAGGGTGGTGGTGTGCCTGGTGCTGGCCAGTCTGACGCACTGCTGAAAAAGAGAAAAGAAAGTTATATGTGTTAAGTATGCTGTATAATACATTGTTTTGTGTTCATTCCTAACTATCTGACATCTAGCCTTGGACATGGATGATTTTCTTAATTGCAACTATGAGCAGCTATCATTTGCTAAATGTTATCTATTCTTTGGTTCTTGATCTTGATTGTTCTTGGCTCCTAATGCTATCTTGATTCCGACTGCATTCTGTGGGCACACCCATGCATGGACTCTCTATTGGTTGATTACTGTTATTGTGCCCATGAATCACAGTGATTGTCAGCTTCATGGATTTAATGACGCATGACTGATCCATCTGTCCCTTGTTAATTCCATAGAGCTGACATTTCAGTGTCCTTGTTGGTCATCATGTACATGTGTAGTGTGTGTGATGTACATGTGGTGGCATGTTGGTTTATTTGATATTCACCTGACATAGAGGCTGGATCCTGCTGGGCCACCAGGCCTCAAGCTTCAGCTGTGGTCAACTGCCTCAGTAGGTCCTTGGCCACCCTCTCCCACTCATTGCAATTCACAGTCACTCTGGGGCCACCACTTGGTGCTGCGGCTTCACTGTCCTCCTTGGCCATCATCCTCCTCACCTTGGCCCGGACGTGATCAAACAAGGTGCTTACAAGACCTCACATCCCTTTCGTCTTGGCCCACTTCTGTTACTGCAACAGCTACCTCCTTTCATGCCACGGCCCTAGGCCCGGGCCTAACTTCCCTCCCCCCGCAAGGATAGTGGGGTGCTAACGGATCGCACAAAGGAGGACCACATTCTCCTTGTGCGTGTAGTTTGGGGCCATGTGCCTGCCCCCAGTCTCTTGCCCTTCCAACTCTGGACGGGGATCCTTCACTCGCTTGTATGCCCTCCATCAAACTACCACTCCCCTAGAATAAGGCCCCTCCCTGTCTGATCCTGAACTTGGAGTGCATATCACTATGGGCACGCCCGCCACCACCCACCTCCTCTCCCCCACTCTCCTCCTCCACTCCTTCACTCTCCTGATCCACTCCTCCACTCTCCTCCTCCTCTCCTCCACCCAGTGGCGTATATAGGAGGTGGTAAAGGGGGACCTTCCTGGGTGGCACCTCCTTGGGGGCGGCAAAAATGTCCCCAGTTGCCACCCACTGATAGAATCACTCCCTCCCCTCCCCATTGCTCCCTCCTCCTGCCCCTCCGTCTTGCTTCCTCCTCTTCCACAGCCCCTGCTCTCTGAGTCTGGTGGAGGAGAGGAGGAGCCACAACTGGGAGGGGTCACCACATGGGAGGAGCTTCTGGAACCGGTGGGCACACCGGTAAGGGAAGTTGGGGGAATAAGAGGGGGAGAGGAGAAATAGAGAAAGAGAGAGAAGGGAGAGAGAGAGACATGGAGATACAGAAAGAGGGAGAGAAACAAGAAGAGGAAGGGAGAGAAAGAAAGGAGCAGGAAAAGAGAGAGAGAAGAAAGAAAAAGGGAGAGAGAGAAAGAGGGATAGGGGGAGAGAGGGGAGAAAGGAGGGAGAGAGAGATAGAGCAAGAGAAATAGAGGGGGAGTGAGGGAGGGAAAGGAAGAGAAAAAGAGGGGAGAAAGGGAGAGAGGAGATGGGGAGAGAAAGAGAGAAAGAAAGAAAGAAAGAAAGAGTTGGAGACAAAGAGAGGGGAGAGAAGATGTAAAGAAAGAGAGGGGGAGACAAGTAAAGGGAGACACAGAGGGGGGGAGAGACAGAAAGAGAGAGAGAGAAAGAGAGAGAGAGAGAGAGAGAGGGAGAAACAGAAAAAGGGGTTAGAGAGAGGAGGGGCAGAGAGAGAAAGAGGTGGCCGGAGAAAGGGAGAGTGAGAGGGGGAGGGGGAGAGAGAGCACAAGTGGAGAGAGAGAGGGAGAGAAAGAGGGGAGAGAGAAAGTACGGGAGGAGAGAGAGCAAGAGGGAGAGAGAGATAGGGAAGGAGACAAAGAGTGGGAAGAGAGACAGAAAAAGGGATAGAGAAAGATGGGGAGAGAGAGAAAGAGAAAAAAGGGGGCGGGGGAGAGAGAGACAGATAGATGAGGACAGAAAGAGGGTGAGAGGGACAGAAGGAGAAAGCGAGAGAGAGAGAAAGAGGAGGGGGAGAGAGAGAAAGAGGAGGAGAGGGAGTAAGAGAGGGAGAAAAAGAGAGGAGAAAGAGAGAAAAAGAGGGGGAGGGAGAAAGAGGGAGAGAGTGAGAAGGGTAGAGAGATAAGGAGAGATAGAAAGAAAAAGAGAGAGAGACAAAGAGAGAGAGAGAAAGAGAGGGGATAGAGAGAGAAAGAGAGTGGGTGTGAGAGAAAGAGAAAGGGGGAAGAAAGAGAGAGAGAGAAAGAGGGAGAGAGATAGATAGGGAGACAAAGAGTGGGAAGAGAGACAGAAAAAGGGAAAGAGAAAGATGGTGAAAGAGAGAAGGAGGGGAAAAGGTGGGGGGAGAGAGACAGATAGATGGGGAGAGGAAGAGGGAGAGAGAAAGAGAGGGACAGAAAGAGAAAGGAAGAGAGAGAGAAAGAGGAGGGGGAGAGAGAGAAAGAGAGAGAAAGAAAGAAAGACAGAAGGAGGGAGACAAAGAGTGGGGGGCGAAACAGGGAGAGAGTGAGAGGGGGAGAGAGAGAAGGAGAGACAGAAAGAGGGAGAGAGAGATGGAGAGACAGAAAGAGGGAGAGATAGAAAGAGAGGTGGTAGAGAGAGGGAAAGAGAGTGGGTGTGAGAGAGAGAAAGATAAAGGGGGAAACAAAGAGTTAGAAGATAGAAAGAAAGAAGGTGAAGAGAGAGAAAGAGGGATACAAAGTGTGGGGGTGGGGGGTAGACAGAAAGAGGGAGAGAGGGGAAGAGAGGGAGAGAGGAGGAGAGGTAAGGAGGGCAGAGGGATAGTGAGTGGGGAGAAAAGGGAGAGAAAGAGATGGGAGAGAGAGAAAGAGAGGGGGTAGAGAGAAATAGAGAGAGAAAAAGGAGAGAGAGGGGGAAAGAGAGGATAGAGAACAAAAGATAGAAAGAGGGTGAGAGAGATGGGGAGAGAAAGAGAGCTGGGATAAAGAGAGAAAAATAAATAGAGAGGGAGACAAAGAGAAGGGGGGAGAGAGAGAGAGAAAGAGAAAGAGAGGGGAAAAGAGAGAAAAAGAGGGAGAGACAGGTAGAGGGAGACAAACAGAGGGGGTATAGACAGAAAGAGGGAGAAAGAGGGAGATACAGAAAAAGTGACGGGGATGAGAGAGGGAGAGAGGGGGAGAAAGGGAGAGGGAGAGAATGAGGGGAGAGAGAGAAAGAAAGAAAAAGAGGGGGATGGAGAGAGGGGGGAGCAGGGTGAGAGAGAGAAAAAGGGGGAGGGAGAGAGAGAAAAAGAGAATATGGGGAGAGAGAAAGAGAGGGAGAGAAAGTGAAGGGGGGATAGAAAGAGAGAGAGAGGCAGAGAGGGTGAGAGAGGGAAAAAATAGAGGGAGAAAGAGGGAGAGAGAAAGATGGGGAGAGGGAAAGAGAGAGAAGGAGGGGAGAGGGAGATAGGGGTGGAATGGGGTGGAAGAGAGAAAGAGAGTGGAAAAGAGAGCTTAGAGAAAAAGACAACGAGTGCGAGGAGAGAGACAAAAAAGTAATAGAGAAAGAGAGAGAAGAGAAAGAGAAAGTGGGGGAGAGAAAGATGGGGAGAGTGAGAGAGAGGAAGAGGGGAGAGTGAAAGGGAGAGAAGGGGGAGAGAGAAAGAGGGGGAGAGAAAGAAAGAGAGGGAAGAGGGAGAGTGAGAGGGGGAGAAAGGGTAGAGAGAGAGAAAGAAAGGGAGAGAAAGAGAGGGGTAGAGAGAAAGAGAAAGAGACAGAAATAGGGGGAGAGAGGGAGTGAGAAAGAGAGGGGGAAGGAGAGAGGGGGAGGGGGAGCAGGGTGAGAGAGAGCAAAGGGGAGAGAGAGAGAAAGAGAAAGGGAAGGGGGGATAGAAAGAGAGTGAGGCAGAGAGAGTGAGAGAGGGAAAAAATAGAGGGAGAAAGAAGGAGAGAGAAAGATGGGGAAAGTGAAATAGAGAGAAAGAGGGGAGAGGGAGATTGGAGGGGAACGGGGGAAGAGAGAAATAGACGATGGGAGAAAAAGAGAGTGGGTATGAGAGAGAGCAAAAGAGGGATGAGAGAGAGAGAGGGGGGACAAAGGGAGAGAAAAAAATGGTTAGAGAGATAGAGAGAGAGACAAAGAGTGGGGAGAGAGACAGAAAGGGGGAGAAAGAAAGAAAGAAAGAGAAGAGAGGGAGAAAGAGGGGGAGGAAAAGATGGGGAGAGGGCAAGAAAGAGGGGAGAGTGGAAGGAAGAGAATGGGGGAGAGAGAGAAAGAGGGGAAGAGAAAGAAAGAGAGGGGAGAGGGAGAGTGAGAGGGGGAGAAATGGTAGAGAAAGAGAGGTGGTAGCGAAAAAGAGAGAGACAGAAATAGAGGGGGAGAGAGAGGGAGCGAGAAAGAGAGGGGGGAAGGAGACAGGGGGAGAAAGGGTGAGAGAGAGAATAAGGGGGTAGAGAGAAAGAAAGAAAGAAAAAGAGGGGGATGGATAGAGGGGGAGAGGGGGGAGCAGGTTGAGAGAGAGAACAAGGGGGGAGAGTGAGAGAAAGAGAAAGTGGGGAGAGAGAAAGAGAGGGAGAGAAAGTGAAGGGGGAGAGAGAGACAGAAAGAGGAAGACAAAAAGAGGGAAAGAGGGAAAAAGAGGGAGAGAGAAAGAGAGATAAAGAGAGGTGGAGAGAGAAAGATAGGGTAGAGAGGGGAGAGAAAGAGAGGAGAGAGGGAGAAGGAGGGCAGAGGGAGTGGGGGAGAAAGGAGGGAGAGAGAGAAAGAGAGAGAAAGAGATGGGAGGGAGAGAGTGAAAGGGAGGGGGATAGAGGAAAACAGAAAGAAAGGGGAGGGGGTGAAGAGAGGAGAAAGAGGGAGAGAGGGGGAGAGAGTGAAAGGGAAGAAAGGGAGAGAGAGAGATAAAGAGGAAGACAAAGAGTGGGAAAAGAGACAGAAAGAGGGAGAGAGTGCTAGAGAGGGAGACAAAGAGTGGGAAGAGAGACAAAAAGAGGGAGAGAGAAAGGTGGGGAGAGAGAGAGAGAAAGAGGGGAAAGGGCGGGGGAGAGAGAGAGAGACAGAAAGTTGGGGACAGAAAGAGGGAGAGAGGGAGAGAAAGGGAGAGAGAGAAAGAGAGAGAGGGAAAGAAAGTGAGATCTGATAGAAAGGAGAGGGAGAAAGAGGGAGAGTGAGAGGGGGAGAAATGGTAGAGAGAGAGAAAGGAAGAGAAAGAGAGGGGGTAGAGAGAAAGAGAGAGAGACAGAAATAGGGGGAGAGAGAGGGACCGAGAAAGAGAGGGGAAGAGGGAGAGAGTTAGAGAGGGGGAAAAATTGGGAAGAGAGGAAGAAAGAGGGAAATAGAAAGATGGAGAGAGAGCTAAAGAGAGAGAAAGAGGGGAGAGAAATGGGGGGGCGGTGAGAAAGAGAGGAGGGGGAGAAAGAGAGTAGGTATGAGAGATAGAGAAAGAGAGAGGGGAGAGAGAGAAAGACAGAGGGGGACAGAGGGAAAGAGAGATAGAAAGGGTTACAAAGAGTAGGAAGAGAGACAGAAAGAGAGAAATAGAAAGATGGGGAGAGTGAGAGAGAGAAAGAGGGGAGAGTGAAAGGGAGAGAAAGGGGGGAGATAGAGAGAAGGATGGGAAGAGAAAGAGAGAGAGATAGAGAGAGAGAGACGAGAGGGGGAAGAGTGAGAGTGAGAGGAAGAGAAAGGGTAGAGAGAGAAAGGGAGACAAAGATAAGGGGTAAAGAGAAAGAGAGAGAGACAGAAATAGGGGAGAGAGGGGGAGAGAGAAAGAGACGGGGAGAGAGAAAGAGGGAGATAGAGAGTGGGAAAAGAGACAGAAAGAGGGAGACAGAAAGAGGGAGAGAAGGGGAAGAGAGGGAGATAGAAAGAGAGGAGGAGAGAGAAAGATAGGGGAGAGAAAGAGAAGAGAGAGAGAAATAAGGCAGAGGGAGAGTGAGTGGGGAGAAAGGGGGGAGAGAGAAATAAGGAGGGAGACAAAGAGTGGGAAAAGAGACAGAAAGAGGGAGAGAAATGGGGGAGAGAGAAAGAGAGAGGGGACAGAGGGAGAGAGAGATAGAGTGGGTTAGAAAGAGTGGGAAGAGAGACAGAAAGAGAGAAAAAGAAAGATGGGAGAGTGAGAGAGAGAAAGAGGGGGAGTGAGAGGGGGAAGAGTGAGAAATGGGGAGAGAGAGAAAATGAGAGAGGGAGAGAAAGAGAGATGGGATTGAAAGGAAGAGGGGAGAGGGAGAAAGACGGAGAGTGAGAGGGGGAGAAATGGCAGAGAGAGAGAAAGGGAGAGAGTGAGAGGGGGTACAAAGAAAGAGAGACAGACAGAAAGAGGGGGGTAGGAGGGAGAGAGAAAGAGAGGGGAGAGAAAGAAAAAGGGGGAAGAGAGAAAGAGAGAGCGAAAAAGAGGGGGAAGGAGAGAGGTGGAGAGGGAGGAAGGGTGATAGAGAGAACAAGGGGGAGAGAGAGAGAGAAAGAGACAGGGGGGATAAAGAAAGAGAGGGAGACAAGGTGAGGAGAGAGAAGGAGCTAGAGTGGGAAGAGATGGAGAAAGAAGGAGAGAGAAAGATGGGAGAGGGAAAGAGAGATAAACAGGGGAGGGGGGAGAAATGAGGGAGAGACAGGATGTGGGAGAAAGAGAAAGATAGGGAGAGAGAGAAAGAGGAGGAAAGGGAGAAAGGGGGAGAGGAGGAGAAAGGGGGAAAGAGAGAGAAATAGAGATAAAGGGGGGGAGAGAGAGTGAGAGAAGGTGAGAGAGACAGGAAAAGGGAGAGAGGGAGAAAAATAGCAAGAGAGAGAGGAAGACAAAAGAGGGGAGAGAGAGAGTGGGCATGAGAGAGAGGGGGGGAGAGAAAGAGAGGGAGCGATGGGGGCAGAGGGAGAGCGATAGAGAGGTAGACAAAGAGTGGGAAGGGAGACAGAAAGAGGGAGAGAGAAAGAGGGAGAAGGGAGAGAGAAAGAGGGGAGTGAAGGATGGGGGAGGGAGAGAGAGAAAGAGGGGAGAGAGAGAGGGAGACAAAGAGAGGGAGACATGGAGAGAGCAAGAGCGGGAGTGAATGATTAAGAGGGAGAAAAAGGGGGGGGGGGGGGAGCGGGAGAAACAGAAAGAGGGGGAGAGAGAGGGAGAGAGAAAGAGAGAGGGGGAGAGAAAAATAGGTTGAGAGAGACAGAGAGGAAGACAAAGAGTGGGAAGAGAGACAGAAAGAGGGAGAGAGAAAGATGGAGAAGAGAGAGAGAGAAAGGGGGAGAGAGGAGAAGAGAAGGAGAGAGAAAGATATGGGGAGAGAGGGGGAGAAAGAGGGGAGAAAGGGGAGAGAGGGAGAGAAAGAGAGAAAGGGAGGGGATAGAGATAAATAGAGAGAAAAGGGGATAGATAGAGGAAATATAGGAGAGAGAGGGAGAGCGAGGGAAAGAATGAGAGGTGAGAAAGACACGAGAGAGAGAGAGGAGAGACAGAGAAAGAGGAGGAGAGAGGGAGACAAAGAGACGGAAGAGAGAAAGTGAGAGGGAGAGAGATAAAGCGAGGGGCTAGAGAGAGAAAGAGAGGGGGTGAGAGACACAGGGAAAAAGAGGGATAGAAAGAAAGAGAGATGGAGACATAGAGATGGGGAGTTAAGGAGATAATAAGGGTGAGATAGATAGAGAGGGACACAAAGAGTGGGGAGAGAGACAGAAAGAGGGAGAAAGAGAGGGAGAGAGAAAGATGGAGCAGAGAGAAAGAGGGGGACATAGAGATAAAAGGAGAGGGGAGAGAGAAAGAGAGGGGGTGATAAGGAGAGAGATATTGGGAGAAAGAGGGAGTTAAAGATGGGAGAGAGGGGGGATAGATGAAGAGAGAAAGAAAGGGAGAGAAAGGTTGGGGGATAGAGAGAAAGAGGGGGGAGAGAGAGAGAGAGAGAGAGAGACAGAGAGAGTGAGAGAAAGAGGATGAAAGAGGGAGACAAAGAGAGGGGAGAGAGAAAGCGAGAAGGAGAGAGAGAGAAAGAGAGGGGACAGAGAGAAAGAGAAAAAGAGTGGGTGTAAGAGAGAGACACATGGAGAAAAAGGGGTAGAAAGAAAGAGAGAGGGAGACAAAGAGATGGGACGAGAGGGAGAGAAAGAGGGGAGAGAGAAAGATGGAGAGAAAGAGAAGGGAGATAGAGATAGAGAGGGAGACAAACAGTGGGGAGAGGAGGGGGAGATAGGGAGAGAGAGAAAGAGGGGGAGATAGAGAGAAAAGGAGAGGGGGAGAGAGAAAGAGAGGAGATGATAGAGAGAGACAGTGGATATGAGAGAGATAGAGACGGGGAGAAAGAGAGAGAGAGAGGGAGAGAAAGATGGGAGAGACAGGGAGATAGATAGAGAGAAGAGAGAAAGAGAGGGAGAGAAAGAAAGGGTGAAGATAGAGAGGGTGACAGAGTGGGGAGAGAGAAAGAGGGAGAAGAGAGAGAGAGAGAAAGAGGGAGAGAGAGGGAGCAGGAAAGAAAGAGAGATATAAAGAGGGAGAGAAAGAAAGAGAGGGAATTAAGAGAGAGGAAAATAATGAGAGGGGGATAGAGAGAAAAGGGAGAGAGAGATGGAGACAAATATAGGAGAGAGAGAAAGAGAGAGGAAGAGAAAGAGAGGGGGGAGAGAGAGGGATAGAGAGAGATAAGAAGAGAGGGGGAGAGAGAAAAGGTGGGGAGAGGGAGAAAGAGGGAGAGTCAGAGGGGGGAGAAAGGGAGGAGAGAGAGACAAAGAGGGAGAGGGAGGGAAAGAGGAGGAGAGAAAAAGAGGGAGAGAGAGGGAGACAAAGAGAGGGAGACATGGAGAGAGACATGGAGAAATAGGTAGAGAAAGAGAAAGAGGGGGAGAGAGAGGTGAAGGGGAGCAATAGGAAGAGGGAGAGATAGAGATGGGAAGAGAGGGGAGAGAGAGAAAGTGGAGAGGGAGAAAGAGGGAGAGTCAGAGGGGGAGAAGGAGAGAGAGAGACAAGTAGGGAGAGAGAGAGAAAGAGGAGGAGAGAAAAGAGGGAGAGGGAGACAAAGAGAGTAGAGAAAGAGAAAGACGGGGAGAGAGAGCCAGAGGGGAGCTATAGGAAGAGGGAGAGAGAGAGATAGAGATGGGAAGAGAGGGAGAGAGAGAGAGAAAGTGGAGAGGGAGAAAGAGGGAGAGTCAGAGGGGGAAAAGGAGAGAGAGAGAGAGAGACAAATAGGGAGAGGGATAGAAAGAGGAGGAGAGAAAAGAGGGAGAGAGGGAGACAAACAGAGAAGAGATAGAAGGAGACAAAGAGAAAGATGAGAGAGAGAGAAAGAGAGGGGGAGAGAAGAGAGAGAAAGAGAGTGTACTTGAGAAGGAGAGACACGGAGAAAGAGGTAGAGAAAGAGGGGGAGAGAGAGATGGAGGGGAGCTATAGGAAGAGGGAGAGAGAGCGAGAGAGAGAGAGAGTAAGAGATGGAAAGAGAGGGGGAGAGAGAAAGAGGAGGGAGAGAGAGAAAAAGGGTGGAGAGGGAGAAAGAGGGAGAGTCAGAGGGGGGAGAAAGGGAGGAGAGAGAGACAAAGAGGGGGAGGAAGGGACAGAGGAGGTGAGAAAAAGAGGGAGAGAGAGGGAGACAAAAAGAGGGAGACATGGAGAGAGACACGGAGAAAGAGGTAGAGAAAGAGAAAGAGGGGGAGAGAGAAGTGGAGGAGAGCTATAGGAAGAGGGAGAGATAGAGAGAGAGAGATGGGAAGAGAGGGGGAGAGAGAGAGAAAGTGGAGAGTGAGAAAGAGAGAGGGAGAGAGAGAGAGAGAGAGAAAGAGGGAGAGGAGAGAGAGAACAATGGAGAGGGGGAGAGAGGGAGAAAGACAGAGGGAGGGAAGGAGAGAGAGAGAGGAGGGAGAGAGTGGCTTTGCATTAAAGCTGTGTAATACAGCATGCATAAGCTTAAAGGAAGCCATGTTTGATAATGGCTATGGATTGAAGAGCGAGACATTTGTGTGCTCAATTGCAAGTCCCAGCTCAGCTTCCCAGAATGCAGTGTAATAACTGTTTTTCTCAGAATTCTGAGCTGGAAGCAGGTTTTTTAACTTGTTTTAGACATTCAAATATGAACACAGATGTACTATTTATTTACTGTACTACTGTACGGTGGAGGGCTTCTATCGCCCTTTTGCCCACCATATTATAAATGATTGTTGTGGTGAACTATATATATATATATATATATATATATATATATATATATATATATATATATATATACAGTATCTCACAAAAGTGAGTACACCCCTCTCATTTTTGTAAATATTTTAATACTAGCGACTTGCTTGTCAAAAAATGACGGTCAATAAAATTTGAAGCCATGGCAATGCTGTTTGACACACAATGTTAAGCTTTCTAAGGACCTTCGGCGCTCATTGTGAGCCTATCCTTGTGTGTCCTTTGCCTCCTCTCTATATTTTTTTTTAAATACTAATTAATTAATAAATTGAATAATAAATTAATATAGTTTTGTAACAATCAATAGCCTGAAGAGGTAACAATCTCTTTTTATTGTCCTGCACCATATAATTTCCAGTGGGACTGTTGCTGGCCTGAGGAGATAGTTTTATGAATGTCCCAACTGTGCATTAAGAATAGGCTGCGTGCGCGAGGGTAAACAGTTGGTTTATTTGTGTAAAGCGCTACTTTAGATGTGTAATGTTGTTAGTGGCAACTTAGGATTGTAAAATAGCGTTGTTTGTCTATGTGCTACGCGGTTGGCGAGCATTTGCTGTCTTTTGTAATAGTGTATTTTGTACCTCGTACGTTCCTGGGTGAAAGTGGTATGCGGTTGGCAGTGTTTTGCGCGGCCCATGGTCGTGTTGCTCGATTTCATTTTGTTTCATTTTTGGCAGCTATTTTTTTTCTTGCTTATCCGATTTTCAAGGGCCAAAACTCAGCAAAATCCACTTAAATTTGCGTTCCACCTCACTCCCAGACGTCCTGCCTGTTCCCCCGTGCTGTGTATGATGTTTTTTATCTTTTTTTTGTGTATTTTGTGTGTTTTTCTTTTTTTTTGCTTTGCACGGTTTGGCCGTTAACTTAGTTTTTTTCCTATCTCGTATTTTTTTTTTCTAAGTACCGCATCTTGTATTTGTTTTCTAAGTCCTGCGTCTCGTATTTGTTTTCTAAGTGTTTGGAGGCTAAGTCCCGCGTGTTTCATTTCCTCCACTGCTCGCTTCACAAGGCTCACATGTAATTGACTGCCTTTGGCGCTCATCGCCCAAGTGTTGCGAGTTTTTGGTGTCGTTATCATGTTGGAATACAGCCCTGCGGCCCAGTCTCCGAAGGGAGGAGGGGATCATGCTCTGCTTCAGTATGTCACAGTACATGTTGGCATTCATGGTTCCCTCAATGAACTGTAGCTCCTTAGTGCCGGCAGCACTCATGCAGACCCAGACCAAACATATATACACATATGTCTATATGTGTATATATATATATGTATATATGTTTTCTATAATATGTTGTGTTGATTCCCCCTAGATGCATTTACCTAATTATGTCAGATGCTGCCTCCACTCTCTCTGCATCGCAGTTTATGTTCAAACTGAGGGTTTCATATCAGTGTTTTTGTTCACTTTGTGCCTTCTACGTGTATCTGTCATTTAGGGAATAATAACAGGGTAAGTCTTTTTAAAGAAGATTATAAGCAGGAGCCAACATGGATGTTGTAAAAGGGAATGGACTAATGTGGTAAGTGGGGTTCCCCAGGGTTCAGTATTAGATCCTCTCCTTTTGAACATATTTATCAATGACTTGATAAGTAGAATTGGAAAGTGCTGCCATTTTTGCTGATGACGCAAAGTTGAGCAAATAGTCATGTAATTTATAATCTTAATGGAGCAAATCTAGGGGTATCAGATATTGAAAGGGATTTGGTAGTACTTGTGGACAACCACCTAGGAAACAGTGTGCAATGCCAAGCAGCATCTGCAAAGACAAGTAAAATATTAGCATGTATTAAGAAGGGTATAGAAGCCAGGGAAGCAGATATAATTCTGCCACTATACAAATCCCTAGTACGCCCTCATTTGGAATATGGAGTACAATTTTGGGCACCACTACATAAAAAGGACATTTTAGAGCTGGAAAAAGTACAGAGAAGGGCAACAAAACTAATAAGAGGAAT
Organism: Discoglossus pictus; assembly: GCA_027410445.1. Classification (NCBI taxonomy): domain Eukaryota; kingdom Metazoa; phylum Chordata; class Amphibia; order Anura; family Alytidae; genus Discoglossus; species Discoglossus pictus. The sequence goes on from CM050167.1 coordinate 233,419,934, forward strand.
GGAGGGGCTAAGTTATGAAGAAAGACTAAACAAATTAAACTTATTTTCTCTAGAAAAAAGGCGACTAAGAGGGGATATGATTACCTTATATAAATATATCCAGGGTCAATACAAGGCTTTGTCAAGTGAACTTTCTATGCCAAGAGGTTTTCAACTGACAAGGGGACATCCTTTGAGATTAGAAGTAAAAATATTTCACCTTAAAGAAAGAAAAGGGTTCTTCACAGTAAGGGTGGTTAATCTGTGGAATTCTCTACCAAAGGAGGGGGTGACAGCGGATTCAATAGATAACTTTAAAAAGGGATTGGATACATTTTTAAATAAAAAGGACATTAAGGGCTATCCTGGATAACTAGAGAGGAAATATTGATCCAGGGAAAAAAACGATCACCAGTATCTGGGGCCAGGAAGGAATTTTATATCTGTTTCCCCTTTTGAGACAATTGGCAAAGGTTTTTACTGTTTGCCTTCCTCTGGGTCAATTAACAATTCACAATTAATCTGCATATTGAAGATCAGAGGAGATCTAAAAAGGTTGAACTTGATGGACTAAAACTATGTAATTATGTATTATGTGTAATCTGTAAATATGTGTAATCAAAATGTAAGTGTTAAGTGTCCTGCTTTAATAATTCGCCTCTCTCTCGCTCTACCACCAACCACCAACTACCAACCTGCGTGCTAGCCCGCCTTCTATTGGCTCAGAGGCCTATGTTGTAATTACGGGATTTGATTGTAGCTGCGGACCTTTTCTATACCAGCCCACTAACAGCTTTGCAGGCGTGGGGGTTTATGGTCTTGAGACTTCGGTCCTTAAACTGCGGCCTTGTTGAATTTAATCCCTCTGTAACTGTTGCAGATTTCAAGCCTGCAGACTTACGGCTGGTATAAAGGCAACTGCGGACTTGCAATTGAATTGGGGCCAAGGTGTTTAAGTGTGTCTGATTGACTACATCCTCTAAAGCATTCACCATTCATTTTGTGAAATCTAGAGGGAGTTACAGTCAGGTCCATAAATATTGGGACATCAACATAATTCTAATCTTTTTGGCTCTATACATCAACACAATGGATTTGAAATTAAACTAACAAGATGTGCTTTAACTGCAGACTTTCAGCTTTAATTTGAGGGTATTTACATCCAAATCAGGTGAACGGTGTAGGAATTACAACAGTTTGTATATGTGCCACCCACTTTTTAAGGGACCAAAAGTAATGGGACAATTGGCTGCTCAGCTGTTCCATGGCCAGGTGTGTGTTATTCCCTCATTATCCCATTTACAAAGAGCAGATACAAGCTCCAGTGTTCATTTCAAGTGTGCTATTTGCATTTGTTGCTGTTAACTCTCAATATGAGATCCAAAGAGCTGTCACTATCAGTGAAGCAAGCCATCATTAGGCTGAAAAAACAAAACAAAGCCATCAGAGAGATAGCAAAATCATTAGGTGTGGCCAAATCAACTGTTTGGAACATCCTTAAAAAGAAAGAGCGCATCGGTGAGCTCAGCAACACCAAAAGACCCGGAAGACCAAGGAAAACAACTGTGGTGGATGACCGAAGAATTATTTCCCTGGTGAAGAAAACACCCTTCACAACAGTTGGCCAGATCAAGAACACTCTCCAGGAGGTAGGTGTATGTGTGTCAAAGTCAACAATCAAGAGAAGACTTCACCAGAGTAAATACAGAGGGTTCACCACAAGATGTAAACCATTGGTGAGACTCAAAAACAGGAAGGCCAGATTAGAGTTTTCCAAACAACACCTAAAAAAGCCTTCACAGTTCTGGAACAACATTCTATGGACAGATGAGACTAAGATCAACTTGTACCAGAGTGATGGGAAGAGAAGAGTATGGAGACAGAAAGGTACTGCTCATGATCCAAAGCATACCACCTCATCAGTGAAGCATGGTGGTGGTATTGTCATGGCGTGGGCATGTATGGCTGCCAATGGAACTGGTTCTCTTGTATTTATTGATGATGTGACTGCTGACAAAAGCAGCAGGATGAATTCTGAAGTGTTTTGGGCAATATTATCTGCTCATATTCAGCCAAATGCTTCAGAACTCATTGGACGGCGCTTTACAGTGCAGATGGATAATGACCCGAAGCATACTGCAAAAGCAACCAAAGAGTTTTTTTAAGGGAAAGAAGTGGAATGTTATGCAATGGCCAAGTCAATCACCTGATCTGAATCTGATTGAGCATGCATTTCACTTGCTGAACACAAAACTGAACGGAAAATGCCCCAAGAACAAGCAGGAACTGAAGACAGTTGCAATAGAGGTCTGGCAGAGCATCACCAGGGATGAAACCCAGCGTCTGGTGATGTCTATGTGTTCCAGACTTCAGGCTGTAATTGACTGCAAAGGATTTGCAACCAAGTATTAAAAAGTGAAAGTTTGTTTTATGACTGTTAATCTGTCCCATTACTTTTGATCCCTTAAAAAGTGGGAGGCACATATACAAACTGTTGTAATTACTACACCGTTCACCTGATTTGGATGTAAATACCCTCAAATTAAAGCTGAAAGTCTGCAGTTAAAGCACACCTTGTTCGTTTCATTTCAAATCCATTGTGGTGGTGTATAGAGCCAAAAAGATTAGAATTATGTCGATGTCCCAATATTTATGGACCTGACTGTAAATAAAAAAATAAAACCGTCAGTGAACACGGGCCATACAAACATTCAGCAGACACATAGAGGAGAAACACACAGGGAAGGGTCAGGGGGAGATGCTGGAAGGAGATACATGGCATTCCCAAGCACAAAACTTGCAGGTTAATGAACCCTGCAATGAGCGACCCATACAGTATGTGGGAGGAAAGGTTTGCAATGAGCGCTGAAGGCGCTCAGCGAACCAAAAGCCTCACATTGTGTGGCAAACAGCATTGCCTGGCTTACACTTTTATGCCCGTCACTTTTACTCTGCTATTCAATTGGCAGGGCCTGCAAGATAGGCGCCAGTGGCCAAAATCGGAAACCATGCTATCGACAGTAGCATTTGCGGGCTTGAACATGATTGAGGATGCAAGGCCGTAACTCGTGGTTCAATACAGTATGACTTTGAAATGCAACCTCCCTATTTCATTGAAGTTCTACGGGCTTGAACTAGGAGTTACAGCCTTGCGTCAGCCCGTTCAAGCCCGTAGGACTTCAATGAAAACTGGAGGTTGGATTTCAAAGTCCTTCGGCCTTGGAGGTGGAAGTCAGTAGGACTTCACATTGATTGCCGTGATCGATATAACACGAGGATTGAACATGAAATAAAGTATTGGAGAATGTAATGCTATTAATTCTAAGACCCAACATCACTTTCACTCTTAGTAAAAGTAGTGTATTGCTTTTTTATTTGCTTTTAAAGTGCTCCAATTTGTCATTAAGCCCTTTGCGAGACCTCCTTGGTACCAGTAACTTGTGGTTAGATATTTGCCATTTGCGTGCTTGACGGAGTGGTTAGTGAGGGGGAATTGGAGCAATTTAATAGGGATATGCGATTTTAGGCTTGCGATTTTGAAAGATCAAACGCTTGGAGGGCATTAACTTGTATATTTTGTAGCAATACCTATAAAAATGCAAAGGGACCTTTCCTGTTGGGTGGTGGCTAGCAGTGGTGGCAACAGTGGTGGCGAGCGGCCTCTAGATGGCGCTGCCCATATTTTACCTCTGGGTTTACTGTTTTTCATCTGAAATTTAACTTAATTTCATAGCGTTAGGATTAGGGTAGAGGTAAGGGTTAGGGTAAGGGTTAGGATTAGGGTATGGATTAGGGTAAGGTAGGGTTTAAGGTTAGTGTAATGGTTAGGGTTAGTGTAAGGGCAACAGTTTAAAGTTAGAAATTGTGTAAAATGCCCACAGCTCCATCTAGCGGCCCCTCGCCGCACTTCTACCGACACTGCCGCTGGCCTAACAACAGGAACGATCCAAGCATTTTAACAGGGTAGTCTATTAATTTGCGTCCAGTGTCACATGACATTCTGTTATCCAACAAGAATAAACAAAAAAATGAATAGCAGCACATTATAGTGCAGATTGAGCAAAATTATTTTTTGTGTGACTCTATCGAGTTTACATACTGGACCCATATTGTCTAGCTTTTTCCAACTCAGTCCCGCCTTTTTAACAGTCTAATACTGAATTTATTGACCTGCTATACAATGGGTGATATATGTTGTACCATTATCGAAACAGGTATGTAATTCTGTTCTATTGTAGGTCAATGTGTGGCTATTTTCTTCCACTTTGATATTGAACCCCCATATGATATTTATGCAATTAAACACACAGCTTGCACATAATAAACAATGTAATAGCTGAATGATTTGGTTTCCTTAAAATGCTATCAAATAAGAACCCTGGTTCTATTTTTTTATTCCAGAGCATCAATCAGGATTAGCAGTTTTTCACTTGGTGCATGTAAAACAACATCCTAGAGGTGGCAGCAGATCCATACTTTTATCTATTCAAAATATGTGCATTTTATATCTAAAAGGAAATCTAAACATCACTAACCACGGGACCCTAAACACTCACCCACAGACACTGCCACCAGTATTTCTGTACTACAGTGAGTCGTTTTATCAAGCTGGAACTTTGGCCACCAATAACGGGTCTCTGTTAAATCCAGTTATCCAAAATGAACCATGATACTTGATACCATGTTTCATTCATCAAATAAAGTAGTGAGATTAGTTTCTCCCCAATCACAAACTCAAACTCAGCTTCTTTACCCCGTAACATAGGAAGAAGTGTCTGCACCTCTATCATTCTTCCTCCTTATAAACTGTGCACTTCATCTTATTCCATGTCAGGTTCATGTTAAATCTATTTTTAACTTCACCATTGATTAAAATTAAAAATACATGTGCAAACAGCGGCAAAGCAAAGCTTTAACCAGAAAATCTAATTAAAAAACACTGTTTATCTCATTAATGGCTGCAGTCATACCCCTCCCTGCCTCTCTCATTGACCTTAGCACTACTGAAAATAAAACAAACACTTTCAATTGAGATAACATTAAATAAGGGCAGGGTGGGTAATCTGGAGCCCTTTATTTCCTCAACAAAACACAACTTTCAATCATTATTTAAACTCATATTCTCTCCCACCCCAATGAAACCACTTGGCTTTTTCTGTCCATCATTATGGCCCCTCAAGCTCTCTGTCTTGGACTTGTCAGTCCAGTCACTAAATACATCCTGAATCATCCTTTTAAAGAACATTTCCAGATCTTGTTGGTTTTTCGCTCAGCCACTACAAATTTGTTCTATACTCTGTCACTTTGTCTTCAAATATTTTCCCCAAAGCCTTCTTCTCTCTGCTCGGGGATCTATGCCTGCAGGACAATTCCTGGTTTGTGGAATACCCTATCAGACTTTCCCATAGCTTTCAGAACTTCAAACCAACCTCAAGATGGTTTCAAAGAAATGGATCACCTACATCGATAATGTCTATAATGTAAGAAAATGACATAGACACTGTCCTGTTGACTCAAATTTCCCTTGTTTGACTGAAGAACATTGTGCATAACCCCACTCCTTTTGTCTCACTTGCCCAAACATTTCCTTCAGAATGTAAGCTTCTTCAGTAACAACACATTACAGCCGCCTTAATGTGCCTGATGTATTTACTGTATACAATGTATTTATCCATGGTTTAGAGTGCTGTGTAAAAGGTTGACTATGATAAAAAAATATCACTGCCACAAGAGATGGTTGGTCCCAATGGCCATTCTAACAGTGTTCTTAAACTTGCAAAGCCTTGGCGAGAGGCTAGAACATTATGTTGAAAACAGGAAGGTAGTTCACCTTCTTCTTTAAGACAATTTAACCCATTAAATATGTAACTGTTACCAGGTCACTTTGGTCTTCAGTGGGACAGATGTGGATTGGTGCATTTCAGCTTCAAAGCGAGAGGATCAAAGCTCCAAGAGACGCACAAGGCAGCTGGAGATCTGAACTGTCTGCTCTTTTATTCTCTCTGAACTCGAGGATGTGTCTGTGACCTGACAGGCTGCAGACTGAGAGCAGATTTATTCACAACCAAAGACAATGTCAAGTGACAAGTTCAGTCCACAAAATCAGCAGGACAGCCGGACCTCTTTTATAAGATAATGTATTCTGTACTTGCTAACTCTAAACAAGCATTTCCCAATACTTGAATTAACACCCACACTAATCCATATACTGGCACACAAAAATCAGCTGCTATACACAACTGCACTAAAACACACATTGATCCACACAAACAGAGATTAACAAACAGATACATCAATACTTAAAATGAAATAAAGAAACAATGTTCAACACTAATACCTGTTATGACACAAAGAGAAATTAAAGTACTGACTTACAGAGACACAAACAGATGTACTGACACAGTAACACACAAACACTATCATGCTTCATAGAAGCCATGAAAAACACAGACACACTAATGTACACATGCCATGACAAGATAACAAATACAATCACATTTAGATTCACAAACACTGATTATGCACAAAACCAAACTAACACTAAATATACAATAGCACACTACCATCATGCATATCAAATTCTGAGTTACTCACACAACCAGGTCAAAATAACACACTAATGAACAAGCATCCTTGTCACTGAACACACACGAACATACCAATACATACTAGAAAAACCCACTCACATTGGTTTAAATGCTAGAATTGCTAGGATCCAAGATCACTTGGAGCAATAGCATAACCATTTTTACTGCTATCTTTTTACTTATGTCTAACTTTAGACATAAGGTTGTGACATTGTACAGAAAACTGCATCAAAAAATATCCTCAAAATAAAGAACACTAAGTAGGCAAACTGACTGTCTTATGAGGCTTTGAAAGTAGCACAGGAAAGAAGAAAGGCGAGGGTAGTGGAGATACAACAAAGATTTGTACAACTGAATGCAAAATTCCAAAGGATAGCATGAACAGACAAGTAGAGATTATATACTGAATGATGTAAAGAGATAGAATAAGATAACAGTAAGGTAAGGTTAAGAGATCTGGCATCGCAAAGGAACCTTTTCATGCCAAAGTGGTCGTGATAAAAGACTAAAATGATAGGGATTTAACAGATGCAAATCAGATAAAGAAGTGGAGTCAGGAATACACAAAAGATCTATACAGGAAGGATATTTAAAGCATTGCTAACCTCAATATTTTGTCCAATGAGCTGGTGCCAGAAATCTTAGAGAGTAAAGTAATATCGGCTGTATGAATCCTTTCTGATAGCAAGTCTAAAAGAGTTGATGAAATCCCAGCTGAACTGTTCAAAATCCTAGAAAATTATGCAATGAAAGTGTTTCTTGCATTATGCCAATACATTTGGAAAACTCAACAATGGCAAGTAGACTCCAAAAGGTCACATGTCAGCAAGGCAATGGATAATAGAAAAAGCAAGGGAGTTCCAGAAAAAAACATTTATTTAACTATGCTTCATAGACTATTCTAAAGACTTTGACTGTGCGGATCACAACAAACTGTGGCAAGTTATTAAAGATATGGGGGCGGCAGGGTGGGGGGGGGGGGGTCACTAGACTATTTAATTCACCTCATGGGAAATCTGTATAAGAAGCCATGGTCAGGACCGAACATGGAGCAACAGAATGGTTCAAAATCGGGAAAGGAGTATGACAAGGCTGTAAGGTTGTATATTGTCATCTTATTTATTCAACTTATATGCGGAATACATTATGTATAAGGCTGGTCTGAAAGAATCTGAAGCTGCATTTAATATTGCTGAGAGAAATATCAACAACCTCAGGCTGAAAGTGAGAAGGAGTGAAAGGACCTATTGGTGAGGGTAAAAGAAGAGACTGAAAAGTTGTCCTACTGCTCAACGTTAAGAAGACAAAGATCATGGCAGACAGCATTCTCAGTTAATGGCAAATAGTTAAGGAAGAAGTGGAGGCAGTGACAAACTTTATTTTCCTGGGCTCCAAGATCTCTTTAGATGGTGACAGAAGTCATGAAATTAAAAGACGTTTTCTTCTGGGGAGGAAAGCTATGGCAAGCTTGGAGAAGTTAGTAAAGATATAAAACTATCAACAAAGGTCTGCATAGTTCGAACTATGGTATTGTATATTGTCACCTTATTTATTCAACTTATATGTAGAGTACATCATGAGAAAGGCTGGAGTGGATGAATCCAAAGCTGGAATCAATATTGCTGGAGGGAATATAAACAACCTCAAATATGATATGATACTACTTTGATTGCTGAAAGTGAGGAGGAACTAAAGGACTTATTGATGGGTAAAAGAAGAAAGTGCAAAAGTTGGCCTGCTGACCAACGTTCAAAAGATGATGATCATGGCAAACAGCAATCTCACTTCCTGGCAAATAAATGGGAAAGAAGTGGAGGCAGTGACAGATTTAATTTTCCTGGGATCCAAGATCTCTGCAGATGGTGACTGTAGTGATGAAATTAAAAGATGTTTGCTTCTGGGGAGGAAAGCTATGGCAAGCTTGGACAAGCCAGTAAAAATATATTAAACTATCAATAAAAGTCTGCATAGTTCGAACTATGGTATTCCCAGTAGTAACATACGGATGTGAGAGCTGGACCATAAAGAAGTGTGAGCACCGTAGAATTGACGCCTTTGAATTGTGGTGTTGGAGAAGACTGCTTAGAGTCCCATGGACTGCAAGAAGATCCAATAAATCAATACTGCAGAAAATCAAGACAAACTGTTCACTAGAAGCTATGATCATGAGGCTGAAGCTTAAATATTTTAGCCATATCATGAGATGGCAGGATTCCCTAGAAAAGACTCTGATGCTGGGAAAAATTGAAGGCACAAGAAGAAGGGGACGACAGAGGCGAAGATGGAAGCAATGAACATGAACTTGATGGAGCTCAGAGGGGCAGTGACTGAGAGATGCACCTGGCGTGCTGTGGTCCATAGAGTCACAGAGAGTCGGACACAACTGAACGACTAAACAACAACAACAATGTTAGAATAACCATAGATTCAGCAGCTCGCAGATGAAAGAGCAATAATGACACTGAAAAGCTAGAGGCAGACAAATATAAGTCTAAACTTGTATATAAGTCAATAACTATTTTTATTTTCAAATTCTAGCAACCCTTATACAGTAAAGAACAATAAAAGCTTATTAGGAAAGACTTCATGACCTTAATATGTATAACCTATACGACAGAATGGAGAGAGGTGATATGACAAAAATATTTTACAGTGGTACCTTGGTTCTCGTCTTCTTTGGAATGGGACGATTGTTTAACTCAATGCGTCTGGATGAGCAAAAATCCTTGGTACACATTGCGATACCTTGGAACCTTGCGACTTGCCCTTCAAAAATGACGGGGCAATAAAATTGTAAGGCATGTAATACTGTTTGCCACAGACATTGTGTTTTGGTCGTCTGAGATTTTTCTGCGCTCATTGGGAGCCTCGCACTGAACGTCTTTGGCGCTCAATGCACGCCTTCGGTGCTCATTGCGAGCCTCTCGGTTGGTGTATTTTTTGTTATCAGAGCCGCTTTTGCGCTCATTGTAAGGTCCGCTCTGATCTTCTTTTGCTGCTCATTGCAAGCCTCTCCCCTGGTGTACTTTGTGTCCGATGAGCACCGTTGGCACTCCTTGTGAGGCGCACAGTTTGTCGTTTATTGCGATCCTGTGGTGTGTTTATTTTTTTTTTCTGTATATGTATTTTTTCATCATAATTAATTAATTATTAAAATTATAAATTGATATACTTTACGGAATTGTAATTAATATATGCAGCAAGCGATGTGCTGAAGAGCTAACAATCTGTTTTGATGTTCCTGCAGCATACAATGTAGATTTGCACTGTTGTTGAGCTGAGGTGTAAGTGTCAGCAATGTGTGCAGTGTGTAGTGTAAATAGGCGGCATGCGCAAGGGGAAACCGTTTTGTAAGTTAGTGTTGTAAAACGGCGGCGATTGTGTATGTGGTATTGCGTTTTGGATGATTTTGCGTCCTCGCTAATAGTGTATTTTGTACCTTGTTTGTACCGGGTTTGTGTAAAAGTTGTATGTGCATGGTGGTGTTTTGTGGGTTCAGGGGTCATGTAGCCTCGTTTTTGTTTGTTTCGGTGGACAGAATCTGCATTGGACTATTTTACAATCGGTAACATTTGCTGGATGGCTATTGGTTCCTGTGGTTTGCTGGATGGTTTGGTGGCAGTAAGCTGTTTCTGTTCCTGCTATCAGGGATTCACAAAGAACCAGATGGTCATAATGGGTAGGTTTGAACTAAGTTCTTATCAAGCCCAAGTGAAGCAGTAGGTCGTCACAGTCACTAAAATATTTTTTCATCCCAATATAACCCAAAGTACTATTAGTTTTGTAGAGCAATGTTCTGTGGAGACCCAAGAAAATCATGGTCAAATTACCTTTAATGCAAGTGGGGCAAACAGTAGTAAGTCCACAGTACTGTATCGATGAGTTGGGGCCCAGAAGGCTAGTTAGGGTTATATTTAGTCTCTAGTTAAGTATCTCTATGTGCAGTGGCAGAGCTAGTAAATGGAGGGCCCTGGTTGAAAAAAATAAATTGGGGGGTGGGGGCAAATATTTTTGTATTAAACACCACCACCACCCTTGGGTCTCCTATGAGGACAATCTGTTACCTCACTCTTCAAAAGCAGTTTACAGCTTCTTACCTCCAAGAGTCCTGTCTACGCAAAGCTCTGTATGAAGTAGTAGCCAACTTTGTGGTCATGTGCGCATCTGTGCTCTCCACTTCCTGCATGGTGTTCTTTTGAATGGGACCCAGAGGGGTGTCAAAGTGGTGTTGGGGGCAGGCGTGGGGTGCCTGGGTCATGCAGTCCAGTTGGCCTGCATTGTGCAGGCCCCAAAAAGGCCACAACATAAAAATCTATTTCAATACAAAAAAAAGAGACAGCACTAGCTAAAACAAAGAGCTGCCAGCTGCTGAATGTTTTCTGCCAGGGCTCCCTCAGTTATTTGGTCAATATGTTCCTGTTCTCAAAATGTCCTGGTACATTGTGTCTTGTATGAAGGCCAGCTGAGATTAATTTGGATCCTGGAGCTATAGAATTCCTATCAATGAGGATATGTCCGGGTATCCCTTGACCGACCTGAGGGGTTATAAGTGGGAGTGGAGATGTAGTGCAGTAGTTTCACTGCATCATTGAATGACCATGAAGATTGGAATATATGTGGTTGTAGAGCAAAGAGTATTTCCTATATTTTCATATCTTAAAACAGATGTTAAAATGAGAAACAAGACAAATTGAAAGCAGAAAGTAGTTTATCCTCAATATCCTGAGACTGTATGATGTGCTGGCTCACAGGACTATCTGTTTTTTTGCAAAGAATATAGAGTGCTTCTACTTGGTTTCCACAAGAAATCTATTTAGCATCATTATGTGCTAAGAATTGGAGTTAGCCTGGCTATGTATATAATGAGTGTATTTATAAATGTGGAACACATATAAATATAGCATGTAAAATAATGGCTGTATGTTTACACATAACATATGTAACTATATTTATAGAAAAACAATCAGTAATCTCATTGCAGAAATATTTAATTATGTTTTACAGCTATGTAAAAGCTTTGGAGTTCCAAATGTGGGTACCAGAGATTACTATTCATGGAGAGGATACTTGCATCCTTCCTTGGAAACCCTAACTTGGTTTAGCAGTGGATACTCTGGCTGAATGCAGCAGTGTGACAGGGAAAGGCTTAAATAAATTAAAAAATATGTGTGTATCAAAGTGCTCTTTAAAAGTGTGTCAATATGTTTGTGTATCAATGCTTTAGTATGTTTAATAGTGTTGCAGTATAAGTATGTAGATGTTATTTCACATGTTTAGCAGTGTATGGCAGTGTAATATAGTAATATGGTAATATAGTAAATATATAGTTGTGGCAATCTGCTTTTTTCAGTCCGGCTTGATAAGGCTGTTATGGCCAGACCTCCCAATCAGATCCACCAGGTTCTTTTATTTCCCTTCACCAAGACAGCTGATGTCTCTTTGGACCCTTACTCAGATGAGGCATTTATAAAAAATGTGAACACAGGCTCAGAATTATAAAAAACAGGAGGTGCTTTTATTGCTGTGGAAACTTTATAAGAGGTTCAATGGTTGAATGTTTAAACTTGAACTGATAACCTTCTGCAATAGTCTTTGAGTCTTCTGAGTTTTGTATAAATTGCTAATACAGTCTTTGACAATGTTTCATATACAAGGTATCATATCATCCACTCCATTAATTGCACAGGACTAGGGCAGCTAATTTCTTCACTATGGATTCTGACACATATATATCTTCCAGATATTTTATTCCATATATATATACAATATATATATATATATATATATATATATATATATATATATATATATTGTGACAGGGCGCCCCCTTCTGACGGGGTTTGCGTCCTGCTCTTTTACGTTTTTAGGGAGGAAAACACAGTAGGCTTGTCAGAGGCTTAATTGACTGCTGTTTATTTGTCAGCGCCAATAAAAAGAAAACAGTGCTTATACTCAGCAATAAAACAAAATACTACGTAAACAGACTTACTATGATCTGGAACGCCCTGTCTATCCCTGAGGTCGCTACTCGGCCTGCAGGTAAAATAAACACTCCCCCACGGTCTCTTCTGGAAGGAGTAGCTTTCGCACAATAGCACCACCTAGTGGTCAGGATACAGTCAGTCTCTTAAAAAGGTTGTATTGCCTCCTTGTGGCCTGGATACAAAGAACCTCTTCTTTCAGTTATATTGGCACCTTGTGGCCAGGATACACATCATCTCCTCTTTAGTTATATTGCCACCTTGTGGCCAGGATACACATCATCTCCTCTTTAGTTACATTGCCACCTTGTGGCCAGGATACACATCATCTCCTCTTTACTTATATTGCCACCTTGTGGCCAGGATACACATCATCTCCTCTTTACTTATATTGCCACCTTGTGGCCAGGTTACACCTACTCTCTAGTACATCTGGAAGTCTCTTTACACCTTCGTGGATGAAGCATAGGGCCCGCCCGTCTCTCCTGTATGCTTCACCCCAGGGACCCTTGAATATATAACAACACCAACTTGTTGTCACTTTACTCTTCAAAACTCAGCCTCTTCCCTGGGGCATAATAAGTCTTGGTACATTCCTTCTGAGGCCTCTGTCAGCTACACACACGCTAGGCCTTTAAGGCAACTCTGCCTGGGGATTCTCACTAATCCCTTCACAATTCTCTCTTCACACGCAGCCTCTTCCCTGGGGCATAATACGTCTGGGCACCTTCACTGAGAGGCCTCTGTCAGCTACACACACGCTAGGCCTTTAAGGCAACTCTGCCTGGGGATTCTCACTAATCCCTTCACTTACTTGGTGTCCTGAGGCTGTATTCACTCTTCCAGCTCACACGTCCCGTGACTGCAAACAGCTCGCACGACTTGCTGTTATCCCAGTACTCCCAGTCACAGTAAATGAGGTGATCTCTTACAGGCTTGTTCACAAAACTTCACTCTAACTCCACACAGGATCACGTTCCAGCTCCACTCTGTGGCTTGCTCTGACGGCAGCACAAAACCTGCCCAGAGCCTAGCCAGCCACACACCCTTTCCATGTCTGCTTTCAGGCTTTTAAAGGGAAGTTGCACAAATTAGGAGTTCTTCAGAAGTTTTAACTCTGTCACTCCTGTCAAGAACTCCATACTCCACTTGCTTGTTATATCATCTAAGGGCCAAACGGTCACAATATATTTATACTATATATATATATATATATATATATATATATATATATATATATATTAATCAAGTCAGACAGTGATAGCTCTTATCTTCTCTAAGGATCTTCATACATATATATATATATATATATATATATATATATATATATACTAGCTACTTGCCCATCATAAATGACAGGAATAACATTTTAAGGCTGGAAATGCTGTACCTTTTGGCACTCATCGCGAACCCTGCGCTAAGTGCCTTCGGTGCTCATCGAGTGGCTCGCAATGAGCGTTTTTGGTGCTCATTGCAAGCCTCTCCCCCTGTGTAGTTTATAGGCCTTGCACCTAAGTGTTACTGTCTTGGGTTGTCTTACGGCCTTGGGTTAAGTGTTGGTGGCTTGGGTTGTGTTACTGCCTTGTGTTAAATTTTAGTGGCTTGGATTAAGGGTTACTGGCTTTCGTTAAGTGTTACTGCTTAGGGCTATTTTTTACGTACTTCGGGCTAGTTTAACGTTTTTGGGTCTAGTTTTACGTCCTCAGGCCTGCGTTTTTTCGACAGACATTTTTTTTTGCATAGGCGATTTTGTGAAAAAACTGCAAATATGCCTCAATTTAACTTGCAACCTGACTCACAGGCTCCCTGCCTCTCCCACTGTGGTATGTGTGTGTGTGTGTGTAAGTTAATTTGAGGCATATTTGTTGTTTTTTTCATGTCTTTTCAGTTCCGTGGTTCGGACGTTATTAAGTCGTAATTTTGCGAGGCGCACAGTGCATGTATGGGGTTCGGTCGTAAGTCCAGCGTGCCTCAACTGCTCGCCTTGCTAAGTCCCGCGTGCCTCGACTGCTCGCCTCGGTGCTCATTGCAGCCTGTACCACGTGCCTCAACTGCTCGCCTTGCAGTGCAATGAGCGCCTTTGGTGCTTATTGCAGCCTAAGTCCTGCGTGGTCGACAGCTCTCCTCACTTCACGAGGCTCGCAGTTGCAGCCCTATTGGTCACAATCAGGCTCACAAAGTGTGATCAACATCTCAAACGTTACACACACTGACAACTATATATATGACTAGCGACTTGCCAGTTAAAGATGAAGTGTGTGACGAAGTGCCCTTCGCCACTTTGTCTTGGAGAGGACTGTTTGCCAGCCTCCTGCCCTGCGACTATGGCCCTGGTACATATTGCCCTTCAAACACAGGATTCGGCCATACCAGAGTGTATGTCACTCATTCTGACCCTTTACATACAGGGGGGTCATTCGGTACTTGCCCTGTGTGAACCATGATACCACAGATAGCTATGCCATGGAGCCCATTCATATAATGAAAGACTATGGGAAAGACTTTAGCTACATGGCAATTGAACTGTGTGAAGATGATCTGAGCGCTATTCGGTAGTTTTGTGCGCTCAGATCCCAGCTGTAACGGAACCCATCACTGTTTTACCCTGTTTATGGTTGTTTAATTCTTGGTGAAAATGTGATCCTAGTAATATACGGTATGTATGTTGGTTTATGCTCTGTAGAATATTGGCCCCAGGCTAGTGCAGACCTTGGCAGGAGAGATAATCCTGTTACAGATAAGGGACTCAATTGTATAAAGTGTTTTCATTCTCAGATAAGAACAAAGAAGGCTGATTAAATCATTGTCTGATTATATCAAGTTGCCTCAGGGAGGGGTGACCACACCTATTGTCCTATATGTGTATTGTGTGGGGGATATGTGAAATGTCTGTGTGTTATGTGAAAAACATACTTTTACTAACTTTGCCATTTTTTAATATGTTGTTCCTCTGGGTGAGAGCTTTTGAACGGTGCTGGACTTAAAGGTGTACCCTCTGTTTTTGGGGTACATCCAGAATGTGGTTAAAATTGTGTCTGTTTTAATTGTGTTACCTGTTATCTGAGGGGAGGAGATGTGGGGGTTGAACCATGTATCTAATTGGCTGTGATAATTATGTGGGTGTAGCCCTTCAGAGGGCACCATTGCATAAAAGGAGATCCCCTGTCATTAAAGTTATAGTTCTACTTGACCCTTCAAAACGTAGTCTCATCTCGTTCTTGGAGGGGATTGCTCTATCATACTGGGGATTGCTATGCTTTTGCATATTCCCTTGAGCTGTAACTACTGAACGCTTGTTCCTGATGTGTCCTCCTTGGAGGAGAGGTCTTCCCCACACGGTCCTGGATGCTGGAGATTCATACAGGGTGGAAGGAAGACGGCGCGGCTCCAGCTAAACTACGGCGGTTGTGGAGTCTGTGGTGGTTGAGGTGTCCGGTGCGGTGCTTGTAGGCTTCGGCGCAAACTAGGACGCGTCTATCAACGGAGGTACCCGGTCGGGGTGCCAGGATATCCGTTACAGAAGGCAATAAAATTGTAAGCCAGGCAATGCTGCTTGCCACATAATGTAAGGTTTTTGCTTCTCTGAGCACCTGTACGGGCCGCTCATTGCAGGGTTCATTAACCTGCAAGTTTTATGCTTGGGAATGCCATGTGTCTCTTCCCATCCTCTCCCCTGTCCCTTCCCTGTGCCTTTCTCCTCTGTGTGTGTGTGCTGAATGTTTGTGTGGCGCGTGCTGACTGGTGATTGTTTTATTTTCAAAGTCCTACTTGCCTGGCATTGTTGGTGTAAGTCTTAGTGTCTTTGCCGTTGTGTATTTTCTCAGTCCCGCATCCCTGGCCTTGTTCGTGTAAGTGTGACTGTCTTTGCCGTCGTCAGTCCCAGGCTTTCTGGCTCTCCCCCTGTGCTGTATGCGAGTGTGTTTTATTTTTAATTATTTTCAAGTCTTTTTCGATTTCCTCGGTTCTTATTTTTCCGAGGTTTGACTTTTTGGCCTCTCCCAGATTCCGAGGTCGGATCTTTTTTCCTAAGTTCTGCGTTCCTCAACTGCTTGCAGCCTAAGTAAGTCCTGCATTCCTCAACTGCTTGCAGTGTCTTTGCCGTTGTGTATTTTCTAAGTCCTGCGTGCCTGGCGTTGTGCGTGTAAGTGTTACTGTCTTTGCCGTTGTGGATTTTCTAAGTCCCGGGTGCCTGGCTTTGCTGAGCCTTGTTTTCATGCAGTTTCAGATTTTTTTATGTTTTTCGTCCGACATTTTTTTTCTTGCTTAGCTGATTTTCGAGTGACGAAACACGGCAAATAAGGTTTAAAATCGCTTGCAACCTCTCCCCCTGTGCTGTGTGTGAGTGTGTTTTAATTTATTTTTTATTATTTTCCTTGTTTTTCGTATTTTTCTATTTTTGACATTTTGGCCGCTAACTTCGTATTTTTCCAAGGTCAGATTTTTTTGGCCCCTAAGTCCTGTGTGCCTCAACTGCTTGCCTCGCTTCTGGAGGCTCGCAGGAGCACCTTTGGTGCTCATTTCAGCCTAAGTCCCGCTTGCTTCAATGCCTCAACTGCTCACCTCACTTCGCAAGGCTCGCAGGGCAATGAGCGCCTTCCGTGCTCATTGCCTAAGTCCTGCGAGCTCGGAAGGCTTCAATGGCTCGCAAACATGAGGACAAATTGCAGTTTGATAACAATTATATGTGATATGTCTTCTACTAGATACATTGTTCCATATACATATTCACATGTAGCCTCATTCAATTGCTGCAATTTTGAGGTCCGGGGTCGCAAGTAGACGTCGCAAGCTACTTTGCTATTCATCAGCTGCGATTTCTAGCGATTTGTCAAATCGCAAGTTTCTTACCTCAAAGCCTTTGATCTTTCACGGCCGCAAGAGTCCCGATCGCTAAAATCGGAAATCGCTATTCAACTGCTCTGATTCTCACTCGCTAACCACACCATCAAGCCCGCGAATGGCTAAACTCGAACCACAGATTACTGGGACTAGGTCTCGCAAAGAGCTTACTTCCAAATCAGAGCACTTTAAATGCAAATATAAAATCAAGGCAGGACTGTAAATGATGGGGAACACAATGGGTGACATTAGAATTAAAAGCACAACATTCTCAAGCTTTCACATCGGCAAAATAAATCACTTTATTTCATGTTTAATTTCCGTCTAAGGTCCTACGGGCTTCAACCTCCATATTTAATTGAAGTCTTAGGGACTTGAATAATGAGTTACAGGCTTGGAGGTCATTCAAGCCCATAGGACTTTGGACAGGAACTAACCATGAAATAAAGTATTATATTTTGGCGATGTGCATGCTTGAGAATTTCGGGCTTTTAATTCTAATTTCACGCATTGTGTTCCCCATCATTTACAGTGCTGTGTTGATTTTATATTTGCACTTGAAGTGCTCCGATTTGATGGGCTTGAACCACGAGTAACGGGCTTGCGTCTGAGAACATGTTCAAGCCCGCAAATAATACTGCAGAGAACATGGTTTTCGATTCTCCCGACCGGCGCCTAACTTGCAGATCTGGCCAATTGAATAGCATTGCAAAAGGAGGTTGCAACTCAATCATAGGCACTTGGCTGTCTGCGATTGGGTTGCGAGCCCCGAATTGAATGAGGCTACTAGTCAGAGACTGAGATATCTGCTCCCTTCACTTTAAGAAGCCTGGATCATAACTTCTTAACATCCAATTCAGTAATATCTTCTCTAGAAATGCTGTCACATACTGTACATATATCTTCAAGATATGTTACCTCCCTTAGTTTAGGCGCATACACGTACTTCATTCAGAGCAGACTCTTCCACAGACAGGATTACCAACTGACTGACTACATAACTAAATCTATTGGAAAGTTACTGAGTGACATCACAGCATTCTAAATGATTAACTGGTCATGCAACACACAGACTCCAACATCATAAGTCAAACACACAGAAAAGCAACATAACATACAGTAATTAACATACATAGGGTAATCAACATAACATATTACATAACTAAAAAACATACTATAAAATGATTAAGCCCAGTCCCACAACCACATAAATAATGTGTCCAAAGGGACAAGGTGATCAGGGGATCATGACAATAGTATACGGTATATAGTATATAATATATATAATATATAGAGGTCGACGACCCATACATACAAACGAGCTCCCAAGGTTTTTTGTGTGAGTTTGTTTCTATGTTCTGCTTGTTATAAGTAAAAGAAAGAGCAAAATAGTTTCTGTAACTTATTATTACAGTACAGAGATATTATTAATATTATTACAGTATTAGTATTATTACCACCACATATGTGCCATTATAGTATTGTTATTCTTTTTCTTCATCAGGGGTCCAAGTTACATACATATATAAATATATATATAAACAAGCATAATAAAGTGAGTGTGTGCATCCGTCTCGGTTTCAGGCCAAAGAGTATTACATTATATTTATCCGTGTGTCTCTGTAATATATATTACATGTATTGCAGTGTGTGTAAGTGTAGTATAGGGTGTGCATCAGTGGGATGCATGTTTTTCAGCAGATCATTTCCAACATTACAGATCAGCAGCTGGAGGTGGCAGAGGGACCATTAACCCTATCCTGCCAGAGCAGAAAGCGAGGCCTTTATGTGCATACTATGAATACTGCTCTAGAGGTGACATGGTTAAGCAGTGCTCAGAATTATTTCCCCATCTGCCTCCTCTAACAATCATTTATTTCCCCCCTCTAATGATCCCACTTGTGCATTATAAATATCGCCCTCAGGTATTTGGTGGCAGAAATAAATATGGCACATCTGGTAGAAGTGAAGGAGCTGCCATAGTCATTTGTTCCCATGGCGGCTGATGAGAAGGAAGGGAGGGGGAGCGAACACTTTAAAGAAAGTGCATCAAAATACATTAACTTAATGTCTATTCCTTAGATGGATGGATAAGCTACATTACCTCAGGTTCATTAGGAAAGCAGCGGGAATTCCTAGTGGAGGGAAAAAAAGGCTGATCTATTAACCCTTTGCCCACTGAAGTCCTGCACTTTGTATCTTATCACAAGTCCAATTTCTATTTTTACTTTTGCCACAAAAGCTAATAAATTAATGGCGGTATTAATTTCTAAAAACATTTAACCATTAACAAGTGCTTAAAAAGGGTATATGCTAGATAATGGACTATAGTGACCCTTTAAGCTTCCATCCAGCATGTAGATATCTTAAAGGACTACAGTAAAGCAGATAGTCAGTTCTACAATGTGCTGTTTTAATCATAATAGCCCTGTATGTATCTATATAATGTTTATTTCAAGCACTAACAATGCTGAACTTTCCACCAATAATGTGGTTAAAAGCTTGACAGTAAATTATAATGTACAGAGTACTTCAACAGAGCTTATCATGTAGTTTTAATATTACTGTTAAAAGAGCTCTTAGAGTTAAAAGGCCTGACAAGGAGGCTATAGTTAAAATCCCATAAACCCATGCACCTCCAGATAAGCATGCTCCACATTACCCATACTAAATCAATGTTATCTCATTTGAAATGCAGTGCTCAGGACAGTGAGAGATTTGGGGAGGGGTACAGCTTTGACCATTTGGTAGGTACATTTTGTTTTAAAATTATATTTTGTGACTAAAGCTTTGCTGCTGTTTGCACGTGTATTTTTAATGTTAATGAATGCTTACCGTAACTAAAAAAATAGATTTAATATTAGAAGTGCTTACACTGGCCCTTTTGAGAAACTCACAGAGTACCATGAGCTAAATAAGCAGCCTTTTATAATATCAGCAAGGTGACTCAGGGAAAATGCTGTTTAGTTAACATTGGCCTGTGCCTTTTGAAGATCTGTGGGATTATACTCATGAGAAGCTTTGTAGGAGATACAGAGATAATTGGCATTGTTATACGCTTGAGCCTGTTCATTAGGGAAGAGTAACATCAGTTGCCACTGAACATAAAAATCTGCTCTTAGTCACCCCACTCCCTCACCCCTCCATTCAGATAAGCCATCTGTCATTCACACCCTCGTAACAACACATCATATGTCTTCATCTACTACGATTTTTCCCCATTTCCTTTGTTTTGTTGGAAATCCTATCTGTCAAGTAATTATCCCATAAATCTTTCCATTGATTTAACTGCCATGGACTGGGGGCCAGCAGAAATCCCATTACTGTGCAGCAGTATCAGTGCAGCTGACAATAAAACTCATGCTAAGGCAGAACATCACTCATACATGCCAAAGAGAAAAGCATCATGGGAATAAAGTGCTGAGTGTGCTGCACTGCACATACCTTTTATATTTGATACGCCTATAACTCTAAAGACAAATGTGTATAATGCATTTTATTAATAAGAGACTTTATGTCCAGAGAGAGCTACAAACTACATTAAGACTCTGGAAGCATTGAACATAAATAAATAAAGTGATTATTTATTTCAGTTTAAAATCTTATCATTTCTGCTGCTTATTTCCATATAAGGATTATGAGAATGTATGGCCCTTTAAATTAGATTCAATTCTACAATAATGATCATCTTGATATGCATTTTGCATAATTACTTTTATGAAAATGCTGTTCAATTAGTTTGGTTGGAAGTATTTTAATTACAGGTTGCCGACTGTCCGTATCGCTCCATGACATCCTGTATATATAATCATATACCCTTAGATTGTAAGTTTGCGAGTTTTCAATCTTGTGTCAGGCCTTGGAAACAAGCTCTATGTACATTTGATTTTATGCTCAAAAACAGGGCCCTCCATTCTTTACAAGGTGTTTAATTTGTTTTCTGCTATGTACTCAACCCCTGTACAGCGCTACGGAATATGTTGGCGCGATATAAATAAAGATAATAATAATAATAATAATTTGGCACCACCACAGGTAACAGAAACGCTGTGCAAGTATTATATAGGTCATCTGCACAGGTAGGTCCACGGTTAGAATATCTTACTGTAGTAAATCAGTTCATTGTTCAAATCCATGTATTTGCTCTTCTCTTCCTTTTAAACATAATTGTTATTGAGTTCACAGAATAAAGCAGAAAGCAGGTATAAAGCGTAAGGATGGGAACAGGACATCCATGGGCTCTGTTGTGCATTTACAGCCACAGCCATTTACTTTAAAAGTATAACATTTCTCCCACATTCAAGTTTATATATGATTAGGCAGTGTAATTTTGGTGAATGTCCCTTTAAAGGTCCAAAGTTCAAGCTATAGGCCAGTAAAACGAAGAGTCAGTATAAAAGATGACAATTTACACAATTGAAAATATACATTTGCAAACCTCTTAATGCTGTTGTTTGCTGCACAATGCGAGGCTCACAATGTGTGGCAGCAAAGCTGGGCAATGCAGCCTCGCTATGCACGGCTTCTCTCTCTCTCCTTCCCTCCTTCTGTGTCCTCTCCCTGCCTCTTTTCTCCTTCTCTCTTCTCTCTGCGACCCTCGCAATGAGCGCCTTTGGCACCCATTGCAGACCTCGCAATGAGCGCCCTTGGCTACCATTGGGCACCTCCCGTCACAAATGACGCAATAATATATAATTTTTCTCTCTCCCTGTGTCTCTTCCCCCACTCCCTCCCCTATGTCTCTTTCACCCCCTCTCCCTCCCCTGTGTCTCTTTGCCCCCTCCCCCTACTCCCTCATGTGTTCTTTCCCCCTCTCCCTCCCCTGTGTCTATACCCCCTCCCTCTTCTGTGTCTCTTCCCCCTGTGTCTCTTTCCCCTGTGTCCCTTCCCCCCTCTCCCTCCCCTGTGTCTTTTTACCCCTCTCCCTTCCCTGTGTCTCTTTACGCCGCTCTCCTGCCCCTGTGTCTCTCCCCCCTTTCCCTCCACTGTGTCTCCCCCCCTTCCCTGTGTCTCTTTCCACCTCCTCTCGCCTGTCCGTCTCCCCCTCTCCCTCTCTTGTGTCTCTTTCCCCACTCTCCCTCCCCTGTGTCTCTTCCCCTCCATCCCTGTGTCTCCCCCTCTTCCTCCCCTGTGTCTTATCCCCCTCTCTCTCCCCTGTGTCGCTTTGCCCCCTCGACCTCCCCTCTCCTCTCCTGTGTCTCTTCCCCCTGTCTCCCCCTGTCCCTCTCCCACCCTCTCCCCTGTCTCTCTCCCACCCTCTCACCTGTGTCTCTCCCTCCTGTGTTTCTCCCACACTCTCTCCTGTCTTTCCTCCCCTCGTGGCATACAATGCTCAAGTGCGGCCCTCGCCACGCATTGTACATACACAACTTGCAGCTCTCTCTGCACATTGTGCATGCACAACTCGCAACTTTCGGCTTACATTGCGAGCGTTACACACAAACTCGCAGTACGACAGCTATATAGGTGATGTTGGTATGTAATACACTTTTAAAGTTCCAACTTAAAGAAATTGTATATGAAAGAGCCCCCAAAAAGTTGAGAATGTATTTTACTTTTTTATCACTCAAAGATGTCTACATTTTAAAGGTGACAGGGTGATTTGATTTTGTAGAGAACACAGAAAAAATCAAGAAGCTGGAAACGATTTGAATTCACAGCTAAAAATAGATAAACTTGTAGTGAGCCATATTTGGTACTACAGCATTATAGGTGTGACCCAGGTAGTTTAGTGTGTCTGCAAAGACTGTATGTTACCTTTAAGTAAAATTAAAAATATTACCAAATTGTTATTTTGCATTTGGGGAATTCTCTGCCTGTTAAATGTCATGCTAGCAGATGATATATCATACAGTGTATTGTAGCAGGGATACCATAATTAGTTAGCATACTCTCTCCACTGAGCGTGACATTCTGTGCCAGATGCTCTGGAGCCTCTTTATTGGGTCAGCAACTATCCATGTGTAATCTGTATTTTTTTCCAATGTTGCCCTTAGTTCTCTGTTCTTTCTGTCACAAACTGTGTTCCTTAAGGGCGTCATCACCCTAAAAGGCTTTTACCAGGACACCTTTTTATTATTCCCAAGCATGAGAAATACATCTTTCTGGCACAGCAATTCCAGCTATTTGGATAGCTTTGCACACTACTGCAATGGCAAAGTAACATAAAAAACAAGCAACAATGACAACTGATAGAGGACAGGAAAGTGGAATCACTGGTTACACATTGTACACCAAGATTTGAGTGATGATATACAGAGGTAAGGATTTGACAGGACTTGTTTCAAAGGTGTATAATATAATATTGGGAAAGGAATGATATGCAACTTATACATATTGACTGGAAAGGGAAGAAGTAAATTCCAGAGTCAATGCAAAGTGATTTTGGTTATTGCACAATTACTTTGCATATTATGGTTTTGAGGTAGTGACCAACATGTTAGAAAGAGTATTATTCCATCTATGGTTGTCATGATCACGGATACAAAGATTTTGGAATAAATTGTACCAGGCCATTTACGTTGTCCTGGGCATTCAGTTTCATAAACCTAATCATCTCTTTTGAAGGATATAAGGAGGAACTGACAATCCACATAGTGATAGCTTCAGTATGGCGAGTAAACACTATTGCTGGTTGAAACAAAGGGTGGACTTAATTTCACAAATGAAATTCCTGACAGTTTGGCCAACAATCATAAAACACATATACAAGTCTGACAGTGAGGGATCAATAATAAAGATCACATATATAGTTGTGGAAATTACGAATTGTCGTTCACGCAATGATAAAGACTTACGCATGCGCAATGAGTGTCATTATGAGGCCCGCAAGACTTTGAAAAAGTTTGCGAGGCCCGCAAGACTTTGAAACTGGCTCAGCATGAGCGCAGAAGGCGCTCATAGCGATGCCCGTGATCAGCCCTGAAGCCCAACTTTAACGGCCGACATTTAATTCAAGCCCATAACTCGGAAGCAGTCGGAAACACAGCCAAAAGACGATAATTAATAAAAAAATTAATGCACAACCTAACACATAGGACAGGGAGTGAGTGAGGTTGCAAGCTAATTTGAGGCTTAATTAGCATTTTTCGGACATAGAAAATCAGCTAAGAAATGAAAAAAATGGTGGTCGTAAAGACGGAAATGTTTTGAAAAAGTCTCAAAATGAGGACGAAGTCCGTAACACTTAGCAAATCATCAAAAAGAACCAACAGCTCTCATCGCGATGCAAGCAGGGAGAGAGAGGACAAAGACACAGGGGAGGGAGAGGGTGGAGACGGTGGAAAGAGATACAGGGGTGGGACAGGGGGAAAAGAGACACGGGGGGGGGGATAAGGGAAAAAAACACAGGGCAAGGAGAGGGGGGAAACAGACACAGGCCAAAGGCGCTCAGCACGAGGCACCAAAGTGGCGGGTTGGACGATGTCCGTAATGAGCGCTCATTGCGTGGCTCACAATGAGCACCAAAGGCGCTCATTGCGAGGCACATAAAGTAGAGGGGGTGTGGACAGGCCCGTGATGAGCACTGAAGGCGATAAGCGCAAGGCATGGTTGGACAACATCTGCAAAGGCGCTCATGAGCTCATTGCGAGGCCCATAAAGGAGAGGGGCGGGGGAGAGGCTTGCAATGAGCACCAAAGGCACTTATCGAGAGGCCCGCAAGTTAGAGGGGGGAGAGCCTTGCATTGCGTGGCAAACAGTATTGCCAGCCTTCAAATTTTAGTCGCTAGTAAGACATAAAGCTAGATTACATGGCTCAAATTGGAAGTCTTGCAAGTGAACTTTCAACATAGGGAGCCATGTAGCTATTACATTTCTCCTGCAGCAAACCTTAATGGGTAAACCCTTCTGAGTGATTGTTACGAATGAACTGTTCCCTGCCCAGTGAAAGGTTTTACCTAAAGTGTGATTACATGGTTTCTGAAGGAGCTTACTGACAATCTTTAGTGATCCTATAAGGCTCTGTGAGTGATGCAGTGTGACAGATCCTTGTGTGTAAACTCAACCTCCCTCAAGAGCAGGAAAATACCTTATCAGAAAACTTACAAGACACTTAATATATCTAAAAATCATTTTATAATAAAGAAGCATATTCAGGATGCTAATAAAATAAAAGTAAAGCCTATAAACCCTAAAGTACAAAATAAGTCTTTTGAATGGTTAACTATACAACAATACCAATGATCAATCAATTAAATCACAATTTCAATAACTGCTCACACAGTTAAACATTGATACCCAGGGCTGGGTTTACATATGTGGCACCCGTGGCACAGATTTCTTAACCTCCACCTGGATGCACAGAAGCTTGTGCATCTTTCTTCCCCATTTTGCTCCACCAATACCTGTATGCAAAATATGTTCTATACTCTATAACATATTTATAACTACTTTATTCGGTCCTTTCCCTTTCTTCACCATCGCAAAATCCAACAGCTGCCGTTACGCCTCCGGCCAACAGATGGCGCTGACGATTTTAGCATATAAGGCATATAAGGCGCACTGACAGAAGAGGCCTTGAGCTATGGATTGTTTGCAACAATCGTAGTACAGGCCTCACTCACCACTATTTGTCATGTGTATGTGAATACATCATTTTCAAAAGTTTATTCAACAATTATTAATTTACAAAGCACGGTCACCAAAATAGCAAGACCATGTACAAATATAATCCATGTAGTGCAAACTGATCCCAGGGGGCCATGAGACTGACAAAGAAATAACATAATAAACCTATATAACGCCTAACACTAGAAAAATGCACACCACTTACATATTTAGAGAAGGGATTCACTAAGAATGCAATTTCTAAAATGGAGCTAACAATATTTACTTCATTTGATTAGTACTCTGGAATGACTAGCACCTAGGAGAAGGGAAACCCATTCATCTACACACATAGGTCACTGAAAAAAATAAAATTACCATAACTAGTCCTTTAATTCTCTGTGTGGGGCAAAAAAAGACGGGAGAAGAAATAAAATAGGTTGGATAGATGTTTAGTAAGGTTTACATTTAGGTTTCAATAAAGTAATCATACCTGCAGTTAATCTCCAAGAAGTGCTACTAATGCTGTATTAATTGTCAGTCCATAAAGTAATAGAATACTGTTGTTACGACCCCAGGAGTGAGGGGGACATGTTCACCCCTTAACCCTTCTGCTTACTAGTATAGGGGCGCTCCTGGATGTTCTGGGTTCTTACGGTCTAAGCATTTCTGACTTGTTCAGGCCAGGACATCAGTTAAGGCCTCAGGGACACAGGAAGTAAAAAGCAGGCTTGGCAAAATAATAAACGCTTTTATCTCTATCCTTCTCTAGAATTACAGATATACCTTTTTTATGTATCAACCATCAGAGCAAACTTTACTAAGTGACTCACAGCATGACAGTTACAGATGACATCACAACATTCTAAATGTAGTTAACTCCTTATAAACTGGCTACAACTAAAATGTAATATAGAGTTTAAACACATAACATCACACATTGTCTTTGTAATTAAACTAGGTGGCCGATTTTTTCCACACAGCTCCCTGTAACCACAAGCCGGCATACCCAGTCTGATCCCAGCGGATCGGTTTGGGGATGTCTGGGGGAGTCCTTGCAGATCACTTTTGAAGTTCAGTTTGTCTGGATAACCCGTCAGCGTTACCATTTTGCTTTCCCGGGCGGTAGTGTATTGTAAAGTTAAAATGCTGCAGCACTAGACTCCAGCGAAGTAGTCTGGCATTGTCTCCTGCCACCCTGTTGAACCACACTAACGGTTTGTGATGTGTGAATAAGGAAAATGTTTGCCCATACAAATACGGCTGTAACTTCTTGAGGGCCCAAACCATGGCCAGGCATTCTTTTTCGATGGCGGTGTAGCTTACTTCCCGGGGTAATAATTTTCTGCTTAAGTAAGCCACCCGGTGTTCACCTCCATCGACTCCGATTTGGCTCAATACGGCCCCCGATCCAAACATAGAAGTGTCTGAGCCTCAGAGTATGCTGGTGGGTCCGTTGTGCGAGCCTGCTGCTGTGTGGTCACCGTGTAAATGTCTTGGGTAGTAGTGTGAGGTACAAATGTGGAAGTTAGCTGGTCCAAGTCATTCCCGAGTAGTACATCTGCTGGTAAGTTCTGCATCAATCCTACTTCCACAGCCCTGACCCCACACCCTAGTGTAAATGAACCTTGGCAGTGGGTAAGCGGAGTACTTCTCCCCCCGCTACCCATACTGCCACAGTGCCTCTGGTACGTGCTTTGTCTGGGACCAAGTGGTGTCTAACGAGGGTTAATGTGGCTCCGGTGTCACTTAGCCCTTCAGTGTTCTTCCCCTCCAGACAGTTTGCTGATGATGTTGTCGGTTGTCCAAAACAGCCTGGACGGGGTCGACTTCATGTAACATCCCTAGTTGTTCCTCCAGGTAGTGGGGTTCGGCATAATGGGTACCGGTCTCGATGCAGTAGCAATGGACCGCTGCTCTGTTTGGCGCTGGTTGGCCCGGATGAACCCATGTGTTACTGTTCCAGTTCTTGGGGCATTCCCTCTGGACATGTCCCAACTGCTGGCATCGGTGACACCGGATATTGGCATGTGGTTGGTACCTGGGAGCAGAGGTATTGAACCCCGTTGCCCCTGCCCTCACAGGGTGGAGCTACGGCCGGGGGTGCTGGGGACGGCACTGCGGGCTTATACGATGGGCGAGGTGGTGGTCGGTGGTGTCGCCGTGCATCATAGTATTCATCGGCCAGCCGAGCTGCGTCGGAGAGGGTAAGGGGGTTATGGTCTGGGGTCAGTCCACTGAAGAACTGCTCTAATAGAATCAATTGCAGCAGTTCTTCCATGGTTGTGGCTTGGTTAGCCAGAACCCATCCCATGGCAGCTCTCTGCAGTCGATAAGCTCACTCAGCATGGGAGTCCTTCTCCTGTTTATTGAGCTCCTGAAATCAGC
Source organism: Discoglossus pictus (assembly GCA_027410445.1). Lineage (NCBI taxonomy): Eukaryota > Metazoa > Chordata > Amphibia > Anura > Alytidae > Discoglossus > Discoglossus pictus. The sequence goes on from CM050167.1 coordinate 233,448,255, forward strand.
ATTGCTGGCTGACTTGCCCTTTGCTTCCAAAAGTTCTTTTAAAGTTGTTCGTTTTAGGGCTGCATAGTTCGTCTCCATTCATTCGTATAGATAAATTGTACCTGACCTGCAGCCACCAATTGTTACCACCCCAGGAGTGAGGGGGACATGTCCACCCCTTAACCCTTTTGCTTACAAGTATAGGAGCACCCCTGGATGGTCTGGGTTCTTACGGTCTCAGTATTTCTGACTTGTTCAGGTCAGGACATAAGTTCAGGACCTCAGGATCACAGGCTTGGCAAAATAATAAAAGCTTTTATCTCTATCTTTCTCTAAAATGACAGATATACCTTTTTTATATATCAACCATCAGAGAAAAATGTAATAACGGACTCACAGCATGACAGTTACAGATGACATCACAACATTCCAAATGCAGTTAACTCCTTATGAACTGGCTACAACTAAAATGTAATATAGAGTTTAAACACATAACATCACACATTGTCCTTGTAATAAAACTAGGTGGCTGTATTTTGCCACAACTGTGCCTACTGTTTATTACTGATCTGTGATCTAACAATGATACATAAGGATGATACACTTGGTGTGTATAAATCTTTATCTTGATTTTAACTTGGATTGGACATCCTATAAATATACTTGAAAATGTTAAGATCCAAAAAGTTTTGAATTCTTAGAATAATATTTCAAAGAATTTGTATCTATGAACTTTGACATAATTCATGTGCATTCATTTATTTGCTTCCTTTTCATGAATCTTTGGATGGGAATCACAAATAAGTGCTAATAAGCATGACATGGCTGCATAAAGTTCATATTATGACTTTGTTGCAGGGTCTCAACTCCAGTCCTCAGGGATCAATATCTTAGGTGTATCCCTGGTGGGTCACAGTTGAACTAATCAGAGGCTCAGTGATGCTGATTACTGGGAGGTTTCTGCTAGGTGCTGTTGGAGGAAGTGGAGGCTGGTCTCCAGCAGCAGGTGCGCCAGGCAGGTGTTTTGAAGCGTGGTGATTGGGTGATCAATCCTCTGAGGTCTTGACTGTGATGCAGCTGTGCCTCTACAGACTAGGCAGTCACTTGGAGGCAATGTCTTTCTAGTTCAAGTTCAATCTGAATTCCTCATCCACCTCCAATTTCAGAAAGGTGGATACTGGCAGGTGGGCAAATAGCGATGTGCTTGTGCTGGAACTAGTGGTGGCAAAGGGGTATTATCCTGTGACCCTAGGTCCTCCAAACAGGGGCATATATAGGATGAGGACCAGTCTGTGGGAGGAGGGTGTCTGTGTCATCAAATGCAAAAGGAAGAACAACAACATATATATATATTTTATAATTCTCATAAGTATAATTTCAGACAGTGTTTGTATGGACAGTTTTTAATTGTGTGTTGCAAAGGCGAGTATTAAGAGCCATTTGGATATTATAAATATCGAGACAGGAAATCCCAAATGAAGTGACGTCATTCGGGATTCCCTTCCCCAGTCAGAAGATGCAGCGGGGTAGGCAGCAGTGCAGGCAGCTGGGGGGTTGGAGTGGCACCGGGAGGGGGGCTTTGGAGAAGGTGACAAGGTGTGTGCAGATCAGGAGGAGCTAGGCGGGAGGGCGAGGGGATTAGGAATGTCCAGTCTCAGATTGGGGGTCAGGAGTGGCAAAATAGATTTTTATTAATATAAATAATAATTAAATATTAAAAGCTATTACCCCCAATAAGGGCCCCGGTGCATCCACCTCTGTAAATATAGAATCCCAAAAAGGCAGTGCCAAAGAAAGCTCCAATTATTGAACAACTGCACACATTTTGCATGCCAGCAAGGTAATGCTTAAGATCATGCAAGATCAGCTTCAACAATATATGGACCGCAAACTACCAGATATGCAAGCTGGGTTTCACAGAGGCAGAGGCACAAGAGATCAAATTGCCAATGTCAGCTGGAAAATAGAGAAAGCAAGAGAGTTCCAGAAAAACATTGACTTCTGCTTCATAGACTATTCTAAAGCCTTTGACTGTATGGATCACAACAAAATGTGGCAAGTTCAAAATCAGGAAAGGAGTGTGACAATGTTGTATATTGCCACCTTATTTATTCAACTTATATGCAAAATAACTACATATAGAAAGCAAATACCAATGAACTTTTAATCATTTCTGTAAATCAAAAATAAAGCATACTATTCACTGCATTTAAAACAAGTGCCAAATCCCCAAAACCAGCTGTAGCTTCTAAATACAGAGACCATCACATACATCTCACTATGAACCTCAAAGGGTTCCTCCTGCCGCAATCCTTGTACTATAAGAAATACAAAATCACCAGACCCAAGTTGTGATTCTTGGAAGAAAATATGCAGAATACATCATAGGAAGGGCCAGAATGCCAAATCTAAAGCCAGACTCAATATTGCTGGGAGAAATATCAATAACTTCAGATATGCAGATGATACTACTTTAATGGCTGAAAATGAGGAAGAACTAAAGCGGCTCTGCTGTACAATGTTAAAAAAACAAAGATAGTGCCAAACAGCAATCTCAGTTCCTATCAAACAGATGGGGAAGAAGTGGAGGCAGTGACAGATTTTATTTTCCTGGGCTCCAAGATCTCATTAGATGGTGACTGCAGCCATGAAATTAAAAGGTATTTGAATCTGCGGAGGAAAGCTATGGCAAGCCTGTTTAAGGAGTAAAGATATATCACTATCAATAATGGTCTGTAGTAGTAACATCCGGATGTGAGAGGTGGACCATAGCGAAGGCTGAACGCTGTAGCATTAAGGCCTTTGAACTGTGGCGTTGGAGAGAACTGCATAGAGTGCATGGGACTGCAAGAATATACAATCGATACTACAGATAATCAAGCCAAACTGTTCACTGGAAGGTTTGCTCATGAGGTTAACACTCAAATATTGTAGCCATATCATGGAAAGAGAAGACTGTGATGCTGGGAGAGATTGGAGGCACGTGATGAAGGGGACGGTAGAGACGGAGATGGATAGATGAGGTAATTAAATAAATGAACATGTGCTTGATGTAGCTCAGAGGGGTAGTGCTTGACTGATGTGGCTGGCGTGCTGTGACCCATAGGGTCACAGAGAGTCGGGCACGACTAAACATCTAAACAAAGTATCAATATCTCACATTTTGTGGGTGCTTTTTAGGACAACATATTTAGACATTCAAGGTCATCAGCTACATTGTATATGTGATATTTATGTTGCAGCTGAGTAACAGAGCCATTGCCATGTCACCTTGCAAGATCTCAGGCTGGTCAATGTGCAACAATCTTGGTATTCTACCCATCTGTGGCTCTTGCACTCACTGCTTCTTCTCTCATCTTCCCCTTCACTATGGTCTGGCACTCAACATAGCAGGGCTTCACATTCCCACAACGCTAACCTCTGCTGCCATGGATGGTATTCAAGACAACAATTCCTACATTAAATAATTGGGGGCCTTTTGTTTCCTGTCAGCCTCATGACCCCCTGACTGTGCCTGGGTATCAAATATCTCTGGGCTGACCCTGAAGTCTGGGGCTCAACCCCCTCCTCCCCCAGAGGCCTCCCCTATCTCTCCTACTGTTTGCATGCCTAATTAGAGGCATCTCTCACTCTCTCCCCCTCTCAACTCACCTCTCCTTCTCACCTCCTCAGTCCTTCATCCACCACAACCCATTCATGAGATTAAATGAATAAAGTATGTGAATGTTTTATGTAAAAATATATACAGTATCTCACAAAAGTGACTACACCCCTAACATTTTTGTACATATTTTATTATATCTTTTCATGCAACAAAACTGAAGAAATGACACTCTGCTACAATGTAAGTGTACAGCCTGTATAACAGTGTAAATTTGCTGTCCCCTCAAAATCACTCAACACACAGCCATTAATGTCTAAACCGTTGGCAACAAAAGTAAGCACACCCCTAAGTGGAAATGTCTAAATTGGGCTGAAAGGGTCAATATTTTGTGTGGCCACCATTATTTTCCAGTACTGCGTTAACCCTCATGGGCATGGAGTTCACAAGAGCTTCCCAGGTTGCCACTGGAGTCCTCTTCCACTCCTCCATAATGACATCAAGAGACCTTGCACTCCCCCACCTTCACCTTTACCTTCAGCTTCTTTAGCAAGGGAGTGGTCCTCTTGGAGGTGTGTTTGGGGTCGTTATCATGTTGGAATACTGCCTTGCGCCCTAGTCTCTGAAGGGAGGGATCATGCTCTGCTTCAGTATGTCACAGTACATGTTGGCATTCATGGATCGCTCATTGAACTGGTTTAGACATTAATGGCTGTGTGTTGAGTTATCTTGAGGGGACAGCAAATTTACACTGTTATACAGGCTGTACACTTACTACTTTACATTGTAGCAGAGTGTCATTTCTTCAGTGTTGTCAGATGAAAAGATATAATAAAATATGTACAAAAATGTGAGGGGTGTACTCTCTTTTGTGAGATACTGTATATATGAGGTATGTGTTTTATGTGTCTTCTAATAATGTAGGGTGCAAGGGTAATAAGAAGGGGTAGGTAGCAGGGGATATGCCTGGTGTATATGTAGTATGCAATAGGGGTGTGTATGTTGTATGTGGTGGGGGTATGTAGCAAGGTGCGTGATAGCATACGTGTAGCATGGGTGCAGGATATGTATTGGGAGTATATGTTAGGTTAGGGTGGGTATGGTGTATAGTTTAAAGAGGATAAGGATGAGGGACGGCCTAGTATAAGTATTTAATTTTAATTATATGATGGTATATAGACTATGAATACTTTACTGGTGAATTCACACATTCTAAAATATGAAGACAAAAAAATCCTACTCTCAATAAAGCAAACTCCTACTCTTTCTCTCAACAAAAAAAACTGACCTCATCTCCTGGCCCTTGTGGGTTAGCTTACAAAGCATGGCACAGTTAACATTAGAGTGGAAAACACAAGCTTACATAGTCTCTGTGTTGCAATTTGTACTGATGTTCTGTCACTTTACTGGGATTGTTATTGTGAAGTCCTTAGCTCTGACTCATAGTTTCAATCTCTAAACTGCTTACATTACAAATAAGCTATTTCTCTAACATGACAAACCACCGGGCTACATATCAGTAAGTTCTTACATGAAATATCCTGGAGGAGCCATGTAATTGCTACTTAAATTATCTTGTAAGAACTCATGTAGCTACTTAACGACCTTGCAGGAGTTTCAAAGGGAGCCATGTAATTGAGCTCATGGTTTAACCATAGATACACAAATTTATAAAATTATTTGTGAAGCATCACTGAAAGCAAAGAATGAAAACATTACATAAGTATCATTAAAAATAGTTTTACATATTTTTGTATAAACGTATTCATAAGAAATTGTAAATTCAATAAAATGTGAGTGAAACAAGTTTTAGAGGCACATTACAAAAAAAGACCATACTGTTCTTATGAGCATAAAAAAAATCCCAAATTTCTGTTCAATACTCTTGGTATGTACAAAAATATGAATGTGAATGTTACATTTGTGGTTTCATTATTGTCTAGCAAGACTGGAAACACATTCTAAAGTGTTGGGGTTCATTTACCAGACCTAGAGAACAAACCTACTTAAGTATTGTTCGTTCTCAGATTGAGCACCTCTGATTTCTTTGTTATGTATGCAAATGATCCTTAGGGTTTTTTCTCACTATAAAGGGGATAAGGGGAACCAGACGTGGACTCCTTGCTCACTGTGCCTTTGGGAGTACAGCTGCACCTCACTGACGAAGCCCATAGAGGCTGAAACGCTTCCGGGGTTTGCCGTTTCTCCTGTTCAGGGTTGAATTGCCTGGTATTTCTGGGCTGGATCAATCTTTTGACTGATATACTACAGGATATTTCTCCCTGTGACGGGTACAAGCGAGCTTGAAGAGTTTACTCTCTGAGGCCTTCATTCAATTGTAATTTGGCCAATTGAATAGGGCTCTAAATAAGCACATAACATATTTTTTTAAAGAAGTTATTAGTTAGTGCATCTATCAAAAAGCAAGGTTTTCACTAATGAAAACGTCTTTAAAAAAATATGCTATGTGCTTATTTAGAGCCCTATTCAATTGGCCAAATCGCAATTGAATGAGGGCCTGAGTAGGTAACCAGACCTAGAGAACAAACCTACTTAGGTATTGTTCGTTCTCAGATTGAGCACCTCTCATTTCTTTGTTGTTCAATTACCATTCACCTAATGAAAGGAAATTACTCCCGAAAGTTGTGTCTACCTATGAATGTTAGGATGCCCTATATTCTCAGGCATATGAGCTCATGTTATCACTGAACCTTAAAGCACTGATCCCCTACAAACCGCTGGGAGATTAAACACAAAATGGATGAGGTGAACCAAAGTGACTCCATCTTATCAAACGGATGGATTAACTCCCATTTCTTCCATGAATATTACTTTAAAAAGAAATAAAGCAATAAAGGGGAGTACTTATCTAATGTACAAGGTTTCTAAGAAGATTTGCTATTCATTAAATATCTTACATATTCCGTGAAACTATTTAATTAAACTCTTTAATCAATATTGATTTTTCATATTGCAGAATTGCCACAATTAGAAAAGGTGGCTGTGTTCCAGTTATCCTCTTATTAGATGGAATAAAGCCATTATGCAGTCACTGCATTATTCTCATGCTCCAATATTTCTATACAGGCACCACAGACCCCCCCCCCCGCCCAAAAAAAAAACACACAACCACTCCATATATACAAACTCCATATGCAGACACATACATAACATACATGACCCACATACACCACACTCACACATCATGCACACAAATAGTCAGAGGGCCTCATTCAATTAGCTTGCGGCCGGCGCCTTGCTATCCTTTGCGGCCGCTCGCGCCGGAGGAAAGCCTTTGATCTAAAACGGCCGCAAGAGTTTCGGCCGCAAGAAAGCCCCGGTTGCTATTCAATTGCTACGGGAAACCTCTCTGCAAGGCTAAAAGCGAGCCGCAGCTTACTTGCAGCAAACAGGTCCCGCTACCACCAATTAAGCACATAATAAAGCCCAAATAAAGACATCCTGCACTCTGATGAGACAATAAAGTGATTGTAGGTGTTAGCAAAAATAGCACAACATTCCCCTATACTCAAATCCGTAATTTTTGTATTTTCAAATATTGTCAAATATCCGTGGACAAAGTCCCGAGGGCTTGGAGCACCTCAGACCCGCAAAGGCTGCGGGATTAGCCTCCGTCAAGTCCGTAAATGGGTAAAATAGACCTACGGGTCGTAAAGGGCTAACTTACAAGTCGTAGCATAGAAAAGCCATCCTGTACTTTTATTAAAAGTGAAAGTGATGTTTGGTTTCAGAATTAATAGCTCAACATTCCCCTACTCTCAAATGCGCAAATAAAGATATTTAACTTCATCTATCATGCAAGCCCGCACGGGTTTGAATAACGAGCTACGGGCTTGGAGGGCAATCATCCGCCAAACCCGTACGTGCTTCACTAAGAAGCTACGGCCAAGTCTCAAGCCCGTAATCCTAAAATCAAACCTGAAATCAATTAACCAATAGGAAGATGACAATCAAGGGCACAAATAGTTTAAAAGGGAGTGAAATTCGGTAATCTGTGACTGTGTTGTATGCTGTGCAAGTGGACACACAGGTCTTGGAGTTGGAGGTTTTGTGAGAGCAAGAGAGAGAGAGGAGGAGAGATGGAGGGAGAAGGCAGCGAAGGGAGAGGTCAGGGAGGGCAGGGCCCCCAGCCACAGGCTGGCCAGCAAGCTGCTGCTGCACGCAAAAGGGCAGCAAACTTTACCAGCCAGGAGATCGAAACACTGGTTAGAGGAGTGCAAGCCCGACACTCCATCCTAACCGGTGGGAGTGAAGTGAGGCCCAGGCAGAGGACAGATGCCTGGAAGGAGATCGCGGCTGAGGTCTCCTCGCTGGGGTATGCGAATCGTACCTGGCAGTCTGTCCAGCACCGGTTCCAAGACTGCCGTATTGCTGTAAAAACGAAGATGGCTGATGAGGCCAAAGCAGCACGTGGAACCGGTGGTGGGCCGCCACAAACGTTCACATACCCCGGTTGGGAGGCCACAGTCCGCGACATGATCCGGCCAGCGTCAGTCGTGGGCCTCCCTAGCCTGGTGGACTCCGGTCGGTCTGAAAGCCTGCAATGTGAGTACCATGTACACCTTAACACCCTCATATGTACGCACATGTACCCCACACAGATAGATAACTGACGTTGAATTGCACTGTAAGATAACTGGTTGTGACTACAGATATATGAGGCTGCAAACATCATGTAAATCCAGTGTAAAGAAATCTACTTGTCAGAATTGTTATCAATGAAATATATGTCCAATACCTCCTCCCACAACTGATTATGATACCGTTTTGCAAATCTATTGATGTTACTGTTATGTTTGCTGTTGGTTCCCAGTGCATATAAAGCATACATGACAACTCTATTGCAATTGTTTTTTTATTGTCATGAGTTCCCCTGTCACACTCTACTCCATGTTAAACTGGCCCATCCATAGCTGTTTGGCTTAACCCTCCTACTGCTTAGAATTCATGTACATTTTGATTATAGGTATAGCGGATGTATCCTGTTTTATGTGGGCATTTCAGTATGTGCTGGAAGAGTGCCGCCGCTGACTTTAGGGATGCGGCTGCGCTTGCGTCCCCATGTAGCCGTCAAAAATAGTTGGTACACCCAAAGCCCCTAACCCTCTAACCCTAACCCCCTAAACACCACTTTCTAACTCTAACCCATACCCCCTAACTGTAGCCAGAACCCGAAACCCATAACCACTTACCCGGCCTGCTGGGCTGGCGTAGCTAGAGTCGGCGGCGGTGCACTTCCAGAGATGCGCACATATGCGCACATACAACAGGATAGGTCCGGTCTAGCTGGTTACATCCCCATGAGAGTACATGTATGGATGTGCACACTGCAGCATATGCGGATACAGACTCTGATGGACTGCAAGTTTGTGTCGTGTAACAGCATAATCTGGACCATGTTACATTAACATGTTAACTCACATTGCTGAGGATTGGTCACAGATTGGTCTGTCTCACACACTGGCCAACAGATTCAAATGAGCACGTGTCCTAATTAACTGCAGTTGGCACACCGCACCAGCATTACATATAGTCATATGAGCCATGGGCCCTTTCCTGTTATCTGACCATGACTGCTGGTATCAGCAGTGAGCAGCCTCTACATGTCCCAGCATTTTCCTGGAGATTATATAATCATGCATATTTAGTGGGTTATGGTGTTGTTAAGGTAAGGGGTTCGGATAAGTGTGAGGGCTAGTGCTTTTGGGCTTCTGTGTGAGCTGAAAATGATGTATATAACAGCGGCAGCGCCATCTATCAGCCCCTTGGTCCAACTGCTGCTGCCAGCAGTCGCTGTCACATAACAGGAAAGATCCCAGCCAGGATCCACAATACTAATGATGCAGATCAATTTTGATTAGCGTCAAACATTCACAGCCAATTACAAGTCACTCTGATCTCAGAGATATGGAAACAACAATACTCAAATCAAAATCTTGTCTCATTTCAGTACCATCCAGGCGTCCCCTGCTTCCTCAGGGACCTGCAACATGTGAAGATGCAGGACCACCTGCAGCCACATCCCCTGCAGCAGGCCCATCGTACCAAAGCCCACCTGGGCCATCCACGAGGTGCCATCAATTGCCTCCAGCCAGGATAATGGCACCGCCTGGCTCCCAGCCAATGTGGGCTGGACAAATGTGGGGCCACCCAATGTGGTCCCATCCCAGTTGGGCTCAAGGTATGGATCCAGCATCAATGGTGCCCTGGAGCATGGGCCCCCGGCAGGGCATGTGGCCCCCCCAGCACCAGCAGGCCACTCTGGCCACTCCGGCCCCACAGGCCCCACAGGCCCCGCAGGACCAGCAGGCCCATACAGCCACTCTGGCCCCACAGGCCCCACCCGGACCCATACAGCCACTCTGGCCCCACAGGCCCCACAGGCCCATACAGCCACTCTGGCCCCACAGGCCCCACAGGCCCCGCAGGACCAGCAGGACCAGCAGGCCCATACAGCCACTCTGGCCCCACAGGCCCCACTGGCCCATACAGCCACTCTGGCCCCACAGGACCAGCAGGACCAGCAGGCCCATACAGCCACTCTGGCCCCACAGGCCCCACTGGCCCATACAGCCACTCTGGCCCCACAGGCCCCACAGGCCCCACAGGCCCCGCAGGACCAGCAGGCCCATACAGCCACTCTGGCCCACAGGCCCCGCAGGACCAGCAGGCCCAGCCATCCACTCCGGCCCCACAGGCCCCGCAGGACCAGCAGGCGACTCCGGTGAGGCAGGAGACTCCAGTTAGCAGTGCCTCCACTCAGAGGACACAGTGGTCTGGGTCGCTGCCAGTTAGTCCTGCGCTGTCAGCGGCCCAGTGCCAGGATTTCCTGGCTCATCTCCAGCATGAGCGTGAGCAAAATCACCAGTTCATACTGGAGATGAGACGCCACGAAGACAGGAAGCTGGAGGAACAGAGACGCCATAATGACCGTGTATTTGAGGAAATTACCCGTCAAAACAAACGGATGTTCCAGGAGGCGAGGCGTCATAATCTCCTAATGGAGGAGTACGCCCGAAGGCCTGAAATGGGCCGAGAAGGCCAGCACCAAGACCGGGCTACCCCTTCAAACTCGCCTCCGTCAACATCCCACACCCTGTCCCCAGCATCCAGGCCGGAAGAGCCTCAAAACACCCGAAGAGGTCGGGGCCGGCCTAGAGGACCATCTTCCAAAGGCCAGGAGAGCCAGGAAACACACAAGCGGAAGCGGAAATAGGTGAGAACATGTTCATGTTGCATATAGAAGCAATTGATGTCCCAGATCTATTGACGTTGAGGTGTTGCAGTCAATGCGTATATTGTTCTAATTGATGTCTTGTTCTTATCTCTTTAGGTTCCATTTTATTGATGTTCATGGATTTCTGCCTCCCGTTTTTTTTTTTTTTGTAAATATTTGGAAAAGCAACATAAGATTAAACATTATGTATTGCTCACATTATCATTGTTTGTTTTCGTTTGTACTGTACCATTATTGGTAAACACCACATGAATGCTACACACCAACGTTATTGGATTAGTACATACATCTTCCTTCAATATACCAGCCCTGTGTTAATGTAGGGTTGGGGTAACAGCCACTAGTGCAGCTGAGGGTGGAGGTAATATTCATGAGTTTGATTACAGTAACGGTGATGCATGATATTCATGTTCATGACACATGGATAGATTAATTCAGGGGAAATATCAAAAGTGAGTCCACCCCTAAGTGAAATTGGCGATTTATTTTGTGTGGCCACCATTATTTTCCTGCACTGACTTAACCCTCATGGGGATGGAGTTCCCCAGAGTTTCCCAGGTTGCCACTGGAGTCCTCTTCCACTCCTTCATGATGATATCATGGAGCTGGTGGATGTTAGAGACCTTGCACTCCCTGTAACGGAGTTGGAACACGCAGTCCAATATCTCCGCTGGTATACGGTACAATATCCAAGAAGCACTACAGTCTCACCATTCCCAACCTCCAATATTTGCCCACACTCAATTGGGAGTCAAATGAATACTGACTTTATTTTGTTGCCCAGAAATATATATATACACATCTCTTCCCACAGGCAATACACACATCCCCCATAGTTGGCCACACAATACACATTGAGGGACAACAGGTGGGTCACACCTCCCGGAGACTACCTGGCTACTTTGATACAATCAGACATTGCTTAGATCATCCTTCTTTGTTATGTCTGATAATGAAAACACTTTATACAATAGACTTCCTTATCCTATGATGAGTCTCTGTACTAGGATTATCTATTATGCCAAGGTCTGCAATAGTCTGGGCTAAGATTTTGCCGAGCAGAAACCAACATACATACAGTATAACAGTATGATCATATTTTAACCATAACCATAAAACAGGGTAAAACAGTGATGGGTTCCGTTACACTCCACACCTTCCATTTGAGGAGTACCCCACAGATGCTCAATAGGGTTTAGGTCTGGTGACCTACTTGGCCAGTTCATCAACTTTTGACCTTCAGCTTCTTTAGCCAGGCAGTTGTCGGCTTGGAGGTGTGTTTGTGGTCGTTATCATGTTGGAATACTGCCCTGCGGCCTGTTCTCCTATGTGAGGGATCATGCTCTTTCTCAGTTTGTCACAGTACATGTTGGCATTCATGGGTTTCCTCAAAGAACTGTAGCTCCTCAGTGCTGGCAGCATGCATGCAGGCCCAGACCAAACATATATGCATGTGTATAGATGTTTTCGCTAATATGTTGTGTGGATTCCCACTATATGCATTTACCTAATGATGTCAGATGCTGCCTCCCCTCTCTCTGCATCACTGTTTTGGTTCAAAATGATGGTTTCATCTCATATCAATGTTTTTGTGTTCGTTGTGACTTATCCATTTATCTCTGGCACTGGGGAGCTACAGTCCATTGAGGGAACCATGAATGAAAACATGTACTGTGACATACTGAAGCAGAACATGATCCCCTCCCTTGGGAGACTGGGCTGCAGGGCAACATAACATAACGACCCTAAACACACCGCCAAGACGACACTGCCTTGCTAAAGAAGGTAAAGGTGATGGACTGGCCAAGCTTGTCGACAGACCAAAACCATATTGAGCATCTGTGGGGCATCCTCAAACTGACGGTGGGGGAGTGCAAGGTCTCTAGCATCAACCAGCTCTGATGTATCATTAAGGAGTGGAAGAGGACTCCAGTGGCAACCTGGGAAGCTCGGGTGAACTCCCTGGCCATGAGGGTTAATGCAGTTCTGGCAAATAATGGTGGCCACACATAATTGACATTTCATGTCAATTTTGACATTTCAAATTAAGGGTGTACTCACTTTTGGTGACAATGGTTTAGACATTAATGGCTGGGTATTGAGTTATTGATGGGTCAGAAAAATTACTTTACATTGTAGCAGAGTGTCATTTCTTCAGTGTTGTCACATGAAAAGATATACTAAAATGCTAACAACAATGTGACGGGTGTACTGACTTATGTTAGATACTGTGGCTCTCATTTAATTGCAATTTGGCCAATTGAATAGGGCTTGAAATTAGCACATAACATATATTCTCTGAAAAATGTTTGAGTTAGTAAACATCTCTCCCAAATCAAGGTTTTCACTAACTAAAATCTGTTTGACACAATATATGTTCTGTGCTTATTTTGAGCCCCATTCAATTGGCAAAATCGCAATTGAATGAGGCCCTGGATGTTCACTATTAGGATGTGAGCCACTTACAGAAACCTGTCTCATTTGTCTGTTTCTGCGTCATATAGATTGTTTATACCAACCTTCCCTTATGTTTGAAATCAGTAATGCAAACACACTGTGAGAATTCTATTGACACCCCTAACTGATGGTGCAGAGCACAGATGTGGAGTCTGAAGGTCCTTTTATTGATGTTCCGGAAATGCTATGGTATCAACATTGACGAGGCAGACACAAACAACATCGCAGATAAATCATATTTAATATTTCCCGAAATTAACAAGGCAAGCTTGCCACAAAGCCACAGGTTGACTAATCAACACAGGTATGCAAAGGATCATGGTGAAGGGGGGTAGGATACAAAATCCAAGTAACACAGGGAAATAGGGATATGAGAGCAGAATGCAGGCATGGAAAATTACATTGATATGGATGATCAGGGGATGTACAGTATATCAACCAACATTAGGCAATATAATAGATCTCATTATTGTTCCGACATATATATAACAGTCAATAAGGAAACACCATAATAATCCAGAATAAGGTGATATACATATGGGGAGAGCAAAATGTATGCTTGGGTGTTAAACGGACACTCTGATGCCACATCAGAAGTATAAGTGCTCAATCAGTGAATGCTATGAGCCCATAACGTCAGTTCTCACGCAACAATAAGCAGCACATAGATAACCTTGGTCAAAAAGATGGCGACCTGACCAGGACCATATCAGTCAGATGTTACTTATTGCAGAGAACTCACAACAAACCAGGCAATATCAGTGATAGTTTGTTCTCTGATTGAGCATCTATACTCACTGTTGTTGAATATGCATAACTGAAGATTAACGTAACCTCCTTAACTGTTAAGTCCCAAGCCTGGATTTACTCTTCCCCATATGCACAGGGAGGGTCACATCAGCACTGAAGAAAAAATCTTGAAGGGTTGGTGCTGCAGGCTTCACAACAGTCCAAGTAGAGGAGAGGATAGAATGTCTAAACCAATAGGTACCTATGAATCGAGATAGACTATATGAGCATACACATGCTGTGGATATACCAGGAACATCAGCTGACAGATGTCACATCACATCTGCATTGTATATTGAAATTGTCTCATGACACATATCGGCTATTCAGTCAAGGTCATCAGATATCAAACTGGATCCAACAAAGCAATGAAACGGACACATGCACATACATGAGGACATTGACATGGCCACGGAATGTCAGGATGTTTATCGTCATGCCTTGTTCTGACCGGGATCTGGAATACAAACACACAAATAATATATTAGTGGAAACCTTACATATGCCATATGAGCAGCCACCAACAGATGTAGGTATGTCGGCACACATGTTAGGCATTGGGATCTCGTACAAGCTAACCATCTGTACGATGATAATGATGGCCCAGACTAATTTGTCCTGATGTGGGAATATTATGATTAGTCGAATTCTCATTTATTTGTATTGTGCAAACATATTCCGTGACGCTGTACAGGAGAGAAGAACCCGGACATATACAGTATGTAATATTGACAACGCAAGAAAATGGAGGGCCCTGTTTGGAGCGTAAAGTCTGTTGATAAATGATTTGTTCACAAAGGCCCACACAAGATTAGAAAATCACCACTTCCAAGTTAAAGGTAATGGACATGGGGAAGAGTAGATAAGGAATAGCAAGGTTAATAAGTAAGTGAGAGATACATAGGAAGGAGGTTGTGTCAAGTAGAAAGATATGCATTAGTCGGAGAGGAAAGGGATCAGATGTAAAGTGCGATGCACTATTTTGTAATAAGGTATCTGCCCCATGTGGACAGATAATGTAATCTGCAGATGGGACAGTCAGGAGACACATAGTTTAACCACAGCTTGAGTAGGATTAGGTGATGGGCGAATAAAAGGAGAGAGGTGGGCATGAGAGTTGAAATGAAAATGATGCAGACAAAAAGGGGAGAAGTAAAGAAGAGTCTGAGGAAAAGGCAGGGGATGTGAGGAAGAAGACAAGAGAAAACATAGTGGAAAGGGTTAATTGGGATAGTTAGCAGAAGACTTGTGTGACTCAATAAATGAAGGGTAAACAGGGGTGGAGAGAGAGAGAGAGAGAGAGAGAGACCAGTGCATCCTGTAATAGAAAGGGAAGATCACAACTATCACACATTGATACATGTTCGGACATCCACATGTGGTTCTCTACCTTGGATAGATCAAGTGGAGTATTCAACGAAGAGATCTGTTCCCCCAGGACACGTCTGCATGGTCCGATAAACATTTCGGACCGCTTCAGCAATACATAGGGGATGTCTTGGGGAAAAAGAAAGTTAGGCCTACATTAATGTAGTTATTAGTCATTTCCTCTCATGCATACATGCACATGTTTCCCGCAAATACTCACTTACAATGTAGACGCCATTGATGTAGCTGATGTTCTGTTGCTGGCAAGGTCGTTTCCCATGTCTGTGTGGGTAAACAATGTGTTGACACACGGCAACAGTTCTGTAATGGCAATATGATGAGATGAGTCACACAATCCATATGATATATTGCACAATGATTCCTAGTTAACACATCCTTGAGACTATTCATGTTATCTGACTGAGAATGCTTTTACCAGCATTCGCTGACAAAGAACAGGGGACATCCCCTCTTTGCATCACATGAGGTACATTTCTTATGGTTTACAGTATGCTGTTATGTTCATATATCCAGATTGCTAGGAATTGCATTGAGCTCCATGGGATGTGGAATAGCATGATCAGACAATGTGAACATTACTGTTCTGGGCAGATGTTTTCAAATACGATTGTGAGGCCTATATACATTGACATTGTGGAATACATCAGACCATCCATTTAGCTTAGCTTCTTGAGGTTGGCAGATATCAATATATATGAGGTGTATGGGAATGTGCGCATACTTACCAGTAACGAATATCAGAGCAGGCTGTATTTGATCCAGTATGAAGAATGCGTCACGAGACATATGTTACATCACAAAGCTATCCTCTACTGTGGACTGTTGGATATTCTGGAAGACAATGGGGAAGGAGAAAAGAGATGTATTAGTAACCATAAGCCATGTACATTTGAGTTGGTTGTAATTAGTTTCAGACTTACATGGGAAGTACTCACGAATGACGTGGGCACGTAGTTGTGACCCATGAACGTTATCCCCACCATCGGGAGGTACTGGACGCTCCGCCGGTTCAAGCGGAGCATCATCAATGTTCCCCAGACAGTTTGCGTGTACTGCTATATTGTGCAGAATACAGCAGGCCATGATGATGTGACAAACCTTCCCTGGTGTATACTGTAGCGCCCCGCCAGTGGAATGTAAACATCTGAAGCGCATCTTCAGGAGTCCAAAGGTGCGCTCTATTACATTCCGGGTTCTGGCATGGGCCGCATTGTACCTCTCCTCCCCCTCTGTGCGTGGATTGTTCACAGGGGTCACCTATATCCTGCATCACCTGAAGGAAACAAAAATGGGAGATGTAGATATGAATGGGAGTTTGTGCTGCTCGTTAAAGCATCTGTAAATATACGCAATGATTAATGTGACGTTAGTTTAGGGATCTCTGGGTTGGAACTTCATACTCCTATGACCACGTCACATCGGGTTAGGCACAGCAACAAGCTACGATGCAATGGCTCAGTCGGCACACCTTCTTTATGGCGCAACAATGGAATAACATTACAGTGGAACATTATGTATATTTTAGGGGATCCTTTATGGGTACTCACCCAGTAGCCATCCAGGTGGAGCTTCTCCAGACTCAAAATAAAGATGGGTGGATGACTGACGCAGGATATGGGCATCATGAGTACTTCCCGGGAAGCCGGAAACCACATTTTGTATGCGCATGTCTGCATCACAAACAGCCTGTACATTGATGGAATGATAGTGTTTGCGATTTCGGAACATGGCTTCTTGCTCTCTAGGAGGTATCAATGCTACATGTGTACAATCTATAGCACCGAGCACATTGGGGATACCACCCATTCGAAAGAAATCTGCTTTCACCTTCAAGATCTCTTCCCCAGTGTGGGGAAAACTGATGTATCTGGCAGCTTTCGGAACGATAGCATGGAGGAATGTGCTCAGGCACCTTGAAAGGCTTGCTTGAGACATTCCTCCTACTATGCTAGCAGTGTTCTGAAAACTACCAGATGATAGGATGTGTATGGCGGCTAACATCCGTGTCATGCCTGGGATGGCTCTATTGGTCCGTGAGGAAGGCTCCATGTCCTCCCTCAGGACCGCATAGAGCTCCTCCAGGCTGGCACGGGTTAGCCTAAAACGCTCATACACTTCCACATCAGTTAACCCCTCTAATGTGACTCTCTCCCTGTACACCCTGGGTGCACGAAGCCTCCTGGCAGGCTCCTGGGCCTGCTCACCCCCCTGTGGGTCTGGCTGTGCAGGAGCTCCTACTTCATGTGCCACATCCTCTAGGGGTCTCTCATCTGGCCCCCCCCATCAGCTGATCACCCACATCAAGGTCCTCCTCCCTGTCTGCAGGTGCCCTCATATCCCCCTGTCCCTGTGCCACTGGAGCTCTCTCACCTAACTGACCCCCCACCATGACCCTAGGCATGTCCTGTGATGAGCCACTTGCCTGGCTTGGTTCCGGACCACCATGGATTGCATCAGCACGCTCACCCACATTCACTCCCAGCCGCCCCTCTCTGTCACGCCTCAGCCACTCCACAGTCGCACGCCTGACAGCCCGGTTTCCACTCTGCAACATTCGAAACAAATATCCATTCTATCCTTTCTGAGTGCTAAAGGGTTAATTTGGCCGCCATTTTGAGGATGTACATGACACAAAAAAAATCTCTTTTATAAACATATTTGATAATTGTGGATTGTTTTTACAGTAATTCGAATGCCTTTTATTGCTTCCTTTACACTTTTAGGGCCCTTTCAGCCCTGTTTCATTACAATGCTGTAAGTGCATCGTGTGGACTTCAACGGATGCGGCCGTAAATTAAATCTAGCCAGGCGTGAATCGTGGCCTTCCGAATGTAGGAAGGCCGTGACGTTTAGGCGCGCACGCAAGCTGGAAGGGGGACGGACTAGCCGCGCCCGGCACGAACTATCCAATAGCAAAATCACGCATCGCGCCACAGGTCGCACAGCCAATCACTTACGGGATAGAGCATTTGATTGACAGTGGGAGTGAATAAATAGGAATGACACGCACCCACGCCTCGACTGTGTTGTGATTTCGGACGAAGTAGCACGCGGTTCCAGGAGCTTGGTGGTTGAGAGTAGGTAAGTTGCTTTATTATCAAGTCGCGGTTTAAGTTCTTTTTACGGGAATCCGTTACTACATTTACGGATGCCGATGTAAAGAAGTACAATAGTGTTTTTGGCTTGTTTATAGGTGTTTGGAGGTAGTTTGGAGAGTTTGGGAGTTTATATCCGGCCCATAGGAGTTTGGAGGGAGGTAAGTTGCATTGTACATGCTTTTCATCCTATCAAGCTGTCTTTTATTTGTATGTTTTGCCAATTTCTATATTTACTGAATACACTGGTGAGAGGTACAATTGTGTTTTTTGCTTCTTTATAGGTGTTTTGAGTATTTTTGGTTGTGTGGGAGTTTGGATCCGGCCCATAGGAGTTTGGAGGGAGGTAAGTTGCATTGTACATGCTTTTCATCCTATCAAGCTGTCTTTTATTTGAATGTTTTGCCAATTTCTATATTTACTGAATACACTGGCGAGAAGTAAAATTGATTTCTTTGCTTGTTTATAGGTGTTTGGAGGATTTGGGATCTTTGATCCGGCCCTTAGGGGTTTGGAGGGAGGTAAGTTGCATTGTACATGCTTTTCATCCTATGAAGCTGTCTTTTATTTGTATGTTTTGCCAATTTCTATATTTACTGAATACACTGGCGAGAAGTACAATTGTGTTTTTTTTGCTGTTGGCCTATAGGTTTGGCGAGTTTGTTTTTGTGGGCAGAGGAGTTTTGTGGAGGGAGGTAAGTTATTTATATTTTTCTGTTTAATATTAGATCTGGATCTCTCTCTCTCAAAATCTCTCTCTATCTCTCTCTATATATATATATATAGAGAGAGAGAGATTGATTTTGAGTTTGATTGAGTTTGATTTTGAGTTTGAGTTTGATTGAGTTTGAGATTGAGTTTGATTGAGTTTGATTGAGTTTGAGATTGAGTTTGATTGAGTTTGAGTTTGAGATTGAGTTTGATTGAGTTTGAGTTTGAGATTGAGTTTGATTGAGTTTGAGATTGAGTTTGATTGAGTTTGATTGAGTTTGATTTTGAGTTGGAGTTTGATTCAGTTTGATTGAGTTTGATTTTGAGTTTGATTGAGTTTGAGTTTGATTGAGTTTGATTTTGAGTTTGATTTTGAGATTGAGTTTGATTTTGAGTTGGAGTTTGATTGAGTTTGATTTTGAGTTTGATTGAGTTTGATTTTGAGATTGAGTTTGATTGAGTTTGATTTTGAGATTGAGTTTGATTGAGTTTGATTGAGTTTGATTTTGATTTTGAGTTTGATTGAGTTTGATTTTGAGATTGAGTTTGATTGAGTTTGATTTTGAGATTGAGTTTGATTGAGTTTGATTTTGAGATTGAGTTTGATTGAGTTTGATTTTGAGATTGAGTTTGATTTAGTTTGATTGAGTTTGATTTTGAGATTGAGTTTGATTGAGTTTGATTTTGAGATTGAGTTTGATTGAGTTTTATTGAGTTTGATTTTGAGATTGAGTTTGATTGAGTTTGATTGAGTTTGATTGAGTTTGATTTTGAGATTGATTGAGTTGTAGATTGAGTTTGAGTGAGATTTCTACACATATTTGCAATACACATAGGTGTTCCAAACTGCTTCTTCAATGGGGCTTGACAATAACTTTTTTTCAGCCTAGAACAGCAGGACCATGTAGTTCCTACTACCTCTGGTACAGAGGATGGCTTCAGGATAGGTACCATGCCCATGAATATGTGCAGAATATAATGCAGATAGGATATTAGTGGCCTCAGACATGGGCCACCCCCCACACATGATAGAAGCACACAGTAAATAGCCGCATGCCTTGTATATATGCAAACTGTAACTGACCCTTCCACATTGTTTATGAAAGTATTGATCTAGCGTGTTTCATCAGCGCCTCTCAGGTCCAGAGTGAGTGGTGCTGTACACCCCTCCCACTGCTGTCACAGGCTCTGTCCACTTAAGGTTGATTACTGCAGTTAGTTCCAACATTGATATCCAAGCAGAAATAGTGTTAGAGGCGATCAGAATGGGGGACGAGCGTGGAGTAGGCAAACCCTCTAAAACATTTCTTTATTTCTCTTTCTTTTCTTTTCAGGTGGTGATGGAGGGAGAGGAGCAGAGGGTGGAGGAGTGGCAGGGAGTCCCGGGGCGTGGAGGTGGGGAAGAGGAGGGGAGGAGTGAGGAGGAGGTAATAGTTGAGGAAGGGGAGGTAGTGGAGGAGGAGGTAGTGGAGGAGGAGGGAGTGGAGGAGGAGGTAGTGGAGGAGGGAGGAGAGGAGGAGGGAGGAGAGGAGGAGGAAGGAGGAGGAAGGAGGGAGGAGAGGAGGAGGGAGGAGAGGAGGAGGGAGGAGAGGAGGAGAAGGAGGGAGGAGAGGAGGAGAAGGAGGGAGGAGAGGAGATGAGGGAGAAGGGAGGAGAGTAGAGGAAGGAGGGAGGAGAGGAGAGGAGGAGGGAGAAGGGAGGAGAGTAGAGGAAGGAGGGAGGAGAGGAGAGGAGGAGGGAGAAGGGAGGAGAGTAGAGGAAAGAGGGAGGAGAGGAGAGGAGGAGGAGGGAGAGAGGGGAGGAGAGGAAGGAGGGAGGAGAGGAGAGTAGGAGGAGGAAGGAGGAGGAGGAGGGAGAGTGGAGAGGGTCCTCATCCCCAGGCAGAAGAGCAAAAGGCTGGCGGCAGGTCCAGGGCCCACAATTATAGCCGGGAGGAGAACAGGGTCCTCCTGGAGGCCATCCGTGCCCGCCCCGTCATCACCTCGGGGGGTAGGGAAGTAAAGGCTGGGCCCCGTGCTACTGCTTGGCAGCAGGTGGTGGATCTGGTCAACGGTGTGGCGGGCCGTGGACGGAGTCTGCGGTCCATTAAGCACCGGTTTGACGACATCAGGGCCGCGGTGAGGAAGAAGATGGTGCAGGAGGCCGAGGGGCGGAGGGTCAAGTACCTTGCCCATGAAGGGATTGCAAGGGCCATGCTTGCACCCTCCGACGCAGCTGGAGCATCAGGCCCGGTGGAGCAGCAGGACCCAGCCTCCATGGCAGGTGAATATGACATACAGCAACATGCCACCACATGTGCATCACACACACTACACATGGCCATGACAATGACATGTCAGCTCCATGAAATAACAAGGGATAGATGGATGCATCCTTAAATTCATGAAGCTGACAAATCACTGTCATTCCTGGTCACCACAACAGTAATCAAGCAATAGAGCAGGTGTGTCCAAACTCGGTCCTGGTGGGCCACACACATGGCTGGATTTGATAACCCTGCTGCGCACAGGTGAGTCAATCGCTTCTTCATTCATCCTGATTGACTCACCAGTGCACAGAAAGGATATCTTCCAATCCAGGAAAGAGTTTGGACACCCCTGTAATACAGAGTCCATGTATTGGTGTGCCCGTTCAGCCTATGCAGTGACAGACAGCAGCCGTAATACAGATAGAGTTGTGAGCCGAGAACCATCCAGAACAGAAACCTAAGAAATATAACAGCTAGTATAAGATAGCTAATCAGAGAATCATCCATATTCAAGGCTAGATGTCAGATAATTAGAAATGAACACATCAATGCGCTAATCAACATACTAATGACATGTACCTTTCTTCTCTATCTCTCAGCATTCAGGAGGAGCTCTGGGTCCTGTGACCATAGCGAGGAGGCGGGGCCATCAGCCCCGTACCAGGATCCTCCAGCACAGGGGGAGGAGGAAAGAAGATCAGAGGGCTCTGGGTCAGAGGATGGGCTGGTCATTGATCTTGCGGGGCCACCTGCCACAAGCCCTGGGCCTATGCCCATCCTCGAAAGGCTTGCTCTGGGGCCCTCATCCCCCCAAGGGACAGCACCTCCTTCCCCACAAAGTGTGCTGGCCTGGTCACCACCGGGCACATTCTCCCCACCGGCTCCAGCTGTGGACCTCCCCGCATCACCTCACCACGCCCACCCAGCGGTGTCGTCGCCGCAGAGCCAGGCTGTGCAGGTGGAGACACTGGCCGTCCTGAAGGAGCTGCTGGCCAGCAGCCAGAGGATCGAGGCCAACCAGCTCCGGATGGATGCCAGCATGTCTGCCCTCAGGTCACAGATGACCCACAGCCTGGCCAGGCTGTCCAGGGAGGTGAGGAGGCACCACATGACCATCGAACACCTTCAGGTCAGGCTGCTCAGACAGGCCATGGTCCCCAGCCCAGCATCAACGGGGATCTCCCAATCCCCCAGCCAAGAGCAGCCTGGCCCCTCCTCTCCTCCCATGTGTCCGCCACCGCCCAGACCGCCGCTGCCTGGCACCGCCCGCCCCCCCCCGCCCTCCCCCCCCCACCATCACCACCAGAGGGGAGACGGAGGATGGGCACAGGTGATGTGGGTCCTGGGCCCAAGCGGAGGAGGACATAGGGCCTCATTCAGTTGCAATGTGGCCGATTGCTAAGGGATCAATTTGAGCACAGAGCATATTTTCTTCAGATGTTTGTAGTTAGTGAACTTCTCTCCAAAAGCAAGGTCTTCACTAACTACAAACGTCTTTAAATAAATATATGCTCTGTGCTTATATAGAGCCCTTTTCAATCGGCCATATCGCAATTGAATGACGCTCATAGGGTCTGCAGACATGTTTTAGCCTTCTCAACAGCACTCCTCAGTGACCATCAATTGGTCACAGGTTAAACAGAACACAAAGGGCCTCATTCAAATGTGATTTGGGCAATTGAATAGGGCTCTATATAAGCACATAGCATATTGGTTTTACAGAAGTTTTTAGTTAGTGAAGACCTGGCTTTTGCATAGAAGTTCCCTAACTAAAAACTTGCTTTCAAAAAGATGCTGTGTGCTTATATAGAGCCCTATTCAATTTGTTACATAGCAATTTAATGAGGCTGTTAATTAGTAGTGTGACCAATACATTGTCACTAAGGAGTGCTGTTGAGAAGAGATGCTGCAGGCCCTATGATGTTTTCAGGCCTTATTTGTTAGGTTTTGTCTTTTTAAAAAAAAAAATATTTTAGGTCCATGAAGGCATCTCCTACATCTGCAAGCATTGTGGAGGAATTATGAGGTGGAGGGTTTTCCCAGTGCCTCTCAGGTAGACATGCCTTCAATGGCAGCCCCCTTAACATGTAGCTCCCACAATCTTAAAGCTATCATATAGCCAGATATCAACAACATGATTGTTGGTAGCTTAAATGTAGACTAATACCGCTATGGCGGTGGACTTGCAAAGTCTCACAATGGCATGTTAATAACAGCCAGCATTAATATATGCACTAGTGACGCATGTGATCCTGACCTCAATAGCAGTCTGAGAACAGATCTTTGGGTCTGATGTAAGAAACAGTGAATCTGGCTGCTGACCTTTGTGTCCTCTCCATAATAATGGCTATTTGCCCATATTTCTGATTATCCACAGACCTAGCTAATGGTTAGTAAAGCTTGCAGATGGGAATCAGGTGAGTTGGTATATTGGTACAGTATTTAGAACTGTACTGTACATACATTGTGATTCTAAATTGTTTTTGATCCTCCTCCGCATTTTTTGATTTGAACACTTCTTTCAGATTTTTGTTTGTTCAACACACTGTATGTGTGAAACTGGATTGGATTACACAGTCCAAAGGTTGAATCATCTGTTTAATTGAGCAGATCTAGTTACAAGTTGTAAGTGCTATGCACATAAATGGTTTCTTCAGTTAAATGAAGAGATTTCTGGTTCCGGTTGCAGCTTGTGACCCTGGTAGGTGCTATGCATCATGCTTATTCTAGACTATTAGATTGACCCCTGTAGGTTTCCCCTTTTTTCCAGCCTCTTGCTCTTCAAGGACCCGCCCACACCACACCCATGATATTAATGCAGTTTTGACCACTGCTGATTGTGGTCTGTGTATCAAATAAAGCTTTCTTATACTGTTATGTGAATGCACAATCTTGACCACTGCTGATTGTGGTCTGTCTATCAAATAAAGCTTTGTTATACTGTTATGTGAATGCACAATCTTGACCACTGCTGATTGTGGTCTGTCTATCAAATAAAGCTTTGTTATACTGTTATGTGAATGCACAATCTTGACCACTGCTGATTGTGGTCTGTGTAAAAAATAAAGCTTTGTTAGACCTTTCTGACTGCGTCCATGTGTTATGAATATGTTTGGTTCAGGGAAATCCACATGCATTACATTAGTGTCACATTCCTCTAAATGTAAACTGATGAGCCATAGTTAACATGCAATAGATCAATACATGTAAAACTGTTGAGGAGTCAGAATAGCTTGAGATATCATCTGATCCCAAATATCATATCTACTACTAATATAGGGTTAATACCCTTGACAAGTCTGATTAGCGATACTGGGGAGTAGGAACATTCCCCTGAGGGCCTACAATGAATAGGACAGGTGACACTGGAGTGCTTTTCCAGTTCCTTCTCTAGTTGATTGGGATTAGTCTGACCTCTCTGATAAGACGTACCCCCCTACACTGGCCCGATGTAGGCTAGCTCACAGATTCATTGAAGTACACAAACCCCTTCACCCACATCAGTTAGCATATGTGTGAATACAGTTAGTTGCCCAATAATGAACATGCATTGGCTAAATATCCTTTGGTTATCATATGTTGTAATGGTCATGCACATGCCAATCTGACAAACCATGCTGCAACATGCATAATATGATTAAAGCCACACTACCCAATTCAATAGCAAGAGTAAAACATGAGTCAGGTCATATGAACCCTTTGCCACGCACATGAGCTCTATTGGGATCCCTTAAATCTCTATCTAATTGCGTATACATCTAGCTCATCACATCTACATTAGAGAATACAAATAGTGGCCAAATCAGACCGCCACTTGGCATATATCAAGTACCAGGGAAATATTTCATTATATGTGGTTAAGTTCTTCAGTTGTGTCTGACTCTCCATGACCCTATGGACTGCAGCACATTCAGCTAGGTCTCTGCCTGTGCTGTTCTCCAAAGTTTGAAGGCCAAAGAGATTGGAGTGGGTTGTCAGTTCCTTCTCAAGTGGATTGGACCTTGTCTGATCTCTCTGCTATGACCTGCCCACCTACAGTAGCTCCCAGCTTCATTCAGGTACACAAGCCCCTTCACACCACTTAGCAATGCTGAAGGGGACCAGGGTAACATGCACCACACATATCTACTCTGACCCATCAGGAAGGGCCGCAAGCTCTGGGATCGACAGCAAACTCACCGCCATCAGGCATAATCTCTGCTACGCCCATCCTGTTGGGAGCCATGTGCCAGGTGCCTAGTTATTCCCATTTGGTGAACTTCCAAACTGTTCTGCTATTTATCAATTTACATGGGTGAGGGTTGCTAAGTGGTGGTGGTGGTGAAGCAGCTTGTGTACCTGAATGAAGCTGTGAGCTACTGTAGGTGGGCAGGTCATAGCAGAGAGATCAGACAAATCCCAATCCACTAGAGGAGGAACTGACAACCCACTCCAATCTCTTTGGCCTTCGAACTTTGGAGAACAGCACAGGCAGAGACCTAGCTGAATGTGCTGCAGTCCATAGGGTCACGGAGAGTCGGACACAACTGAAGAACTTAAGCACATATAATGAAATATTCCCCTGGTACTTGATATATGCCAAGTGGCGGTCTGATTTGGCCACTATTTGTATTCTCTAATGTAGATGTGATGAGCGAGATGTGTATTCTATCGTTGATCAACCATATAGCGTGCATCAAATGTGCGCTGTCATCTGCGCACCGACACATGCACGCATCAACAACAGCAGGCCCGACAGGAGGCTAGCGGATCTCATGATTAGGATTAGGCGGTGGGGTGTAAGGGTTAGGATTAGGCTGCGGCTACAAGGGTTAGAAGGGTTTATGGCATTGGGTCATATCACTTGCGCCCTTTCATCGACGCGCAACAGTCAAAAATATTAGAACTGCGCAATGATGTGGGACCGCTCATGTCAGCTGCATGTTGTCAAAACACATTTGCTGTGCGCGCCAATATTGGGGTGACATATTCTATTATGGGGCTGTTTTAGAGGCTACAATGGAACCTGTATGTGTGCTGACCAATCAAACATATGAGGAATATTAAACTAATTTGAAGTCTTGTTAATTTGGAGGCTGTAATGCTTGGGCCTCCATTTTAGGGTTACAGGCTTAAACCATGCAGACTGCAAAAACCGTAACAAAATGGATACCTTTAACCTCCAAGCACGTACGGCCTTTAAAAACGAGCTGCGGGCTTGGAGGACAGCCCGCACGGGCTTGAATACGGAGCTACGGGCTTGGTCAGTGAAGTCCGTGGGACTTGTACGGATTTTAAAATCAAAGTACAATTTGGCGATGTGCAAGCTTGAGAATGTTTGGCTAGTAATCCTTATGCCCCCCCGTTATGTTCCCCATCATTTACAGTGCTTTGCAGTGCTGGATTGAATATATATTGGCTATTACAATGCTTGGTTTGCGGCCCTCCATCTCCAAACCCGTACGGGTTTGAACAAGGACCAGCCCGCGGAACTACGGGACGTAAAGTAATCCGTAAATAATATATCAGATTTGGGCTGATGTGCAAGCTTGAGAGGGTGTTGCTATTAATCCTCGTGTCCCCCATTATGATGCCTAGCATTTACGGAGCTTTACAGTGCATTCTCGATTTTATATTTGCATTTTCAGTTTAAGGACTTTGCGGCCGGAAAACAAGATTTACGGGCGCTGGGAAAAAGCTTCCGGCCGTTTGCATGATATGCGGCCGGCCGGATGGAATCCCAGCTTTGCGGCCGTTTTACGGCCGCTTATTGAATGAGGCCCAGAGTGTCTGATCTATTTTACTTTAAAATATATCAATTATAACCATAGACATGCACTATGTACATGCAACACACAACTGCACATTGTATATATATATATATATTTTAAAGCATTTTAAATAACTTAAACAATTATTATAATTACATGTACTCAAATATATATTTATAATGACTAAGAAGAACTTAATTTATTATTAAACTGCCCCCAAATTTGCAAATAAGTACCACTTCACATACACACTCCTATTCACTGCACATAAGCACTAAGCAGAGACAAACAACAAACACACACACACATTTTGGGGTGGGAATGTGGGGAAGGAGAATTATCATTGAAGCCTTAGGAAACCATTAGTGTGTGATATCTTCTTGTGTTACTGCCTGCAGTGATTACTTTCTAACATACTATAAATTAGGTCTGTTAATAAAAGTGTCTTAATGATAGTTTGTCTTTCAAAATTGCTTTACTTTCATAAAAACCAATAACATTGGTGAGAAGTCTACCTTAGTTAACAGGCTGAACCTTCACTGACCCACATGCTCAGGGGCCCTTAGAAACCATTCAGGGAATTGGGACAGAAGTGTAACACTCATCCGGGAGAATAAATGTCAAAGCCAGTTGCTTTGAAAAATATTTATCAAAAACTAGAATGTAAAAAATGTAAAAAATGTGGTGTTTGCAGTTATTCTCATTCCATACACGAATAATCAAAACAAATAACTCTAAAGCAGTGTTTCCTAAACTTTTTCACATATGGAATCCTATTTGAGCTGCAAAATTATTGAGGAAACCCTAGGTCTCAGAAGTGACTCATGTTCATGTTGAGCCCCAGGGGACCTGAAAAATACCAACTGAGAACTTCATAACTTCACAGCATTTCATGGAGCCAGGAAACTAAATGTCAGTGGTTTCAAAGGAACACACTATTTGTCGTTTTTTATTTAAAACCTATTGCAAACATAGCCGGATTTAACATAAGACAAAATAGGCAGTGTGATGATCCAAGAGTAGGGGCTATACAAGCCCAGGAACGTTGGGTTCTTTGAAATCTTGGCACCAGCACCATAATATCTGGCTTCAGTCAGGGTCACTCCATCAGTAATCAGTGCTTCCAGGAGTTCCAGTAACCTTCCTGTGGAAGTGACCAGGACAGGTTATTTGTAGGGTGGAGATAGGTTCAGTGTCGCAGCCACCAGGAACAAAATAAGAGAACATACAATTTCTATATGCCTCAAAGGAAACTGTTTTATTTTTGAAATGACAACAATATTTATTGCAGTTAGACACAGAGAGGGTGTACACAATGAAACAATGAGAGGGTGTGGCAGACAATCACAAGAGATAAACTCCACATGGGGTCTAACAGTAGTTTCCTGAGGGTAATAGGCTTAACCTCCAAAACACACCCTGCCGTCTCTAGCATATATCAGACGTGTTTAACTTTAGCTGACAAACAATGGAACAAAGCAGATTTACAAAGACAATTGAGGTGTTTATGCAGATAATCCATGTGCTTTTATGGTGGCTCAATGGGCCAACACTCAGGCAGAGAAAAAGGGGTCCGTGACTGGCAGCTTTCTTGGGAGTGCCATATTGTTGAACTGAAAAATGTGTTAGAATAACCAATTAGCATTTGTAACTTAGAAAGTACTCCATGTCTGGGACCTGAGGGCCTTAGAGATGAGAATAGCAAAGCATCTATTTGAATGGCTGAACTATGATCCTATCCATGCACTTCTTATCTTAAGAATATCAACTACTGTAACGGCTACCCCGGTAGTGAGAGGGTACCAGCCGTTGGAGACGTCCTTTTCTGAAGCAAGGTGCTGTGCAGTAATGAAATGTTTATTCCCATCCACGATATCCCATTGTATAATCCAGGAGTGCTGTAAAATGTGGCAGAGTAACGGTACCATAAATCCCCCCCAAAGAACGAGATGATGCTACGTTTTGAAGGGTCAAGTAGAACTCTCTTTTATTAAAAACAAAAACACATTTTTAAACACTTCACATACACAGTAGGGGCAGTGACTACCTTTGGTCAACCCCTAATTACCTCTGGCCAATCAGACAGGGTTAATGCGTGGGAGCCAGGAGTCCCCTCCCCCAGGAGCCGCCCACTAGGCGTGGCTAACTGCTCATTCTCCCTCTGACGGTGGAGAGAGTAACATCACTAGTCTTACTTATTCCCCTGCTGGGAGTATGGGGAAACCCCAGGTCATCTCATTATTCAAGAGTCCCTACCCCCATTGTTCATGGTGCCATCTTGTCTGCTAAAACACTTTTGTTCTGCTATCTCTTGTTTGGTTTAGCAAATCCTATTAAGTGGCAGATGGCAACTCCTGACCAAGTGTATGAGACCAAAGATATGTGACTGCATACCACACAATACAATATATTTACAGATATAATAACAACATTTTATAACCCAGAACATATCTGCAGATAGCTTAGGTCTGAGCACACATTATTACTGAATGGCGCTCAGACCACATACATACAGTATAGCAATGTGATCATATTTTAACCAAGAATTAAATAACCATAAAACAGGGTAAAACAGTGATGGGTTCCGTTACAACTACTATATCAGATAACATGTATATGTATAGCATATTTCCATTGCACTATGGGAATTCTGGGTTCACTATCATCCATGTATACAACTTTTATTACATATACGACTCTCACTAATAATTTTCTGTACTAATTTATAATAAACATTAATATTAAAATACATATGCATGCTTAGTTAGGAGTTGAGTTGAGTTTGTATAATCTTTGCCTCCAATGTAAATTCGGCCCTGATTGCAGACAGTTGATTTATTTAAATGTAGAAAGAGTGATATAAAGAATACACACAAAACATACACAAGTGGTCTGAGCTGCAGTCTTCAGAAACAAACAAGAAGCCTGGATCTGAGCATGGGCTAATTAGTGACTTATTATTGTTTATTGAAAGTGTTCTGTAGCACTATATAGGGGTTACGTACTATTTTAATACATTGCAAAAAGAATGGACTTGGCCATTATTAATTGGCAGACTTCAGCTAGATAAGATATATGCTTAAATATGACCTGCTGAACTGTCCTCAGGACTGAAACAGAGATTGACATAAATGCACTATATTTGCATTATTTTCCTGAGACATTTTAGGGCAGGGGTGGCCTAACTCGGTCCTGGAGGGCCACACACATGCCTGGATTTGATGATAACCCTGCTGTGCACAGGTGAGTCAATCACTTCTTCAGTCATCCTGATTGACTCATGTGTGCACAGAAAGGATATCTTCAAATCCAGGCTTGGATGAGGCCCTCCAGGACCGAGTTTGGACACCCTTGTTTTAGGGGTTCACATAATTACTGCTCACTAATATGAATACCCAATAGAAACAATTACGCAATATGTTGCAGAATGTAAGCAGTTTCTGGTTATTTGGCAGTGCTAAATGGGTGTTCTTCGATCCCTGAGCATTTGCTGTGTTAAAGTGGCATTGTGCAGCATAGCATTATTTCTTACTAGCTCAAATGATTTTGTGACTGATGCTGGGTGATCTCTGTGTGTGCATGAGAAGAATTTGAGAAAAAAAAACAAATATTGTTTAAAGTAGGAAAATGGCAAAACTGGATAAATAGGGACATTTAATGAAATTATGCTGTGTATGAAGAAAATTTTGTTTTTTTTTGGTTGTGCCATTACTTCGGCAGTTTTTAATGTATAGAAAAATAAAGTGTATTTCATTATTTCTAAAGTTTCTTTTTTGCTAAATTGCTCTATTTTTTACATATTTGTTATTATATAACACAGCCCCAACAATAGGTGTTAATTAACACAGCCCCATCCAGAGTTGATAATCTGTTCATTGCCAAGGAAGGGAGACCACTTTAAAGAGCAGCACAAGGAAAAGTCCTATAGGTGGACATGGGAGTTGGGAATGACGAAGAGAGGGACAAAACAAGTGGTGGGGGCTAGTTGGAGTGTATCTAGCTAAGATAAAGGTCCAGATTTATCAAAATATTCAGCATTGTAATATGCTAATTTAAGTATGTGAATTATTCAATAGTGAACAGATTAACATTAATGGATGGTGTATATGATGGTTTTCAATATTTGGAGCCTCATTAAATGAACTTATTTTGCTTTTCAATTGGCTTCCTTTTTCGGGCTCCGATCGAGTTACGGGATCTGAGCTGCGATTCATAGCGATTTATAAAATCGCAAGTTAATGACCTCCAAGCCTTTGATCTTTCGCGGCTGCAATAGTTGCGATAAGTAAAACCGCAAATCGATATTCAATTGCTAACTCCTCGCTAACCACTTGTCAAGCCTGCAAATGGCATAAATCGAACCACAAGTTACTGGTACCAAGGAGGTCTCTCAAAGGGCATAATAACATCCACGGAGCACTGTAAATGCATATATCAACACTCTACTGTACCTTTATTACCATTTTCAAGCTTGCAAATCACCCAAATAAAATACTTTATTTCTTGTTTCATTTCCGTGTTATATCGATCCTGGCAATCAATGTGTTAATACATATAATGGAACTTTCATGTAATAGAATAACATTTTTACGGCTTTATCGATATTGTATTATATCTGGTATGTGGGTCCGATCGTAACTCAATAATTCAAGCCTGTATGACTATAAAATCCAACCTTCATTTTCCATTGAAGTCCTATGGGCTTGAACATGATCGCTGACTCAAGGTCGTAACTTGTGGTTAGAAATCCAATCGAGATTCTAGGTTCAAGCCCGTAGGACTTCAATGAAAAACGGAGATTGGATTTCAAAGTCATGAGGCTTGAACCATGAGTCATGATTGGACCCACATTACATTGGCTGTTTCTAACCGCGAGTTACGGCCTTGCGTCAGCGATCATGTTCAAGCCCGCAAATGCTACTATCGAGAGCATGGTTTGCGATGTGCGCTATCGGGCTGGGACTTGCGAGCCCCAAATTGATTAAGGCTCATAGTGTTTCGAGTAATGGGTTTCAATGGGAAGCGTATTACAGAATGGAAAATTTCCCTTTTACATATACATGTATAGTTTGCTAGTGGATTTTCCTTTTGCAAGTAAAGTCTGATAAATTGCAGAGTGCACTAATTGAGAGGGGTGTGGCTTGACTGTGTTAAACTAGTTATAAAGGTTTGCAAGCTGTTTGGGGCAGTTTGCAAGTGGATTTTCCTTTTGCAAGTAAAGGCTGATAAATTGCAGAGTGCACCAATTTGTGCCCAGGTGAGAAGGCAGAAGTTAATATAAACAGGAGATGTGGCAAACTTGTGACCTTGTGAACATTTCTAGTATAAGTGAAATTCTAGTAAAAGTGTAGAACTTTAAATAAAAGGAGGGAGTGCGATTCTAGTAAAAGTGTAGGAGTTTAAATAGAAGGAGGGAGTTCAAAGAAAAGGGGGGCCAGATTTATAGTGCAAAAGAGGATGAAGAAAGGGAAAAAAATATATATGCCGTATATACTTGAGTATAAGCCAAGTTTTTCAGCCCTTTTTTTAAGGCTGAAAAGGGCCCCCTCAGCTTATACTCGAGCAACTCTCCCCACCCCCCCGTGTCTCTCTTTCCCCCGTGTCTCTCAAACCCCCTGTGTCTCTCTTTCCCCCACGTGGCTCATTCTCTCCCCCTCCCTTATCATCATCAACCCCCCATCCTCATCCTCAACCCTTCTCCTCAACCTCAACACCCCTCCTCATTCTCAACCCCCCTCCTCATCCTCAACCCCCTCCTCATCCTAAACCCCCCTCCTCATCCTAAACCCCCCTCCTCACTTTACCCCTCTAAATACCTCCCCCTCTCCCTTTCCCCTCATTTACCTCCATCTGCAGCTGCTCCTCCGCTGCTCTGCGCTCCTTCCGTCTGCGTCAGGACCCGGCATATGCTAATAACGTGACGTCACATGTGCGGCCCGTCATTAGCATTGGCCGGGTCAAGACGCAGCCGGAAGGAGAGCGGAGAAGCTCAGAAGCAGCTGCAGATGGAGGTAAGTGAGGGGAAAGGGAGAGGGGGAGGTATTTAGAGGGGTAAAGTGGGGAGGGGGTTTTAGGATGAGGGGGGGGTTGAGGATGGGGGGGTTGAGGATGGGGAGGTTTAGGATGAAGATGGGGGGTTGAGGATGAGAGTGAAGATTGAGTGAAACTGTTGGGGATGTCCATTTAGGAATGGCGATGCCAGATAGAGCTGTTCCCTCTAGCAACCGGGAGAACAGTTCTACTGGAGGAGTGGGAGGGTAGAATAGGCAGACCAACAGGCAGGTTTTGGTGGTAGGGGACTCTATTATTAGGAAGGGAGACAGGGTTATTTGTCACACAGATCCCAGCAATCAAACAGTTTGCTGTCTCCCGGGTGCTCGGGTTCGTCATGTTGTGTATCGGGTAGACAAATTATTGGGAAGGGCTGGAAATGAACGGGCGGTCTTGGTACATATTGGTACCAATGACAAATTTATTGGAAGATGGAGTGTCCTAAAGAATGATTTTAAAGAACTAGGTAATAAGCTGAAGGC
Source organism: Discoglossus pictus (assembly GCA_027410445.1). Classification (NCBI taxonomy): domain Eukaryota; kingdom Metazoa; phylum Chordata; class Amphibia; order Anura; family Alytidae; genus Discoglossus; species Discoglossus pictus. The sequence goes on from CM050167.1 coordinate 233,482,065, forward strand.
AAGGACCTCCAAGGTAGTATTTTCTGAGACACTACCAGTGCCACATGCTAGCCCAGTGAGGCAGAAGGAGCTTAGGGAGGTTAATGCGTGGCTAAAGATGTGGTGCACTAAGGAGGCGTTTGGGTTTTTAGAGCACTAGGCTCACTTCTCACTTCGGTACAATCTCTACAGCAGAGATGGATTGCACCTTAATGATAAGGGAGCTTTTTGTGCTAGGGGATAGGATGGTAGAAAGGTTAGAGGAGTTTTTAAACTAGTATGTGGGGGGAGGGACTAGATCTAAAAAATGGGGTAGAAAGTGTAGAGGGTATAAGGGATGAATTAACAACTCATAGGGGAGGAGATGGGGGAGGGGTAGTATAGTAAATAGGGAGGTATTACTAAGTAACTCAAGTAGCAATTAATGAAAAATGGGATTTAATAGGCATTACCGAAACGTGGGATGAATCTCATGACTGAACTGTTAATCTGGATGGTTATAACCTACTTAGGAAAGATAGGGGCAATGGTAAAAGTGGCGGAGGGATTTGTCTGTATGTTAAGCCTGAATTTAAGCCTATAGTCAGAGAAGATATTTATGGTGGAACTAACAGTAATATTGAATGTTTGTGGGTAGAGTTAAGTAGCGGAGCATCAAATTCCAAAAGAATATTAGTAGGAGTATGCTATAAACCCCCAAATATAGCTGAAAGTGAGGAAATACAATTATTGTTACAGATTGGAAATGCAGCTAAGCATGGGCAAGTTCTAATAATGGGAGATTTCAATTACCCTGAAATAAACTGGATAAATGAGACCAGCAGTTCAGCTAAGGGGAGCAGGTTCTTGAGTACACTCAGGGATCATTATCTGGCCCAGGTTATACAAGAACCGACTAGAAATGAAGCTATCTTAGATTTAGTCATCACAAATAATATTGATATAGTATCAAATGTTGAAATAGGGTAACCTTTGGGAAACAGTGATCACAACACAGTCTCAATTGAGATTGAATTACAAAAATAGCCAAACCAATATATTTAATTTTTCAAGATTCACTCAACACAGGATCTCTACCAGATGACTGGAGAAAAGCAGATGTGGTACCTATATTTAAAAAGGGAGCAAGAGCAAATCCGGGGAATTATAGACCAATGAGCCTCACTTCTGTAGTGGGGAAGCTTTTGGAAGGGTTAATAAGGGATAATATACAAGAATATGTCTATTTGAACAGGATTATAAGCAGGTGTCAACATGGATTTATGAGGGATAGGGCATGTCAAACAAATCTAATTGGTTTCTATGAGAAGGTTAGTAGGAGCCTGGATCAAGGCAACTCAGTGGATGTAGTCTTTTTGGATTTTGCAAAGGCTTTTTATACAGTGCCACGTGGGAGACTATTGTGCAAACTAAGAGATACAGGAATTGCAGTAAATATCTGCTCATGGATTGAGAGCTGGCTAAAAGACAGGAAGCAAAGGGTTGTTGTAAATGAAACATACTCCGATTGGACTAATGTGGTAAGTGGGGTTACTCAGGGTTCAGCATTAGGCCCTCTCCTTTTTAACATATTTATTAATATGTTACTTGCTGGCCTCGCAATGAGCACCTTCGTCGCTCATCGCCGGCCCTGAGTCTCCCCCCCACCTCCCATGTCTCTCCACCCTCTACCATGTCTCTCCCTCAACTGTGTCTCCTTCCCCTCCTCTCCCTAACCTGTGTCTTCCTCCCCCCTCTCCCTCCCCTGTCTCCTTTCCCCACCCACTCCCTCTCATGTGTCTGCTCTCTCCCCTCTCTCCCTCCCATGTCTCTCCTCTCCCCCCCCCCCCCCCCCTCTCCATCCCATGTCTCTCATTTTTCCTCCCCTCTCATTGGACCTCATTCAAATGCAATTTGGCCAATTGAATAGGGTTCTATATAAGCACATAGCATATTTTTTTACAGAAGTTTTTAGTTAGTGAACATCTTTCCAAAAGCCAGGTCTTCACTAACTAAAAACTTCTGTGAAAAAAATGTGCTATATGCTTATATAGAGCCCTATTCAATTGGCCAAATAGCATTTGAATGAGGCTCCTTGTCTCCTTTCTGCCTTCCTCTTTCTCCCTCCTTTCCCCGCTCCAGATGCAGATGGCGAGTGCGCCTCCGACACTACGTGTCGTCCCCCACAATGCAACGCGCGCGTGCGCCCCCGACACCACTCAGTGAAAGGTCAGTAGAACTAAAGCATGGCCCCTGCGGGACTCGCAATGAGCGCCTTCGGCGCAATGCAAGTCTCTCCCCCCCCTGTACATTACGGGATCATCGCTGCCCCGCAGTCCGTACTTGCGAATTTGGGGGTCACGCTATTGCGCATGAGCAAGCCTGTAAATTTAACATAGTTTTACCAACAAGCTCGCAATTACGACAACTATATATGTGATAGCATACAGCCACACTCACTACTTGATACAGTGCTGGGTGCTGTATTGCCTGCAGTAATGGATGGCATATTGCAATATGCTGCTTGATAAATCTGGTCCATAGCAAGGAGGGTTTGGATTTTATTCTTTAGGAAATAGAGAGCCTGTTTTGGGACTGGCAGAGGAAGGCAGAAGATGATGAGCGTAGGGTGAGGTGAATAAGTCTGCAGAAGCATTCAGTTTGGGTTGGTTATAACTGGGTTTTTCTTTTGACTGTGCTTTTATTCTGAGTGATCTTTATATGTTCTATTAATATACTCTGTTTTGAAAGAGAAAAATAATCAGTTGGTGTTCAGTGTACAACAGTAACAAGAGAGACAGAATAATGGTCAGTTGTCCTAAGTCAGGGGCTGGCAGTAGAGTGTCAGAAAACAAACCAAAGGGTAAAACCAGTTAGCACTTCAAAGCAAAGACCAAAATCCAAAGCAAAGTCAGGAACTGGAAACTCAATAACAAGATTTAAGGGATATAGCAAGCCAAAAACTCTGCAAAGGCCATAGACTAGATTTAAATAGTTTGCCTGCAAGTCACATTACCCACAACAAACACTCACACCAGGCAGCATGGATGCCAATCACTATACCTTACAGCAGGCCATTCACCACCCTGTAAACAAAGCAGTATTTAACAAGCAGTGAATGTGGCTATAGGCCATTCAGTGTGATAGAAAATAGGTACATATGATTGATACATGAGCAATAATATCCTTTAACACATGCTATTTCTTTTCTTAAGCTGTGTAATGATATAGAGTAATGTGTATATATTATAAATAGTGACAATATATAAGAAAAATAATATTTTAAAATGTCAAAATAATGTTAATGATAATAATAGCAGTAATAATAACATTAATAACAATACATGTAATAATAATAATAGTAGTCTAATAATAATATTAATGCTATTAGATATCATTAAGAATATTAATATTCCATATTAATATACAAATATAATAATAAAGTATATGATAGAATAATATGTGTATATATATATATATATATATATATATATATATATATATATATAAATATATATTTGTGTTTGCGCCCTCTCCCTTATGTAGGCGGGGTGTGGCCGGAAGCTACTCCCTGATTGCCCTTCTTTGATGGGCCATGAGCTAGAGGATGTAATGAAGTGAGGGGAGGGGTTGAGTGTCAAAAGAGCTGTGCAAAAATTAATGTAGGGGCAGGCTATTTAAGGGGTGGGGGGAGAGGCACACTCACACAACTCCAGGTAATCTACATACAGTTTTTGAGTCAGGGATGTAATAGCTGTAGCTGTGGGGTTTCCAGCATCCGATGGCCTTAATTATATGGACAGGGGTTTAATTTTAGATGCTGAGGAAGTGGAAATTAGTGGCCGGAATTGTAAGAGGAATTGAGGCCTATCCTAGGGAGTAGCGATCTGATAGAATGTATGAATGTGGTGGGTGAAAAGGGTTGAGAAGAAATACTGAGGGTTGAATGGATGTTTTTCTTGTAGTGAGTTGATGAAGGTGTGGAGTGTAGTGATGGGAAATGTGTCATCATACGTAGGGAAGTAGGGAATTGGTGAGAATTAGTCCTGTGACTGGGAGTGGGTGAAAAGCAAAGAGTTTATCTATTAGAACAGGGGGCCACTCTGGGCTTTTCTGTCTGTCCCTCTCTGACACAAACTCCTGTCCTTTTATATTTTCTCTGTGATTATCCTCTAAATTTATTTATGCTACAAATTCTTCCTAAAAAGAAGACCAACAGGGATTACTTCTAAACAAATGAAGGAGCAGTCCTATCCAGCAACAAGGATCTTTCTGCTAATTTAATACTGGGTAAAGTATAGCTACACGTTTCTATTATTACATTTTATAACAGAATTGAAATAGTTCAGATACAATCTTTCGTTTACAATTGATAGGGTGGGTACAACCTGAAATTATGTTTAGGGTATCATTTGTCCGGAGATGAACCCCAATCCGTTATTGGTTTCTACTTGGGTCTATTCTATCAAAAACAGACTGATTGCTTTGATAAATAAAGTTTTATCAACTCTGTTATAAAATCCTTTATGGCATAATCCAGTATCTATATACAAACGTTATTTAGTTTGCCATAAACTACATTATTCTAAAGTAGTTTTATTTAATACTCAATATTCCTATATTCTGGCGGTTTCTAACTTATTTCCTGGTCTCATAGAGTAATATGCTATATCACTGAATATTAATACCAAATATATTCTATGGAATAGACATATCATTGTTTATTCGAGCTTGATAAGATTTTATACACTTTTTATTGATATTTATATTGAACTAACATAATATAGAATGTTTTCAAATAGATTGTTATCCAATCATTTATATGGATTTTAATAAACCTCTAATTGATTAAATATTGTGATCTATCTGAATATAGACTGTTTTCACAAATTTATATACAGCCAATTGTTTATTCTTGGTTTTGCTATTATTTCAATAAACGCTGTTCTGCATAAAACGTATACTTGTCTATAAATTGATAATTGAACTCAATAAAATATATTAATCTATACATTGTAACCTTTATGTCATATCCAAATTACATGACAACATAAACATCCATTTGCTACTGGTTAATCCCCACAGGGGCATATTGAGATGAGGTGAATCAAGTCACACTTTGACAAATCTGGGCCTGAATTTAACCAAATTAGGTTGCAGCTGGTAATACACACAGGAAGCAGAACTTCACATATTCATACATACAAAACATGGGGGGATCTAGGTTTGATGGAATCATTCAAGGGGTTTCATCCTCTCCAAAAACCTTTCATCTTATTATGTAAAACAATCTATTCCCTTCACCTTGAATTTTAATTAGGGTTCAATCTTCCTGTACACTACAAGTTGGATTAAGTACTTGACCAGACAAAAGTTTTAATTACAATCCCCAAGTACAAATGCATACTACAAAACTTTGCCTTGCTACGGTATTACATGGCACTCACAAGTAAATTGTTATGTTTATGTTAATGTAGACAGGGAGGCTGCCATGTGTCTAATGACTACACACAAGGACCTATGAGTATGAATTAGTGAGTCAGAACCTAAAAACACTTTTTCATAGCAACACCACTCTGGTTAAAGTACCTCAACAAAAGTTATTACATGGATTTTATATAGACAAGTGGTTCCTGAACAAATGCTTACTGTGTCACACATTTCCTTTGCATTTGCAATCACACATTATTTACACATAAAATCTTATTAGGGATATTTACACTTTCCACAGCCCATCCTACACATCCATCCCATGTATCTCATACCCAACCTACCCTAACCTAAGAATATGCCCTAACCACATAGCCCCTACATAACCTTCTGCCATATATCCAACACATCCCCTATCACATACACCATTCCCTTTTCACATTCCAATTGAAATACTCATACTTAGAAACTGTTTTTTTCTATATACCACTTTTTTCCTAACAAAAACATATACACATTTTATTTTATTATAATTCATCTTATTATTCTCCTTAATTTGTAGTGCGCCAACATATACTGTAGTGCTATACAGGTGTTAAGTACAAGGCAATTTTTGTTTTTAACACATTGCAAAAGAATGGAGGGCCCTGTCTTCACGGCAGATCTTCAAATTGGTCTAAGGGCGTCTCATTTTAAATTAATGTAAAAAATTGTGTAAAAAATCTGTGATCTACAGCTACCCCTGAGTGAGAACCCAGAGAGAAGTAGCAGGGTCCGAAACACGCAATTGCACACATCGTGCCTTTAAACCATGGTACTTTCAGAACTGGAAGAGGCATCAGAAGCCCAGCAGGATTAATATGAGGAATCTTACTTCTTGCACAAGTTTAAAGGAGTTGAAATGCGATCATGAAAGGCAACCAAAATATTCTCTGGACCAATTTAATAGCTTTTCTCATCCTAGGATGCCAGTCAATGGAACATTATGTAGACTCACGTAGAGACTATGGCTTTACCCACTAGGTGAAAAATAAATTTGCTTATTGATACAGATTATAAATCACTTCGAAAAACAATTACATTAAAAGAAAGTCAAGGATTGGAACTAACTCGGTATCTTCTTAATTAGAGCAGTGACAGTAAAGAGAAAATGTCCTTGTTGGAGAACAGGTTTTTGTGATCTTTATGCACTTCCCCATGTATTCTAGATAAGGCATCTGTCTTTCAGAGATCTTAGTTTGTTAAATTTAAATCAGGAGAAGCCATGTCCAGATTAATAGCCCCATTAAATTCCATACCCGTAGATACAAGGTTTGAACCTAAGCCCTGAGTGCTTCAAATTTGACAGTTATGACGGTATTAAATTTGACCTGCTGCGAGCATCATGTGAGCTATGCAGCACAGCCGTCCATCATGGCACGTGAAAGCCTGCAAGATGATCTCGCAGACTTCCCACACCATCACTTGCCACGGCAGTTCTAAATAGAAGCCCTGCCACGGGAGGTACTCCAAGTACCCCCCCGGCACCTAAAATGAACTCCCCAGAAGTATCCCTGTTTCAATCCGTGCAGCAGAGCCCCATGAGTCCCTAATGAAACCCGTCACTTATGGGGGTCTATACAGACCTATTAACCCTAACTATACCCCATTAACCCCAAAATGGGCCTATTTAACCCTAACTTTACCAATTTAACCCTATCTTGACCCAGTAACCCTATCTAGGCCTATTAAACTCTAACAGTACCAATTTAACGCTACCTGGACACTAATATCTAGACATTTAACCATAACTGGGCCTATTTAACCCCCAATGTACCCAGTAAACCCCTATCTATAATCCCCCTCCCACCTTATTAACACCTACACTACCTACCCAACACTAATTACAAAAAATAAAACACCCACCAAATAACTGAAAGAAAATAAACACCTAATTACTGGAAATAAAAAAATACATTACTGAAAAAAAACAGAACACTATATAAAATAAAAAAGAACACTTTAGAAAATAAAAAAGAACACTACATGAAATAAAAAAGCTGCATTAATGAAAACAATAAAAATAAATAAATAAAACCTACATACTATTAACCCCTATCTGCATACAGTATTAACATAACTACATTAACCCCTATCTAAATGCAGTATTAACCTAACTACATAAATTAACCACTATCTTAATACATTACACGCTATCTAAATACATTAAAAACCCTATCTAAATACATTAAACCCTATCTACATACATTAACACCTATCTAAATACAGTATTAACCTAACTACATACATTAACCCCTGTCTAAATACAGTATTAACCTAGCTACATAAATTAACCCCTATCTAAATACATTACACCGTATCTAAATACATTAAAAACCCTATTGAAATACATTAAACCCTATCCACATACATTAACCCCTATTGAAATACGTATTGACCTAACTACATACATTAACCCCTATCTAAATACATTACACCCTATCTAAATACATTTAAAAAACCCTAAATCTAACCTAAAATAGAATAAATAAGACCACCTACCTTGGCCAGATGTCCCTTCAGCGACAACAGTGTTCGTGATGCTTTTCGCACCCCTAGGAACCAAGGAAACATAAAATTATCAACAAAAAAAAACACAACATAGAAAAAAGAAACCTTCTAAATATTAAACTTAACCTTTTGCCATGTCCCCGTCTTTCCTGTAGTCTTCTCCGGCTGTGCCCCTGGAATAAAAGAAACATAACATTAGTACATGAATACACACAACATAGCAAAACAATAAACATTCTACATATAAAACGTACCTTTTCGTGATGCCACCGTCCTTCTCCTCTTCTTCCCCGGCTGGGCCTTTGAAAAAATCCACTGCTCTACAAAAAAAGAAAAAACGAATGGAGCTCCTCCCTGGAAGAGCTGCACGATGCTAATGAGGCTTCTAGCATTGCTTCCGGTAATAAAACCAAAATGGCGCCTTCCGATTGGCTGAAATGGCTGTCAATCAAATTCCAGCCAATCAGAAGGTGCCAAGGTGTGAGTCAATCAGAATGGCTGATGGACCTGTCAATCTTTAAACCAATCAGAAGGCACTATTGCCCTCAGCCAATCAGAATGGGATATACCCCATGGGGTATATCCCATTGTGATTGGCTGAAGGCATCTGCGTCTTCTAATTGGCTGTTGTCACTGTCAATCAGAGTGCAGCCAGCCGGAGAAGACTAAAGGAAGGGCAGGGACATGGCAGAAAGGTAAGTTTAATATTTGGAAGGTTTATTTTTTCTGTGTTGTGTTTATTTTCGACTAATTTTATGTTTCATTTTATCTCTATTTTATTTAGGGGTTAACTGATCGTAATTAGGGGTTAATGTGTAATGTATTTAGGGGTAAATTAATTGTAGTTGGGGTTAGTGTGTATTGTATTTAGGGGTTAACTAATTGTAGTTAGGGGTTAATGTGTATTGTATTTAGGGGTTAATGATTGTAGTTAGGCGTTAATGTGTATTGTATTTAGGGGTTAACTGATTGTAGTTAGGGGTTAATATGTATTGTATTTAGGGGTTAATTAATTGTAGTTAGGGGGTTAATGTAATGTATTGTATGTTTTATTGTAATTATTGTATGTATCACATGTTCTATTGTAATTATTGTATGTATTGTATGTTTTCTTTACTGTAATGTATGCATTTTTATTTTTTGTTACTTACCGTATATACTCGAGTATAAGCCGAGTTTTGCAGCCCTTTTTTAAGGCTAAAAAGGGCCCCTTTGGCTTATACTCGAGTCACTCCCCCCCCCCCCGTGTCTCTCTAACCCCCCTGTGTCTCTCTAACTCCCCTGTGTCTCTCTAACCCCCCCCGTGTCTCTCTACCCCCCCATGTCTCTCTAACCCCCGTGTATCTTTCCCTCCCCCCTCCTCATCCTCACCCCCCTCCTCATTCTAATCCCCACTCCTCATTCTAAACCCCCCTCCTCACTTTACCCCTCTAAATACCTCCCCCTCTCCCTTTCCCCTCACTTACCTTCATCTGCAGCTTTGCCTCCGCTCCTTCCTGCGTCGGCACCCCGTATTTGCTAATGACGTGGCGCGCATGTGACATCACGTCATTAGCATATAACGGGTGCCGACGCAACCACCCCTCTCCCCTCCTCAACCCCCCCTCCACATTCTATTCCCCCCTCCTCATTCTAAACCCACTCCTCACTTTACCCCTCTAAATACCTCCCCCTCTCCCTTTCCCCTCACTTACCTGCATCTGCAGCTTCTTCTCCGGCCTCCGCTCCTTCCTGCGTCGGCACCGGGTATATACTAATGAGGTGACGTCACATGCGCGCCACGTCATTAGCAAATACGGGGTGCCGACGCAGGAAGGAGCGGAGGCAAAGCGGCAGATGAAGGTAAGTGAGGGGAAAGGGAGAGGGGGAGATATTTAGAGGGGTAAAGTGAGGAGGGAGGTTTAGAATGAGGAGTGGGATTAGAATGAGGAGGGGAGGTTGAGGATGAGGAGGGGGGTTGAGGTTGAGGAGGGAGGTTGAGGAGGGGGTTGAGGATGAGGAGGGGGGTTGAGGTTGAGGAGGGAGGTTGAGGAGGGGGATGAGGATGAGGAGGGGGGTTGAGGAGGGGGTTGAGGATGGGGGGGTTGAGGTTGAGGAGGGAGGTTGAGGAGGGGGTTGAGGATGAGGAGGGGGGTTGAGGAGGGGGTTGAGGATGGGGGGGGTTGAGGTTGAGAAGGGAGTTTGAGGAGGGGGTTGAGGATGAGGAGGGGTGTTGAGGAGGGGGGGAAGAGACACAGGAAAGGGAGAGGGGGGAAGAGACACAGGGAAGGGAGAGGGGGAAGAGACACAGGGAAGGGAGAGGGGGAAGAGACACAGGGAAGGGAGAGGGGAGAAGAGACATAGGGGAGAGAGAGGGGGGACACAAGAAAAGGGCACACAAGAGGGGGACACAGAGGGCACAAGAGGGACACAGGGGGCAGCACATTTCCCACCCTCGACTTATACTCGAGTCACTAATTTTTCCCAGTATTTTGTGGTAAAATAGGTGCCTCGGCTTTTACTCGGGTCGGCTTATACTCGAGTATATACGGTAGCTTTTTTTTATTTATGGTAACTTAGCTTTTTTTTTAGGTAAAGTATGTTTTTTTCAATTTTTGATAACGTCCATTTATTATTTTCAGTAATGTGCTTTTATTATTTTCAGTAATGTGCTTTTTTATTTTCAGCAATGTGCTTTTTTTATTTTGTGTAATTAAAAAAAATTATATTTTCTATAATTTCACCTAATATTTTCACCTAAGCAAGCGGCACCACTAACCAAACACTGCCATGAAGACCAAGGAACTCTCCAAACAAGTAAGGGACAATATTGTTGAGAAGTACAAGTCAGGGTTAGGTTATAAAAAAATATCCAAATAGTTGATGAGCCCCAGGAGCACCATCAAATCTATCATAACCAAATGGAAAGAACATGGCACAACAGCAAACCTTCCAAGAGACGGCCACCCACCAAAACTCACAGCCCGGTGAGAGAGGCAGCACAGAGACCTAAAATAACCCTGGCGGATCTGCAGAGTTACACAGCAGAGACGACAATAAGTTGTACGCTCCATAGAGTTGGCCTTTATGGCAGAGTGGCCAGAAGAAAGCCATTACTGTCAGCAAAAAAAACAAAATGGCATGTTTTGAGTTTGCAAAAAGGCATGTGGGAGACTCCCAAAATGTATGGAGGAAGGTGATCTGGTCTGATGAGACTAAAATTTATCTTTTCAGCCATCAAAGAAAATGCTATATCTGGCGCAAACCCAACACATCACATCACCCAAAGAACCTTTCTATTGGATCTTTCTCAGAATGTTCTGACATTTTGTTACTTTATGGGATATATTGTCTGTTAAGATCAGATGTTCAAAGTCAGACATATTTTGATGATAAGGATTTAAATAGCCCGAAGAAGAAAGTTTTTTATTTAATATATGTGTGAGGTGAGCGATTCTAAGTTTGGATCTCTCTGAATTAATTCATGTGTTCATTTTGCTCCCCTATGATAAAGATCTATAATATTCTTCTTACCTATATTCTTTAAGTGGGAAATAAGCCACATTTCTTCGTTGTCCAATAATACCTTTATGGGTGCCGCCAACGAAGGGGATCTAGAATATTTCATTCTATTTAAATACCAAAATTAAAATTAAGTATATTCCGTCTGGCAAGAATTTTAATAACTTTAATTATGTACTAGGAAGCCACAAATATAAATACAGCCTTATTAAATTGCGATTCAATACATTTAAAAGAGCTCTATTTAAGAACACAGCATATTTTTTTTACAGAAGTTTTTAGTTAGTGAACTTCTATCCAAAAGCAACGTCTTCACTAACTAAAAACTTCTGTAAATAAAATATGCTGTGTGCTTAAATAGAGCCCTTTTAAATGTACTGAATCACTATTTAATAAGGCTGATAGTTCCTTGCTTATGTTTGGTATCATATCTTCCTCTATACCTTTCCACCTGCTATTGGTTTTTGTGCTATTCCACCCTATCAGGTGAGACATGACTATAGATTCATGAATATCAGTTATTGAAGGGAACTGAATGCCTCCCCTTTAAAAATTCTTATTAAAATTTCTGATTTTATTCAAGGTTTCTTTTTATTATATATGTATGTATTTAACAATACTTGAAAGTTGTGTAAAATATACTTTGGAACTATTTGCGGAATACACCATAGAACATAAGTAAACCTAGGAATTATAACCATGTTAACGGCTGAAATTCTTCCTGATAATGGCAAATATATCTGATACCAACCAAGCAGTATATTTCTGATTTGTACATATATTTTGTCTAGGTTCTTTTTCATTATATATTTTGTGCCACATGAAAGGTCCACTCCTAGATGGGTAATATATTTACAATTCCAATTAAAGTGATAAAGCTGTTGAAGTTTTTCAGCCTGTTCCTGTTTAAAATTGGTATAAATTGAATTTGATTTATTTGTATTAACTTTAAAATATGATACCAAGCTATAATTTTTTAGTATCTTTTGTAGTCCTGAAAGAGATTTTTCTGGGTCTGTTAATGTTAAGATTACATCATCTGCAAACAGTGATATTTTATATGTCTCTGTACCTATTACTATTCCCTTAACTTTCTCCGGTTTTCTTATTGTCTCCGCTAAAGGTTCAATTGTTAATATGAGAATGAAAGGGGAGAGCAGGCACCCTTGTCTTGTTCCATTTCCTAGGGAAAATGTTTATGTTTCCAGTCCCAATCCACATACTAATGCTAAACCTTGGTCTCAAAGATCCCCAATCCAAATTTGTTCAGTACGTCAACAATAAAGTCCCAGCTCACCCTGTCAAACGCTTTCTCAGCATCCAGTGACGGGATGAGCGAGGGAAGGCTCTTTCTATTGGACCAAGACAATAAATACATTATTTTCCTTACATTATCGCGGCCCTGTCTCCCCTTTACAAATCCACTTTGATCATCTTTAATGAACTTGGGAATCAAATTGCTTAATCTGTTTGCCAACACACTTGCATAAAGTTTTATATCTATGTTAATTAATGAGATAGGCCTATAGTTTTTAAAGTCTTCTGGATTTTTATTTGGTTTTAAGATGTTCCGAATTTTAGCCTCCGACATTTCCTGTGGAATATATCTGCGTTCTTTAATCTCATTAAACATTTTTACCAATGGGATTTTATTTCTGAGGAAAAAGTTTTGTAATAACAATTTAAATATCCTTCTAGCCCCAGGGTTTCATAATGTTCTAATGCTCTAATAGAGTCTTCTATTTCTTCAGGAGTAATATCTGTAATATGATCCATATAGTCCTCTTCTGTTATTTGAGGGAGTTCTACTTTATCTAAAAAATCCTTTATGTCAGATTTTGAGGGCTTTACAAAGTTTGCTTCTTTTTCCAAATTGTATAGGGAACGATAACATTTCAGAAAAATGTCTCCAATGTCTTTTGGTTGAGAATATATTTTATTGTCTTGACCTCTCAGTCCCGTAATCTATTTTGGATATTCTGTTTTTTTAATTTATTTGCCAGAGCTTTTTTTCCCTGCTTTGTTGCTCATTAAGTATTGTTTTTGTTGGAACTTCCAGATCATATTATCCGTTTGGATTTGGACAATATTCCTTATTTTTAATGAAATAGTCTTAATCTGCATAAATAAATCTCTACTGGGTGAAGTCTTATTTAATATCTGCAGGTTATAAAGTTCTATATATATAGCTCTCTTAGGGCCTCATTCTATTATCGTCCGTAAACCGTCCGTAAGGCTGCGATTCCTTGAGGGGGTCCCGTTACCTTGCAATTCAATTAAACGGCCCCGCAAGGATCTCCTCTTACGGCCGGCCGTAAATCTTGCTACCGGCCGTAAGCTCTGAAAACTCAAAAATAAATTCAAGCCTGCATTGTACAGCTCTGTAAATGCTAGGGATCATATTGGGGGACATGAGGATTAATAGTAACCCACTCTCAAGCTTGCACATCAGCCCAAACCCGAGTTTAAATTAACTTTATTTTCCGGCCGCACCGTGGGCGGGTCCGAGGTGCTCCAAGCCCTCGGGACTTTTTACATGGATATTTGACATATATTAAAAAAAAATTATTTTACGGATTTGAGAATAGGGGAAATTTGTGCTATTTTTGCTAACACCTAAAATCACTTTATAGTCTTCTCAAAGTGCAGGATGGCTTTATTTGGGCTATACTTCGTGCTTAATTGGTGCTAGCTGTACCTCTTTCCTGCAAGTAAGCTGCGGCTCGGTTTTAGCCTTGCAGAGAGGGTTCCCGGAGCAATTGAATTGCAAATAGGATTTTCTTACGGCCGATTTCCTTGCGGAATCCCCGGCCGGAGGGGAATAGAATAGCAGAATAGCTTGCGGCCGGTCCTTGCGGCCCCGCAACGGCTGCGGCCGATAATAGAATGAGGCCCTTATTGTCTTACCTCAATATTTATTTTCAGCTATAGCTTTGGCTATAAATATACCCCACAAATATGCTTTATGAGCACACCAAATTGTTGTGCTAGATATATATTTTTTTTTTAATTGATTTTTATTAGACAGGTCAGACATATAACATAGTACACCAAAAACATTAGAAGTGATAAATAGGAATTAACAATAAACGTATTTCACATATTTGGTTTCCAGTGTGTCCTCTGCCTGTCCAAAACTCCTCTCCCTTTTCCGTTTTTCTGGTATTATAATAGCTGATATTAGCTTTTAAATAACTTAAGGCTAACGAGAAAACTATATTTAATGAAGTCCCATAACTATGGGAAAAATATGATGAACTTGGATTCCTGACCAACTGTTGTTTTGAGCTTGGTTGGTAGCATCTAATAGAAAGATTATTCTGTGTTTAGGTTACTGTGTGGGCTAATGATGTTGGGTAAATTAAGACCACTACTACTATGGATCCCCTAATAGCTCCTTTGTAGGGAGAAGTTTCACTCACCCTATTCATCTGCCGCGTCTTGTCTCCCAGGCGGCCCAGCAGGAGGCCCAGCGCTTGTAGTTATGGTCAACCTCTGCGGACAAAACGCTCATGGATCGAACGAACTCAATTTTGTTTAAGACTACTTCAAATGTTGGGGTGGGTGATTTCCAATGGGCGAGCTACTACTATCCTCACTGCTAGGAAAATTTGGTTAGTTAGGAATTGTTCTGAGTTGGACATCCCTTCTACCGGTAATCCTAGGATGGCCTCTTCTGGTCTCATGGGATAGCATTGACCCCATAGTTTCTCCAGGGTTTTGTAGGTGTCCACCCATGTGTGTCTAATCATAGGGCATTCCCATAATTTATGGATTAGAGTCCCTTTTTGGTTGCAGCCCCTTTCGCATATGTCAATAATTGTCTGGTTCCCTATGTGCATTCTTACTGGGGTTAGGTACCACCTCATAATAACTTTATAGGAGTTTTCTTTCATAATTACGTTAAGTGATGTGTTTTTGGCTTGTTTCCGAATACTATTCCATTGGTCTCTGTCTAAATTTATGTTGAGGTCAGCTTCCCATGCTGATTCATAGTGTAATTTAGGGGGAGTGACTAAATCGCTTAAATGGTTATATATTGTGGAGATGTTTCCTTTCCCTCCCGGGAATTTAATGCAACATTTTTCGAATAAGGATATATTTTGCCCTCCTTTATTCTTAGTGATGTGATTTAATCTTGGGTTTATAGCGATTAGGTTAAGCCATTCCCCCGGAGGAAGGGGTTTGTC
This sequence comes from Discoglossus pictus, assembly GCA_027410445.1. NCBI lineage: Eukaryota > Metazoa > Chordata > Amphibia > Anura > Alytidae > Discoglossus > Discoglossus pictus. The sequence goes on from CM050167.1 coordinate 233,497,694, forward strand.
TTCTAGGAATGCGGTGGTGGACCATTTTTGATTAACAACCGGTAGCAATTATTATCAATCCACCATCTGTATTGAGCATTAGAGTTTATTTTGGGGTTAGTTGAAAGTGGCCATAGAGGGCTGAGCCCTGACTCCTGGCCCAGCAGTCTGTTCCTCTTATTTATATCTTTCCATAGGGAAATTGAATGCCTCACACTTGATGGAATTGATTGGGGTAACTTGAAGCCCTGCTGGGTTGAGAGCCATAGTAACTGACGCATGATTAAATCATTGGACCCTAGTATGCGTTTTTCTAATTGAACCCATACCGGGGGGGAGTCCCTGACATACCACTTAACTAGTTGTGCTAATCTAGCAGCTTTAAAGTACCTGGAAATGTCTGGAAATCCGAGCCCACCGTCCTTCTTAGTCGCAGTAGTTGTTTCTCTGTTTATTCTAGGTTTTTTATTGTTCCACAGAAAACTCATTAGTAATTTCTGTATTTTTTTCAAGTCTATCGCTAAAATCGAGATAGGTAAGGTCCGAAAAAGGTAGAGCAGTTTGGGGAGTACGTTCATTTTGACAGCATGTAGCTTTCCTAACCACGAAATCTTTAGTTCTGACCACCTGTGCAGGTCCCTAGTTAATTGTTTAAAGAGGGTTGGGTAGTTTGCTTCATATAGGGTCTTAGTTGATTTTGTAATTTGTACGCCTAGGTAGTTGATAGAATTCGGGGCCCATTTTATTGGGAAGTTATTGGCTAGTAGTTTTTCCGTGGTGGGAGGAAGTGATATATTAAGGGCTATGCTTTTACTTGTGTTAATTTTGAATCCTGACAGTGGGCCAAATTGAGACAAAAGTTTAAATAGATTAGGTAGACTAACCAGGGGGTTTGATATTGTTAGTAGGATATCATCGGCAAAAAGGCTAATTTTATGATCTGTCGGGCCGACCCGTATACCCGATATGTCAGTGTGCTGACGAATGGCAATTGCTAGGGGCTCTATACTGAGGGCGAACAGCAATGGTGATAGAGGGCACCCCTGTCTTGTCCCCCTTGTGATGTTGAATTTTAGTGAATTGTGTCCTTGATATGTAACTTGTGCGGTTGGTTCCGAGTATAATGTCGCGATGCTTCGCAGAAAACCTTCCGGAATTCCGAATTTGTTCAGTGTGGCGTTCATAAATGTCCAATCTAACCTATCAAATGCCTTCTCGGCATCAAGCGCCAACAACATAGCGCGGCCTTCATTACTTTTGGTTATGTCAATAAGGTCAACAATTTTTCTGGTATTGTCTGGCGCTTCTCTCCCCTTCATGAACCCTACTTGGTCTGGATGTACCACTTCAGGTAACAGATTCGCTAGTCTTGACGCTAAGATTTTGGTGTATATTTTTAAATCTGTGTTGATCAGAGATATTGGTCTATAGCTAGCACATTGGGATGGGTCTTTCCCCGGTTTCGGAATCAGTATTATTTTAGCTTCTAAGAATTCCGGTTTAATTTTTTCACCAGCTAAGAAGCTGTTAAATAGCTTATGTAAGGTGGGGCTAAGTAGATCGCTCATATGTTTGTAGTAGAGGTTGGAATAGCCATCTGGCCCTGGGGCCCCGTGTGCCTTTGTGGATTTGATCGCATCCTGTATTTCTTCGACCGAGATGGGCTCTAAGAGTGATTTAGCTTTGATAGAGTCTAATTGGGGTATATTTAAGTTATTTAGTGTATTTTCAATTTCTAGTTTGTGGGTTGGGGTGCCTGATTCGGGTGTTTTGCTGTAAAGGTCCGCATAAAATTGTCTGAATTCGTTTACTATTTGATCTGGTTTAAAAACTGTCTGCCTATTTTTGGTGATTATTTTGGCTATGAATGAGTTTGCTCTTTTTTCTTTTAGTCTCGTGGCCAGCATTCTATCGGGCTTGTTTGCGTATCTGAAGAATTTAGCTTCAGTTCGCTGTAGGATATTGACCATTTTCCCTCTTAAAATAGTGTTTAGTTCTTGTTTGTAACTTAGTATCTTCTCATGGGTATGTCGTGATTTATCTTTAACAAATAGTTTCTGTGCTTCAGCAATTTTCTGGTTTAGAAGTAAGATTTGTGCTTGGTCTTTTTTCTTTTTGATTGAACTAATTTGTATACAGACTCCCCTGATCACTGCCTTGTGAGCTGCCCAAATTCCATCTATGTCTATCTCCCCTACTGTATTGAGGTCAAGATAATCTACGATTGCAGTTCTGACCTTATCTCGTGTGATAGGGTCGTTCAGTATACTGGGATTTAATGACCACCTTGGGTTATTTCCTTTCGGTAGGAGATTATTCATGGAGATTTTGACTAGATCGTGGTCCGACCATGCTATGGGGCAGATAGAGGCCTCAGTTAGGTTCCCTGTAACGTTCTGTGGGATCAGGATATAGTCTATTCTGGAGAGCGAACCATGTCTGGCGGAAAAAAATGTGTATTCCCTTTCTGTGGGGTTCATGTTTCTCCAGGTATCAATCATGTAGTTTGATTTTAGGAGTTTTTTGAGAGCTTTGGTCGCTGTGGGGATTTTTTGTGAACCTAAATCGTTTGACTTGTCTTTGAGCGGGTCTAAGACCGCGTTCATGTCTCCTCCTATTATCTTAAGTCCGTCTTCCCAGCTATCTGTGAGTTTCTGTATTTTTTGAAAGAATGGCGTTTGATCTGTGTTCGGGGCGTAAATGTTCAAGAATGAAACCTTACGTTCGTGTATGGTCCCATGTACTGCTAAAAACCTGCCATCTTTATCTGTTTGAATTTTACTTAACTGAAAGTTGAGTCTTCTGTGGAACAAAATCGTGACTCCCTTTTGTTTGGTATCTGCGGTCGAATGGAATGCCTGAGTAAAGACTCCCCCCCAATATTTTGGTAGTGCTTGTTTTCTAAAGTGAGTTTCCTGAATCATTACGATATCAAGATTTAGTTTTTGGTAATTTCTCAAGGCTACCCCCCTCTTGATTGGTTCGTTCAGACCATGAGCGTTGTGTGACGCAATGACAATGTCCATATTTCTTATTGAGGTGTATGACCCTTTGGTGTGTCTAAATGGCTCTCTCACCTTTCTGGAAGCCTGTTACTTCGTTATCCTGTGCCTCCTGCTGGTTTCCGCCCGAAGACTGCTCAGCAGCTGGCTGTGTGGGAGAGTATCTGTACTCAAAGGAAAAAAGACAACAGAGTATGAGCCAAATTGCTTATACTTAAACTTTCGGAATTATAAAAACCTGGCTCAGTAATTAAGCAAGTTCCTACTTTTCCTCTAGTGGGGAACCCTAAGGTAATCCTGGGTAAGAAGTCTAAGTACTTGAGTCTGTTTGTGTGTCTTACTGTTGGTCAGGAAGGCTCTTAGTATGTTTGAACTTAATTGTGTTCCTTACTTAAATAAAGTGTGGTAATTTAAACTACTATGAGGAGAGCGTTTGCTGTCCTCTTCGTGTTTTACTGGTGGGCCAGTTAGTGTCTCTAAACTGACACTGAATTGGTCCGCCTAAACTTTCCCTACTGTAGGGGTTTTTGGAAGTCTACGTGTTAGCGCCCGTAGGGACGCCTTCTAGGTGTGTGTTGCTTTTGCCTTTACGGCCTGGGTTAACTGTCTATAGTGTGTATTAGAACTTTCACTGGTGTGGGTGCTACCTTATTGGATCTACTCGTTTTCAGATTCAACTAGCTTTGGTTGTCAGAGTAGCATGAAAACAAGGAGAGAGAGAGAAGAAGAGAGAGGAAGATGAAGCAAAAAAAAGACAAAAAAAAACAAAGAAACAAAATAAGTGACAACTCATTGTAGTAAGTCTTTTTCTCCGTTCATGGGAGGACTCCTTCCTCTCGGGTTTTCTGTTGGTTGTAACTGCTCTCCGACAGTGACCTTGATGTTCCATTCCGCCAGCAAGTTAATGCCTTCCTCCAGTGTTCTGATGGTGAAGAATTTTCCCTCTTTGGATATATTGAGGCGAAAAGGGAAACCCCATGTATACCTCCATCCTTGAGCCAGGATACAGTCCAGAACCGGTTTCAGTTGTCTCCTTTTGGCAAGGGTAGTCGGGGCTAGATCAGAAAAAAGCAGCGGTGTGTGCCCCTCGATGGGAGGGATGCCTTTTCTTGCGGCCTTCATGAACAGTTCTTTGGTGGAGTAGTAGTGGAATCTGGCAATGATGTCTCTTGGGCGCTCCTGTGGAGATGAACGGAATCCTAGGGCTCTGTGAAACCGATCCATTCTCAAGTTTTCTGGATGTATGTTTGGGAGGAGAAATTCACATAGATCGTTTAGGTATGCGTGTAGGTCCTTGACAGACTCCGGCACGTTCCTCAGCCTTATGTTCTGTCGTCTAGATCTGTTTTCTAGATCTTCCTGTTGCAACTGTTGTCTAGATTGTTCCTCCTTCAAAGCCAAGATCTCCTCTGTTAGCTTGTTGTTATGTTGCATTATTTCCGAAATTTTAGTTTCCAGTTTTGTTGTTTTATCGTCCACCTTTTTAATTTCTGTGGTTAGTTCTGTTGTCACCTTCCGGATGTCTGATTTGACCTCCTCTCTGAAGTTGGATATTAGGTCTTTAAGGTCCTGGATGTCACTTTTAGTGCTAGGCGCTGACATTTCAGAGCTTGTTGCTGCGTGGACTGCGGCTGTGGGTGTTTTATTGGTGGGAGAACTTGCTGAAGATTTGGGTAGGCAGTAAGATTGGATCCCTTTATTGTTCTTTCTCGTGGCAACACCTGCCATCTCAGTGAGAGTATTGTAGATCAAGTTGTTGCCAGAGACCTGGTTTCACTTGGTTTGTCCCAGAGCAATTGTTAGCGTCCCTATATTGCTGGGCTTTTTGCTAGTTACATCTTTTTGGATTTATTAAAAGTTCTTGAACCGAAGTGGTCATAGCTTAAATGCTTATAGTTGAAAATTGAGCTTTGGTTGTCTCTTTTTACTTGCTTGGTGCTTTTGAACTTTGTCCACTAGGTGGTAGTAGAGTTCCACTAGTACAGTCTGTTACACAAGCAGGGATTCGGCCTGGAAACTAGCCTTGAAAAACAAATGGTTTTGTAATCCTGTTTGGTTGGTAAGTGAGCCCTGTGCAGTGTACTTTTAATGTTCTGAGTCTAAGTAGACAGGTTGGGCTGGGTTGCTTGGACCCAGGGTATGGGGAGAGCTTTGATGGGGATATGTGGGTAAAGGGCCCCGGATTGCTTAATTTTTCTGGGGCTAATTTGCTTCTGATGCCCCCCTGGGTACCCCTTCCTTGGATCAAGCTATCTTCTCCCCCCACAGCTCTATAGCCTCTCCCCTGTACCTGCTTATATATGTCCTCAGCAGTGCAGCTCCACACTCTCTCCCTCCAGGCTTCCAGGGGGAAAAGTTCAGCTGGGTAGGGATTCCATGCAGGGGACTCTTCCGATTTTATTGTTTTTTTTTAAGGTAATTTTGGGAACAATTTGTTCCCCTAGGTCTTCTGAGTTTAGTGATATTGTTTGTTGGTCACTCAGGGCATCTATAGGGGTCGATTGTCCCAGATTAACCCAGGCCTTAGCTGGAGCTCTTGCAGGACATGTCTTTCCTCTCCAGCAGCTTAGCCACACCCCCGTGCTAGATATATTTTGATCCTAGTTAAGTGGGAAAAAATTGTAATTTCTTGTTTTATCTCTTCTATTTGATTTTTATATTTTATCATAGTTGGATCTAATTTCTACCTCTGCTTAGGAATTTTGCTTCCTTCATCTTTAATGGTTAAGCAGATAGAGGAATGGTCTGTTATCCTAATATTATTAACTGAAGAAATCGTCTGTTTTTCAACAAAAAAATTGTCTATTCTTGTACACGTCAGAAATCTTTTAGAAAAGAACGTATAGTCTAACTCTGGTGAATTAATTGTCCTCCATACATCATAGAGGTTATGGTTCAACATTATCAGCCTTATTAAATTGTGATTCTGTAAATTTAAAAGGGCTCTAATTAAGCACACAGCATATTTTATTTACAGAAGATTTTAGTTAGTGAAGACCTTGCTTTTGGATAGAAGTTCACTAACTACAAACTTCTGTAAAAAAATATGCTATGTGCTTAAATAGAGGCATTTTAAATTTACTGAATCACAATTTAATAAGGCTGTATATCTCTGAACTTCTTTGCTAGTTCTACCAAATTTGGTAACTTTTTTACATAGGAGGATCTGTTGGATCTAACATCAAATTAAAATCTCCACAGGAGATATGTGATACTCAGCTCCAGAGATGTGAGACTTCAAGGCAGTGCCAGACCATTATTACACCATCAGCATAATCACAGGGAAACAGGAATTATCAGGCAGAGCAGCAAAGTTACTGGATGTAACTCTTCTTTTAGGTAGATTTAGAATTATTATTAGAGTTAACACTTGCCTCAATAATGAGCAAACACATAAATTATGTATGACCACATGAGCACCTTAATTAGTAAAAAATTAAACAATCTTATACACATGGGTCATCCCTCATCACCAAGACACACCCCCTAGCAACAGTCCTCTTAACCAATCCTCAACCCTTCTCCTTCTAGCTATGTGACCCATCTGTCAATTAATGCTATCAGCCTCCCTAACTGCCCCCTGTGGTGTTGGAGCCTAACCGGCTGAATAACTTAATGGGACCTTTTTACCTGGGTAGAGGTATTCACACCTTAAGTTTCTTTTGAAGTCTTCCCAAACCCCCTCAGCCTGTCACCCCATAATTTGAACCCTATTCCCTGAGGATTCAGGTGATATGCTTATTATATTCCTCAGGGTAGTCCAGTTATTTTCATGTCGCAACATGCAATATTAAAAAAGACATGCCATGTATGCAACCATAATTATTATGAATCCACATATGCCTACAGGGCAACCCTTACCCACACACCCAGGGGTACCACATTTATGATCACCCTGGAAATAGCAGTCAATATACAGTCCATATATCCATTTGTATAGTCCAGATATACATCGGAGGTGCAATGTCTGCCCTGAATGGGACTCCTTGTGCCACACACCCCATGCCCTCCTGGGGGGCCCATTTGGTTGAATCAACCCCAAGAGACCCCCAGTGACCCCTGGGCATGATAAATGTTCCCTTCCTTCTAGTGTAGGCCAGAAAGTGATCCTACTCGGATGACTTTCTAGCGACACTGTTTTCCTGAGAGGCCATCTGCATTTTAATGTTCCTTTCACCTCCAGATTGAAGAGAAAAATTGAGAGAACTATGTAGGGCCTGGCTCCATTCTAGCATTCATCCATTGTCTCCCGCCCCTCTAGACAGTCAACATAGGGGTTATGGCCCATTACCACATTAAACCCCCGCCATGGTATTATACCAGGGATAAAACTTGTGTAATACTCCACGGTTTTTAAGAGAGCCACCCCACAGCCAAGGTACAGACACTCTGCCCTAGCCCACTGGCATTGATCTGGATGAACAGCTAAGTGTTCTGCTTGTCCCACTTACTGTGCATCTTGCCTAGCTGGGGTTAGTAAATTTAGTAAAATTGCGTCCTCTGGGTCACTGCCTAAATTTAGCACTGCCTGTACCACTAACAAGTTCTGGGGCCCCTTTTGGTACTCCTTAAGCCTATTGATATGGGCAACTCTAGTGACTTTTCAGTCAGAGTCTACGGTAACTATATATGTGTGAGAATTTAACTTTTTCGTAATGATGTAGGTGCCTTCCCAAGTGTCTTGTAATTTATCCTGGGTCTGGGGTACCATTATCAACACCTCCTGCCCCACTTCCAGTTGCCTATCTTTGGCCCCCTCTTTTATCATATTGTCTATTTCTGGCCTGGGCCCCTGACCAACCAAGTTAGCATGGCTAGTTTCTCCCAGAAGGACACAACATATGAGGCCACCAACAACTGGTTTGTTCCATAATCCCCTTCCCATGCCTCCCTGATCATGTTCAAGGGTCCCCTTATCTGTCTACCAAATGGAGAGAATCCGTGGACTCCTGAGATACTTTTATATAGGGAGAGATAAGGTATGGGTCATTCTCCCGCTCTGCTAAAGTACAGAGCATCTTCCTCAGGGTCCCTTTGAGTAATTCCTAAAGCCCATTTGTCTGGGGTGATATGGGGACAAGCTAGGGTGTTTAATATCACATAACTCCCTTAGTTGCTGGGTGACATTCACCATAAACTGGGTATCCCTGTCTGATAGAATCTTCTCAGAGACCCCATCCTGGAAAATACCCTCAGCAATGCCTCTGCCACCTTGTCAGCAGAGATTTCAGCTAGGAGGACTGCCTCAGGATACCAGGTCCACTATGGTAAGAATGAACTGCTCCCCTGGCTAGGAGTCCTATAATATTGGTAGCCACCCATTGGAAAGGGGCATCCATAACTGGCAGATATGGAAGAGGGACCCTTGTATCCTTACCGGGGCGACTATACTGCTGACAGGGATCACAGGAATTACAATAATTAATAATATCCCTGTTGTGATCTCCTAACCACCTTGTCTATTTGGGCTCTTATTTATGCAGTTGTGGGATTGTGCTCAGTGGTTTTCCAGTATGTTTTATTATTATTTAATGTAATGTAAAGTTGATTACCCTGTGTATGTTAATTACTGTATGTTATGTTGCTTCTCTGTGTTTGACTTATGATGTAGGAATCTGTATGTTGCATGTTTGGTTCATGCATAGCAAACCCATTTAGATTGTAGTGATGCAATATGTAACTGTCATGCTCAGAAGCTGTCAGTTATTAAAGTTTGCTCTGATGGTTGATACATAAAAAAGGTGTATTTGTCATTTTAGAGGAAGATAAAAACATTTATTATTTTGCCAAACCTGCTTTTTGCCTCCTGTGTTCCTGACGTCCTGAGCTAGTTCTTACTCGAAGGCGCTGAATCGAGAGCAAGGCCATCCGTATGGGACAATTCTGAACAATAGAGCATCCTGGTAAGGCTATACCGGGTCCCCTTAACCCTTATGTGACCAGCTAAGGGCACCTCATGGGCTATATTTCACAATCCACCCATACATTTCTGAGGAATCACCATCTGCCTGCCAACCTGTTAGGATCCATCTTTCTCAGCCAATACAGTAGCCTTTTTTCCAATGCATAAATCTCCCTTTCTGGACCTGTCTCATGCTACCCAGTCCTCTTCCTAGCCCCAGATAAGGTCTCATCTTTTACTTATTCTGTTGCCACCTGCTCCACACTGTCCCAACCAAATCCCTGTTCCCTAGTAGGCAATAGACTCAGCCCAGTTTCTGAGTGCTTGGTTTCCTCCCTGGGTCCAAAGGGACGGTATTGACGGTTTTGGACCTGGAGACTACATTCACATAATGACTTTCCAGTTGTACCAAGTCATTGGCCAGTAAAACATCTGCAGGTAATCCAGGCATGACTCCCACTTCCCTTAACCCTTTCCCAATGCCCCAATCCAAATGAAAGTGCGCAACTGGGACAGACTCCAGACACCCTCCATTTCATGATTTTGGGCAAAATGGTTGAGCATGGTGCCAAATCCAGGTGTACCACAGTGACAGCAGCCCCAGTATCCCGGAAACCTTGGGATTTACCCCCTTGAACAAAAACCTTCTGGAAATGTTGGGTCTTGTTGCCCTCTGGTCCAGTCTGCACAGTATGGATGGGGTGACAGAAATCCTCCTCTTTCGGTCTGGTCTGGGTCACTAGGTCTAGGTATGTTGCTCACTCTCTCCTCTTGTTTCCTGGTTGGTGGCAGCCATAGCACTCCAAGCCCCTTGTGGCTTGAGTGCTAGGGTGAGAACTGGAAAGTCTTGTGGGGCAAGGGATCACTCCTGTGATCCCCTGAGATCAGCTGTTGTCTTGTAGTGTAGCAGGGTTAGAGCGGGTGGCTACAGGGTGATATATGACAGGTGCTGGGACTGGGGGTTGCCCTTTAATAGCGTGGTTGGGAGGCACATATACAAACTGTTGTAATTCCTACACCGTTCACCTGATTTGGATGTAAATATGGAGAACTTTACTATTTTTTATTAAGGGGTTATAGCAGGGTTATATCAGTGAACATGAAAAAAAAAGGAATCGTTGCGGACATAACACTTGAAGAATGGAGAAATACACTTAATTCCATTTTGCTTTTTTTTCTTTTTTTCTTATAGCATTGTTCACAATTATGTACATCTTAAGTGCCATTGTAAGAAAAGATAGAATGTGAAAGGAAACAGAGAGGATAAATACTGGAGGTTATATCTTTCTTATTGTCCTTCCCTGAAGTGTTACCACCCAATGCGTAGGTTCCATGTATCCCAACATGAGGCCCACTTTCTGTGTGAATTATCTAGGTCAGCTGAGATAGTGCTCATGGAATGTTTTAGTTTTTTTTCAAAATCTCACTATATTCGGGTATTGCCAACTTGCAAGTTTAAGCTATCATAATCCTAACTGCTAAAAACTGTTGACTTGATAAAAGTTGAGCTTCTTTATAGAGACACTCTATGGGAAGGCCTAATAAAGCTTATTCTGGTTTTGGGGGTATCATATGACCTCACAGCCTCTCTAATATGTTATATGTCTCTAACCATATGTGGGCATTCTCTGGGCAGTCCCAGAGGAAATATTTTAGGGTGCCTGGGGAATCACAACCTCTGAAACATTTGCCATCTAGGGATGGATCAGAAAGTTTCAGCCTGGCTGGCGTCAGGTACCACCTCAAGATAGTCTTGTGTGAGTTTTCTCTCAGGATTGTATTGAGGGAGGAGCTTGTAGCCTGTTTATGTATTATGTTCCATTGCTCATCGGTCAGGGTGATGGCAAGTTCCGATTCTCATGAATGCTGATGGTGAAGGTTAGATGGCGTGGTCTGGTCTAAGAGATAATTGTATATAATGGTTATATTTTTATTGCCTTTCGGAGTATCTACAGTATGCAGCATTTTTCGTAGTGGTTTTTCCTTGCTAAGGTGTTAAGTTTAAGTACCTTGGTAATATTAGCATTTACTTGAGATAGATTAATTCATTCCTTTAATGGTAAGTGGTGTTTGTCTCTTAAGGTCGTGGAGGATCACTGCTGATTTATCTGTAAAAGATCAGCAGCTATAGTATATTTGTTGTCTATCCACCATCTTAATTCTGATAGTCTATTAATTGGTGGATTCTTTTGATATAGCCATAGGGGAGTGATCCACAAGCCTGATTCCATTAAAGTTATTCTTTTGTTTGTTTGAGTCCATACAGCTAATGATTGAACCACACTGCTGGTAAGGGAATAACTGTTTAATTTGGGGTGTAGGCTTAGCCATAATACCTGCTAATGAGAAGGTTCCGCTCCCTAAGGACACTTTTTTCAATCTCTTCCCACACTGGCAGTTGCTCTTTTCCAAACCATTTGGTTATTTTTGCCAGTCTGGTAGCTTTATAGTATGTTAGTAAGTCAGGAAGGAAGGAAGACCACATGTTTATGTCATTTACTAGTTTTTTTTTATAAGCGTGGGATAATTTGCATTGTACGTTAGACCAGATTGTCTGGGGATGAAAATTCCCAAATGTTTAAGATGGTGTTTTACCTATTTAAAAAAAAAAAAAAGTTTCCTGATAATTGAGATTCCATGTACTTTGATAAGGAGACATTTAGAGCCTCGCTTTTGCTGGGATTTATTTGGAAATCAGAAATGCTGCCAAAAAGCCCAAGTGATTTAAATAAATTAGGGATGCTTGTCAATGGTTCAGGGACTTTAAGCATGATGTCATCTGCAAAAAAAGCTCAGTTTGGGTTTGCCATCTGTATTCCCTTTATATTTTGATTTCCTCTTATTGCAAGGCGTTCAATACACACCGCGAAAAGAAGAGGGGATAGGGGACATTCCTGTCGTGTCCCTCTTGCTATTTTAAAAGGTTGAGACTTGAACCCCTGGTATAAAAAATCTAAAAATAGACATATAATAATGTATATTGATATTCGCTGATAGGGTAGGATTTATCATAAACTAATATTAACCTATGACGATATCTAAAATATGATTTTGGAATATAGTTTGACATCACTATTGATTAGTGATATAGGCTTGTAGCTCTTACATTGGGACGGGTCTTTGCATTCTTTGAGATTGACAATTACCTTGGCTTCCAGAAATTCTGGTCTCATAGGTTTACCTGACAGGAAATCCTTGAGTTTGTAGATGGGGTGATAAACTGTCTACAAATAGTTTGTAGTAGTAATTGGTGAACCCATCTGGAACAGGGACTATGTGTGACTAACAGCCATATTAGATTCCCCCAACATTAAAACCCGTAGCCCATATCGAAGCCCTGCTAGACTTATGGCTATTTAATTGGCCTCTTACAGCTATCCACAAACGATCTGCGGGTTACTGGTGGAAAAACTCTACGGGCTGTCGAAATTGGAACCCCGTTGCCGATAAGCCTTTGATCTGTCAAGCCCGTAAATGTTACAAACGCAAATCAATTTTAAATTGCTACGAATCCACAAAGACGCACTGGCGTTTAAACCTGTAAATGGCAAATGGAGGAAAAAATATTGTGGCCTCCAAATAGGACCCGCAACAGTCAACACTCTAAAAGACAATATAAACACACCAGTGGACTGTAAAATATGGGGGAAACATTGAAAGGCATTACAATTACTTGCACAACTATCCCCAAATACAAAATAGGCAATTAAAATAATTATTATTTCATCATATGTTTGAATGGCCATATCGATATGAAAAGCCATGCTGCAAAGTGCATAAAGCAATTAAAGACACACTACCTGATAAATTGCAACACAAAAACATGAAACTTCTTGTCACATTAACCCTTTCTCACTTAAAGAGGCTCTAATGTGGACCCTGAAATATAAATATAATTGCATATACATCTCGCTCATCACATCTACATTGGGATAAGAAATAGTGGCCAAATTACACCATCACATCACATATATCAAGTACCAGGGGAACATTTTAAAATGTGTTGTTCAGGCCTTCAGTCGTGTCCGACTCTCTGTGAACCTATGGACTGCAGCACATTTAGCTAGGTCTCTGCCTGTGCTGTTTCACAAGGTTTGCATGACACAGATACTGGATTGGGTTGCCAGTTCCTTCTCCAGTGGACTGTAATTTGTCAGACCTCTCTGCTATGACCTGCCCACCTTCAGTCACCCGACATGGTATAGTTCATAGCTTCATTGAAGTACCCATGCCTCTTCACCGCCACACGGCAGCAAGCTAGAAGAGGAACCGGGGAAAATAAACTACACTAATCTGCTCTAACCCATTAGGAAGGGCTGCAAACACACATGGAGGCTGTGCAGAGACATGTGGAGCAACAACCAAATCACCTCCATCAGGGACAATGTCCACTATGGCCATCCTGTAAAGTCCCACGCCATTGCGGGTGGCCATGTGCCAAAATGTATACCCATTATCATTTGATAACCTCCTATTAAGTGTTTGCTATCAATGTATTCACAATATCACCTGTCATATTACAATTAGGCCTTCAGAGGAATGTTGATACTTCACACTATCACTAACTGGACCTGTCATTTGTATTAATCCTTTATTATCATATATTATATATATTATTATTATATGATATCTTATGATTTTATTATTATTAGTATTAAACATATTAATTGATTGCATAATAACTAGGGCTCATTAGTTTACAGATATAGGAATGTGACATAAATGGGATTGTATGGATACCCCATAACCACAACCATTGAAAACACACTGACATGGTGAGAATGGTATAACAAAGCTTTATTTCATGCACAGAGCACAATCAGCAATGGACAAGACTGTGCATTAATATCATGGGTGTGGTGTGGACAGATACCTGAAGGACAAGAGGCTGTGGGCTATCAAAGGAGATCTAAAGAGGTTAACTGTTAGACAATATCATAAGGATAAAGCATAGCATCTACTAGGGTCACATGTGGTCAGGACACCACAGTAACCATAATCGAATGTGACATAGGAACATCATATAACACTTCATTTAATAGAAATAATAATGAATACCCATACAGCAACCATATAGTCTCCATCTGCTATATTAAACCAATGCTATAAATCATGGATCATGTGATACTAATCATCTCCACACACAGTGTGTTTGCATACATTAATGATGATTCCGAAATAGATGATAGGAATCTGGGAATCATAAAGAGGAGGTGTTAAAACAATCATAAGCTGTTATTGCACTACATTGTTTTTGCTCTAGGTACTACAATAAACCAATTAATATGAACATCATCTATGAGCAGTGATAACCATAATGATTCTGTCCTGTTCAATCAGCCTTCCCGGAATATATTGAGCATATGTTATACAACAAGGCATGCTTCACTGCCAACACAATCTTTTAGCAAAGAGTACTATCACTATCCACATGGAATAGTTGTGCTATGCTGATATCACATCTCACTGGTATATGGGTAGTACCAAGGCCAGACAGATTACACTTTTCACATTACCCCTAAACACATGCACATTGATCCTGATGTCAAACCAAGCAAATTATCCATTTTGTTTGTGGATGACATGAAATACATTGGTCCGCTTTCATAATGTTAACGGGATGAAATGCAACAAAAATGCATGTACTGGTTTGGACCGTGCAACTCTAAAGCCGAGACACTATTCATTATAATTGAAACTCACACTAGTCATGTTCATTAGTGAAGAGATATGTAGTCAAATATTGCATTTCAGATCCATCTGCAGTGGTGAATGACACTGAGTGAATGCCTGTTGGGAACTGGGTTGAGTGTTTACTCACATGATGGTATTGTACTGCTCGAAGATGAAGAACATGTCTTCATGGTTGTGAGATTTGGTTATTAACACCTACAGAAACAAGAACAAGATATCAATCATAACAATATTCTGATTAACTACAACACCTCATCTCAAGGTCAATCCACATTGAACATCAATTCTTGAAATGTTAAACATAACCAGACATGTACACACTCTGTAGCCAGCCAATAGTATGTCAGTATGTCTATATCAATCAGTATTCGGTGAGGAGTGATCAAGAGGAGGACTTTGTTGATGGTCCTAAGACCTCCTGTTACGCAGTACTGGGCCCCACGCCCGTGCCCGCGCACCGTCTCCCTTTTCCATGTCTAGCTGGTGTTTGAGCATGGGGTGCCACTACGTTGGGTGGCTGGGGAACAGGTTGAGATGGTGGTGAGGTCTGAGATGAGGAGGCCACTGTCTCGGGTTGCAGTTGTGAAACTGAAGGCTGGAGAGGTATGAGCTGGCTTTCCCCTAATTGAATGAGTTGCTGTCTATCCCGAATCTCCTGTGCTTCCTCATCTCAGAATTGAGTGATCTGTTGCTCACCAGGAGGATGTGTGTGTGAGAGCCGAACCTGCCTCCTGAGAAATCTGAGCCTCTCAGTCTGTTGTTTCTTTCATGTCATGCTCTCCCTGGTGAAATGGACCATGATTTTCCTCAAAGTCAGGGGTGGTGGGGTTGATGGCATTGGGGCTGATGTTGACGGCATTAGGGCCGGATGTGTCGGCAGGAGTGCCTAAGGTGACGGCAGGAGTGCCTGAGGTGATGGCAGCAGGGCCCAAGGTGACGGCATTGGGGCCTGAGGTGTCGGCAGGATGGCTGGAGTGTTAGGCCATGTTGGGGGAGCCCATTGTGTGGGAGGCCATGTTGGGGAAGCCCATTGTGTGGGAGGCCATATTAGGGGAGCCCATTGTGTGGGAGTGGTTGTGGCCTGCCATGGCTGCAATGTTGTTGTAGCAGGCGGCAGCTGTGTTGATGGCTGGGGCCCAGTCAATGTAGTCATGTTTGGTGTGGTTGTTCATTGGCTCCATGACATGCCCGGTGGAAGGGGCTGGAACAGCTGTGCATGGCTGTATGATGCGTTTGAGGGCCCGGGCAGTGGACACTACTCCCGAGATGAGGGTGATCATATGGATGATCACGCTCATCTCAGTAGTAGGATTCACTGCCCGCTTCTGTGGATGGTCCCAGTCCCTCTGGAATGTCCTGACCTTGTTCGTCAACCACTCCCACCTCTAGTGGAGCCTCCACTTTTTCCTCTGCGGTCAGCTTTGTCCTCCTGGGTACTAAAATGGAAATATATATATATTTGAGTTGGTTTCCCTACAAAATTGACAGCTATGTGTTTCCATATCCTTGACATCATGGTCACCTGTGATTGACTGTGGTGCTTGTGTTACACAGATGAACCACCCCCTGCATAATGAGCATTGTGGATCATGGCTCATATGAATATGTGTACTGCAGGTGCAGTGTGCCATCTGCATGTGCATCAAATATGTGCTCTGCTGGATCTGCTGTGCAGTGTGTGAGACTGACCAATCTGTGACATGTTCCCAACAATGGTTGTTAATATGCAGCTGAGACATGGTCCAGGTTGGGACAGTATATGACACACACATGCAGTCCTACAGAGTCTGTACCCACATATGCCGCAGTGCACACACCCAGACATGTACTCTCTTTTGAATGTCAAATCAATAGCAATAGCAAATTGTACGCAGCATCAGTTTTAACTGCAGGTATTGGACAGACATTTCATGGATACAAATTATGAAAATGATATGTTTGCTACCAGGATTTACATGGCTATTGATGCCCCATATATCTTCACTCACAACCATAGGGCTTACAGTGCTAGTATGTCAGTTTTCTATGTGTGGGCAGGGGTGTAGGAGCGAGAATAATTCTACAGGGGTACAGCTCATTGTATACACCAGCCAGAGAAAAAGCATCATTATCTATACATACAAACATCAAGATATATGCACAGTATTCCCCCCCCCCCCCCCCCCCCCCCCCAGTTCATACACCAATGTGTGTGGTGTGATATGATACTCACATTGCATGGTTCTTGGCACACCCATGTCCACCTGTCCTGGTAGGCCACTACTGCCGCTCGTTTAATCTACTTTTTCAGGGTCTGTTGGCTGGTGGCCCACCACCGGTTGCACTTGCAGCTCTTGCCTCCTCTGCCATCTTCTTCTCCACCAACAGGCGGCTGTCGTCATATCTGTGTTTGACAGACTTTACATCCCTGTTTGCAACCCCTAATCCTGCAACAGCAGAAGCTATCTTACTCCAGGTCTGCTTTCTGGCTAGGTCTCACATCTCTCCCACCATGTATGATTCTATAGCGGGCACGGATTTCCCTGAGGAGGACGTCCATCTTCTCTGGGCTATAATTGGGGGCCATGTACTTTGCCACGACCTCTTGCCCTTCCAACTGTGCCTGGGGTTCCTGGCCTCCCTGTTCTCCCCCTAGGGCTGTTCCGTCATACCCCCTACCCCCCCCCCCCCATGGGATCATTCCCCTGACCCTCTGCCCCTACTCCTTGTGGGCCTACATCTGGGGGCACATCTGCCCCCCTCCTGCTCTCCTCAACCTGTACCTCCTCTCCCTGACCTGGCTCTCCATACCTCTACTTCTCATCCTCTCCTCACTCTCCCCCTCCGGTGTTCCTCTCACTTTCCTCCTCCCCTCCTCTACCCTCCTATAATTTTTGAAATAAATATAAAGATAAATAAATATAATATATACGTGTATGTGGTAAACTTAGTGTTACATAGGCACATAGTAAGCCCCTCAAGATCAACCTTTTAAGATCCCCTCTGATCTGCAATATGCAAATTATTTTTTTATTGATTCAGAGGAAGACAAACAGAAAAAAAAACAAAAAGGGAAACTTTGCTAATTGTCTCAAAAGGGAAAATAATGAATTCCTTCCTGACCCCAGATACTGGCAATGTGATTCCTCCCTGGATCAATACTCCCTCTCTAATTAACCAGGATAACCCTGAATGTCCTTTTTAATAAAAAAATATATCCAATCCCTTTTTAAAGTTATCTATTGAATCTGATGTCGCCACGTCCCTTGGTAGAGACTTCCACAGATTTACTACCCTTACTGTGAAGAACCCTTTTCTTTCTTTGAGGTGGAATCTGTTTACTTCTAACCTCAAAGGATTCTTGTCAGTTGAAAACCTCTTGGCACAAAAAGCTCCCTTGACAAATCTTTATAATGACCCTGGATGTATTTATATAGAGTAATCATATCACCTCTTAGATGCCTTTTTTCTAGAGAAAATACGTTTAATTTGGTTAGTCTTTCTTCATAATGTAGCCGCTCCATTCCCCTTATTAGATTTGCTGTCCTTCTCTGTACTTTTTCCACTTCTAAAATGTCCTTTTTATGAAGTGGTGCCAAAAACTGTACTCCACTTTCCTTCATTAAGTTTATAAATTGCATGGTTATTTTTCCTTCCCAGACGCATAACCTTACATTTATTCATATTAAATCTCATCTGCCTGTGAGGAATTGACTCTGCTGGGTTTTGAACCCTGGTCCCAGGCTGCTATACCTCTTCCCTACCACTGCGCCAGCCTGCCTTTTGTGAATTCCATTGAGACCTTATAAGCTTGACTCTGCTAGCAATTTTATCAGTACCTAAGTCTCTTCAGCTGTGTCTGGTCAGGTGTCTGGTCCTTGGCCTATGTAAGGCACTTCCTGTCAAATGTACCTTGCCAGATTATTGTTGGTTCCTGGTCCCTTCAATAAAAGCGTGTTCCTGTTTAACCTACAAGTTGCTGAACCGGATTATTGCTGACCTTGGCTACTGGTCTCCACAAACTTTGTGATTCCTATATCATTACACTGCCATTTAATTGCCCATTTCTCTAATTTATGCAAATCCTTTTGGAGGGAAAGTACATCATTTTCTGATTTAATTACCTTGCACAACTTTGTGTCATCAGCAAAAATGGAGACAATACTTTCCAGTCCTACTTCTAAGTCATTGATACATACGTTAAAAAGGAGAGGACCTAATATTGAGCCCTGAGGAGCCCCACTTACCACATTAGTCCAATCTGAGTATGTTCCATTTACAACAACCCTTTGCTTCCTGTCTTTTAGCCAGCTCTCAATCCATGTGCATATATTTACTGCAATTCCTGTATCCCTTGGTTTGCACAATAGGCTCCCATGTGGCACTGTATCAAAAGCCTTTGCAAAATCTAAAAAGACTACATCCACTGAGATGCCTTGATCCAGGTTCCTACTAACCGCCTCAAAGAAACTAATTAGATCTGTTTGACATGACCTATCCTTCATAAATCCATGTTGGCTCCTACTTACAATCCTGTTTGAATAGACATATTCTTGTATATTATCCCGTATTCACCCTTCTAAAAGCTTTCCCACTACAGAAGTGAGGCTTACAGGTCTATAATTCCCTTCTTAAATATAGGTATCACCTCGGCTTTTCTCCAGTCATCTGGTAGCGACCCAGAGTTGAGTGAATCTTGAAAAATTAGCTCTTATCCTAAGACACTGCCTATCCTGCAGCACTCTCTCATGGTGGCTCAGCTCAGCCACACACCTAAGCCTGGGAACATACAAGGTGGTGGTGTGGGTGTATTGCTTTCCACTTGCTGTACTTTTCACCTCTTACCCCCTGTCCCATCCCTCTAATTCTCATCCTTTGAAGTTCATACTATCCGCCTCTTCTCACATATTTCTCTACGTGTTGCTGTGATCTATTACCCCCCAGGCACTCCCTCTCAATTTCTTGATCACTCTTCTGCCTGGCTCCCTCACTCCAAGGTTCTTTCACTGGTACTTGGAGATTTTAACATTCCCATTGACACTCCTACCTCCCCAGCTGCAGCCAAACTGCTTGCACTCATCATGCTGGACACTCTCTAGACCTTATCTTCATCAATCCCAGCACAACCTCCAACCCAGTCATCCACCCACTTCCTCTATCTGACAATCACTTCCTTACCTTCAACCTTGTTGGGGAATTTCACTGATACACTAGTTGACTGCCAAGGTAAACCAGAACTCCAGGACCCACGCACACACAGAGCTTTTCCAAACAGATTCTCTGTTTATTTCAACTTTGGTCAGAGCTTATAAAACAAAAAAGCAATCAATCCTGACATGTCTCATTTTCGTCCAGTACCAGGTACCAGTACCAGGTGCACAGAGTTGGTCACGTTCATAAACATTCCTAGAGTGTTCTTAGGGTCTATGTAACAAAACTTGGAAGAAAATAATTAGCGGATAACGGTTTCAATGATACACAATCCAAGGGCAGTTTCTAGCCACCCCTGACATCAATGGTTCTTGCTGAGCTGAAAAACACAAAAGTTAACCCTTCATTCCCCTCTTAGATCACAACCGTGATCTCACCTAGATAACTATATGACAGAAGTATAACAAATTATAGCAAAAAAGGTTGTTGTGAATATATATATAAAGTGTGTGGCTTTGTGGTTAAACTAATTTGTGAAAATATAATATGCTTTATTACCCTTGGTCAGGTCACAACCCATAATAAATTTCTTACAATGTCTGTGATCTTTTCACATAAAACATTATAAAAGCATAATAAAAACATACTAAGTGGACCAGGCTTCAAAAAAGTTCAAGACCTCTAAAAAGACTCGGTACAGGTGAGTTTCCCACAACATGGAGGTATTACATCACATGGAGTCCTTTGCAGCCTTTACCTTAATACATTCCCAACAAGAACACTTCAAAAGAAAACATAGTTATAAATAGAACATCAATATGTATACATCAATATAAACATTAGAAAATCGCAAGTTTATTAATCCGATATGATTTGTGGAATAATAAAAAGTCTTTCAATAATGGGATCCATAACACAAGTATCACAGTTCAGATATTATAGTCTGTTGAATGAAAGTTTTTCAATTATTAGTGATTATAAAGCGGGAGCAAGGAAAGATGACATTTTGATGGTAAAGCAATACATTCAGGAAGACGGGTGAGCACCTGTTTGACGATATTCATAGAGGAAATAAATAATCCGATGGGGTGAATGAAAACGTCCATATATGCTGTTATATGTATCCAAGAGATAATCCAGATAGCGGCGGCATGGATATAAAAGTCCAGATTTGTAAAATAAAACCCAATGGTTAATGTAGAGAAAATGGCCTTACATAATTCTTCAACCAATTACCAATAACTAGGTCATAGAACCTATTTCCCTTTATACTTATTGTCTTATGAGGCATTTAGCTGATAGATGTGATTTAATAACCAATAAAGTTTGCAGTGATATTACTAATAACCCAGAGTGTATGCATGATAACTTCTTCTTTCCCTAATTACTATTCCTTATCAGATGTTAGTACGTACTAGATTCCAGAATAGTGTGCAAAAATGTTAGAAGTGAAAGAACAGCAAAAAAAAGAAAACAGGTATAGTACAGAGTAGAATAAATAGGAAAGTGACAATACAGGGAACACATATGCTTCATACAACCCTAGTCTTACAGATCACAGTTAGCCAGGCCCCTCTTTGTCCATATGGTAAGTGATAAACAGGTGGATCACTTGCTTCTGGATGGTGAGATTCTCTGGTTCATCATGTGCAGATCTTCAAGACAAGGAGTATGTGGTGTCTTAGCAGGTCTTTAATTTTGTTTTCCTTTCCAGCAGATACATATATTAGTGTATTGTCATGTCAATGAGCAAAAGTTTGACCTTTCCCCTTTTTCTTGGGTGCAGACAAGATTTTTGTCTTGGCTTTGTCTTTAGTCAGCAAACTCTGTATCTGTTTCTTGATATTTTAGATATTCTCACATCATATACACCTACCCTAAATTTTCCCTAACTGTAACATAAATATAACAGATGCATAACTCTATAATAAACAAGGGGTGATATAAATTGAAATTAAGTGATAATGTAAATCATGCAAAGCTAATAACAATATTAAATACTTGTAAAAGATATATTGAACCATTATTTTGTACTCCTGCTAAAGTAGAAAAAAATATCATTAGAACAGTTTCAATACTGCTAATTATGTCCCTATAAGTGATAAGACATTGCTTAATTTATCTTACATCAGTTTGTATATTTAAAAATAAATTGCTAATTTTATTACTGTCGATATTAATTTACTACTAAAACTCTAAAATATTTTCTTAACTCATAATGTAATCCACCTCTTATCTTATTTCTGTCTTAGAGGCTTAGAAATACCTTAAAAAGATTTTCATAATTCTCTACTCATTTGCACCATGGCCATCATCTGAGCTCGGGATGGTCTGGAAGAATAACTGGTACAATATTAAAGTGTTTATCCAGCATGAATAAACAAAACATAACGCATAAAATAATACAGAATTTGTATGATAAGGTTCTGTAACCAGATAAGATATCATACACTGATTTCTAGTGATATGTGCACCCCCCTGTGCAATAGTTAGTAGACAGGGACAGTGCACAAACCATATTTATACCGATAGAAAGAAATGTCAACACAAGGAGTGTTTTAATTATTTCTAAAAAAAATCCTAATTATGAAAAATTTGGACATCTATAAATACAATTACATATCTCTATATACTCCTATTCTGTTGTAATTTCTGACCATACTATACTCTTAAAATAATTGCAACTTGTTAAATCTTAAAAAATAATTAATTCTATTGAACCTAAATATTACTAAAACATATGTACTACGCTACTACTATTATCTCAAAAGAGATTTTGGGTTTAAAATCTGTTTTTTTTTTCCTTTTTTTTTAAACCCAGTATTTTACCAATTACTGTTTTTTTTTGTTGTTTTTTTACTTGCAACTAATGTTCTCAAATATCAACCTTAAACATTTTAACAGAATTAATGAACCATCATTAATAAAACCTTAATTTTGGTTATCCAAAAATGGCAGACAATATAACATATACAAATATTAAAACACAAATATTAACCTGAAATTGGTTGATTTCAACTTATATATTTGTTATTGACAATTTTATTATACTGTTGGTCAGATATAATGGATACTCTTTGCACAAAAGTGCAATGATATAATTTGTTTACCAGTTTCCTATATGAATACCAAATTCATCATACACCATTCTAGGAGATCAACAACAGATTTCTCTTTCAAATACCACAAATTCACATGACAATCAGTACATACATGACAGACCAATCTAAATCTAGTTTACATACTTTATAACACTGTAAACATACGTTCAAACACACTCAAAAACAACACAGAACAGAGGACCAATCTTCCTTTTTCTCCAATTTCTTCACACAGCACTCACTGAACATGGTACTTCACACTCAATACTCACAAGTACTGACACTCATTACTCACATTCAGGGGCCCAATTCATTCGCTGTTCACTCCTTCCATATTGTTTACTCCAACACTGTACGTAATTAACATAGCAAATTTGAATTCCATTGTCAATCATCAATAAACACAGTTACGCAGAACTTTAGTCTAAACAACACCAGCCTTTAAATGGAAGGCTTAGCTCTGTTAAGCTATATCTGTTTTAATTAAAATTGACAGCGTTTATTAAAATAATACCCTGTCAGGTACAACATCTCTATAATATATCCTAATCCTAGTATCAGTAATTAACACCTTTACATGTACAATATTTAAATTAATTCTACTTCATTTTCAGTATATAATCATATATAGAGAAAAAAGTCAGTAAACAGAGACACACTGTACATCTCTGCTACCCTGTATTTATTCTTTAAACCAAACCCCCCTTTCTGTGCACTTGCAAAATACAATTTCTTCAGAATTTTTTTTCTTTTCTTGCCGGCCTAAAAAATCTGTTGATAAAAACACATAAACATAGGATTTAGACAAATACATAACATAATTTTGAGCTCACAAAATGCACATACATTTTTAAATCACTTTGTAGGAACAAAAAATAAAAATAAAAGATAAAATAAAAATAATTTACTTATAGCAGGGTTTAGCATTAAAAAGGTCTGTCGGGAAAAACAGCTATATAGTGAATCAGCTCAAAACGTGGTAGCTTTAAACAGGGTCTACCTCTATATAATAAAGTCAGGCTTTCAAATTATATTACACTCTATCAAAACATAATTTACTCTTTAAATCCTTCACCTCATCAACACCTCCCCCAAAAAATAATTTTACTATATTTGCAACAGAATTTGGCTAAATGCTGGTAAAAATGCAAAAACATCTACATAAGCAACTTATTATGATACATTATTTTATCTAACGCTCTGCAACTTTTAAAGTGGGTGGAAACCTCCAGGGAAGGGAGTGGATTATAACGGCTTATCTCCTTCCTGCTAGTCCGCTTACTGATTATATACATTTCCTCATCTGACTCCACTTCACTTTCGTCACTGTCCTCACTCAGCACTTCTGTTTGTAAAACACTGTATCCAGTAGTGGGAGGGCATTGAGATTTACCTCGGGATGCCTCCTGTTTCAACTTTCCCTTAATAACTTTCTCCTGTTATTTTAATTTTAATTTTTTTTTTAAATAAAAAGATTGCAATATCTTTACACCAGCAATTTATTACAAATACCACACTTTACTACGCTATGGTAAAAATCATAAATCAGCTTCTGAAAAATGCTCTCTCTGAAACAGAAACGAAACAGAATGTGTGTCCTATCAGACAAGCCGGGGTTAGCAATGCAGCTCGGGCTGTCTGCTATTTCAGACTAACACTTCTTAAAAAAAAATGAAAGGGGACATGCACGAATTCTAACGAGATAGAAAATAATACATTTGTGTAGCAATTACAACAAGCAAAATAACCAGGCTGAGAAAAATGCAGTATGCTCATACTTAGAAAGGAAAAAAAATCTGCAATTTATTACAGTGTTTGGACATGTAACATCACACCTTCACAGACAGCTCCCACTCCAACTGTCTGCTTTCAGTAGACTAGCCTCTCTTTCTCCTGGATTCCTAGCACTTCAAGTTCTTCCAAAATACAATTTATAATATTATTCATTCTCAAATCAAAATAAAACATCAATTATCTTAAACAGCACAGCCATACAGCACAATTTCTAAGCAAGCCAAAAGCAATTCAGTTTGGGTACCTCGGCATCAAATAATTATTTTATAATTTTCCTGATTTCTGCAAAAGAAATCCCATTACCTATGAAGCCTACCAAAGGTTTGCCTGTGCTTTTAAGCACTCAAAGTCTACCAAAGACTACTCCCATATATTCCCCTAAATAATCTGGTTCGACTTTGGGATGAATGAGGGCAAGAGAAGAGGTCATAACAAGAGACACTGGTCCCTTACCTCTCAGATTTCCCATCCATTCCAGCTTGTTGGGGAATTTCATAGATACTCTGCCAAGGTAACCCAGAACTCCAGGACAACCTGGGGGACCTGTCTGGAATATGCACACACACAGAGCTTTTCCAAAAAGATTCTCCGTTTGTTTCAACTTTGGTCAGAGCTTATAAAACAAAAAAGCAATCAATCATGACATGTCTCAGTTTCTAGCCACCCCTGATATCAATGGTTCTTGCTGAGCTTAATAATCAGTAATTATGTGTGCTGTAAATTAAGGGTTAATATATATTAGAGGTCAAAATATAAAAAAACTTACAAGGCTCCTTTACTTTCTCTTCATTGTTCACAAACCCACCAATGCCTAGACCTGTGTATTCACTTGCTCAGCTACAGCACAGTCAATGATTTATTGCCCTTTAAAACCGCTTCCTGCAGCGTTAATTGCGGTCCCCTGCTTTCTATAGGCTGTTAGGCCTGCGTCGCACTCTGCTATTACTCGTTTGGATCGTAAATGTGGCCTGCATCTATTCCGGCCACCTAACAGTTTGCATGCGTGGAAAGGATTTACAGGCTTGCGGCTCCAACCCGCTGGTCGTGGCATGGCTGAATATAATAGCTCTGTAACTACGCAGAATTTCAAGCCTGCAGGCTTTGCGGGTGTACCTGTGCTGCTACGGGCTTGGAATTTAATATGGCCCTTAGTCTCTTTTATAGCTCTTTTATATATAACACAACAGATTGCTCACTTTTTGGAAGGTTAATAGAGGAGAGAAAGTTATTAATTTGCCTTACATGATCAGTACTTTTCAAATGTGATTTCATTTGGCTGGTAAATTGCCTCATCATTCTCCACCTTTAGTTTAAGGATGAATTAATTTGCTCTTTGCTGGTTGAGCTTTTTGTCTAGCATTTTGTCAGGTTTATTTGCGTACTAGTGACTTGCCCATCAAAAATTACGGTGCAATAAAATTTGAAGCCATGGCAATGCTGTTTGCGACACAATGTAAAGCTTTTTTTACTCTGAGGACCTTCGGCGCTCATTGCGAGCCTCTCCTGTCGTGTACTTTTGCTCCTCTGAGCACCTTCGGCACGATATATATAACTGTAGTGTAAAATATATATTTTTTTTAGTGTAGTGTAAAGGTATACATTTTTATTTTCCATTACTAATTAATACTTAATGTATCCAGAAAGTAACGGCAGTGTAAAATATGCTATTTAGTTTTTAGTTTTTTTTTATATATTTTTTTTTTTACTAATAGTTAATTACCGGTAATTAATTACTTAATAAATTAATATACTTTATCTATTTCTAATTAATATATCCAGCAATCAATATCCTGAAAATCTCTTTTGATTTTCCTGCAGCATACAATGTACATTTGGACTGTTGCTGCCCTGATGAGAAAGTGTCAGCAATGTGCTGTATAAATAGGCTGTGTGCGCGTGGCCAAACCGTTGGTTTAGTGGGGTAAAGCGCCATTTTAGATTTGTAATGTTATTAGTTGAAAGTTAGTGTTGTAAAATGAAGGCGATTGTCTATGTGTCACATGGCTCGCAAGCATTTTCCGTCCTTTCTAATAGTGTATTTTTTACCTCGTACGTTCCTGGGTGTTACGCGGCTGGCGGTGTTTTGTGCGGTATTTTTTGTGTTTTTCGTATTTTTCAATTTGCACGGTTCGGCCGTTAACTTCGTATTTTTCTGACCTCTGATTTTTTTTTCTAAGTTCTGCGCCTCACAAAGTTCTGCGTTCCTCAACTGCTTGCAGCCTAAGGCAATCCCGCGTTTCCAAACTGCTTGAAGGCTAACTCCCACGTTTTTCAATGTCTCAACTGCTCGCCTCGCTTTGCGAGGCTTGCAGGAGCGCCTTTGTCGCTCATTTTGTCTAAGTCCTGCGTCTTTCAATGCTTCAACTGTGAGTTTTAATGCATCAACGCGAGGAGAGAAGGCTATGAGCGCGTTTGGCGCTCATCGCCTAAGTGGTGCGAGTTTTAATGCCTCAACTGCTCGCCTCGCAGGCAATGAGCACCTTCTGCGCTGATCGCTTAATAAGTCGTGCGCAACAGTGCAAAGCATGATGATGTCTCGCAGTTCGACAATTATAAAATGTTATGTGAAATACTGAGTTATTTGCAGCACAATTACAACCTTCCTCCTTAGAATCTTATACAGTTCCTATTTTAGTTTATAAATTTCCGCTTGGACTCTAGGTGATTTTAAAGGGGGTGTGGTGACTTGAAGGGCTGAGATCTCAGCATTTAATGTTTTGATTTGGGCCAGCTCAAGTTTTTTGGAGAGGTTTATGTGCGGTCCAGACTCACGCATTATCCATTTCCCTGCCACTCTAAATCATTAAAGAGGGCCAGGTTTAGAGCCCATGAGGGCGAGTGTCCCTTGGGTAGTAGGTCACTCAAAGAGATACTAGTCATGTCATGGTCTGACCAGGCAATGGGTCGGATCTCTGCGTCTGACAGATTCGGAGCTAGGTGTTGTTGGATTAAGATATAGTGGATGCAGGAGTGTGAATTGTGTCTGGCTGAATAGTGTATATATTTCATTAGGGTGTAGTATTCGCCACGCATCGAGCATACTTTAGTTTTTGAGCATTGATTTGAAAGATTTGGTGACTGTAAGGACCACGGACGAGGGTGTGGAACCTGATCTATCTTTTGCTGGGTCTAGTACTGAATTCATGTCACCCCCCAGGATCCAAGCTGAATGGTGCCAAATCGGTAATTCAATCTTTTATTCTATGGAAGAAGGCTGCTTGCCCAGTATGAGATCTTACGTTCATTAATGGTACCTTGTAGAATGTATCTCCTATCATGATCTTTATGGGTAGATATATGCTGAACGTTCAGTCTCTTATGTATCAGTATTGATACCCCTCTTTTTTTATCAGAGGCAGTCGAATGGTATGTTTGTGTAAAGTATTTACCCCAATATTTTGGAATAGCAATTTTTTTTTAAATGGGTTTCTTGCATTAGGACAATGCGATTCTATTCTCCCAGGGCAATCTCCCACTTTATCGGTTCATTTAACCCTTGAACATTATGAGGCTATTTTTAAGGTCAGTACTCTCACCACTTCTACCGATTACACAACTTAGAGAAGGAACTCTGGAATGCAAGCTGATCTCGGAGGGCGACAGATCAGGAGAGGGCTTCTAGTTGGTATTGGTGAGGATGAACAACTCCAAGTAGGTGGTGGGGTAGGTGGTGCGGGGGGGGGGGGGGGCGGATAGTGAGAAGTGAAGAGGAAGCTAGAAGCAAGCAAGAGAAAAATATATAGAGTATTAGTAGAGTACGGCAATTACAACATATTTTGCAATTCAATAGAACAATCCTTCAGTGCACAGTTATCTTGTTACTAAAGAATGTTGACAATATGATTATGTAAGACGATTTACAGTTTAAACTGAACTGAGCAAAGGGATGTCCTCATAGAACCTGCGGTGAGGTACCAGGTATCCTTCTAATAGAGTACGCTGGTGACTCACCTAAAATAATAATCATCATAATAATAATAATAATAATAATAATAATAATAAAATAGAAAAATATGTCAAATTTAACCCCTAAGGGATGGAATCGTTTTCTTTAATATGTTTCCTTTTATTAAGGAACATGACGGCACATACAATTAATTATCAGCAACATGGCTCATAGGTAAGTCCTCAACTTTTTGTGTGAGTAGTTTAAGATGAGGCCTCCATTGCTGCAACGGCTATGGGCTCTGGCTCAGGTAAAAAGAGCTGGAGCATCTTCAGGTAAACTTGTCTAGATACAATTATAAATCACTGCTGCTATAGAACTGCCAAGCTGTTAAAGAGAGTCATTGTAATGTTGCTGTAGAGACCCAAGGAAGAGGAGACTGTATTGTATACCTTGTGAGGATTCCTGGACTGCAGCAAATGGTGCCAACACCAGGGAGCCAGGACCTATATTGGAAATCAAGATTTGGAAGAAGTTTGTGGTTTCCTTACAAATGATGGATGGTGTACGTTTAATAAACTTATATATATATGCAGTATATATTTCCACAACACAAGCTGAGATCCCGCTCCATGCTGATGATAGCCAGTAAGCTTGAAACAGCTGTACATGGATTGGATACTCAGCCTGTGTTTATTCCAACCTTGGCTTTGCATTAAAGCTGTGCATAAGCTTAAAGGAAGCCATGTTTGATAATGGCTACGGAATGAAGAGCGAGGCATTTGTGGGCATATTTGTGTGTCCCAGCTCAACTTCCCAGAATGCAGTGTAATAACTGTTTTTCTCGGAACTCTGAGTTCGAAGCAGGTTTTTTAACTTGCTTTAGACATTCAAATGTGAACACAGATGTACTTTTTATTTACTGTACTACTGGATGGTGGAGGGCTTCTATCGCTCTTTTGCCAACCATATTATAAATGATTGTTGTGGTGAACTACCTACTCATAATTTCCACAACACAGGCTGAGATCCCGCTCCATGCTGATGATAGCCAGTAAGCTTGAAACAGCTGTACATGGATTGGATACTCTGCCTGTGTTTATCCCAACTTTGGCTTTGCATTAAAGCTGTGTAATACAGCATGCATAAGCTTAAAGGAAGCCATGTTTGATAATGGCTACGGAATGAAGAGCGAGGCATTTGTGGGCATATTTGTGTGTCCCAGCTCAACTTCCCAGAATGCAGTGTAATAACTGTTTTTCTCGGAACTCTGAGTTCGAAGCAGGTTTTTTAACTTGCTTTAGACATTCAAATGTGAACACAGATGTACTTTTTATTTACTGTACTACTGGACGGTGGAGGGCTTCTATCGCTCTTTTGCCCACCATATTATAAATGATTGTTGTGGTGAACTACCTACTCATAA
The DNA here is from genome assembly GCA_027410445.1 of Discoglossus pictus. Lineage (NCBI taxonomy): Eukaryota > Metazoa > Chordata > Amphibia > Anura > Alytidae > Discoglossus > Discoglossus pictus. Next base: position 233,527,608 of record CM050167.1, read on the forward strand.
TTTCCACAACACAGGCTGAGATCCCGCTCCATGCTGATGATGGCCAGTAAGCTTGAAACAGCTGTACATGGATTGGATACTCTGCCTGTGTTTATCCCAACTTTGGCTTTGCATTAAAGCTGTGTAATACAGCATGCATAAGCTTAAAGGAAGCCATGTTTGATAATGGCTACGGAATGAAGAGCGAGGCATTTGTGGGCATATTTGTGTGTCCCAGCTCAACTTCCCAGAATGCAGTGTAATAACTGTTTTTCTCTGAACTCTGAGCTGGAAGCAGGTTTTTTAACTTGCTTTAGACATTCAAATGTGAACACAGATGTACTTTTTATTTACTGTACTACTGGACGGTGGAGGGCTTCTATCGCTCTTTTGCCCACCATATTATAAATGATTGTTGTGGTGAACTACCTACTCATAATTTCCACAACACAGGCTGAGATCCCGCTCCATGCTGATGATAGCCAGTAAGCTTGAAACAGCTGTACATGGATTGGATACTCTGCCTGTGTTTATCCCAACTTTGGCTTTGCATTAAAGCTGTGTAATACAGCATGCATAAGCTTAAAGGAAGCCAAGTTTGATAATGGCTATGGAATGAAGAGCGAGGCATTTGTAGGCATATTTGTGTGTCCCAGCTCAACTTCCCAGAATGCAGTGTAACTGTTTTTCTCTGAACTCTGAGCTGGAAGCAGGTTTTTTTACTTGCTTTAGACATTCAAATGTGAACACAGATGTACTTTTTATTTAATATATATATATATATATATATATATATATATATATATATATATATAAATAAATAATATGTGCATATATATATAAACATATATAGTTATTAAAATATGTATTTAACATCATTTAAATTTAGATTTTTTTTTTCTTTTTCTATTTGTTTTTTTAGGAAATTGAGATGATAAATAATAATACTATCAATAATACTATAAAAAATATAATATATCAAATGAGAACATCAAATATATAAAATGAGAACAAATAAAAATGATAAATAATGTCCCTATAATACATGATAAATCATGAAGATTACGCGTGATTTGTTATGTATTATAGGGACATTATTTATCATTTTTGTTTGTTCTCATTTGATATATTTTATGTTCTCAAATGATATATTATATTTTTTATAGTATGCTCAGATTTATTAGTATCAACAACACATTGATTAATATGTTCAGGGAATTATAACACAAAAACAGTTGGCTCTTTATTCACATTTATTTAGGTTATAGTGAATTTGCCTCATTAGTTGTGAAACAAATATACACAATATTATTATGATTTTCACATGTAGGTGTGATGATTTAGTATTATTTTAGTTTTGTCACCACGGAGTGATACATTTTGAGTTGTCGAAACAGATCTAGATATGCAGGTGGTTTGCTTGTATGCTATTGACAGCCGGTGTTCTGACAATCCTGAAATCTGTTATTGAAGTGGACCACATTTTAATTAGTATTAGCATGGTATTAGTATATGTAGCATGGCACAATCATATTTCAGCCTACAAACCAAATGCCAGCCTTGGTGCAAGTCTTAATTTTCACATTTTGAATATATCACCAGTGCTTTTAAAGGATTAAAAAACTTTGTGCCACTGAACTCAATGTTGATATATATACAAAGTATGGCCAAAAGCTGCGTTGGACATACAATGCTAGCACAAGTTCTAAATTTCCCATTTTGAATAAGTAATAGACCTCCCTCCCCTGGTGCACGGTCCCACCCCCTGCCACCTTGGCGCATCAACCGCATGTCCAATGTAGATCTGGACTGTACACATGGATATATGGACTGTATCTGGACTGCTATTTCATAATTGTGGTACCCGCTGTATTTTTCCCCTGCCAATGCTTCTTTTTTGCAGTGGCACGGAATCTGCGATGTAATTGGGGATTCCCTGCCACAGAGAGAAGACAAACAAGTATGGGAAGGACCAATGCCCAGTCCACAGTAAAGGGGTGGGCTGGGGCAATGAGGGGGCCCTGGAGTTGGTCTTGTGCACCAAGGGAGCCCTGGGGGGTTGGTGTGCCAAATGGGCCCAGGGGGGTTTGCAACTTCACCACACTGCTCATCATAACTACATCCCCACAAAATCTCCTGCACACACCTGGTACCAGCCTCAACCTGATGAGATGCATTAACATCAAATTAAAACTGCTATATAAATCAGCCTTTTGGCTAGCCTTTTGGCTATGATCAAGTGTAGTGCCACCTCAGAAAGGGCAGGTTTGGCCAGGGGCAAGTACGTTTGAATGGCCAGGGCTAGAGGAGAACTGCAGCACTCCCCCATAATGGCACCAGTATAGATTTTTTAAGCATTTTGGGCCCCCCGGATGGGATCTTTTGGTTTGTGGTTGTGTATTTTTGATTTTGCACCCAGCCTACAGATTGGGGGAGCACAGTCACATGAGGTTCTGCACTTAGCCAGAGGTTCAGGTGACAGCTGTCCCTCTGTCCTCACCTTTTACTAGGTGAGGTATGTAGTAGGTACCCTATCTAGCACACTTTTGGATTTTGAACACATGACCACAGCACAATTTATGGATTGAGCACGATTTGTTTTGGACACTTTTGCACTCCACACACCAGTGGAGCTGAGGGGTCTCACTAGCCCTTGAGGGTGTGGCCTTTTGCCCCGAGACCGCTTGGATGGAGCACCACGGAGCAGGACTGCTCAACTTCGCTCACTAGAGAGCACACACATTGTTTCATGTGTCGGTTTTGGAATTATATAATATATATGAGTATGTGCATCCTAAAAATAAATGTATACAACTATACAATTTTATTTACATATTAACAGTGGGACTTTTGAGCAGATATGAGAAGAGAACTAACTGGAAAGGAATTTACACACATCTTAATGGGTCCAAAACAACAAAAAGCTATGAAAATATTTGCAATATTTCATGTGTACTTACAGCATTGTATCATTGCCTTCAGTGAGAGAAGATGGATTGTTTCATGACACATGATATTCTTGTCAACCGTACACAACTGTAGCTTAAAACACCTGTAACTTCCTGTACAATAAGTGGTACCATAGTGACAACATTATAACTTCCTGCTCTTTTTTTTAATATTTAAATATCAAATATAACATAATCAACAATTTTAGCATGAAAATCAAGGAAAATCAACTTCAGATAATAGGTACCTTTTTGTGCTTAGTAAGATAGGCACTTAACATTCTTCCAAATTTCTCTTCATACACAAGCACTAGACCTCTAAACTTGTCCATATTAGACAAACATCTTTGACCTACTTTATTTTTTTGTGATGGAAATGCAAGTAGGTCAAAAATTCGGGAGGGCTCAGCTGCTCTGTCTGGATATATATCGGAAGCGTCCGGCAAGCGTGGCAGGAACAGAGAGGCTGCAGGGCAATACCTCCCATTGAGAAAGAGAGTTGCTGAAATGAGTGTGGGCATTTCAATTGACAGAAAGACATTGCAGTACTGACACGTGTCACTACATATTTGCCTAAATGAAAAGTAGCGGTATTAAGTATGATTTTAAAAAAATGTTTAAACTATCAACAATAGAAAGTTGACTAAGTTTGCATGCAGTATCATAGAATGGCAGTCCTAGTGCTACAATACCATTCACTTAATAACAAGCAGACTCCTACAATGACATGTAATGTAACATAATGTCACAAGAGTACTACAATGGTAAAATATAATAATAGAAGAGTCCTAAAATAATATCATATTTTTATATCATTCAACTGCCATGTCAATTGTACAGTCAAATATTGGGGTGTCAGTACAAAACTCTAAAAGGGTTCATCTAGATGTTTTTTTATTTGGTTTTAGCACTTTAGTAAAAAAACACTAATCCTCATTTATCCCAAGTATCACTTGATGCACAGAAACTAGTGATATCTTGTGATATTCCAGGCCAATAAAAAATCCTGAGTCAGACATTAATGACTGCATCGATTTCCCTGGTGCCCTGCTAAGGGAATGTCATGGGCAATGGCTAGCAGTACTGCAAAATACCACTTGAGGAGCTGTCATAGTGGCTTCCAAGGCTGCTCATCCCTCTCAGGATTGATCACCCTGTACAACAGGTCGCCCTCCCAAATATACATTTCCCCTCAGGTCCTGTCTCCCAAATGAGTGCCCTAGCTCTAACCCACTTTTAAACACGGTGCTGCTTTACCTCCCGATTAAATTCAGTTGGGTTTTCCCATAGGCCTACCTTTTCCCAGTTGAAATTTGGCTTACCGTAGGATGAACTGGGTCCGGCTCCTCTTCTGTCTTACTGGTAGGTCACCCTTCTGGTTAGAGTTGTGGTCCAGGCTGAGCTACTATGCTTGGGAGTACTAGTCTTGGTGACCTACCTGGGTCAGACCACTGCACAGGGGAGGCACTCACTTGTCTCTTTGGGAGGGTCCCTTCCAAATTATCCGGAAACTAGTCAACACCACCTATGTGGTATACATAGATGACCAACAGCAGATTCAGACGGTGATCTACGTGAAAATGCTGAGGCCATATCACAGTCAGAACCCCCAAGAAATAACCAACTAGCCATGGGTGGATCCAGCAAGGGATCCTGGGTTGAATCTAGCAAGCAGGCATGGGTGTAGGAACTGGGGGGGATGAGGGGGACAAATCCCCCAAAATATTTCAATGTGTATGTTTATGTGTAGAGAAGCAGTTGAGTGGTATTTTTATACTATATGTGATATCCCCCAGATTTTATTTGGCTCCTACACCAATGAGTCTGTGTCTTTATGCTTGAATTGAATTGAGTATAGTAATACGAAGCTGAGCATCCTCTGTTGCTTTTTGATCAGAGGCTGCCTTCTTTCTTGGGTAATAAAATTATGAATCTATATAATTTAGTAATGTTGTCATCCCATATAAATGCATCAGTAATCATGATGGAACAAGGTCATCTCTAGACCCATGCACACATTTCTACACTTCAATGGATGGAGCAGAAAACAGACAACAAATGCTGGGACTGGAGACAGGCTCTCAGGCTGTTAGTTTACTTTGGCCTTTGATCCAGCAGGAGCTACATCTGGAGGTGGATTGTGTAGACTTGCTAGATGAAGCATCCCTGGATGGGTTGTGGCTACTCAGTTGGGAATGATCATGCCAGTCAGGCATGGAACAGAACCACCTAGCAGAGACTAAAGGGACCCAGCTTAATTTTGCCATGGCTGGGTCAGAAGAGAAAGGTATGGACTGTTGGGAGAATTATGATCTCAGGGATTCAAAAAGTATCAAGGACACCTTCATGCATTGGGTTGACTGGGAAGAGGAAGAACTGGTCCCTAGCTTTAGGGGGTTGAGCCTCACCCAGTTAGAGGCATGAGGACAGGGCCTAACCACAGCAGTGCCAGGCCCAGAGGAAGACCTGGGGGAAAGCTACCCTACTCCTAGAGTCAGAGAAGAAACCAAATGAGCACTGGGCCCTACCAATGGACTATAAACATAGTGGTAGGTTACTTGGATGACCATTGTCCAGGAGCCAGCCACAGACCATGGGGCAAAAGCAGCAAGCAGCCCTGCTCTTCAGCCTGCACAAGAGGCAGTAGCAGCTGCTTCTCAAGGGCTGTCTGTCTCAGATAGAGAGAGCCGGGGGGTTCTAACTGAGGATCCGAGACCAAAGAGTCAGAGGGAGATGAGAGCTGTACCCAGACCATAGTTCCAGAGAAAGCTAAGCACAGCCCCAAGGAGTGGAGACCCCAGACAAGACTATCAGCAGGAGTACAGCCTGGCAGATGCGGCAAGTACAGTCCTTAGTGGAACTACTGTTTTATGGGCTGTCCCAGAAGAATATTTTCCCTACAGGAGGGGAAAGGAAGGGTTATTGGCCCTGGCTTTGCGGGGGGGGGGGGGGGGGGGGGGTACTGATAACCCCTGATGAACAGTCACTTGAGTTGGCTATTCCCCTGTAACCACCGGAATTGGGTAAGCCAGAAGCCCAATAGATCACCCAGGACTCAAACACTTGACAGGGGAAGGAGCAGACAGGGAAGGGGAAGAATGGTGGCCACTTGTCCCCTAGGCCCAGGGACTGTTAGGGTGGGGCCACAGGATTACTCCAGATTAGTTCACCACTGGCTTGGCCAGTTTGTCGAGATTGCCACAGAGGGTACTCCAGGGTGTGGTTTGTCACCTGGCCTTCCTACATTGACTCCCCTGCAGCTGCCCAAAGACACTGTTTGTGTGCCTTTAACACTAAAAAGGAGGGGCCACTGGCCCATTACTCCTGCATGGATGACACCAGAGAATGTCACTAGCCCATGTTGCAACTTCAGCATCCCAGCTCATTCAGGAGAAAGCTCAGGCCCGACAAAGAGAAACTTGTGCTCCTCAATTTTACCATGGGACTGAGTACTGCTTCAGAATCAGCAGGACAGGAGGTCTCCCTAGCTTGGAAGGGGAGGGTTTTGCTGGGGAAGGATCCTCTCAAGTTTTTGTTGGACCTACTAGCCTGGATGTAATGTTTCCCCTGGACTACCTTGAAGGGTCCTACAGGGCAGTGGTCTTATAAGTCTCATCAGGGGCTTGGGAAGGTCACTAGGCCACTGGAAATGAGGGAGTATTTGCCCTGGACAGGGGGAAGCAGGGTGCCCAGAGAGCCATAGAGGCTATCACTTGGATGGACTGTCAGGTCAAGAGGACCAGTAACCACCTGTATAGATGGAAAGTTATCCTACAGGATAAACTTCCCATGCTACACTAGAAAGGGGAAGAAATTGCCATGACTACATTGTTTAGTGACTGTAATATTACCGTTAATTATGGATTTGGCCAAGGGCGCATGGCATTATTGCATTGTTTACATATTATTGTTGTTTGGTTATAAATTGCCTTACATTGTTATCTTGTATACTAGTTATAATATGTTATAGAGGGAAAATGTGATATAGAAGAGGAGAATACACGAGGAAAAGGTAAATATGCTCTGCACCTTTGGGCGTTGTCCTTTACAGAAGCCATCTTTTGTGCCACAGAGATCAAGAACCACATGATTCTGCTGGGGTAGGTTTGATCTAGGTTCATAACAAGCCCCCTTGAAGAAGCAGATCGTGAGATATCTTAACCAAGAAAACTCTCTTTATTGAACAAGATACTGAATAATTATTCAGAAAATAAAATTGTTACATTAGACATTGATCCAGAATAAAATAGTGCCATTAAACACTATTGCATGGTAATGTAATCTGCAGTTTAAAACTGAGATCAAGTTCACTAGCTCAGAAGACAAAGTTATAATAATAAATCAGAGTTGCTGCACGTTATTGACTAGTTAATAGCTGTTTGTTTTCATCACTTCGCAGGAGGCTGAACTCATGTTTAAAGGTAACTGAAGAATCATGTCAGCTCACTAAGGGGGCCTCTTAGATCTGCTTTTGCAAACAGTAACTTAATTACTGACCATGCCACACATGCCACAATTACAATACAGTAAAGCAACCACACCATTATATTACTAGATCAGTGATTCCCTTAGCCTAGTTTCACAGTCCAAGGGAAGACTACTTTGGAATGTAAAAAAAAAAATATCCTGAACAATTTTAACAATACTACTTCCCGTTCACTACAAATAACATGTAATAAAAAATTGAAAAAGTTATTTTGTATCAAGTGGTGGCTATTGTACCTATCCATAAGCTCCAACTCACAGACCGTGTGTGCTGAACTTTCATTTCAGGATCTCCTCCCTTTGTATGGTAGTGCTCACAAAGGGTTATGTGACCTATGCATGCACAACGGAGGAAGGAAGAGGTTATGGAGGACTGTAGGCGATATTCAAATATGCCCTGCAGGCTCCACGCATGCCTAAAGAGCATTCTCATGGCCATCAGATGACTGTGTGTCATCATCAATGAGTTCTTCTGTAAGTATAATGAATTTGTAATTTATAGGATTATTTTTTTAAATATTGTGCTATTATAGTGTTCTTTATACTATGGGTATTATATGCCCATATAATATACTCAAATATATGCACATTTACCTTGGTTTCCAGGGGATGATATATATTACGTTTTTTTTCCAGGATTTTTGTCTGTTGGGGTTTGAGTGATAGGTGCACTCTGCATATTAAAGTGAGGTGGGTTATAAATGCATCCTGTAGAGGAGCATCATTACCCACCTACCAAAAATGCTTGCATAGAAAAATGTTCTGGGGGTGATGTAGACCCCCCAGCAATGGGCGCTGCTTATATAGGGTACTAAATAAAAAAACGTGTACCCTGTCTAACAGCGCAGGCTCATGCTGATTGGCTTTTCAGCCATTAAGCAATCAGCCGTGACATCAGCCATGACTTCACTGCTGCTTCCGCATTTCTCAGAGCACAGCTCAGAGGTTTCATAGGGAAGCGAGCTGGAGATGGACCGCGCCTGGGCGCGCATCGCGGGTGATTGAGTGTGTGAATGAGTGTGAGTGTCTATGTGAGTGTGTCTCTGAGTATCTTAGTGTTTGCGTGTCTGAGAGTGTGTCTGTGTGAATGAGTGTATGTGAGTGAGAGTGTGTCTGTGTGAATGAGTGTGAGTGTCTCTGTGAGTGTGTCTCTGAGTATCTTATAGTGTGCGTGTCTGAGTGTGTGAGTGTGTGTCTGAGTGTGAGTGAGTGTGTCTGTGTGATTTTGTGAGTGAGAGTGTGTGTATGTCTGTGAGTGAGAGTGTGTATGTCTGTGTGAGTGTGTATGTCTGTTAGTGAGAGTGTGCATGTCTTAGTGTGTGCATGTCTTAGTGTGTGCATGTCTGAGTGTGTGCGTGTCTGAGAGTGTGCGTGTCTAAGTGTGTGCGTGTCTGAGTTTGAGTGTCTGTGTGAGTGAGTGTGTCTGTGTGAGTGAGTGAGTGTGTCTTTGTGAGTGAGTGAGTGTGTGTCTGTGTGAGTGTGTGCGGGCCTGAGTGTGTGAGTGAGAGTATTTGTCTGAGTGTGTGTGGGTGTCTGTGTGTAGTGGGTATGTCTGTGTGAGTGTGTTGAGTGAGTGAGTGTGTGTGTTTGTGTGAGTGTGTCTGAGTGAAAGTGTCTGAGGGTGAGTGTCTGAGTGAGAGTTTGTCACAGGGCAATTCTCCTTGTAGCTGGGGCAGGTGATTGGGGCAAATTAACTGGGGCTGGTGGAGGTCACCAAGCAATTCACTGGGGCTGGGGGTTACAGGAGCAATTCACTAGGGTTGGGGCAGGTGATAGGGCGATTCACTGGGGTAGGTAATGGGGCAATTCACTGGGGATGGGGGAGGTCACAGGATAATTCACTGGGCTGGGGCAGGTGATGGGGGCAATTCACTGGGGCTGGGGGAGGTCACCAAGCAATTAACGGGGGCTGGGGGTTACAGGGGCAATTCACAAGAGCTGGGGCAGGTGATGGGGTGATTCACTTGGGCTGGGCCAGGTGATGGGGCAATTCACTGGGGCTGGGGCAGGTGATGGGGGCAATTCACTGGGGCTGGGGCAGGACACGGGTCAATTCAATGGCGCTAGGTCTGGTGATGGGGCAATTCACTGGTGCTGGGGCAGGTGATGGGGGCAATTCACTGGGGCTGGGAGAGGTCACGGAGCAATTTATTGAGAGTGTGCCTGTGTGAGTGTGTCTCTGTGAGTATCTTAGTGTGTGTGAGTGTGTCTGTGTGAGTGTCTGTGTGAGTGTGTATGTCTGTGAGTGAGAGTGTGTGTGTCTTAGTGTGTGAGTGTCTGAGTGTGTGAGTGAGTGTCTGTATCTAAGTGTGTGCGTGTCTGAGTGAGTGAGAGTGTGTCTGTGTGAATGAGTGTGAGTGTATGTGAGTGAGAGTGTGTCTGTGTAAATGAGTGTGAGTGTCTCTGTGAGTGTGTCTCTGAGTATCTTAGTGTGTGCGTGTCTGAGTGTGTGAGTGTGTGTCTAAATGTGTGAGTAAGTGTGTCTGTTTGATTGTCTGTGTGTGTGAGTGAGAGTGTGTGTATGTCTGTGAGTGAGAGTGTGCATGTCTTAGTGTGTGCGTGTCTGAGTGTGTGCATGTCTGAGTGTGTGTGTCTGCGTGAGTATGTCTGTGAGTGAGTGTGTATGTCTCTGTGAGTGTCTGTATGAGTGTGTATGTCTGTGTGAGTGTGTTTGTGAGTAAGTAAGTGTGTCTGTGTGAGTGTGTATGTCTGAGCGAGTGAGTGTGTATGTCTGTGTGAGAGTCTGTGGGAGTGTGTATTTCTGTTAGTGAGAGTGTGCAAGATTGAGTGTCTGTGTGAGTAAGAGTGTCTGAGTGTGTGAGTGTCTGTGTGAGTGTCTGTGTGTGTGTCTGTGAGTGTGTCTATGTGAGTGTGTGTCTGTGTGAGTGTCTAAATGTGTGAGTGTGTGTCTGATTGTCTGTGTGTGTGAGTGAGAGTGTGTGTATGTCTGTGAGTGAGAGTGTGCATGTCTTAGTGTGTGCATGTCTGAGTGTGTGTGTCTGCGTGAGTATGTCTGTGAGTGAGTGTGTATGTCTCTGTGAGTGTCTGTATGAGTGTGTATGTCTGTGTGAGTGTGTTTGTGAGTAAGTGAGTGTGTCTGTGTGAGTGTGTATGTCTGAGCGAGTGAGTGTGTATGTCTGTGTGAGAGTCTGTGTGAGTGTGTATGTCTGTTAGTGAGAGTGTGCAAGTTTGAGTGTCTGTGTGAGTAAGAGTGTGTGAGTGTCTGTGAGTGTGTCTGTGAGTGTGTCTGTGTGAGCGCATCTGTGTGAGTGTGTGCGGGCCTGAGTTTGTGGGTGTCTGTGTGAGAGTGTTTGTCTGAGTGAGAGTGTTTGTCTGAGTGAGAGTGTTTGTCTGAGTGTGTGTGGGTGTCTGTGTGTAGTGTCTATGTATGTGTGAGTGTGTTGAGTGAGTGTGTGTGTTTGTGTGAGTGTGTCTGAGTGAGAGTGTCTGAGGGTGAGTGTCTGAGTGAGAGTTTGTCACAGGGCAACTCACTGGGGCTGGGGCAGGTGATGGGGGCAAATTAACTGGGGCTGGGGGAGGTCACCAAGCAATTCACTAGGGCTGCGGGTTACAGAAGCAATTCACCAGGGCTGGGGCAGGTGATGGGGCAATTCACTGGGGCAGGTAATGGGGCAATTCACTGGGGATGGGGGAGGTCACAGGACAATTCACTGGGGCTAGGGCAGGTGATGGGGGCAATTCACTGCGGCTGGGGGAGGTCACCAAGCAATTCACTGGGGCTGGGTTACAGGGGCAATTCATGAGAGCCGAGGCCGGTGATGGGGCAATTCACTGGGGCTGTGGCAGGTGATGCAGCAAATCACTGGGGCTGGGGGAGGTCACGAGGCAATTCACTGGGGCTTGGGGAGGTCAAGGGGCAATTCGCTGGGGCTGGAGGGCAATTCACTGGGGCTGGCAGGGGTCACTGAGCAATTCACTGGGGCTAGAGGGCAATTCACTGCAGCTGGGGAAGGTAATGGAGGCAATTCACTGGGGCTGGGGGAGTTCACGGGGGAAATCATTGGGGCTGGGGCAGGACACTGGGCAATTCACTGGTGCTGGGGCTGGTGATGGGGCAATTCACTGGCGCTGGGGTAGGTGATGTGGGCAAATTAACTGGGGCTGGGGGAGGTCACCAAGCAATTCACTAGGGCTGCGGGTTACAGAAGCAATTCACCAGGGCTGGAGCAGGTGATGGGGCAATTCACTGGGGCAGGTAATGGGGCAATTCACTGGGGATGGGGGAGGTCACAGGACAATTCACTGGGGCTAGGGCAGGTGATGGGGGCAATTCACTGCGGCTGGGGGAGGTCACCAAGCAATTCACTGGGGCTGGGTTACAGGGGCAATTCATGAGAGCCGGGGCCGGTGATGGGGCAATTCACTGGGGCTGTGGCAGGTGATGCAGCAAATCACTGGGGCTGGGGGAGGTCACGAGGCAATTCACTGGGGCTTGGGGAGGTCAAGGGGCAATTCGCTGGGGCTGGAGGGCAATTCACTGGGGCTGGCGGAGGTCACTGAGCAATTCACTGGGGCTAGAGGGCAATTCACTGCGGCTGGGGAAGGTAATGGAGGCAATTCACTGGGGCTGGGGGAGTTCACGGGGGAAATCATTGGGGCTGGGGCAGGACACTGGGCAATTCACTGGTGCTGGGGCTGGTGATGGGGCAATTCACTAGCGCTGGGGTAGGTGATGTGGGCAATTCACTGGGGCTGGGGGAGGTCATAAGGGAATTCACTGGGGCTGGAGGTCAACTCACTGGGGCTGTGGGAGGTCACTGAGCAATTCACTAGAGCTGGAGGCAATTCACTGGGACTCAGGAAGGTGATGGGGACAATTCACTGGGGCTGGGGGAGGTCACAGGGCAATTCACTGGGGCTGGGGCCAGTGATGGGGACAATTCACTAGCGCTGGGGCAGGTTATGGGGGCAAATCACTGGGGCTGGGAGAGGTCACAGAGTTATTCACTGGGGCTGGAGGGCAATTCACTGGGGCTGGGGAATGTCACAGGGCCATTCACTGGGGCTGGAGGGCAATTCACTGAGGCTGTGAGAGGTCATGAGGACCATTCACTGGGGCTGGTGGAGGTTACACGGCAATTCACTGGAGCTGGGGCCAGTGATGGGGGCAATTCACTAGCGCTGGGGCAGGTGATGGGGACAATTCACTGAGTCTGGGAGAGGTCACAGAGCAATTCACTGGGGCTGAAGGGCAATTCACTGGGGCAGGGGAGGTTACAGGACAATTCACTGGGGCTAGAGGGCAATTCATTGGGGCTGAGGCAGGTCATGAGGGCCATTCACTGGAGCGGTGGAGGTCACAGGGCAATTCACTGGGGCTGTGGCAGGTGATAGGGCAATTCACTGGGGCTGGGGATATCACAGGGCAATTCACTGGGGCTGGAGGGCAATTCACTTGGGCTGGGGCAGGTGATGGGGGCAATTCACTGGGGTTGGGGGAGGTCACAGGTCAATTCACGCGGGCTGGGGCAGGCAATGGGGCAATTCACTAGGGATGTGGGAGGTAACAGGGAAATTCATTGGGGATGGAGGGCAATTCACTGTGGCTGGGGGAGGTCACTGAGCAATTCACTAGGGCTGGAGGCAATTCACTGGGGCTGGGGAAGGTGATCGGGGCAATTCACTGGGGCTGGGGGAGGTCACAGGGCAATTCACTGGGGCTGGGGCCAGTAATGGGGACAATTCACTAGCGCTGGGGCAGGTGATGGGGGCAAATCACTGGGGCTGGGAGAGGTCACAGAGCAATTCACTGGGGCTGGAGGGCAATTCACTGGGGCTGGGGAGGTCACAGGGCCATTCACTGGGGCTGGAGGGCAATTCACTGAGGCTGTGAGAGGTCATGAGGACCATTCACTGGAGCTGGTGGAGGTTACAGGGCAATTCACTGGAGCTGGGGCCAGTGATGGGGGCAATTCACTAGCGCTGGGGCAGGTAATGGGGACAATACATTGAGTCTGGGAGAGGTCACAGAGCAATTCACTGGGGCTGGAGGGCAATTCACTGGGGCAGGGGAGGTTACAGGGCAATTCACTGGGGCTAGAGGGCAATTCACTGGGGCTGGGGCAGGTCATGAGGGCCATTCACTGGAGCGGTGGAGGTCACAGGGCAATTCACTGGGGCTGTGGCAGGTGATAGGACAATTCACTGGGGCTGGGGATGTCACAGGGCAATTCACTGGGGCTGGAGGGCAAATCCCTTGGGCTGGGGCAGGCAAATTCACTAGGGATGTGGGAGGTAACAGGGCAATTCATTGGGGATGGAAGGCAATTCACTGTGACTGGAGCAGGTGATGGGGGAAATCCACTGGGGCTGGGGGAGGTCACCGGGCAATTCACTGGGCTGGAGGGCAATTCCCTGGGGCTGGGGGAGGTCACAGGGCAATTCATTGGGACTGGGGCAGGTGATGGGGCAATTCACTGGGGCTGGGGAAAGTATCACCTGGGATGTAGGTAAAACAATCAGTGAATAAAGGGACACAGACCTTGTTCTGGTTATTACAGAAATCTGAAGCTCAATCCCCAGGCCAAAAAGATACAATGTATTAGTTATGCTAATTTTCCCTGGGAGTTTCGGGGTGTGTCAACATTGATAGAAAACTGTTTGCAAAAGCAAGAAATTCAGCAAACTTTAGGATAAAAGTTTAACTGTTTATTTCGGTATTTTTTCATGCAAACAATTTTTTTTTCAGATGCTATAAATTGTCCTCCATCAGATGCATTAATAACCCAGCTCACTTTAATATGACTTTAAGGCTGAAGGTGATAAGCAGATGTGTTTTTAGTGAGTTTTTTGAAGCTTTTGAGTCAGGAAGATAGCTAGAGGAGAAAGGAATGGAATAGGGACAGCACGAGAAAAGTCCTGAAGGTGGGAGTGAGAGGAGGTGATAAGAGTAGAGGACAGAAGAAGGTCATTAGCAGAGCAACAAGGGCAGTTGGGGGAGTATTTTGAGACAAGAACAGATATATGAGGGGGTGCACTGTTGTTGAGAGCTTTATATGTTAGGGTCGTGATTTCACATTTTATTCTGGAGGTTATGGAAGCCAGTGGAGTGATTGAAAGAGAAGTGCAGAAGACACTGAGCGTTCAGTGAGGTAGATGAGTTTAGCTGAGGCATTCATTATAGACTGGAGTGAAGACAGGCAGATGTGGGGAGGCCAGCAAGGAGTGAGTTACAGTAGTCGGGGTGAGATATGATGAGATAATGGATTAGAATTTTAGTTGTGTCTTGATAGTGATGTATTTTGGAGAGGTTTTTAGGTGAAAATGACAAGATTTTGGGATTGGTTGTATGTGAGGAATGAAAGAGAGATCAGGGTCCAGTAGAACCCCAAACAAAAGGCCTGGGAGGTCAGAGTGATGAAAGCATTGTCAACAGTGAGAGATATTTGAGGAGTGGTAGAGGGTGGGAAGATTAGGAGCTCAGTCTTTGACAAGTTGAGTTTGAAGATATGCTTGAGGGCAATTAGCAGCCTGTGCTAGAAGAGAGGGAGATAGTGAAGAAGATGAGATGCCAGGGAAGGATAAACTAAATATTAAATATTGTAGGTATAATGTGAACCATGAGAGAGCAGTGTCATGGCTGTCAAGAGAGCAGATAATTTGGATAAGAAGAGGGTGTTCATCTGTGTCAAAAGCAGCAGAGAAATCTAGGAGACTTAGGGCCCTATAAATTTGAAAAGCCTGCAGCGGCCGTGGTACAGCCTCAAAACCTGCAGGCTTGAAATTTGTTACAGAGTGATTAAATTAGACAAGCCTGCAACATACAGTGCCGACATCCAAATCGGTAAACCATGCTTCTGCACATGCCCATTTGTGGCAGTGAACATGATCAATTAGTCAAACCCAATCGTCATCATTACTTCACTAAAACATGGAGGTAAAATTTCAATCACCATATGGTTTTGAAATCCGAGTTTCGATAGGAACTGCATTCCAGAAATAATGCAATATGAAATGGTCAATAGATATAATATTCTAGTCCATGTAAGTTCTATTATATGTATTAACACTTAAATAATTTTTTATTGCCGATTTGCGGGCTTGAGAATAATGTGCTATTAACATTAACACCTTACATCAATTTCTCTTTAATTTAGAATACAGTTTTTTATATTTGCTTTTACAGTGCTATGGACAGGACTTTAACCTCCTCTCTAGTACCCGTAGAATTTTTGGCTCCATTTGCCGTTTATGGGTTTGAACGCCAGTGCGTCCTTGGGGATTCATAGCAATTTAATAGAGATTTGTAATAGTAACATTTACGGGCTTGACAGATCAAAGGCTTAGCTGAGATGAAGTTCAGATTTTGATGGCCCGTAGGGTGTTTCTTCCTGTAACCCGCAGATCGTTTGTGGGTAACTGAAAGAGGCATATTGAATAGCTGTAACTCTTGAAGGCTCGTTTACGAGCTATGATTTCTAAAATCGTAGCAATTTAATAGGGGCCTTAGAATAGAGAAGTGACCCTTTGACTTGGTGGTGAGCAAGTCCTTTTGTGACAGTTGTCTCTGTGTAGTGTTGGGTTAGAATCTAGATTGGAAGAGTCAAGAAGGGAGTTGGAGCAAATACACTGAGTAAGGTAAGCCAGAGGAAGTAGAGAGATAGGGAGATAGCCATATGCAGAAGATAAGTCAGATGAGGTTTTCTTATAAATGTGTGTAATTTTGTCATGTTAAGTTGATGGAAACCTGCCAGAATTTAGAGAAAGCCTGTGTATATGTGAATGCTGGGATACGTGTGATAGAGAGGGGAGGAATAAGCTGTGATGGAATATTATAATGTTAACAAGATGAAGGGCAAGAGTATGATAGTAGACTAGATACTTCATCCTCAGTTGCAGGGTCAAAGGAGTCCAGAATGAATGTGGGATTGGGTAAAGGATAGGTTCTGTTGGTTTGTTGAGAAGGGGCATGTGTTAGAGCCACAGTGAGAGGAGACAGGTAACATTTTCAATTTAAAAAATATAAAAGTCATAATATTATGAGCTACTGCTGGGGAATATAAAATTATGCTTTAAACTTTGTGCAGGATATTTTTATTTTTATGTTTTACATTCCAAAGTGGTACTTTAAGCAGCAGAGCATGCCAGAAAGCTTTATGGGAAGGTTTGAAATGTATAAAGGATTTGTGGATGGATGTTTTTCTTCACCATGTTAATGTTGCCAATGCAGGAAAGTTTAAGATTCCCCAGGTTGGAAGTTGTGCTTTAGTTTATCGGATGAGATTGGGGACATTTGAATCATGGAGGGCAGAATGGTTAGGAGTTAGCTGAATGTCAAAGTATATGAAAAACTGGTGGCCTATTTAAAGGGATAGTGATGGAGGACCATATATTTTTCCTTAGTGATTTTTCCAGTTAGAAATGTGGGTATATACCGGACAATCACTAAGCAAGGATGGTATAGACTAGATGGAATGTGAGATAGGGAACCATCTGCAAAAGCAATGAAGTTGCATAGTGTCCTTGGCATAGTTATGTTTGTGCCCAGGCCTGCACCATTTTGGAGTGACAAGCTTTACTTCCTTGCATCAAAAGTTGTATTTATTTATTCTCTCCCTCCCCTTGTTCTGGGTGTGTTTGTAAAGGCAAATGAAAACATTAATACACAAATGATAAAAGAAAAGGGCTAAAGAAAAAGGGTTGATGAAAAATGGCAAATAAAAAGTGGATGAAAGAAAGGAATGAATGAGGAGCCAGACAGGTTGTTTCTAAGAAGGAAGCTCTTCACAGAGATACATTTGACTTTGGAAAAATTATGAGCCAAAAATACAAATTTAAGGATATATGTCATGTAATGGAATCAGCATTTATAAAGTCCTAGATAGCATTTGGTTTGCAAGGAGCAAATAAATATTTATAAAATATTTATTATATTTACTTAGCTTATATGTAACCTCACTATACTTGTATTTCGCAGGTTCATAACTAAATAAGCATTTATGGTCTTCACTACTGCCCATAGGCAAACGGCCAGTGCTTCATAAAATATGACAGGAAAAAAAAGAATGTATTAATAGATTGTTGTAGATAGCTTTTAGGCACCTTTTGCCATTGTCTATATCCTTTTCATGACTGCCTTTTATTCTACCTTTTTATTAACAAATATGGGATGTGTTTGTAATTGTGTTCTGGAAACTATTAACATTAAGATTGCATCTTTAAACTGTGGTAAAAAAAATATTATACAATCTTACTAGCAGAGAGGAGTGTTTTTCATTTCTACACAATAAAAATAACTTTAGAAAATACAGTTTCAAGCCAAAGTATGTGAACCCTTTGGAATAATATGGATTTATGTACAAATTGGTCATAAAATGTGATCTGATCTTCATCTAAGTCACAACAATAGACAATCACACTCTGCTTAAACTAATAACACACAAAGAATTAAATGTTACTATGTTGTTATTGAACACACCATGTAAATATTCACAGTGCAGGTGGAAAACGTATGTGAACCCCTAGACTAATGACATCTCCAAAAGCTAATTGGAGTGAGGTGTCAGCCAACTGGAGTCCAATCAATGAGATGAGATTGGAGGTGTTGGTTACAGCTGCCCTGTCCTATAAAAAACACACACCATAAAGGGTTATAAAAGTATCTCCAAATGCCTTGCTGTTCATCAGTCCACGGTAAGACAAATTGTCTATAAATGGAGAAAGTTCAGCACTGCTGCTACTCTCCCTAGGAGTGGCCGTCCTGTAAAGATGACTGCAAGAGCACAGCGCAGACTGCTCAATGAGGTGAAGAAGAATCCTAGAGTGTCAGCTAAAGTCTTACAAAAGTCTCTGGCATATGCTAACATCCCTGTTAGCGAATCTACGATATGTAAAACACTAAACAAGAATGGATTTCATGGGAGGATACCACAGAGGAAGCCACTGCTATCCAAGCAAAACATTGCTGCACGTTTACAGTTTGCACAAGAGCACCTGGATGTTCCACAGCAGTACTGGCAAAATATTCTGTGGACAGATGAAACTAAAGTTGAGTTGTTTGGAAGAAACACACAACACTATGTGTGGAGAAAAAGAGGCACAGCACACCAACATCAAAACCTCATCCCAACTGTGAAGTATGGTGGTGGGGGCATCATGGTTTGGGGCTGCTTTGCTGCGTCAGGGCCTGGACGGATTGCTATCATTGAAGGAAAAATGAATACCCAAGTTTATGAAGACATTTTGCAGGAGAACTTAAGGCCATCTGTCCACCAGCTGAAGCTCAACAGAAGATGGGTGTTATAACAGGACAACGACCCAAAGCATAGAAGTAAATCAACAACAGAATAGGTTAAACAGAAGAAAATACGTTTTCTGAAGTGGCCCAGTCAGAGTCCTGACCTCAACCCGATTGAGATGTTGTGGCATGACCTCAAGAAAGCGATTCACACCAGACATCCCAAGAATATTGCTGAAATGAAACAGTTCTGTAAAGAGAAATGGTCAAGAATTACTCCTGACTGTTGTGCACATCTGATCTGCAACTACAGGAAACGTTTGGTTGTAGTTATTGCTGCCAAAGGAGGTTCAACCAGTTATTAAATACAAGGGTTCACATACTTTTTCCACCTGCACTGTGAATGTTTACATGGTGTGTTGAATAAAAATATGGCAACATTTAATACTTTGTGTGTTATTTGTTTAAGCAGACTGTGATTGTCTATTGTTGTGACTTAGATGAAGATCAGATCACATTTTTTGACCAATTTGTGCAGAAATCCATATCATTCCAAAGGGTTCACATACTTTTGCTTGCAACTGTACTTTGGGGAAGAAACAACACTCGTGATGAGAGATGGAGTAAAGTAAGTTAAAAGCTTATCTGATATTCTGTGCACTGCACCAATGTGACCACTTGGTCTAAATAGGTGTATGAGAGAGATCTCTGTTCCTTGCTAATGATATTGTGAACATGTTCAAGTTGTGTTTACTGTAAGAAATGCATGTTTAAAGTAGTTTCAGTTGATGTAGCACTTGTTATTACAAAGGATAAAAAGTGCCTCAGGTGTTATCATTTTTAGCCAGTTACCCATGTCTATCCATTGCATTTCTGATCTGACTGATAGGCACTGTCAAAATCATTATTATAATTAATCATAATGCTGTTCTCTGAATATTCAGAAGCTCATCATGATGACAAAAGAGATCTGAACAGTTCTCTGGGTTCTTCTCCCAATTATACTAGATATTATAACAAAGGAATGTAGCAAACTGGAAAAGATTTTCCTATACTGTAAATATTACAAAAATGCTGAGCCTTGAAGACCTCCCATGCTGGTGGTACACACACATGTGACACAATTTCAATTTACACAGAACTAACAAATCTCTTATCCTACTTAATATACTTAGTTATGAATGCCAGCCCAGTGGGCCCAATGACATCTCCATACCAGGCTACGTGGTTGGATTAGCTAATCTGTGCTGCTATAGGTATTAATTGTCTCTAACTGACCTGGCTCCTGAATAACCACATATCAGAAGTTGCTAAGAAACAGTTTGATTGTTCTTATTGTGGTAGTGTTTCAGATGAGGTGTATCGGGCCTCATGTTGTTAAACAGATTCGGATTCACACCGGCGACAAGCCATACGCCTGGTTCAGTAACCAGTCAAATTTTAGTATCCATCAGAGGGTTCACACAGGAGAGAAACCCTTTGTATGTGCCGAATGTGGGAAACGTTTTCAGTGTAACTCTGGTCTGGTTAAACATCAGAGATTGCATACAAAATAGAACAATACAAGTGTGTTGTATGTACAGTTTTTTTTTTTTAGGTAATTTAATCATGAAATTATACTTCAATCACTTGACATGCTCATTGTAATTTTTCCACCTTGCCCATATATTTGACGTCCAGCAAGAAGTGTAAGACTTCTTGTCTACCTTCTTTGTTTTCTCTCCTTTGTTTCTACAGACATGTCTGGCAGCCACAGATCTTGCCATTTATCAATTATACAATCTGGAATGTCTCTTCTGATTTATGACATGTATCACTTATGTGCACTAGCTATTGTAGTTGTAAAATCGCAATTAAGGAGATGTTACTTTATAACTCACTGCACAAAACCCTTATTTTTTGTTTTGTCTCATAAGCCTCTAAAAGCCTACTTTGTAAAACAGTTCCTCTGTGTGGGGTTATAGCAAATGTGGGCTTCTGAAAGGTGTATTGTCAAAATAATGAACATGCAGAATAAACTAACACAACTTCATGGATATAGCAACACTATAACAGCATAGGCTGCACAGAGAAGAGCTGACACAGCATACGCAGAGATGTTGACCATGGAATCACAAATAAACTTGTTCTAAAAATACTTTTGACTCATTGGGTCATTTTTAACATACAGATATACCTTGCTTAACACTACCCCTTAAAGTGCAGATTTGCTATATTGCTCTTTCCTCACCTGACCTCCCCCCAGTCAAGCAGAAAAATACAGCACCAGAGAGCACTGGATTGGCTGCTCTACCATCTCGGACATCCAACCCCTCCAAGAGCCCGGAGTCTAACCGACAGAGAGTTGAGGTGTGGAGCAAGCTTGTGAGGCAAGACGCAAGATATAATATATCTGGCAGTCTTCGCTAGCAGTGCCAGTGCAGTGGGTTGGAGCCTGCGAATGGCCGCGCCAGCTGATGTGAGGCTTGCATTACCTGGGCCCGATACACCTCATTCTGAAAACCACTCATCCACAATTCGAACTCAATCTTTCTCTGATGAGCTAGCGGCATACCTCTAGTCACACAACTAAGAACTACAACTTCGAGGAATATGTTAAAATCTGGAGCAAATCTGGAGCTGCACTCGCAAGAATGCCCATTACCACCTAAGGAAGACTTTGAGGGTAATGACTTGGGGCAATGAACTCAATTGTTAGATGAAACATCAGACCAGATTGTCGAGGCCCGAGAGTGGGACAGGGTGGAGATCAATCAAAACTCCTATCGAATCACAGCTCTTGAGGACAAATATGAGGACCTGGAAAATAGGTTGCAAAGGCATAATTTTAGGATAAGGGGGATACCAAGATCCAAGCAAAATCTTCAACAGTATGTGAATGAGATGATTGGCAAACTCCTTCCTGAAATGCCTGAGTTAGTGCTGGAAATTGAAAGAGCCCACAGGGCGCTGGGATTTACAAGGAACCTAAGGATGTTATTATAAGGTTCCTTTGACAACAAGCCATGGACTCAGTACTGGCAGCTGCGAGGAAATTACAGGAAATCCTTATTTTTGCGCATCTCTCCCCATCACTCTGGCTAGACGCAGAGAAATGAAGCCTGCCCTGGAGGTTCTGTTGAAGCACAAGATTTTGTACAGGTGGGGCTTACCATTTGCTATCATGTTCCAATATGGAGGCAAATCATACTCTGCCCACTCAATGCTGGTCTACTCTCAAACTACTCGATTTGATTCCTGATGAAGGAGAGGATAGAACCAAGGAACGAAATGACTTACCCAACCCCACTAAACTATAGACAAAAATCTCTCATAATACCCAAATGAAAACTTTGTCCACTACTATGGATGGCCATCTAACTCCTTTTACACCACTGCTCTCCCGTCAACAGAATTTGGAGGCTCAAGCCTAACCGGATCCTAAATAAACAGATTACTGATTGAGTGCAGTGCTGATAGGAAACATTTTATTGGAGACTCTAGTGTCTCTTTTTTGGCATGGTCACAGATTAGGCGACTCAGGACAGGAACTCTTATCCTTTATATATTGAAAAAGACTGAAAAATCTTGGTCTAATTGTTGTTGTCATTTCTTATGCTGAATAGTTTATATAGATGGGTCTAGGGATGTTTACCCTCCCAAGTTGCATACACCCCACCCTCGAAATTTCTATTAACACCTCCTAATAGGTAATCTTGGGGTGAATGGCTGGTCCATTCTCCCTCCCAAAGGTGCCAGGGCAAATGACTGGAATAGGAGGTATTGTTTACTAGAAATTGTATACTTTCTTGAATGTTATAGTTTATTCACTGTCTGTCCTTCCTTCCGTTCCCCCTCCTCTCTACTTTAACTCATTCTAGGGTTCCATTTAACCGAAGGATATTACTCCAGAATCCCCCCGGCCTCTTAATATCGCCTAGCCCCCTAAAGAACAAGTCAAGACGGTATGACAATGTAAGCTCAACAAGAAAATTCCATCATGTTTAACACATAATTTACGTTCATGACACATAACATTAAAGGACTTTAACTCCCAATTTAAAAGAAGGAAAGCCTTCCTATATTATAAAGATATCAGGCCCTCTATATTATTTTTGCAAGAAACACATTTTGCCCGCAATCATATCCCTACGTATCTGTGCAAAGATTATACTACTTATTATTCTTCCACACAACATACAAAAAAGGTGGGTACCTCTATCCTTATGCATCGCAACTTCCCGTTCCAACTAGAAACTAAAATCATTGATAAGGAAGGCCATTATGTTATTCTTCATGGTATGATCTTGGAAACCAAAATTACCCTGGTTTCGAAATATGCACCAACCACTTCCCCACACAAAACACTGGTAAAGGTGGCTCTTTGGTAATAGGAGGGGATTTCAATATAACACTTGATTCACATTTAGATCATTCTAACACCTTAATTAATCACTGACCGGTTTTCAAATAAACTGAGACAAATAAAGAAGGCGTTAAGCACTCTTGGTTTGATTGATGCATTGAGAGGACACTATCCCAACAAAAGAGTACACATGCTACTCCCATACCAATGAGTCTTACCCACGCACAGATACCATACTAATTAGTTCAGGCCTCTTTGATAAATCAAGAAGGGTTAATTATGTGCTTGCCTGTGGTCTGACCATGCAGCTGTAAGTGTAGACTTAGATTTGGGCTTGAATCGGAGAGCCCCATATGCATGGTAGTTGAATTACTCTCCAATCCTGTGCTTTTAGATCAAATAGAGGTGGACCTACACCTACAGTATACTTTGAGATTAATGATTCTGAAGAATCAGGAATTGGCTGGATATGGGCGGCTCATAAAACTTTTATACGGGCACTTGTATACAACTGTCTACGGCCTAAAAGAAACAATGTAAACTTAAAGAATTAGAACTTACTACTAAATTGCAGGAACTAAAACGTCAAAATCAACTCCACCCCACTCCCAGCGCACAAGACAATTAATTGATAAATATAGAACTAAACTATAATATAACTATATAACTAATATTTTGTCTAATAAAACTGAAAAGGCCTTTAGGTGAACAAACCACTTATTTTACACAAAGGCCAACATACCCGATTCTTTCTTGGCCAGGAGACTTAACTCTAAGATTTCCCATTCTAGAATTTGGAAGATGAAAACAGCTAAAGGAGAAATTACAGTGAGACAGAATTAAATCAAACAGACTTTCGCAGACTTTTACCAGACTATATACTCAACCAAAACCTAATCTTACTAATTCAATCTTATTTAGATGCTTGTGATCTCCCTAAAATCACTGAACAGAACATGACTCAAACATAATGATTGAGGATATCCATAAGTCCATTAAGAGTCTTAAGTCAGGTAAGGCCCCGGGACCAGATGGTTTCACCAACTCTTATTATAAAACTTTTGCAAACTTATTAGCACCCCATTTATGTAAACATGTATCTTCACACATGTATCTTCAACTATCCTAAATGATGACAAGATGCCCCCGGAACTTAATAGGGCACCCCCTGGAACCTAAAAATTATCAACCAATAGCCCTTATGAATGGAGATATCAAACTACTGGCCAAGATCATGGTGGATAGAATCTCTGATTTCCTACCGGATTTAATACATGAGGATCAAACCGGTTTTGTCCCCTATAGGCAAACGGCGGATAACATCAGAAGGTCATTAAATGTCCTACATTTAGCACATCAAGGCAAGGTCCCGCTATGTGTTCTGGAGCTGGATATGCAGAAGGCCTTCGATACTCTTGAATGGCCTTACTTATATGCAACATTGGCTAAATTCAGTTTTAAAGGGCGATTCATCAATCTAATCAGATCTATTTATCATTTGCTGTAGGCCAACTTAAAACTCCCCGGAACAAACATTGTCAATATTGATATACAAAGAGGAACCCATCAGGGATGCCCCTTGTCTCCGCTGTTATTTGCTCTGGCCCTCGAGCCTTTAGTCCAAGCTATTAGATGCAACGTAGAAGTTTT